>CM057381.1:35555000-36755000 GCA_030015415.1 Cynopterus sphinx
GTTGGATCGCCTCTGTTTGTCTTTCCGTAATTGTCATTTTTCTGTTTTAAATCTTTTGCTTACTTTCAGTCTTTCCCCCTGGAGACCCTCATATTTTCACCAGTGCTTATTTCCTTCTAGCTACTTTCATTTCGGTGATTGTATTAGCCTGTTTGGGCTGCTACAATAAAGTACCATAAACAAGATAAATTGTTAACGAGAAATTTATTTCTCACAGTTCTGGTGCCAGGAAATCTGAGATGAGGGGCCAGTGGATTTGGTGTCTAGAAAGGGCCCTTTTCTTGGTCACAGATGGTTGTCTTTTCAGTGTGTCCTCACATTGTGAAAGGGACAAGAGAATTCTCTGGAGTCTCTTTTATAAGGGCACGGATCTCGTTCACGAGGACTCCAGTGTCACCATCTAATTACCTTCAAAAGACCCTGCCTCCTAATACCATCATGTTGGGGTCTAGGTTTCAACATACAGACTTGGAGGGGAAACAAATGTTCATTCTATAGCGGTGTTATTTTTGCTCGTTCTTACATCTCCCCCTGCCCCTGAGGTCTGCCCTAATGCTTTATTTCCTTCTCATGTTTTCCCAGAGCTTCCCTGAACTCTTGTATTTCCTCTTTTGTTTTTGTTTATAGAAAAGATTATTTCATTGCTTTGTTAATTTATGGTAGTGTGTTTGGGCAAAATTTTGATCCATTGCATGTAACATTTTTTGGTGTTTTTCATCTGTCATTCATTTTCATTTTTCTTCTTGCAGCATTTTTGTAAAGCTTCCTTTTTGTTATTAGGTGAGTTTCTTATGAAGTAAGTATTTGAAGGAGCTTTGAGTGAGCCAGGAGATAGACCACATCCCATGCTAATAGGAATTCTTGTGACCTGAGGGGGTGTGTGTGTGTGTGTGTGTGTGTGTGTGATCCTTTTAACTTTTTTCTTTCACTTGCTGAAACTGGTAGTGTTCCCAGTGCCCTGTCTTTTTCACCTTGCCTCAGCAATAGACTTTCCCACAAATATGACTTGGCAGTGTGGTTTTTCATTCAAGTCCACCTTTAGTACTTCGTGGGATTTCCCACCTCACTGCATCTAGGGGAGCTCCTAGTGCTAACCTGCCCATCTGGTCCCCTTTGTACCCAGAAAGCTAACGCTGGATTTGTTTGGGAGTGTGGCTCTGCAGGCTTGGACAGCCCCTTCAAGCAGTTTCCTTCTCCTCTGTCTGACCTTCACTGCAGTTGGACACCTGGTCACATTTTGTGGTTTAGAGCTGCAGATGTCTTCTCACATGTTTCCTCAGGGATGGATTTGCATTTGTGTGTGTGTTCCTTATTGCTTTTGGGTGAATTCCTAGAGGAAGTCTTTAAGCTAGGATACTGTGACAAGACAACTCAAGTGTTTTTTATCTTTTATCTGCCAGTTAACATTTTTATTACTTTTTGTTGTAGCTGCTGTTTCCTTTATTTTTAGGTTGGAATGGTCATGTTAGTATAATGTATCACAAGGAAAATACTAATTTTTTTTATTCTGTAAGGAAACCATAAATCAGAGGAAGTTATGAAGATAAAGTTGAAATAGAGTATGGCTTGTTATTTATAAACAGGAGGCTTTTAGGTTTGTGAGACTTGTTCACCTAAAGGCTGTGTTGTATTACTGGGCTTACCAGTTTGATATCAAGCATCCCTTGTGGTTACCCATTTATGACTTGCCAGCGTTGCTCAGATATTCCCTTGACATTCTTAGGATGCTCAGCTCAGAACTCTTGGCTGGATTTATATCTGAATTAAACAGTACTTTCCATGTACAGCAACAGTCTGCATGCAAGTATGAAAACAAAAAGAAAGTGTGACATACTTTGTTTAAACATTAACATCCAGAAGTAGAAATAATATAGGCATGAGGTCATTCAGTAGCTAAAGAAAAAGGAAGTCAAGGTACCACGCTTTTGTGAGTCACTAACTCAATTTGATTTTTAAATGCCAAAATGCTAAAAATTGATCTTGGACTGGAGGGAGAGAAAGGATTCAATTTAGGGGATGAGCCCTTTACTTGGGTAGGACAAAAAGAAATGCATTTGTAGGGAGGGGCCCTAGCACCTTTGAGACTGCGCAACATGGGAGCATAGGCCCTTCTATCAGTTTCCTGGATGGGCATCGAGCCACAGCCACATCCATGTTTCCCTGACTCAGAGCAGTAGGAGGCAGAGTGGCTAGGCCCAGCATCAACGTCCAAGGGCCTGTCCACCCTGATGGAGTACAGAGCAGAGAAGTCTGGATTAGAGGCAGGATGCTTTGAACACGGGGAGAGATCAGCACTGACGTAGGGAAAAGCACAGAGGCTGGGGATGGGGAAGGCAACTGGACCGATGTCATAGTTTTCTCTGGATGTTGCATTTATTTTTAACCGTGAGACAATGAACAGAACACATAGAGGCAAGTACTTTTGCTTGGTTTATGAAGATTGTATTTTAAACGTAACTGACTTCATAGTTAAATGTATACGGCCAGATTTGATTCATTGAACAAATATTGATGATCTCTTTGTCACTTTGGTGTAAGGCACTGTTCTAGGCATCATGTATGAACAGCTTAGCCGGATCTCTCAAAACTCAGATGAATCAAGCAAAGCACGAATCATAGAACCAAACAGATTAGAATTAGGTCCTTTGTTGTTGTTGTTGTATTTTATTGAATTATGTTCTTTAAAAAAAAATCTTATTTGGGGCATAAATTAGAAAGGTATTTGTGAAATCACAGATGGGCATTTAAGAAAAAGGAGCTGTTCTCAGACAGGCTGGTCCTTAACTAGCATTGCCTGGTCAAAGAACTCCAATCTTAAAGGATTTCATAAGAACAAATAATAATCTCTTAGAGGCTTTGGTGGAAAGTTGGGAAAGTGTGTGTGGGAGAAATAATAAGTAAATACTGTTTCCTAGGTGGCCATTAAACCCCTTTCCTGTCTGATCAAAGGACGTGTCTTTTTAGTCCCGGGTAGTTTGAGTCAGACCCAGGTTATTGAGGTGACGCCAGAGTTTCTTATCTGCTGCTCAGGGCCAGCCCTCGTGTCATAGGGAGAATGTTGGAGGTTAAGCCGAGAGGAAGGGAGGTATTTTCACGTGGAATTTTGTGGGGAACTTCCGGGAACCTGACTTTTCAGGAGAAGGATGAGCATGAGTTGTACAAGAACCTACAAAATAAGATTATAAACTGAATGGTTTTTCCTGAAGAAATGAGATGAAAGGTGACTTTTTTTCAAATGTGTGAGTAAGACACAGCACAGAGCTCTGTACTTCACACCACAGGTGAGCCCTTGGTGGTGCCCCTTCCATGGCTTTCTTTGTCACCAAGTGTCACTGGGCCATTCTTTCCATGTCTCTCTCCCATCTTCGTTGACTCTTTTATGAGTTTGCTAGAACTAGCAAAACAAAGTACTGCAGACCGTGTATCTTAACAGAAATTTATTTTCTCACTGTTCTGGAGGCTATAAGTCTCAGATCAAGGTGTCAGCAGGTTTGATTTCTCTTGAGGCCTCTCTCCTTGGCTTATACATGGCTGTCTTCTCACTTCACATAGTCTTTCCTCTGTATTTGTGTATCCCTGGTGTCTCTGTGTACAAATTTCCTTGAAAGGATAACAGATTGGATTACAGCCCATCTTAATGGCCTTATTTTAATTGAATCACCTCTTTTAAGACTCTCCAAACTCAGTCACACTGTGTGAGATGGTGGGGGTTAGGGCTTCAACATAAATTTGGGAATGGGAGAACACAATTCAACACCTAACAAACTTCATGACTGAGCACGTTAATTCTTTTTGC
Source organism: Cynopterus sphinx (assembly GCA_030015415.1). NCBI lineage: Eukaryota > Metazoa > Chordata > Mammalia > Chiroptera > Pteropodidae > Cynopterus > Cynopterus sphinx. The sequence goes on from CM057381.1 coordinate 35,558,797, forward strand.
CTTTTTGGTTTCATATTCCCCACTTTTATTTATTCTCATCTTGGATTTCACTTACGTAGTGAGATGGACTCTGAACCCATAGCCCATATCCAGCTCCACCTCCCCCACGGCCTGCTGGATGTCCTTTTATAACCCTAGTGTCCTCAGTGAAAGTCACACCTTCCTCCACATCCTCCCATCTGCCCTGATTTAAAACTTTCTGACCATTATTATACTTTTATTTCCTTAGTAGCTAACCATTTACAACATTGGGTTAGTTTTTACACTTAAGTGGTTTTCAGAAATTATATTAAATTCATTGGGTGACATTGGTTAATAAAATTACATAGATTTCAGGTGTATAGTTCAGTAATACATTGTCTATAGACTGCATTGCGTGTTCACCACCCAAAGTCGAGTCTTCCGTCACCATGTATTTGACACCCTTTACCCACTTCTGTTTCCCTCTGGTAACCACCATACTGTTGTATGCGTTTGAGATTTTGTCTGTATGTCTTTTCTGTTTGTTAATTTCAGTTTTTTATATCACATTTATAAGTGAAATATGATAATTCTTGACTTTTTCCCTCTGACTTAACTTAGAATGAGTTAACTTATTTAACTTATTTAACTCAAGATCGATCCACATTGTTGGAAATGACAGTATTTCATTTTTTTTAAATGTCTGAGTAGTATTCTGTTGAGTGCATGTGCCACATCATCTTTATCAAGTCATCTATCAAAGGACACTTTGTTTTCGTGTCTTGGGCACTGTGAATAATGCTGCAGTGGGAGGAGCTATTGGCAAATAACACCTCCAATGAGGAGTTAATATCCAAAATATAGAAAGAACTCATGAAACTCACCAACAAAAACAGCCCAGTTGAAAAACAGGCAGAGGACCTGAACACACACTTTTCCCAGGAAGACATACCGATGGCCCACAGATAGATGAAAAGATACTCAACTTCATTAGCTATTAGGGAGATGCAAATCAAAACCACAATGAGATGCCACCCTACACCTGTTAGAATAGCTGTTATCAAGAAGACAATAAGTGTTGGAGCAAAAGGAGCCCTCAGACACTGCTGGTGGGAATGCAGATTGGTACAGCCACTGTGGAAGACAGTAAGGAGGGTCCTCAAACAATTAAGAATTGAGTTACCATATGACCCAGCAATCCCCTTCTGGGTATCTAACAAAAAAAAATTGAAAACATGTATTTGTAAAGATATGTTTACTCCTAAGTTCACTGCAGCAAAAGTGGGTTTATATAACTTCACCTTTTCACTCTGTTGTCACTCTCCAAGTTATCTAAAGCACAAATTGTTGCAGTAGCTTTGGAACTGGTCTTGCCATCCCATCTCTTTTGGCAATCCAAAGTATATATCATCTTCAGATTAAATTTTCTAAGATTCTAATTTTTTTGTGTCATTATTCTTACTCCACTGGCTCCCTATCTCCTACAGTGTAAAGACCATATTTTTCACAAGGCATTTAAGGTCCTTGAAAGTCCAATTCTAGCCTGTTTTCCAAATGCATCTTTACCTCATCAGCATTAATTCTCACCCTTCTTCCTAGATACCATTTTATTTCTGTCCCATAGCTTCGTTGGTGCTTTTGGCATTTCTGGAATTCCCTCTGTGTATTTTTGTCTCCTTCCAAGTATTTCCCAATGTCTGAGACTAAATTGAGTTCGCACCTTCTCCATGATGGAAGCCCTCCCCCCTCTTTTTAACCAACCATTTCATCTCACACTGAAATCCCATTTCTTTGTGCTCTCATGACACATGATATATCAGCCATAGTACAAATGTACTGGCTGATTGGTCATCAAACAGCCATTACTGAACTCCATCCACTCTGTGCCAGCCATTGTGTCCAGGTAGGTGCTTGAGGTCCAAAGAATATTCTAGACTTGGTTTCTGCTTCAGGGTTATCAGGATGTCATGGAGGAGGTAAACAGGCAGATGCAGTGGGATTGACCCCCATGCTGAGGTTTGACACCGTGCTTTGCCCAGGTGTCAGGGTTGAGACATTTGATCTGAGTTTGAAAGCAGTGGTAGATGTTTCCAGGGGGAGACTGAGTACACAGCATTCAACCAGACAGAACTACACATGTGGAGACCTGGAGCAAGACCGAGGCAGGAGGGGGACAGTGGGAATGGGGTGTTGTGTGAGAAAAGTGACCTGTTTGGAGAGGAAAGATGATTATGTTTTGTTTTTAGGGAAGTAACTGTTGATACTATAGTATGTAGAATGGTTTGGGAAAATGGAGATAACTCATGAGGTGAAGTGGGGGGCAGTGGTACTTGTAGAGGCAAGTGGTAGGTACCAAGAGAAAAGTCCCTACCTTATATTGCTTGTGTAAGTGTATGTTTAGTTCTCTCAACCAGATTATACACTTGGGAGCCACAAAGTACGTTTTATCTATCTTTATAATACTCACATTATTTAGTATGTCAGTGTGTCCATAAATGTAATTGACAGATGCTAATCATATGGCTTAAGCACTGTTCATTATCTTTCTCCCATACTTGAAATCTGTAAAAAATAGTGTTTGGCTCATTGTAGACACTGAATAATGTGTTGAACACTACTGAATCTATAGTATGAATATTGAAGACCTGACTGTAAGCTAGAAAAAGGATAAAATATGTAAAAATATGCGAAAGAATAAAGTATACACAAATATTTGCATATCTTGAGTGACTAAAGGTGACATTGCTAGTGAGTGAACTGAAGCCTCACCGTGTGATTTCTGTGCACGTGGTGGAGAGCCCGGTGTGGTTCGGGGAAGTTCCCATGACAGAGGGTAGAAGACAACAAATGTTATGTCGGTGGTGTAAATGAGTCTCCTCTTCTGATGTATTTTTCTTTCTCACTGCTTCCTGCAGATATTATATAATCTGCCTTCATCATGGGAGAAATAGAGCAGAGGCCAACTCCAGGATCACGACTGGGGGCCCAGGAGAATTCGGGGATCAGTACCTTGGAACATGGACAGAAGCCGCCCCCAACACCTTCAGGAAAACTCATGTCCATCAAAATCCAGATGCTGGATGACACCCAGGAGGCATTTGAAGTTCCAGTAAGTTGGGGATGTTTCCATAAACTCAAGTGTGTGGGCAGCCTTTGGCATAGGGAGGTTCATCTCATTCATGTTTGCAGTGACACGAGGTGGCAGGAAGACGGGTCTGTGTATCCTGCACCCCTGCACCCCCCAGTTCTCCTCTGATCTGGTTTGGAGCTATTCAGTTTTTAGATTTATGCATAAACTGCCTATATAGTGATATCAGTGGTAACATCACTTGAATTTTATTGTATTTGTTCATATACAAATATGTATGTATGTGCATTTGTATGTATTATATATATTCGAATATCGGAGGGAATTGTGGTCTTACGGCTGGATCTCAGTTTAATTTGCTGATCACAGGCAGTTCGTCTGCATGTGTGTACATGGGTGCCACTTCTCTAAAGGTACGGGCAAGAAAAATCCTGAGAAAGCCTTCAAAGGTTTGTACGGGTGTTCTCACCTCAAGACAAGTTGATGACCATGTTTGTGGGTGGGGAGTGGGAGTGTAGAAAAAGCCCGAGCCAAGCCCACAGTGAGGCAGTCCTAGGATTGAAGAGGCCCATCATCCCTGGGGCCTAGCGGGGAAAACGGGATGTCTGGGAGCCAAGCAGAGAAGAGGGACCTTTTCCTTGGGTTGGAGCTCTACACCCCATGATTCTGTTTTCCTCAGAGCCCCTCCCTCAACTTTCTCCCCAACCTCCTCAAAGGACTTCTGCTAGAGGTTAGGGACCTACCACCGATATGCGCAGATGGAGGATTTCTTGCTCCCTAGACAGGGAGAGTCAGGTATGTGTGTCTGGCTCTCCAGAACTGACTGTACTTTCCTTAAGAATCATTATCCCTTATCATTATCCCTTAGCGTCTGTAGAGTTCTTAGCACATTTTGGATTTCGTTTTCCCTGTTCTGTCTTGGGTACTAAACACCACATCTAACATTGTGGGGGAAAAAAAATAATTTGAATTCCAAACAGCCAACTTAGAAACAAATTTTGGGAATGTAACCTGTTTTTAAAGTGGAGACGATCCATCTGTTTTTCTGGTTGGCTAGGACGGCTGAAATTTAAGTTGGCATTAATGCCTATACCCCAGCATTTAATAGTTTATGTGATATGATTCACTAAATTATATTCATTTAAAAGAATATTGTTCAGTGTGTGAATTATCATTAAGTGAAAGATAAGCCCCAGAATAGTTGTGTTTAAAGCCACCAATTTATTGCACATTGGAAACAATTTTTGTATCTTTCTAATTTTCTTGTTTTGGAATTCATATCTATCAAGGCCTTGGGAATATCTTCATATTTTGGCAAACAGAATTGTTGCTAATCTGCTGAAATCGTAAAAATAGAGAAGCACACCTGCTAGACTGTTAGACCTTTTGGAACCTGTTGTCATCCTGTCCACCCCACTCCCCACCCTGGAATTTTTTCTCTTCATTGCCAGGCTGGTTTGGTGAGGTATTTAGTTTTGGTTTTAGGGTTTTTTTTATTTTTTATTTTTTTGTTTTATTTTTTACTGTTAAGGACTCAGAGCCCAAGTCTCTCGCAAACACATTCTGTTGAATAGTGTTCCCACATGTGGTTTGGGCTGGGGAGTTACCAAATGCTGCTGCTGTGTGCACAAACTACAGGAAGCATTGTACAATATTCAGCTGCAGTTCTTCAGTTTTCTTAAACCAAAGACCATCAAATCTCAGGTCCTAGCTACTGTTTAGGAACAGTGAGGAGCACTCGGCCTAATAGGAGTAGAAATACATGTATTTTCATCTTTTAAAATTATTTTACTTGATGATTTCTGCTGTCCATGCTTTGTATTTGTAACTCCTCTGCCTGGAAAGGACTTTCTTCATGCTCTCCCACCCCACAAGCTCCTATGCACCCTTAAAAGACCCTCTCAGTTTTACCCAGATGCTAACTCCTTGAGGCAGTGGCTGGGGCTTTTTCTTCCATTCTTCAGACCTCTTTGCTCATATACCTATCATATCCCTGTTAGGGTGGAGCCCAACTGGGTTCAAATTCCAGCTTCTCATACTTCATTGATCACCTTGAACAAGGTACTTAATGACTGTATGTTTTCTCCCCTGTAAAATGAGGCTGATAATAAACCCTACCTCATTTAATGAGAATAAAAAGAGTTTATACAAATAAAGTGTTTGGCACAACTCTTGGCACATACTAAGAGCTTAATACAGTATACTTAGTGGTATTGATGTCCATTTGCCATCTCACTGCAGGGACCTTGTCTCATCTCTAGTAGCAAGCACAGCACCTGACATATAGTAGATGCTTATTAAATGTTTGTGGATTGAATGTTAGAATGAGTTTATTTGTAAGAATAATTAATGTCACTATTAGTTTTTCACATGTCTCATCCATTCATATTTTATTTTGATTTTTCTAGTTTGGTAAGAATGTTCCTTCTCAACTAATGGGTAACAGATGTTTCCTATAACTGCCTGTAGAAAGGCAGATAATCAGCATTTTTATTGACTAAGCTGATTCTAAATTGCTACCTTGTGCTCTTTAAGAGCAGAAACAGCCAGGCCTTCATGCAGCTGGAAGGCATCAGGCCGGTCATGGTGACTCAGTCTCTGTACTCAGGATTGGAGCAGAGTGACACAGGATTGAAGAGACCCAGGTCCCCGTGACTGTTTGAAAACCTTGCTCCAAAACTTGCTGCTGTGAATTCATTAAGGCCAAGGGTATGACCCTGGAAGTGTCCCCCTCACCCACACGTGATCCCTCCTTTGATTGGGTGTCCAAGAGAGTGAATTCTTCTTGCTCACTCACATTTGTCACACAGATGAGCAGGGCACGCAGCCAGAAGTCATTACAGTTTCCCTTTAGAAACATTCTTCTCTGAACCATGTCTTGCCTTGGGGATTGAATTTCCTGGGCCTTATTGCTTTTGTTGTAGAGCATGGATGCAGGCAAAGTCATCATTGTAAATGCAAATTCTTTAAACACTTCTTGGTACTGATAACCAAACCTTACTCTCTATGGTTGCCTCCGTCACTGTTTATATCCTTTAAAAAATTATTTAAGAGTTTTAACCTTTTGAAAGGCCTCGGCAGCGAGCGTCAAACTTTTCCACTCTGTTAGTTCCACCACCGCCTTTGCTCTTGAACTTGGAGTCTTCTTAGGTATTTTCTCTGCAGAGTTGAAAGTTGAAATTTATAGTAAATTCTTAGTGTTTTATCATCTTTATTTGGAAAATACTGTGCAAATAAGCCTCGCCCTGTGGTTTATGATATCCAGCTTACTCTTCCAACTAGAGGTTGGTTATAAAACCAATTCTTTTGGAACTAAAAGGGTTAATGACATCCCTCCACTGCCAGTATCATCTCCTCTTAAGGTCCCTGAGAAGGGTTTTTGTGTCCTGTCCTTATGACCCCACTGATAAACAAACGCTATTCCTACTGATGTTTTTAGGATGAAGCAGATGGTTTCTTCTCCAAGTGTTTATTCAGTTTATGTGTTTTCATTTAGCAAGGTCACCCTAGGAAGAGCTGAGAAGAGCAGAGGAAATAAAACTGAGCCATCTTTTGCTTCTTTTGAGCAGCCCTGGTGAGAATGGTTGGGAAAGATGCTCATGGGTAATGAGACTCCTAGTCTTTGTTGAAGAGTAAGGAGTGGCCTGGTACAGGCAGGCCGACAGAGGTGGGGAAACAGTACTACAGTGTTAGTGGTGGCAGAAAGAACTCGACATCAGCCCTCGCCTTCCCAGGAAACAGTCGTGGTGCCGTGTTTGTATATGTGTCTCGTCATCACTTTACTCAGAAACATTTATAGCTCCCAGCTGCCTGAGGGTAAAGCATGGACTTCTGAGTTGGAGGGGCTGGGAGACAGCAGTGAGCACTCATTGAGGCTGTGCTGTAGACAGCTCAGCTGTGTGAGCTACTTCCATTGTATCACTGCCTCTGTCCTGAGTGTTTCACCTTCTACATGAACATTTCATGCCAAAAAATTCTCTTCTTTGTTTGCATGCTTATTTTTGGCTTCTCACAGGCAGAATGTCAGCTCTGGGAGTTGGGGGAGGGGGACAGTAAGGCCTCTTCTGTTCTTATTTATCATTGGATCCTATCCCTGAACAGAGCCCAGACCCAGCAGACACCTGATAGCTATAACCAGCTGCTGCACCTGTGCTCAGGCATTTAACTCTCACACCTTCTGAGAAGTGGTTGCTGCTGTCTTTGCATTGACATGAGGGAACCCAGGGGAAGAGCTTGTAGTCACTCCTGTTTGCAGAGTTAAGGCAGGACTGCAACTCAGCCTGCATGACCCTGTCTGTTTCCCTGCACGGTGTGGCTACCTCTTACGAGATCCTGTGGGCTTCCACTGTCTCACCCCGTTGGGTCTTTTCAGACTTGCTGCCCATAGCTCCCAGAGGTAAGGTCACCACATTCTCGCCTTCGTGCTGCTCTGGGTCTTTCCCCATTCTAAACACCACCATCCTCCCCTTCTAACAAATTGTTTCTAAATTCCAGCAATGTCTAGCCTCCCACATACTCCGGCTCGTGATGGGGCCACTTTTCTCAAAGTACTTATCTGTACCTCTAATTAGACTTTGAGTCATAGCCTCTAATCTTGTCTCTCTCCCTAATTAGTTTCTTAATATCCCTGCTGAGACTTAGTTTTCTCATCTGCAAAGTGAGGTGCTTGGTCCAAATAATATTAAAGGCTTTTTTTCTCCCATTTTTTTGAAAGTTGGGACCCTGTGTTGATATTTTGTTGATGAATTGTTTAACTTTTAATGACTCTGCGTTAATTCCCTCGGCAGATGGTATAGTGAGAAAAGAGATTTTTAATTTAAAAATACCCCCCCCCACCTGATCAGACAGTAGTTATGTGTACCTGGAAAGTTCTAAAAAGAATATGTGGTGGGGTTGAATCGGCATGCTATGATTTAAATATGGTATGATACTTATGGAGCATCACGAAATGTCAGGATTTAATGTGTGTGTTTGAGGTAACTTGCATAAATTTCACTGAACTAAATTGGATTGAACTATGTGGCACTTGACAATGGGAGATAGAAGAGTGAAAGCATTATTTCTAGAAAACACATTAGTAGTAGGAAATGAGTTTGCTGAAAACAGACATCTAAAATTTTTAAGAGAAATAATTAGTTTGCATGTCATAATAAGGGACTGCAAAGGTTTTTTACTGGCAGCAGAATCGCCTGGTACTCTGAGACCCAATTAGGAGTCTCATACTGGTAGACCTGGAACGATTGAACGTTTATTTCCTTTTCTCACCTTCTGAAATGAAAACAGTCATTTAATTTCTTTGTTACCAAAACCTGGGCTTGACATCAGTTGAGAGGTGGTTCTTCCAAGGCCTTTGCAATTCTGAGAAAGGTCTTAAATGGCTGTAGAATTCCAAAGCTGTCTTCATAAGCTTGAGCCCAGAAAGAAGGACAAGGCAGAAAAGCGCTGTGCGTGCGTGCGTGCGTGCATGCGTGCGTGGACCCCTTGTTTACATCAGGAGAAGCTGAGGCAGCAGGCTTCGGGCTGGGCATGTGCTCAGGCATGGCAGCTGTGTCATGAGGGAATCACCTTCCTTTTCTCTGTCTTATTTATTTTGAATGAATTTTGTGTCCCTTTTTATTTCTATTTCAGCCATCCTTGGGAATGTGCCCTTTTTGATAAGCCACCCAAAGTCTCTCTCTCTTTTTTTTTTTTGGTCCTCAGAGGGGTGAGATACACATTTAACTAAAGGTCTTGGAGGAAAATATGCTCGCCTGCCTGCCTTGTAAGTGTCCTGCTTCTCACTACCGCTGTAATTACCCAGCCCCGGCAGTGGGGTTGTTCCCTTCACCTTTGGTTCGTTTGATTACAGTGATATCAGAAGGCCGGCTTGAGTTTCAGTGATACTTTGCTTTTGTATTTTGCTTGAAGTGCACATAAGAGGACTAATGGTGGTGGTACCGAAATAAAATTTAATTGGCCATTTAAAACCAGATGGGCATGTGTGTGCCTGGAGCTGTATTAACTGCCTCTTAAGCAGCTGCGGCTTGAACCAGAATGAGAAGGAATTTCACAAGTTCACTCAGCTTTTTAAAAATAAGTCAGTGTTTCTTCCTCCTTATCAGTGTTGCTTTTGGCTCCTTTTATTAGCAAAGTTTCTGAAAGAGTATTTATGTCCACTCTGCGCAGCCTTTTCTGTGTTTTATTTAACTTGAATGATAAATGGTGCTGTCGAGGTCTGGCCTCAGGAGGTTAAATTAAAGGCTATTTTAATAGATTAAAACTTTTTTCATAAATCATTTCAGCTCAGTACTGCTAGCCTGCCTTTCTAGCTTTTTAGAAACAAAGAGTAGAATTTAAATGTTGGCCCGAAATATTTGTGTGTGCCCCTTTTAACTTTAGACGCTTCTGATCAAAGTCAGTTCTGTAGCTCTGAAATGATGGCAGGAATTCTTTAACAGCTGTTTGCTATTTTCTCCCTAAAAAAAGAACCACTCAGTAGAACCCAATAAATAAAAAGAATAAACTAATTGAGAAGGTCTGTATCTGACATTAAAATGGCCAACATTCTGAGAAAACGTAGGGAGTTTGAGAAGCTGCTTATTTCTCTTTCCCTTTTAAATGGAGATAATAAATTTTCTTAATTATAAGAAACAGTGGTAAAAGGGACTGTGTAGGACCTTGGATCCTGGCTTTGTCACTTACTAGCCGTGTGGCTCTAGACAAGCAGATAACCATTCCCAGCTCGCTTGTCTCTAAGGGGACTGCCTGCTTCATGCTGCCGAGGGGAAACTCAGATGAAGTTCCTTTTGTGCGAACATCTTGCAGACCCCTGGACAGATATTGGGTTCTCATAAAAGTTAGTTTTCTTTCGTTCTAAGCTTTAGTTTGATTATTGTTTCTTAACAGAATTGAGACCCTGCTTTCATTGTGGAGCTGTTGGGTAGGCGAAATGAAAAACAGAAAGCATATGAAAGCACTTTAAAATAAAAAATTGCATGCTTGTGTCAGGTGGAGTGATCCTTTCCCGTTCCCCCCTCCCCCAGCTTTTTATATAGTCTCACATGAGACTTGAGCTTTCTTCGGAGGGTGAGTCATTACTAAAATAGAAATGTACCCCAGGTGGCTTTTGGAGGTCTGTACGAATGAAGTACCACTTGGACAGTTGTGATGGATTCTCAATTTCTGACAAGTACATTTACTTCCTTTTTTACACACACACACACACACACACACACACACACACACACACACACACTTTGTATCTTCTCTGAACTTCAGGTAGGTCAGGTTTCAAAATTAAGGGGTGTTGTTGTAGATTAAAATTTTTCTGTGCATTTGTGCTTTGCTGAATTCTTGGTTTCCGTTTACTTGTCCACAAACTTCTCCATTTTCCTAGAGCCAGGATTTTTCTAGGAGAAACTTGCCATCCACTGGCATGGACCAGACGCTGGGTTTCAGGGCCGGCCAGGGCAGCTCTTCATAGTGTGTGCTCCGTGGGCCCATTTGAAGGGAGCAGTTCACTGGCTTAGACACTCCTGTTTGCATGTTTATCTGAAACATATTGACATGCAAATAAGACTGATTTTTAAATTCTGAGCTGTTTATCATTCAGTTGCTTGTTACCTTCCATCACCTTGAACATTTGAGTTGGGCATCATGGTTTTAACTCCTAGGAAAAAATATGGAATGAGTTAATCAGTGTGGTATCTTCTGTAGCAAAAATGATTGTGTAAAAGAGCAATTTAAAAAGTCTTTAGTACTTTACAGCTGAATGAGAGCTTTGTCGGTTTATCTTTCCCCATTTATACAAACAGGAAGTTAACCTAGATACCCACAATGGAATTCTGTGGCTCTGGTGTTATTTTATGGAATGTGATCTTGGAAACACGATATGAATTCCACAAATGTTTATAGACACTTGAGGCAAGGTGCTGCTGGTGATAAGAAAATGAATAAAAATAATGACTGCCCTTTTAAAAATCCCTTGCGGTGTGCCACACATTGTGCTAAGTCTGTACATACATTATCTCCCTGATGGCTGGCTGATCAGTGACCCTATGAGGTAGGCATGAATGGCCCTGGTGAGGCTTAGAGTACATACAGGACTTGGTCTAGGTCATAGAGCTGGGGACAGGGAGCTAGACCACCTGCTCACACTTAAGCCCTGTTTTCCAGGCTCTGTAAGATGGTCCTCGGACATAAGCCCTCAGAATAACCCAGCATGTCAGTTGTGCTGGTCTCTGAGACAGATGCCAGTGATAGATGATGCTCTTATGCGGGTAGGATGTCGAACAGGGCTAAGTTGGAGGGAGGGACATCCAGTGACTAAAGGACTTGAAATGTCCTATAAACATGATGGAGACTGATCAGGGCCTCAGGCCATGCCAGGAGCCGACAAACATTAGAGAAGTGGAGGAGGTAGAATTAATAGGACTTGGCAGCTGATGGGAAAGGGGCACCCAGGGAGTGGGAGAACACAGACTGTCAGGTTTACAACGTGAGTGGCACTCCGCTGTCACAGAGGTCTAGGAAATGAACTGGTACCCGCCTTTATGACAGCTGTTACACTCGAAATAATGTCTTTAGATGACGTGAAAGGAGCATTGCTAATGTTGCTAGTAAAAGACATTGCCTTATTTTAGTCATGAAGAAAAATCTGTGGCTCTCTAAATGAACCTCCAGGCTTCATTGTGGTTATATAAATTGTACAAACAGGAAGTATCGGATGGAGGTTGACTGTTTGGTTTCCATTTATATTAGGAAAATTATATTTACTCTTTCCATTTCAGTTTTCTTGTCATCCAAAAGCTAGTGTTTAGTGTGCCACACCTAAGTGATGGCTACGCAGGGAAAGCACTTAAATTCGGCATCTTCAGCAGACTCCGTTCAAAATCACTGGAAAGGAATGGGGTGATTGCTTTCATTTACTTGTTTAATTTTGATACAATTTACTTATGAGGTGTACTGTAAAGTTCATTTGGCTATTATGTAATTTTCCGGTGGTCATTTGTCAGAATGTGCTTCTGTAGGCAAACAGCTCAAACGCTCAGGTACCTTTGGTCTAGACATAAGACTGAATGTCTGATATATTGAAAAGCAAGACCAAAGAGCATTGGTTATTAGAGTATCACAGCAGTGCCTTTTTCATCAGTGAAATTTGTATTCGTTCTCTAGGGCTGCTGTGACACAGCACCACAGACTGGGGGTCCTAACAGCAGCGGTTTATCCTCTTGCAGTTCTGGAGGCTAGGAGTCCAGGGATAAGGTGTTGGCAGAGTTGGTCCCTTCTGAGACAGGATCTGTTCCATGTCTCTCCTAGTTTCTGGTGGTTTACCGGCAATCTCTGGTGTTCCTTGATTTGCAGACTCAGCGTCCCAGTCTTTGCATCTGTCTTTACACGGTGTTCTGCCCATGTGGGTGTTTGTCTCCAAATTTCCCCTTTTGATAAGGACACCAGTCATACCGGGATTAGGGCGGACCCTAATGACCTCATTTTAGCTTGATTTTCTCTGTAAAGACTGTTTCCAAGTAAGATCAGATTCTGAAGTACTAGGGGTGAAGACTTCATCATATGAATTTGGGGGAAACAATCTAACCCATAACAAAAGCATATTTAGCATTGGAAAAATGAGGGGAAACGAACATATTTCACTGTGAGCCTCAAGGCTTTCCCGCAACACATTCCTCCTTAAAATAAAACAGTTTGGTCTTTGTTCTCACTGTAAATTTTGTAGAATGATTTCCTTGATTTTTTTTTTTTGAAAAAAAAAAAAAGGCTTAAATCTTATTGTGTATAAAACTCCCTCTGATAGATAATTTAAAGCATTCCTCAGTTTCTGATTCTGAGCATGTGTCCCTTAACGAGGAACAGCAGAAAATAAGAAATAAAAGGCATGTGGCTGATCTCACACAGTACAGGGGACACGGGATGTGATAGATGTCCAATATAAATATTTGGTAACAGTTTTATGAAAGTCCAGTGTTTGAGATACTTTTCCAGTGCTGGCGTTGAGTTGGTTTTCTGATTCCTAGCTCATCTGGCTCTCTATCTTGTCCCTTTCATTACATCTGCCCTTCAACCTCATAGTGACCCCCACGCTCTTGACCCTCTTCTCTCGGGCACGTGACCCCCATTGATTGCCTGCTCTCTGTTCCCATCTCAGTGATGCATTGTTTAGGACACCCAGCCTTTGCCAGCACCGCAGCTTCGCCCTTGCCTTGCTGTGATTCTGGCAACAGCCACGGCTCTTTTCTTCTCCGCTGCTCCATCCAGGCAAGTAAAGCTGATGGAAAAAATTATACTACAGCACAGATTGTTGCCCCTGTTAATTCACTAACTCAGATCTCACCTGGTCCTCAAGGCGTCCCAGCTGCTCTGACAGACTGTCCTTGGTCACCGCTTTCCGGTGTCCCACGGCAGCGCTTGCAGACTTTCCAGTCCGTTCAGGTCCTCTTACTCCTGCAGCTCCACCAGTCAGGTTCCCAGCAGGAAAGAAATGGTACCCTCGAAAGGTTTTACCTGGAAGTAATTTGCCAACAGGACAGTTCATAGAAGTGTGGACAGGAAGAGTTCAGGAAACCAATAAGAGACATCAAGCAGCAGCGGGAAGCTGTTATTGCCCTTAGTCTTAAAGGGGCAGGAAGAGGTGCTGGTTCCCAACCACCCCCGACTGAACCCAGCCGGAAGCCCAGGAGAACAAGAAGCTAAGGCAGGCAGTCTGGGGGAGTTCGCACAGCCAGCAGGAGCAGTGAGAACATCGGCAGGGCGCCCTTTCTCTTAGGAGATGACCAAGACTTCTACCCACAGAGAAAACTAAGGCCAGCAGGCATGGGCTCCCTCAAGGTCATCCTCTAAAACTTATGCTTGTCTGTCTCCCTCTGTCTTCACTTCCACCCTGCACTCTACACCACCGACCTGACCTCTCTATCCTTTATCCCATCTCCCGCAGAACATTGTACCACCAAAAAAAAAAATACTTTTATTCACATATAAATTCTGTGGTTCATGGACAGGCTTAAATTTGTAGACAGCTTTATCAGCAGAATCCAAATGATGAAGAAAAATAAACCAGACGGGTATGTAGTAGTTCTAGCATATCCTGAATGTATGAGTTGAAATGAAACTTGGTGTATTATTGTTAGCCATCTCATCATCCCTTCGCCTGATTTAATTATTTTGTAAGTACCAGGATGACACATTTTATTAGAGCTGTTACATGGAACGTCTGGTTTCTTAATACAGCGTTGAGAATTACTCCTTCCCTTTATTAGCTGGGATTCAGTTTTATTTAATAGCTCGCTGCACCGAGGTGGATTTCGGTGATGTCTGGAGTTCCCGGGTGCTGACTACGTGACGAAGCACCTGCACTCACCCGGCTGCCCTGCTCAGTCTCCTCGTATGTCGAGCCCTCACCCATGATTCACATCTTAAGAGGAAAACCTTCATTCCCAGTGAAGTCTTTGTTTCCTGTGAACTCTCTGAACTCTAACTAGGGAAAAACACGGTCTCCTTTCCCGTACCTTTCTATTCACAGGGCAGTTTCTCTAAGATGGGCTTTTCTGTTAGTGCCCACCACTGCCTTCTCTCTCTGAAGCTTCCAAAAGGCATGTGACAGTTTTAGAAAATAAAGTCTTAATTTCCTCCCGAAAACTGGTTCAACAGAAACCGAGACACTGCCAGCAGCCCTTCGGCGTCCTGCCATCCTGGGCCATTCTGAGAGAGGTTTTGTGTGAGTACAAGTAGCATTGCTTAGTTTCCAAACTTATTTCTGCCCGCTGGCTCCAAAAATGCTTGACGAAGGGGCCAAGGGAATTGGTTTCATTTTTGGTCATTGTTCGGTGGTACATATGGTACTAGACCAAAGCAAGTTCTTTTTCTCTGTGACCTGTACCCGCATGAAACTTGGAGCCATCGGTGATGTTTTAAGTCCTGCTGGCCACCTTTCTGCTGCAGCATCAAGGTAACACTTCAGTTGCAGTCCATTCTCCTGGGCTTCTCCCTCCCTTACTGACCCAGTTTGATATTTGTTGAAATATAGGTATTAGTTTGCTAGGGCTGCCGTAACAAAGTAACGGAGCTGGGGCAGCTTAAACAGAAATTTATTGTCAGTTCTAGAGGCTGAAAGTCTGAGATCAAGGTGTCAGCAGGGTTGGTTCTTTCTGAGGCTGTGAGGGAGAATTTGTTCCATGCTACTTCTCAGCATCTGGTGGTTTGCTGGCAATCTCTGGTGTTTGTGGCTTGTAGATGTATCTGCCAGTGTGTGTGTGTGTGTGTGTGTGTGTGTGTGTGTGTGTGTGTGTGTGTGTGTGTGTGTGTGTGTGTGTGTGTGTGTGTGTGTGTGTGTGTGTGTGTGTGTGTGTGTGTGTGTGTGTGTGTGTGTGTGTGTGTGTGTGTGTGTGTGTGTGTGTGTGTGTGTGTGTGTGTGTGTGTGTGTGTGTGTGTGTGTGTGTGTGTGTGTGTGTGTGTGTGTGTGTGTCCCAGTTTCTTTTATAATGCCAGTCATATTGGTTTAGGGCCCACGCCGATGACCTCATCTTAACTTGATCATCTGTAAAGACCCTACTTCCAAATAAGGTCATTTGAGAAATGGTTGGGGCCTTTTGCTGCGGTGACTTTTAGCTGTGCAACTTATATATGCAGTTTTCTGCTCTGGTTCCTTTGGAGCACAATGTAGAAGGTGGCATTTTCCCGGTAAGTAAAGGAGGCCTTTATCTCTCGAAACTCTTAAATCGCATACATACATAGTTGAAACGAGACCTGTAGTAGGGACAGCCGTATTAGATGAGCAGTCTTGGCTGATTCAATCAAGTGAACTATAGGAGTGAGTTGGTTTTGAGTAATTTTTCTTCCTCTCCCAGCATTTTTCAGTGAGTTCATAATGGGAGAGTGATAACTTGAAATTCACAATATGGTACCTCCTAACGTCATCCTCTTGCGTTTCTAAACATCATTCACTCTGATTATGGGAAATATCCCTTCTTTTGCTATATTAGTCCAGGTTGTAAAAATAAGCCTACACTGTTATCTCAGCATTCTCTGTCTTCAAAAAGTTATGCCAAAGAACATCACTAATCATTAGAGAAATGCAAATTAAACTTACGATATCACCTCCCATTCATTAGGATGGCTGTTATCAAAAACCAGAAAATAAGTGTTGATGTGGATGTGGAGAAATTGAAACCCTGTAGCTAGTTGGTGGGAATGTAAAATGGCAGCCACTGTGGAAAATATTGTGGCGGTTCCCCCCCAAATTAAACAGAATTACTATATGATCTAGTAGTCTCACTTCTGGGCATATATTCAAAATCATGGAAATCAAGATCTTGAAAAGGTTTATACACCATGTTCATTATAGCATTATTTACTCTAACCAGGCGGTGAGGTAGAAGCAACCCAAATGTGTGTCAAGAATGGATGGGTAATGTGGGATATACAAGCTTTGGAATATTACTCAGTTTTAAAAGGCAGGAAATGCTACATCATGGATGAACCCTGAGGACATTATAAGTGAAATAAGCTAGTCACAAAAAGACAAATCCTATTTGAGTCCGTCTACATGAGGTACCGAGGGTAGGCAGATTCTTCCGAAGTAGAATGGTGGTTGCCAGGGGCTGTGGTGGGGGACATGAGAGTTATTGTTTAATGAGAATGCAGTTTCAGTTTTGCTAGAGAAAGTTCTGGAGATCTGTGTGAATATATACTTAACACTATTGAGCTTTATACTTAAAAATGGTTAAGATAGGAAATTTTATGTTATATGGGATTATTTTTTAATTACAATAAAAAAAGGGAAACTAGTTAAAATAGCCACAGCTGATTTCAGCTCTTGAAAAATAGTCTAGGTCTTCAATTCTACTGCATTGTGCTTCGGTCAAATCCTAACGTGTGACAGGCAGATTTTCAGGGATATGGAGATCGATTCAACTTTTAGGTAAAAATTGGAGGAGGGAAAATTTCACTTACACTCAAAAACGACCTTGTGACTTTAGCTCTATAGATGACTGATGAAGAAGCTTTGAAGACACCCAAGGTGGCATTTAAATTTCACCAGCATTCAGAGCACCATTGGGTGTTTATCTCCTGCTTGTTTAAATAACATTAGTTAAGTTTTTATGGCTCTTGCCTCCCAGAGAGATGTTAAATTCCTTTAAGGCTAGAACTGGTTTTTTGTGACCTCCACAAAACACTGCTAATGTGTTTGCCTCACATACCAGGAATAGTTAATAGACCTTTGTTCAATGATCTACTTGTGGGACTTAATAGCAAAGCACTTAATTCTAAGGGTCCGTTTACCTCCAGTCACTTTGTTTCCTGGGTTTTAAGTTATCTAATGATTGAGAACAATTTGCAAGACAAAATTTCAAGATGATACTGAAGTTAAGGTGTTATGCGTTCATTATTTTCTGGTCATTTCTGTGTGAATTGGCCAGCTGAATGAGATTCTCATAACCTCAGAAACTGAATCTTTTAATATCACATAAAACATATCTTTCAGGTAAGCAGTCCAGGTAGTATCTCTCTGCTGCACATGGCAAATAGATCTGCAATTAAATACTTTTTTTGAGTCAAGTATCACGTTCTAAGCAGAGAACTGCCGAGACATATCATTTGGACTTTGCTCTAATTAATTCTCTGCAAATGATTAATTTTCTACTCTTTGCCCTGACCACATCTTATCCTCTGCAAAGACTCATTTGACAGTGAAGATGAAACAAATCAAAATGGTATTTATTATGCTTTTGTTGTAGCATTTGGAAACCTGTAGCCAGGAATTGTTTACAAGCAATTTTTAATTTGTGTCCCAAAGGATAGCATTTGGGTAGATTTTCCCATTACAAAATTTTTTTTACTTATATTTTATTCCAGCTTGAGGTCTGTGAATGAGTCTAAAATATTAACTTATGGCAGCAACAGGACATGTAGCATGATCTAAGAAACATTTTTCTTAGAAGACAAGGTCACAGCAGAACTTATAGTAAAAACTGCAAGGGCTGTGTCAGCAACATGAGTAGAAAGCTTATGGGACTTGCAATATCTCACCTGAGTTACTAGACCTCATTTGTTTCTACTGTATTGGCTGTTATAGAGAAGTGGGTAAAGAAAAAGTACATTGAATATATAATTTTAGTGAAGGAGTGTTTTAAGAATTATTCGGGGGGAAAAAAAACATTATTTAAAATCCAAGTTATGTTGGTATATAATGACCTTTCCTAGCAAGTTACATCATGGTTGCTGGCCATGCCCAAGAGCCAGGGAGCCATGGGATAAATGAGTCATTACCTCTTCAAAGAATTTTGTGTGCCTCACTGCACAAGGAGAGGGAGAGAAGGAAAGAAGGAGAGAGTGGGAGGGAGGGTGAGGGCGAGGGCGAGGGCGAAGGAGAGAGGGACAGAGAAAGAAAAATTGGGGCATTGCTGAAAAAGATATTGTCTATGAAGCTGCCATAGTAGTTCATTTTAATAATTGCTTGTTAACAAGATGACTTTGAGCATTAGAGGTTTTGGTATCTTTGAAAAGATTATGGTTTTAGTGAGAACCAGAGAAACATCTGATCTTTAAAAGAAATTAACCCTAAAACCTTAATACTTACCTCTAAAGCAGTGTGTGTTCATTGTAGAAAATTGGGAAAATACATTAAAAATTAAAAAAAAAAATAAAATAAAAGCCCTTATCATCCAGCCAGACAAAAGTATTGATATTTTATGGTATTCCCAGTTGTTTTACATATTTTCTTGTCTTTGGGTTTTAAGCAATAGAAAGTGATTCTGGATAATGTAAATAAGAAGGGGGGCTTGTTGAAAGGTCATTGGAACAACTCCCTGTGGCCAAATAGCATGGCCTGGAATTGTCGTAAGACAGGCAACCAACCACCTCATTTGTCTTTTAGAATATCTTTTTACAAAATCAGAACACACACATATTGGGTGTTCCTCATTCTATACACATTGGAAAACATGCTGCTACTGATGGATGGAGGGAGTCTCTAAAAGGAAGAACCTACGGGGATAGAAGGTGCACACAGAGAAATTACCTCTAGCTTGTCAGCAGCCCTGTGATAACAGAGAATGGGTTAGCAGTTCACTGTGATGGGCTTGGGAAGCAAGGATAACCCCCAAATACTTCCTGGGCCAAGCTGATATTTAGAAGACACAAAATGCACTCTTAAGACCTGGACCAGGAAGGGATAGAAAGATGATAGAAAAATAAAATTCTGTACAAGCTTATTGTCAACTAGAGAGGGAGACGGAAGCAATAAAGCAGTTTATAGGGCAACATGTAGGTTTTTCTATTTAAATGGCATTATGTAACCCATTTTTATCCATAGGATTCATAAAGGGACCAGAGTGTTTTTCTCATAGAGAATAAAATATCCACCTTAAAACTTGCCCTTTGACTTAGTCTTTTGTTTAACGACTATGAATCTTCAGAGCCTTATTATTTTTCCTTCACATAGTCTCACTTTCCCATTTATGTCCTCTTTGTTGCAAACCACAGTTTGTTAGCAGTAACTTCTGATTTCATTTTTTATTATGTTGGCGGAGAACTGCTGGGGTTTGTAGGAAAAAAATCTTTATCAGAAGTCGTTTTCAGATTTCCATGCTGTGAAGGTAGATTTCTTAAATGGACACTAGTGTGCCTAATTAGTAAGGCTTGTAAAGATCCTTACAAACCACATTGCTACTGAGAACGCAGTGGTTGGAAACTATATTTAGATAGTATTGTCCAATATTCCCCGAAAAGGACCATAATAGTTTCCCTGCCTACAGAAGGTCAAGTGAGGACCCCACGAAGGCCTCTGTTTGCAGGTCTGCGTGTCCTCCTAGGCCTGATGCTGGCAGATTTGTGGTTCTAAATGAGCCGTGTGCTGTGCATTTAACCCTCTGGCCTAGTGGGTGCATTTTTCTTAGCAAGGGACAGATAGTTGAAGGCATTGGCCAAGCATGTTGCTCAGCCCGTGTTACTTTCTTTTTTGTTTATATAGAGTTCTTTGTTGAAATAAAGGAGTTGTTTAAAGATGGGGTGGTGTTAATAACATCCTTTTCCTCTAAGTTCAGAAGCAAATGACAAGGACACACACTGTTTACCAAACCAGTCACGCTGTGAGCTCTGTGACTGATAAACGCCAGATTTAAATGCTGGCTAGCTGAGCCGATGGCTGTGCCCTGGGTCAGACAGACTCACCACCCAGTCACTGGCATATAGATGGGGCAACCACACGTGCCCCCAAGGTGAGAACGCTCCAGACTGTATGTTCTGTCAGTAGGCAAGACTTACCAGATGGTAAAGGGCTGAGCAGGAAGGCCCAGCTCCTTATTCCACATTCGCCTATCAGATGGATAAAACCCCACCTCAGGGAAGGAACGAGTGAGGAGTCGGGGGAAAGGCCAGGAGGGTTCCGATAAGGAAATTGTTTGCTGTCACAGGTATGGTAGGAAGATTCTATACATCAGCAGAAGTTTGATTTCTTGGGTGAAATTGAAAGGCCCTGGGACTTGCTCACTTCTTAATTCAGTTAGGAAGTTCAGAATTCCTAAGGATTTTTTTTACTTCCTTTTAAACTTCAAAGATGTGGTCAAGGGATTCTGACTTTGTAGTGTTATATGTCAGTTATTTGGTATCTTGTGCTAGTGCTTAGATCTCAGATGTTACTTAGATTTTCCTCTCCAGTGAAAGTGCCCTGCAGATAAGAGGAAGGTTCTGTCAGTTCCAAGGACTCTTCTCTTACATATTTCCTTTTCTAGTCAGAAATTGGAAAGTTGCAGAAAGTTATCTCACATCTTCACTGGGTGTGAGTAAATATGTCTACATCTGACTCAGGATTTCTTCCCCATTCAGGAAAAAGTTGACGTTTGCAACCAAGTTGTCAGTTTACTAAGCTTTCATTTTCTTCCAGTAAGACTTGTTTTGCATTAGTATGTTGGCTGAGTCCTGCAGTTTTTTACCCTCTGCAGGGGAACTGTTTCTTAAAGGAAACCAGCCTCGGCTTGCTGACATCTCTCAGTATTCTGAGTGTTGACTTCCTTTCACCTCATCTCACCTTCATTCTTGATCCTCACTCTTAGATGTTGGACTTTTGGCCACATCAGACCAAGGAGGCTGGACATTCTTAGATAGTCTTTGAAGCAAGTTGGCCTCTATTGGTCTTGAAACCAAATCATTTATTTTTACATTTGGAGCTAGAACTTTCATCCATCCAAAAGTTTTTCTTGTATCTAGTTTAAGATGGAAAACTGTTTGTTTTCTTCCAAATGCATAGCTAAGTAAGCCAGCACCATTTATTTAAGACCATTCTAAACCAAATTCCAAACACTTAAAATGAATTTTAAAAAATTCAAGAGATACTCTATTATAGAAAACTGGAAAACATAGAAAAATAGGAAAGAGGGACCACCATAGTATAAGTTAACCTGTCAGAGAGTAGAAAATACTTAGAAATGAATTTAACTAGGAGGTAACATGTCTGATAAGAAAAACTTTTTGGAAGGAATTAAAACAAGATCTAAATATGGAAGAACACACCATACTCCTAGATGGGAAGACAGTACCATAAAATATTCTCTCCAGAGGAATTTACAATTTCATGCCCTTGCAATCAAAGCAGCACTTTTTAGAGTGTGGGGAATATGATTTTGAAGTTCATTTGGGAGAATAAATGTGTGAGAATCACCAAGATGTTTTTAAAATATGTAAAATGGTATCTGCTCTTTCAGATGTTAAGAATTTTAGAGCCATTATAATTAAAACAGCAGGTACTGGCACAGAAATAGAATGAAGAGTCGTAGTACATATGGGAAATTATGTATGGTAAAGTGCATTTAAATCGGTGGGAAAAGAGTGGCTTATTTAATAATGGTGCTGGCTTACTTAGCTATTGATTTGGAAGAAAATATAGCTTTTCCATCTTAAACCAGATATAAGAGAAACTTTCAGAAGGATTAAAGTTCTCGTACTAAATATAAAAATAGAACATTAGGAAAACATTTGGTAAACTATTTATATAGCCCTTAGGTTATGTAGGAAACTGAGTCCATAAGGAAAAATATGAGTAGTATACCTATTAATTCATTCGTTCACTTTGCCAGAGAAACACCAGCTTCAACCTGATATGACCATCTCTACCCTGAAAACCCACACTCACCCCCAGGCTAATTTTTAGCTAGAACACATTGATATGGCTAAATTAGTTTATAATATTTACTTTTCCTGGCTATAAACTTTTCATAAACACTACTTTTAATGTCAGTGAACAATTTGCATGAATATTCTGTAGACACTTGGGGAAATTGAAGTTGATATATTAGCCTTATAATTACTAAAATTCCATTTGTAACTGCAAAATTATAGCTAAACCTTAGAGCCAGTCAAGTGGATGGTAGGTTTGAAAATTGAAACTCCTTTTAGACTTAAGAACTAAGGATGTCCCCCCACCTCCACCCAGGTATTCTGGGTACCTCACTTTATCTTTTTGTTTGTTTGTTTTTCTGGATAGCAGAGTTTTTTTTCTGGAGAGAGTGTACTTAGAGCATCTTCCACCTACCCTGACCTTTATTTATGCAATAGACTTACCCACTGTCTGGGCTTCGTCCAGCCTGATTTTAAATTCTGTCTGTTTTTGCACTCTACTTTGTGTTCCACATCAATAATCTAGTTTCATCTGGGGTTCTGATTAAAGGAAAGGAGAATTAATATGCCTGTTTATTTGCTCTAAATGTCTGATTAAACATGTAAGATTGTGCTGCTTTTTGGAGAGCTTATTTGGTGAAGATGGATGAGTAAGGGTAGTGGGAGGGAGGGCAGGAATAGGCCACACAAAGAAATGGGTTGAACAATACTACAGCACTTGTTGTTTACACCCCCTAATTCTCAGAATAATGAAAACACTCTTACAAAATTATGCATGTATGTACACATGGATGCATTCATATTTGAAAATGTAAGCCCTAACTACTTGACACTGTTCCTTAAAAGTAACAAGCAGTTGTATTTTTGGTTACACATTAGTGAAATTCAGACTCTGTAGGCATCCAAAGAAATGCTACTTGATGGGAGAGGGATGGGGAAAGAAAGAGAAGTCAGAACGTGTATTTGCCTCTTGGTTTTAGAGAGAGGCAGGAGAGGGGTGGTGCTCTAATTCTGGGTTGACCTCTGGTTTTCTGTGTGCTCAAACTTTTTGGCTCATTTCTACGTAAGAGGGAAATATCCCGCTCCATATCGGTCTCAGCAACAGAGTTACTATTGCCCACCTCACACTGCAGGTCCCTGGCCCTTCGCCTTCTCTGCTGTCCCCTTTTTCCCATACCTTTCTGGTTGGCAGCACGCCCTGTCTCATTGCTCTGGAGGAGCGATCCCCAGGACAGAGTCCAAAGGACACAAATCAGGTCCTTTCCTCGTCCACTAACTTCGGTTCCTGGGGGAGCTCGTTCTACTTACTTGAGCCGTGTTTGGCAGGGGGCACCCAGTTCTCGCCTGCCACACTGCCTATGTTGTTCCTCTTTCTGTGGACTGAGCATACTTTTTGTCAACTACCTGAGAAGTATCTTTCTCTTGAATTTACTCCAAATTATTATTTTTTAACCTTTTTCACCTTTCTGGGATGAAGCCTCCTTTTCTTCTTTCTATAACCTAGGAAGGCATTGGAAGAGAAATTTGTCTTTACTGAAGGCGGAAGACAGCCTACTCATTTATTTCCTTCACCTTCCATTCTGCAGCCTTTGCTCCAAAGTGCAGGGGTGAGGACCTAGGTGCAAGCGTGTTGCACCCTTATATTTCAAGACTCAGACTGAGGAGTGGGTATGGGTGCCAGGTCACGAAGGTTCCATGTCTATGTTTTTAGATGATGATGGAGACAAGCAGGCCCACTACGAAGAAAGGCTCTGGCATCTCTTTGCCTGCAGAACTTCCAGAGTAGCCAGCACCCCTCTGTGGGGTGGTGGAGGAGCCCTTTTGGGCACAGTCAAGGCATGTAATTGATAATAGTTTGAGCCAGCTCCTCTGCAGTTAACACTGGGAGGGTACAGAAAACTTTAAGTCTGGTGTCTTAGCCATTGATTAAACTCTTTGGCTTTTAAGGACACCCTGGTGTGTTAAGTAATAAGAATTTAGAATAATTCCATGTTGAAATGGGGGTGCCATGAGAACATGGCAAATCTCTCAGAACTCAAAGCAATAGTTGAACCTGACTTTCTCTCACACTTTAGGAGAAGAGCTGGCTTTGGACCTCATGCTCCTCTGTGCTCTGTCCTCCTGTTTTCTCTGCCCTCCCTCAGGTCCTTAGCACCTGGAGACAGAAACACACAGGCTCAGCTGGTCAGAAGATCTGTTCGTGAATTATTATTCTCCATGTGTAGACAAGGGCTGTCCTGGTCCTGTCTGGTGATCCTTGGTGCTCAGTGCCATTCTTGGAGTCCCCTGTTCTCTTTGTTTCAGGCCTCTGCTTTCTTCTCAGTTTACCAGTCCAACTAGAAAGATCACTTAACAGTTATATTTAGTATTGTTGTTAATTTTCAGTGGTAGAGTTTGTTCAGGATGGCCGGTCTGCAGTCTGCTAGAAAGTGAAATTCTTTGTTTCCTTGGAGTAACTTGGAGCAGCAGCAACAAGGAAACAATAAAATGCTCTCTGAAGTGGACTATGCTACTGTTTGCGCATGGTGTTTTATCCTTACAGGTGTGTCTGGGAGATAACTGTTAGGCCGTCAGACAAGGACATGTTCTTTATGCTGACTTACCTCAATCTGTTTCCGAATAGCATTAGAATTTACTCATAATTTTTACATTTGGCTTTTAGCAAATTTCTGTCAAATTGGTGTTTCAAGTTGTCATTTGCAGTGATTTCTCACAACTTGGGTTTTTAGGACCGCTGATGTCTTATTTTCAGTGTCTGAGTTTCTGTATTCTTTGCTTCTCTTGGGCTGCCTCTGATTTACTCTAACTACCATTTGGGCTTTTAAAAACATGGCATTTGCTTCTCTGTGAGCAGGTCACTGCCTATAACTAGGAATGCTCAATATAAGTGGGGGTCTGGTGGTGGCAGTGACTGTCTCCTCCTACTCCCACTCTCCTCCCCACCCTGGCTCCCATTGACTGAGCCTGGCAAGTGTGCTGGTTCTCAGCCTGTTTTCTTATGCAACTTTCTAAATGGTTGATATTATCCCAATTTTGCTAATCTTCTCTGTATCGTTCTAATTTTAGTATATGTGCTGCTGAAGCGAGCACTTAGTTTTGCAAATAATGAAACTGAGTAGCTTGCCAAATCCATTTGTATCAGTTGGCGGTTTCAAGAGAAATAGAAGCAATAGGATGTGTGTATATTATATAGAAAAGATTCATTGTAAGGAGTCGGCTCATGTGATGTATGGAGGCTGACAAGTCCCAAGATCTGCAGGTGAGAATCGGGAGACCATTGGTGTTTATTTCAGTCCAAAGGCCATTAGTCTTGAGACCCAGGAAGAGCCAATGTTTCAGTTTGGATTCTGACATCAGGAGAAAAAGCCAATGTCTAGGTCAGAAGGCAGGCAGGCATGGGAGATTCCTTCTTTCTTGGGGAAGGGTCAGCCTTTTTTAGTCTAATCAGGCCTTCAGCTGATGGTGAGACCCACCCACGTCAGGGATAATATAAATCAGCTTGCATATAGCATCTACAAAGGTAGGCCAGAGAATGTTTAAAACCAAATGTTTAACTCAGTTTTTAAAAAGTAGAACAAATATATTTGATATATTGGGATAATACATTGATATATTATCAATATTCTGACATTTTCTATACCAATTTGCTGATAAAAAGGTCATTTTTTTGCTGCAATAAGTCTCATATGTTTTAAAAAGAACTGGATATAGACTATTAGCCTGATGATGATGCTCAAAGATTTTATAGTGTTTCTTTGAAAGCACATAACAGAACAGCTTCATTTCGAGATAGCAGATTGACCTGGGAAGTTCAGCTAAGCCCGTCTTTCCATGTGTGACCAAATACTCTGAAACATCTCCAGCCTCTCGTCTTTGGTATTTTCTAAATGCTTTGGATTTGTAATAATGTTTTTCCTAAGCCAGGAGTAGTAAAATTAGAATCTTTCGATTCTAATAGTATCAGACAAAAGACATTTCATTATGTTATTTAGAAGCTAAACGTTGTTAACTAGCCTTCTCCCCATGCCCCTCACTGAGTAATGAAAAGTGATGAAACATTTTGGGTCCCTTGACTTGAATGCCTTTAACTGGTCGGTAGATTTCTGTCTTGGTTTCAGGGTGGAAGGGGAAACAGATTTGGTGGCTAGTGTTTAGAGAGAAGGTTGTGTTTATTCGTGGTCCTGGAATGAGCCATTGTGCATAAACGTAAAAACTTTCTTATTGATTGATTGGTTTCTAAAGTGCTTATTTATTTCCCTGTAAACTTACCGTTTTGTAATAGTAATCATACTGTTCTGAATGTAATCTGTTTGAGGTAGTTCTGAGGCGGTGTTATGAAGTACGTATTGGAGACTGTACTTTGAGTATATTGGTTTATGGAAACTGCCTAAATGAAATGATCACTATTAGGTATCTTTTTAGTAATTTTTTTTTAATTGTTGGGTTCTGTGGCAAGTGTTTTTGTTCTCTGTTGTGTCCCACCCCTTATGACTATGCATGGGATGTGTATACCGTGTTAGTTTTCTGCAGTTGCTCTGACAGTACTACAAATTATGGGGCTTAAACAAAATTTATCGTTTGTTCGTTCTGGAGGTTAGAAGTCGGAGATCAAGGCGTCGGTAGGGCCATGCTCTCTCTGAAGGCATGGGGGAAGGATTTGTTCTACGTGTCCCTCCTTACCTTTGGCATGTGGTAGCAAAGCTCCAGTTGTGACAAGGCATTCCTTCTGTGTGAGCATGTGTTAGAATTTCCCCTTTTTATAAGGACGCCAGTCGTACTCTAGCATGACCTCAACTTAATTATATCTGCAGTGACCCTGTTTCCAAGTAAGGTCACAGTCTGGGGTCTTGGAGTTAGGACTTCTGCATATGAATATTGGGGAGACACAATTCAATCCGTAATAAGAACCTAAGGTTAAACGAGGTTATAAAGGTGGAGCCCTGATCCAACAAGGTTAGTGTCCTTGTGAGAGGCACCAGAGAGCTCACTCGCTCTTTCTCTACCACCTGAGGACACAGCAGGTAGGCAGCTTTCTGCTAGCCACGAAGAGAACTCTCATCAGGAACCGCACCTGCTGGTACCTTGATGTTGGACTTCCCAGCCTCCAGAACTGGAGAAATAAATTTTTGCTGTTGAAGCCACCCGGTCTGTGGTATTTTGATACAGCAGCCCGAGCAGAGTAATACAATATATGAACAGAAAAATATTTTTAAAAATGGCTTATTGTTTAATAATAACTAAAATGATAGCAGTAGTGTCTTGTGCGTATAGAGTCAGGTACTGTTCTAAGCTCTCAGAGAGGTGGCTATTATTATATCGATTTTACAGACATGAAAAATCTGGTGCCCAGGGGTAAGTAGCTTGCTCAAGGCCACGCATCTGGCATTGGGGGAGTCATATGGACTCTAGCGTTTGGCTCCAGTTGCCATTCATGTTCTTTACCTTTGGGCTTGCTCAGCTGTATAGCCTAGCTGCACAGAATTTCAGAATTTCAGAGCCCTTCATTTCAGCATCAGTTTTATGAGAACTTTCTGTGGTCCTTTAATCTAGTGCTCCCAGAGCCGCATTTACAGTTGTATGAACCCCATTACACTACCCTTGCTGTTAATCCTGTGGAACCCAGTGTAATATTCCCATAGAAATGAAAAACCCTAAAAAAGCCACAGTGAGTTAACAGGCACTGTCTGAGGAGAAATTCTGCTCCAGTAATTTGTGCGTAAACTTTTGATTATGCTTGACATATCTAATTTAAAAGAACTTCTGGGGATGTGGTAAAGGGAGCTAAACTGGTACTGGAGAGGAAGGGGAAGCTGCCTCTACTCACAGGGGATGCTGCTCGTGTGCCGTATCTGCTTCCCAGCTAGGAAGATGAGTATGTGACAGCAATTTGGAATCAGGTGGTGTTTTTCCAGCCCTCCCACCCTGCCTTTAAAAATAAATTTTAAAATTGCCAATTGTAGCCCCAAGAAACCCATATAACATAAAATTTACCATTTTAAGTGTACAGTAGTGCTAAGTGCATTTATATAGTTGGGTAACCAAGCTCCGGAAATTTTTCATCCAGTTTGCTCCCTCTTTCCCTCTCCCCCGAGTCCCTGGCAACCATCCAGTTCATTTTTAAAAGCGCTTTATTTAATATAGTTCACAAACCATACAATTCATTCATTAAAGTATGTATAATTCAGTCCGTTTTAACATGTTTAGAGTTGTGTAGCCAGCACCGCAGTCAGTTTCTGAATATTTTCATCACCCCAGAAAGGAACCTCGTTTCTATCAGCAGCCACCTCTTATTTCTTCTTCTCGAAGACTCTGACAACCACTAACCTAGCTTCTGTCTCTGTAGATTTGACTATTCCAGCACATTTCATATGAATGGAATCATGTAACGTGGCCCTTTGTGAATGGCTTACAAAAGGCTTTTTTATAAAATCATTAACTTATTGTATAACTGAAGAACAAAGTATAATAAAATTTGTTTAACTGTAACCCTCAATCCAATGGCATTTTTTTTTTCTTAAAAAAAAAAAAATCTTAGCTTGTGGGCAGGAAAAACTGACTTTGCTAGGTGTCGAGATCTCCATTTAAGTGCCACCTGTATGCAGACTTAAGTAAAAGAAAAAAAAACATGCTTCCAAACGAGAGTTTTAATTAACACCACGTAGAGTCATGAATCTAGTCATATTACACCTAGTCAGAGACTTACTAAACAGGAACAGAAAATGCATAAACGTTGCCAACATCTCCTACATGCATTTCTAAAATAATACCTGGGATTGCAAAGCTGGTAAAGAGAAAGCATGCTTTGCCTTTGTTATTTTAGGGGGAAACCCAACGTCCTGTCTGGGAAAGATGGATTAGTGGTATGGGCTAGATCTTACCTTTTAACCCTCATAAAAGATTATATTTCCTTATGGGTTAATATATCTTCAGACTGTTTCAGCATGTTTTTGAAGCCTTTCGGCAGCTGTGGGAAAATAACTCCAGAATTTAGTGCCTTGGAACACTTAAAATATTAAAATATCATGTCAAGGTAGGACACCAAAGGGAATATGTGCTAGCTTTCTACAGATGTCTCCTATTTGACTCCTACTCTGGACAAGCCCTTGGCGTGTTTCTCTTCCTTATCCCCATGATAAAAACTGTAGCCTCAGGTCCCCCAGATTTAGCAAAGGCCCTCGGGGCAAGAGTTCTCTCTGTTTCATTTCTTGCTTCCTTACTCTTTGCATTTGAGTGTCCTTACTGTCTTGCAGCAGTGCATTGACAAAGATGTTTATATTTTATCAAGAATTTTGATTGTTTTAAATGATTTCTGTACGCGTGGAAGAATTTTAAGTGGTTCAGGGAGAGGAGACATAATCTCCTGAAAGGCTGATCCTTCAGCATGGAAAGGGCCAAGGTCAGGGCTAGGCAGAGATGTTTAGAAATTCTTGCAGGATCCCATACTGGAGAGAGGAACAGCAGGAGCCATCCATAGAGGACTTTTTCAGGAGACTTGGTGGGCTTGGGTGGGGGCGGCAGGGGAGATGCTCATGTTTCTGGGTGGGCCACTGGATGGCTAATGGCATTGGTTGGAGAGGCGTGCTCAGGAAGATGACAGTGGAAGAGAGCAAGGTCATTTTACATTAATGTGAAGGGAAGGAGGGCCGCTGACTGCAGTTCCGAGGTACACACTCCATATGGAGTCCTGGGCACATGGTCGTGGTGCCTGTCTGTGCCAGGCTAGAGCTTTTCCAGAGACTAGTGAGCAAGGGGCTGGTCTCCGCATTCTGGGAAGTGAGCAGGGAGGGAGTGAGCCCAAAGGCACACTGTAGAGGGTCCTTTATCAGAAAGAAGGAGACCCTTTTTTCTCAGAAGTAATAAAGAGACTGGGTGACACTGTGCATGATCATGGAGGTAAGTTGGCCAAGTCTGGGAGAGAGTAGGATCGGGGCCTTGAGTACGGGGAGTCCTTCAGCTCTTCCATCCCTGCAGTCAGCTCAGGGGAAAGAGGCCCTTTGGCCAGTCCCTGTAACTTCTGGTAGTTAGGCATGAGTTTAATAACAGATGTATGTTCTGTGGGGCCTTTCTTTAAAATATGAACTCGAAATTATTAATTAACAATGAAGTCCAAGGCCTTGGAAGTGTCAGCAGGTAACCACCCAAAGTTCACGCTGCTGTAGCTTCAGTGTGAATCTGTTTCTACAGTGATTGCTTGAGGTGGTGTGAGGCAGAGCAGGAGAGAATGGTGGGTATTTCTAGTTTGTTGAAACATGAATTTATTACCCTCTCTTGGGTGTTTGAGAGAAGAATGAAGATGTAGGAAATTTGAGGGACAAAAAAATTAAAAGGATTCTGATGTATTTTATTTCTATGACTGACAAGTTAAAAAATTATGAGTATTGTACTCAGTCTTTTATTTGGATACTCTGGGTCTTTTGGTGAAAATGAAAATATTAGAGCCAAGGTGGAAAGGGAAAGTCATTTGATAAGGATTAGAACAAAACTAGAGTGGTGGTCCAGTGGAGGTGAGCCTGAGGCTTTGAAACTCATTGTGTGATGGTTCTCACTGTTCAGCAGAGAATGATAATTTTAATTATGTAAATACAAAATCCCCATACCGACAGATATTACCCCAGAGAGTGAGGTTGCTTTTGTTAATTTTTCCAGTATCTCCTTGTTCATAGTGAACATTTTCAGATAGGATGGAGGTAGGAAAAGGCCTGGAGGCAGGGGCTGTGGTGCAGAATTTAGTATGATCTGGAAGCACCGTATTCTTTTAAACCAGGCCTGGTTGAATTTTCTCCTTTGACTCATTGTGAATTACAGGATATATATCTAGTGTGCCAGATAGTATGGCAGAATTCTAGGATCAGTAGAAAGATTAGGAGACAAGATTCCTGCCCTAATGAAGATTCTAATCCAATGTACACATGTAACAGCTCATGAATAGTTATCGTATAAAAATGCAGACAAATCCAAACAACTAGAGAGTGTGGTAAAACTGAGTTCAGGAGTGCCGAGGGAATGTCAGATCTGGCAATGTGAAGAGCTGGGTGGAGTTAAATATTGGGTGGATTTCTGCCAAAGATAAGCCCTACGTGAAGTTTTATGAAAGGCCGTGGATGAAGTGGGCAGAGTTTAGGGGCCTCAGCTGGTAGGAAGGAGCCCAGAGTGCACACCTAGTGCAGGGGTGGGCTAGGAAGACCCTCTGGAGAATGCTGAGTGTGAAAGTGTTGAGCAGTTTCGGTGGGTGAGGCCCTTACGCTCAAGCATGTTCAATGGATTTGACTACACTGCATGTAAGTGGGAGGGGAACCTCTTTGGGGGGATATATTCTGTACATCTGGACTATAATGCAAGGCTCTGTTCTTTACCATGCAGCTTGTTTGTTTTTCTATTTTATGTGAGGAGTGTAACAATGCATCTTGCATTGGCAGCCTCTGTTTAAAGTCATTTTGTGTTAAACATGACTCGTTTTTTGCAAGGACCACCCTGAAAGTTATGTTTTAGATCTATTAAAGGCACATATTTTTTTAATATATAAGTCTAGTGTTCTCTTCTCTCCTAAGGCAACAAGAGAAAAGTAGTGTCTACTCCCTGCATTGAGACTGGTTTTCTAAATGCTTTGTCTGTAATAGTAGTACACATTCACTTGCTGAATAGGAAATTTATTTCAGAGGGGACCGTTTTAGTGTTAAAGAGGATTTTTAAAAATCCAGACTTCTAAGTATTAGGGATGTAATGTACAGCAGGATGACAGTAGCTAACACTGCCATATGATACATAGGAAAGTTGTTAAAAGAATAAATCCTAAGAGTTCTCATCACAAGGCCAGATTTTTTTTCTCTCTTGCTTTTTTATTACCTCTGTATGAGAGGATGGATGTTAGCTGAACCTATTTTGGTAATCATTGTACAGTATATTTAAATCAAGCCTTCATACTGTATGCAAAAACTTACACAATGATATATGTCATTTCTCAGTAAAACTTGGGGAAAAATCCACAATGAGATATCGCCTCACACCTGTTAAAATGGCTGTTATCAAAATGGCCAGTGATAATAAGTGCTGGAGAGGATGAAGAAATCCTAGTGTCCTGTTGGTGGGAATGTAAATTGCTACAACCACTGTGGAAAGCAGTATGTAGGTTCTTAAAAAAACTAAAAATAGAACTACCATATGATCCAGAAACCCCACTTCTGAGTATTTATCCAAAGGAAATTAAACCGGGATCTCAAAGAGATAGCTGTACTCTCATGTTCACCGTGTTGCAGCATTGTTCACAGTAGCCAAGATATGGGAACATCCCAGGTGTCCTTGTACAGATAAATAGGTAAAGAAGTTGTGAGATATTTATCTATATATACACATGCATACAAACAAACCATGGAATATTATTTAACCGTGGGAAAAAGGAAATTCTGCCATTTGCAGCAACGTAGATGGACCTTGAGAGTATTATGCTAAGTGAAATAAGACAGAATGATAGATACTGTACGGTCTCACTTATGTGTTGAATCTAAAAAATGTCTAATTTATAGAAATAATAGAATGGTGGTTCTAGGGGCTGGGGGTGGCTAAAGGGGGAGATGTCAAAGAGTACAAAAGTTCTGGGGATCTAGTATACAGCATGGTAACTGTAGTTAACAGTACTGTACTATAGACTTGAAAGTTGCTAAGAGAGTAGATCTTAAATGTTCTCACCCCAAAAAAGGAATGGTAATTATGTGAGGTTATAGAGGTGTTAATTAACCCTACTGTGGTAATCATTTCTCAACATATAAATGTATCAAATCATTGTTATATTCCTTATATCTGCATAGTTATATGTCAGTTATATCTCAATAAAGCTGGAAAACAATATAAAATAATTTAATCAATGATATTAAAATCTAGACTTAGTAGTGAATATGAGTTTGATGTATGTATATAATACCATCTATATTATAATGTATATATATATGTGTGTGTGTGTATATATATATATATATATGGCTTCAGTTAAGGTCAGTATCTGTCACATAATTAATCTCAAGACTTGTGCAGTTTTATTTAGATAGTAGAATTTATTTTTGTTCAAAGATAATAGAAGTACCTAGGAAAAGGTATATGCACATATATAACAGTACCTCCTTTGTTTCTTTCAGCTATAAGAATATAGAAAAACATAGTAACAAACACTATTCAAGAATATTTTATAATGCATGAAATTTTTTCAAAAATTGAATTTTTCTTTAATTATATAAATATTTTAGAAGAGATGAATATTAATATATATGTCATTTATGAATTTTATTAATAATTCCATTCTGTGTCTATTTTTAAAGTTTATTTTCGGTGTGAAGAATATAGATTTTGGGCAGTTAGCTGAGAGAAAATGAAAAGGAAACTTTTACTGCTCATTTTTAAGTTTTGTCCCAACCTTACTGTTCTTTCTGTAATGGGGAAAAAGACTCATTATATTTTATGTATAAAAGTTTTCCTGTTTTTATGAGGAACTGTCATCCATTCTCTTCAGACTTGTAGTCAGCAGTGTTTTTCTGTGTTATTTAGTGTGATATTGTAAAATCAAATGCAAATAAGTTACCTCAACTCCAAAAAATCAATTATGACGTGTTATTTTCCAGTCTAGCATGTAGATTTAGGTTTTGAAATGTTTATTTCTTCATTAGTTTTAATATTCTCGTGGCTAACTCAGATAAACTAAACTCGATGCATTACATGTTGAACTCGATACATGATTTAAGTCTATAGGTTGAAAAATTAGTCATGAAGAGATACTTTATTGCTGTATTCCACTGAGTAAGAAAAATCTGTATAACTTTCACTGCCCTTTTAGATAATTCTCTTTTTCCAGCTTAATAAAGGATCTCAGTAAAGATTGATAGTTATTTTTGTAATGAAAACTTGACCTAAAGTTGAATTCATTGTTGGCTTTTTTGAGAGAGATCTTAAAAATTTTCCCCTTGACCCCTGCACACACACCACACATGTTGGGTTTCAGTGTAATTTTAAACCAAATTTTTAAAACTACTATCTGAAGCTTATAATTTTACTATTAAATAACTACAAAAGAAGCAAGTCTCTCTCCTCACCCAGCACCTTATTTCTAGATTCTTTATTCCTTTTTATTTTTTTCTTGTTTTTAACAATCTCTTGAAAAGAATATCAATGTTCAAGTTCCTTGGGTCAATTTAAACTTGATTAAAATAAAAGGCCTTTTATTCAATTAAATGTAATCATGTTAATACTAGAAAATTTTGTATAATTTTAAAGTGGAATAGAATTGGATACAATTCATGGTGGAAATACAGTCATCTCCAGCTTTGTAGCTGATTGTTCATTGGCAGTTTGGATTTTCCAGCAAATGCCCTTTGGAGAGAAGTAGACTTTGTTCTTTTCAAGAGATGCTGTGTGCCATCTTCCCATTTATCTTTCCATTGCCTGAGCGCTTAGTCCACTTGGATAGTTCTGTGGCCTTTTGAAGCCCAAGCACTTAACCACCATTTGCACATAATTGGAAAGTTTGGAGAGGGCTGCATTTTCAGTTATCTGAAGGAAGGGCGCTCTATTTCATACATAAATTGGGCTTCAAGTAGGAGCTTAGGAGTAGCAATCACTGAAGAGCTTCTTATTCTCAATTGAGTTAAGACTTAAAGTCCTGTTTCATTATTTCGTTTGAAGAAAATGATTGCCAGTGGCTAAAGTTACATGAAAATGTGATATGAACACATTTCAGAGCCAAATAAAAATTATTTTCCTGCTGGGTAGGTGTAGATGGGGATGTGCCCTCAGATAGTGAAGGCCCCTATAAGGCCCATCCACTCATTCATCAGCAGGTCTGGGGCGGGGGGTTTCGCTCTTCTTGGTGCCTCTGAAAAGGCAGCAAGAGGTCTTTTTATACCAGAGAAGGTTCCCTTCCCTTCTAGCCATAAATTAGACCAAAGAGAGAACTTAGTTTATTGCTAGTGTTGAAGTTAAAAACATCTCCTTTCTCAAGTGGTCTCTTAATTAGGTTCATTAGTTTTACAATGTTAATTGGAATTGCTGCAGTTCATTTCCTGAAAGGTTTTAAATTTAAAAGGAACACTTCATTTCTCCTATTACTGTGTTCTGAGAATTCTGCAGTAATTTTCGCACTACATTATTTAATTCAAATAATGGATTATTAATTGTAAAGCTTTTTGGAAAGACTAATATAGCCAGAATTTTTTTTAAAAATCATGTTTGTCATACCAGTTTTTTAATAACCATTTTGTAGGATGTTTATGTAAGAACAGTTAATTTTGATAAGAAAGCAAAATTTCAAGGGGTGGCTCCATACTGTAGTGGCTAACACGTCTGCTTTGCATGCAGAAGGTCCAGTTCTTAAGGGGAAATGGCAACATCCATAGGTCAGAGGTGGAAGTGGCAGGGGGATTAAAGAGGGAGAGAAAAAAACATTTCAGCTCCCATGTTTAATTCAGTGTTTTATATTACTAAGTCATAGTATTTAAATAATATGATAAGACCACTTTAATTGAAACAGATGATTCAGAGTCACACGTGGGACATTTTCTGCATCTCTAAACCCAGTGTTTTATTTTTTTAAAAAAACCTCCTTTAGTTACCTTCTCACAGTAAACTGGATGATTAGACCTGAACGAGTTAGAATAGCAGATATTTATTTCATTATTAATACTTGAGAAATATTTGGAGTTTAATAGAACAGTTCTTTAAGGGAAAAAACTTGTTTTGTAATTACAAAGGTATTACATGATTACCTGGCAGTGACAATTTCAAACAACATAGAAAAAACAGAGCTATGCCCCATTCGTCTTCTAAATTTTGAAATGAATTCTTAATTGTCATGGATAGATCAAGAAATAAGCTTAGTCTTCTCATTCTTGTAACTTAAAAGTAAATTAGATTCTTTAATTTTTGTCTAGGAACAGTAATTGTAATTTTGTTGATTCTCAAAAGGTGTGTGTGTGTGTGGGTACACGTACATATTCCCTCCTTCCCTCTTCTTTTCTGGGGTTAATTTAAAAAGCTCAGAGTCCTTACAGATACGGAAACAATACTGCCAGTGGGGCATTTAGAAAAGTTTAATTTTAACCAGGTACTTAAACTGAACAGACAGAATGACATCAGCTAAGAACACAGCACTTTAGTGAATAGAGGCTTTGTCAGTGCTTTTCTAGACTGGAGCACTGAAATGGAACATTGATTGTTTATGATGTTAAAAGAATCCAGCTGTTCATTGAACCCATGTATCCTGCTTGTGCACTCTGCACAGAACTGAGAGCCAGGGTTTCTTGTGTTCTGGGCACCTGCCTTCTGGAGAAGACAGCTTTTCCCTCACACACCTGGAAGAATATGTGTGCCATCTACTAACAGTGTCAGGCCCAAGGTGTGGGGCTTGCTGGTTATGTGCAGCCTTTCCATGCGCCAGCCTGACATGGTTGTTCCTACTTTTGTTCCCACACAAGATTTAACTGCTCTTTAAGAAAGTCACACTGGGCCCTACATGCCCAGGTCAGATCAGTAATTTAGACACTTCAGTCCTCAGTGATTGGTATGGACTGTCACTACCTACAGCCCTGCAACATGGAGCATCCTGGGAGGATGGACGGCCACATGAAATGCCAGGAGCAACGTGAACTAACATAGGGTGATGGCAAGGAAAAGGAGGAGATAAGCTTGGGGTTCTGTTGAAATCACAAACAGCAGAGAAGTTAGGAAGGTGGAGCAAAGGTCAAGATTATTTACCACCCACACCCAACTTTACAAAGGATTAAAGGTAGTTACAGAGACTTAGTGTAGGTAATGTGAATTAGAAGTAGGTGGGCGGGGGGGGGAGCAGAGCCAAGGGAGAACAAGGGCAAGATATAAACTGGATCCAAAAATGAGGTCAGTTCATAAAATGGATGCCGCCAAGCCCTAAGGTGAGCCAACAGTGTGGCCGTAAGTTTCCCAGCAATCATTGTAAAGAGTGATATTCACTGGGTATTTGATCCACAGGTTGTATAAGAGCAAACCAATTATCATAAGACCCACAGATTTCTGACACTACAACCAGAAACGAACCTCTCCAAGGGTCCTTATGCAGGGAACTTCAGTAGTATGTTGGTATAATGACCAACATCCTCAACATCTTCCATATCACAGAGGCAGATTTATTGACCAGTTTCTCCAAATAGGCAGATGGGCATACCCAGCCCTAGCTCAATGAACAGCTGTTTTAATGGAGGAAATGTGCCTGTCACACATCTGTCTAATATCAAGCTGGGGTTAAATATAGATTTTATAGCT
Source organism: Cynopterus sphinx (assembly GCA_030015415.1). Classification (NCBI taxonomy): domain Eukaryota; kingdom Metazoa; phylum Chordata; class Mammalia; order Chiroptera; family Pteropodidae; genus Cynopterus; species Cynopterus sphinx. The sequence goes on from CM057381.1 coordinate 35,596,220, forward strand.
TCTAGAAGACTAATAAACCAGTTCTGTCTGTTCAAAGCAATCTGTGATTTTTGAGTTCTTTCTACTGTCTTTGGGTGAAATGAGACTCAGTGGTGGACTCAAGGAAGACAGGATGGAGAAGTGGGAGAGAAGATAGGTGCACAGCAGACAGTATGAGATGTCCTGCTCAGGACATAAGGCTCAGTCAAGATAATTTATTATGGCCACAGAAGTAATAGGCTTTCCTTTTATAGGATGGAATAGTGTCAGGAAAAGAAAAGTCCGGTATACTTTTTAATCATAACAAAACTTCAGAAACATTTTTAGGTATTAATTTGTGAAAATTTGTGATGGAGTTATTACCATTTGTTGAACTATGGGTGATCCATATTATTTGCAGATTCCAGTGTTGGTGAATTTACTTCCTCACGGTACTTTCGTGATCATGGACATGCACAAAGGAATGACTATTTTGAGTTCATTGCTTTGCTCGATGTGCAAGTTCCCAACTGAGGTTGAACAAGATGGTATGCTGCCTTCTTGTTTCAGCTCTTACTATAAACAGTTGTCCTTCTGGTAGTGCCACATACTGCACGTTTTGTGATTTTTAGTAATTCCACTGTTGAAAATGACCCGTCGGTACAGAACTGAAGTGTCCTCTGGGGTCCCTAAGCACAGGAAGGTTGTGATGTGCCATATGTGAAAAATGTATGTGTTTGGGAGGTTTTGTTTAGGCATGAGGTACAGTGCTATTGGCCATGAGCTCAACATGAATGAATCAACCATAGATTAAATTAGGTGTCTTTAAGCAGAAACACATAAGACAAGGTTATGCATTGATCAGTTGATGAAAATGTGGAGAACAGAGGTTCACTGGAACCTAACCCAATATTTCCCTTAGGAATAGTCGTTCCCTAATTCAGTAGTAACTTTATAGAACATAAGTATAGCAAAGAATGAGAGTTAACTACATTTCAGTTAAACGAACAACCAAGTTAAGCAGTAACTGCTTTTTGTGTCACAGTTTTTATTTAATAATTCCTAACAAATAATAATTTCTAGGTGTCTTATATACAAATGAGCACAGATCAGGTGATGCTTCGCTTCAATCATTTTTACAGTTAAAACTTCACCTTTGGAAATAAGCATAACAGTTCCTTGTTAATGTATTAGGGACTTTGCGGAAATATTTTGGATCGTGTGGTACTTACTTTACTTAACATGGTAGGAACTTAAATGTTTGTAACAGGAAACCGTTTTTGCAAGGATCCATCTGACCCCTTTATTTCGGGAAGAGGCCTTCTGCATGTTTGCTTGAGGAATATGACATTAAAAATAACTTTTGGTCTCGTCATTCTTTTTCTTTATGCCAACATATTTAGAGAAAATATCGTGTTTCCTGCCATGTTTTCCACCTAAGTGATGGTCCTTTGATAACACATAAATTACTTGGCTTTTGAATTTATTGATTCAGCACAGGGCTGCATCTTGTGGAGGCAGGAAGTTGACCAGGTGCATGTCCATGAAAGAAGGATCCCAGGGGCCCTGTGTTTATACCTGTCTTTGAGATTATGGAAGAAAAGGCCAGAAGAAACCTGAATCAGTACCACTTCTTAGGGAAAGTTTCCTGTGGTGGTGGTTAAAAAATGAAATTTCAGTGGGAAATGGACACTGGTTCTTCTACCCTTTCAGTCACCTATGTGATGATTGACATCTCCTTCCCCAATTTTTTTTGGAAGTCTTCAGAATTAAGCAAGGTTTAGGTTGCCGACCTTTTCAAAAACCTAATTTTTGATGTTTATAAGTTTTTAAGTCCTTGAGCCTTGGATATGGATGTGCATTTGACAAATGAGAAAAGAATGTGTGATTTATGTATGTAAACCATACATTAAATTTACTTAAGAGATTTACCAATGAATTCCAAGCACTCAACATTGAGACTTTCCATTGACTTAACTGGAAAAACTCTGGCACTTCGAAATGTGTAATTAAACCAAAAATAAAACTGAGTTTATCTTTCTTTAAAATATCGTCTTAAGTGACATCAAAGCTATTATGCTAAAATCTGAAACCATGCATGTTTTCGGTGCTTTAGAGCCTAAGGAAATGATGCTAATCATTTGAGTTTGTACGTGACTTTTTTTTCTTACATTATCTGTTAAAACTTTAAATCGTGAAAGATGGTGTATTTGCAAAAAAAAAAAAAAAAAAAGGCTATAAAATATGCAAGTAGAGTTTAACAAAAAATATGAAAATCCAAGTCAAAAAATATAACATTCCCATTATGGGTGTTTTCCCCATTGCTTCACCCCACTTCCCCTCCTGAAAGAAGTAATCACAGCCTGAATTTTGTGTTAATCATTCCCTTGCTTCTCTTTATAGTTTGGCACGTGTGTAATTCTAGACAACAGTGTGTTTGGTTTCTGAATTGCTTGTTCAGTGTCTGTTTTCCCATTTAACTCTGAGAAGAGGAATTGTGTCGATTCTGGTCTTTCATCTGTTCCTAGCCTCAAGCACAGCATTTGGCACGTAGCAGGGGCTTAATGTATGTTTATGTGTTAAATGAATAAATAAAAATGTTTACTCTTCTAAGAATAAATGTCTAATTTTTGACTAAAATTGTTTTTGAATAAGCATAAAAGAAAGGTAAGTAATATCAAAATTGGTTCTTGGAGCATAAACTCAGATTGATGACCGTTAGAACTGGAAGGCCAGTCCCATGTAAATATGCGTATTTTTACAAACTAGAAAAGCGAGGCTCGGATAAATGCTTTGCCCAATGTCATTTAGCTAATGGTGTCCAAAGCGGGGCCAGAATTTACCTCTCCTGCTTCTTTGCCCAGCATTTTGTACAGATTACACTCAGCATGGTTTTATTCAAGAAATATGTCACTTTCTTCAGCTTAATAACCCCTCCCTGGGGAGGGAGGGGAACAACAACAAAAAGTCCTCAAATTCAAAATTAGGTTTTGCTATTTGATAAAGTCCTTAATCAAAATACAAGACTGTGATTATATATAAATGTTAACAGTATATACAGTCCTGGAATAATCAGAGTCTAGAGTGTAGAGTGACTTTATTGTCAGATGCATTTTTCAAAATACTTGCTGGAACACAATTTTTGTTTATCGAAACTTTTTGGTTTAGTGTGAGAATCTCAAGGCTAAAAGAGAAATAGTGCATGTGGTACCAGTCAATAACTTAAAACTACAAAGGTAGCCCTTAACTGATTGATATCCAGATGGTCTTTAGTACACTCGATACCTGACTTTTTATCTCATTACCTGACTTTTTACTTATGTTCTAAAGATGACATTTCACAAAGAATAGAGTCTGGGTTTTGGTATTTGAAGACTCACCTGACCCACTCCCAAAGGCCCCAGCACCAGGGTGTGTACTTGTACCCATGTAAAGTGGTGATGTTTTCATGTTACTTAGGCACGAACCCAAACCCGAGCCAACATTGGCCTTGAAGAAGTGCAAGAGAGCTGTGTTGGCAGACAGTCAGGCCTGGCCCCTTGAGTAGTCCTGAATGGTCAGGACTTGCCTGTTCAGAGGTTAGAATATGCCCTCTGAAAATACCAGCTGTCTCTGGACTGCGTACTTTCAACACTCTTGAAGACTTTTACCTTTCATCCCATCCTACTTAATTGCCTGTGACTTCTGAGGGCCTGAAATTGTGTGTAAGTCAGTGTTAATGGAAGTGTCCGGTGTTGATCTTTAAAGAAAAATATCTGTTAGCTCACATATTCAAGTCCATGACTTCATGAGCCCTGGTGATAACTTACACCTCAGAGGAAAATGAAACTACCTCACGTTCTCAGAGTATTATTTTTAGAGCACTTCTAAGTTGTTTGACACCCCACATTTTCCCACTTGATTTTGGCATGCATGGACCACTGAAATTTTTATGTAGCTTTTGTCAGAACCAACTACTTGGTTATGAATAAGTAGAATTCCAAAGGTGGGCACTGATGCTGTAAGTGTGGCGTGTGATGTATTAATAGCTGTACGTTGATTTAGCTGCAGCGGAAGAGATTTTCAAGTCAAGATCAGTAATGAAAAATGTGAAGTTTCTGATCTTTGGAAAGAGTTTAGGGAGATGAGAAGGCTTTGAAGCCTTGAGGAATGTGGTTAAATGTTTATCGCTAGTAGTCTTAAGTTTAGCCGTTTAGCCTCTATAATCTGATAACGATGATGACTACAATGACAGTGATGATGACGACAAAAGCATCAGTAGCTACTGTTTATTTAATACAGCTAGCTGTAAAGTACTTTCCGGATGCTCTCATGGAATTATTGTAGCAGCCCTTTGAGTTGGATGTTCTGATCTGATCTATCAATGAAGAAACTTGAGGCTCCTATCAAAAGACAGTGATGTAGGACAAAACTTGGATTCAGATCCTGCTTCTACCACTTTTTAACTGTGACTTGGATTTTGCCATTCATAATATGAGGGATAAAAGTTCCCACTCACAAGGTGATTGTGAGGATTAAATGAGATAATGTGGGTGGTAATGAAATGTAGCTTAAAAAGTACAGCTGGCCCTTCGTTTCCATGGGTTTCACATCTTTGGATTCAACTGACTGGGTTCAAAAACAGTATTTTTGAACCGCGGTTGGGAATTGATGCAGAGGGCTGACTGTGTGCATTGGTCTACACCATTTTACAGAGGGGCTTGAGCATCATCAGATTTGGTATCTGAGTGAAGTCCCAGAACCAATCCCCCGTGGGTTCCAAGGGACAGCTGTACTCAGTCAGTGCATAGTGCTGCTGCCGTTAATGTTTTTGCACAAGGTTACACCACTGATCAATGTAGAGCTCGGTTTCAAACCTCGACTTTGAGCCCAAGCCCCTACCTTTTCGACTTCATAGTTCTGCATCCGTTCACAGCAGATTTCATGTAAACTGGGCCATGTGGTTAGTTTTAGGTTTGTTATAATAAATACAACACTGAGCGGAGGCAGAATTTCTGGGTTTGAGGTCAGAAATTTGTGTGCACACATGCGTGCTTTCAGTGTGGCATTTGGAACAAATTGATTGGTGCTTTTGTCTTCATAACACAAAATGGGGCTTTTCAGATGGTTATGAATATTTTGAAAATAACACTCTCTGTATCGTTCACATCACTTATTTGTGTTCTGAGACCACCTCAACTCACTTGTCTCTCATGATAGGAACTCTGAGCTTCTGGGCAAAGTGATGACGTATATGAGTGGACATCCCTGAAAAGGACTGTGTCCTAGCCCCTCATCCCCAAGTAGCCATCTCATAACGATTCACTAACACGTGCCATTATTGGTGTTTGTATTATACTAGTATTTTGTGTTTGGCGTGAGAGATGAGTGTTCAAAACTTAGCTCCATTCTCATAACCGTGATTCTGAACAAACAACTTAACTTTGGTGGTTCTCAGTTACATTAACTGTAAAGTGTGGATCAGCATAATACCTGTCTGCTTTTGAGTTAGCAACAGTGCCTGCAAAGTGACTAAATAATACACGTGAAATGATTAGACAATTTTGGGCACCTAGTAGGTGCTCAAAAATAGTAGGTATTTTAAGCTGGTGATCTAAACCTGAAGCTATTGTAAGAATTTTATCTGTTGTATTTGTGTTGAATCTGTTAATGAGACGTATATTCTTCTGCCTAAGTTGCTCTAAATGCAGGATTTAAGTCAAATAAGCCAAATGCATAATAGTTAGCCTTGGTCAGCTGTTTACACATTCATTTTTGGCTTCAGCATAAATAGCCTTTACCATGAATTCATGAGAAATTGCTGAGAATTCAGGATCTTAGTTTACTGCTGGGATTAATTTCTTTTCAACAGACTGACTGTCTAGAGAATATCCATAATGCTATAAATGAAAACATATGTTCCTATAACTGGCAGTGGGGGAAAAGGAAGAGGGAACCAGGGGGTTTCAGGAGCTACTTCACAGACGAGAGCTGCTGGCTGGGTCACAGCTGGGGAAAAGAAAAAGGTCCATTCGTACAGAGTTCCTTTTATGGCGGCCCCTTTTTAAAAAGATTGTTTGCATTGAAAAACAGAGGAGTAAATTTTTATTCCTAGAAGAAATTTGTGGAACAATGAATTTCCAAAACAAAGAGAATTTAGTTTCATTTAAGAAATGAGATTTTGGGCTTGTAGGGGGAAGCCAAAGTGGGGAGGTCTTTTTTAGGCCTCTTTGACTATCTCAAATAAGCTCGATAAATGGGCAAGGCAGAAAATTAAAAAGTAGAAATTGTTGGTTTTGCAGTTTTCTTGTAAATGGAAAAGTGGTTGCTGTGTAATCATAAAATCCACTGATTTGCTGATAACTTAAAATATTATGAAACAGAGCTCTTTAATTGAATTTACTTTCATAGGTTGGTTTTGAAAAATGTTAGTAATAAGAATGAGCTGAAACTATTATATTTGTTGCCTGTTTTAAAGCTCTCCTACATAGCAGATTAATTGCAGAGTTAGTAAAGGGTGATATCATAACTTAACTTTTTTAGTAAAAAAAAAAAAGTCCCCTTCAGAAAATCTGATTCCCAGCTCATGACTATTCATGACCTTTGTAGATTTCTTATACCATATGTCAGGCAGAGATCATGTGGGAAAGGTCTCTTTAACTACAATTAAAGGAGGTAGAAATATTTTGGTGGAACTGTAGGTCATTGTTTGAGCATCATCTAGCCTCCCTCCCCACTTCCTCTAATCCAGAACAATGTATTTGAATACTAGAAGCATCACTAACAGAGCAATAACCCTTTTGGTGGGCAATTTGGCAGCCGATCAAAAATCTTAAAAATGTGCACAGCTTTGCTCCAGCAGTTTCACATCTAGGAAGTGCTCTTACAGAACCAATAGAAATAAAAAGCCCATTGAAAGATGTTCGTAAAAATGATGTTAATTCAGCAAAACCATGAGTCCACTTAAATTATTATTTACTCGCATACACAGGATTTGACATAACTATTAAAATAAGTTTTTATATTTCTATTTTGAATAAAATCAAATATGTTATACTGTGTTTAAAGCAGTCAGTATTTGAAATCTGAGGTTTTTTATTAGGTTATTCTGAATTCATGAAACCAAGGAAGCTCCATAAAATGTATGTGTGGTAGAGACAAAGCAAAATGGTGGTTGCCAAAGACTGGAGGGAGGGGGAGTGGGGAGTTTCCATTTAATCGGTACTCAGGCGCAGTTTTGCAAGACGGAAGAAGTTCTGGATAGCTGCTAACAGTGCGAATGCCTAATGCCCTGTAAACTTAAAAATGGTTAAAATGACAAATTTTATGTCATGTAATTTTATCACAACTTTTTAAAAAAGGAAACGTAACAATAAAGAGCAATTAGTAATCACAATAGCAATTTTAGAAATGTATGTGCTGGGCATTACCCAGCAGGGGAAAGATTTGCTCTCTGCAGGAAACTTTTGTTTTCAATTATAAATATTTTAGTATGTATCTCTTAAAAGATCAGCCTTTTCAACTCAGTTACTATGCCGTTTATTACCACACCTAAAGTGCTTAACAAAAATTCATTAATATTATGAATACAAAGAAAAACTTTATTAAAAACTACAAGATTTATTCCTCTCAACTTTCTCAAGCTTTTTTTGGAGATGGGGTCGCCTGTGTATTTAGAACAGCCCTGGCCTTGGCAGTGTAGGTAATCCGATACAATAGAATGTGTTCTGGGAGCTGTAGACATCATACAGATTTATGAAGGGGGAGGGAGAGTGTGCTAGGATTTGCTAATCTTTCTTACTGACACAGACTAATCATGCGAAATTAAAAATATGCATTTTATTTTTCCTCTTCTGTTTTCCATCATCATCTCCTCATCCTCTGCTGCCTTTTTGTTGCTCTTTATATGTCCGTTCGAATCCCTCTTTAAGAAGTAGAACCCTAATTAATTGATGTGTGGCTGTAGTGAAGATACCCAAGCTAAAGCTTTCAGTCTCTCAGATACTGACGTGTTTTATTCATTATTTACCTAATGAATAGGACTTGGTAAGAGCAGGTTGTGAATCCTCCCCGTCGCACTATGCTTTTTCCTTTGTAAACTCTAGAGTTTATAAAATCACCAGTATTGTTTTGTGTCAAGATGTACCCATACATCTTGATAATGCTTTAGACCACTGAACACGATGCTTGCTAATTTATTGCCTTAAACAGATATTATTTAATTTGAAAAGATCAAGTTTCTAAGAGTACAGCATGAAGAGAAAAACTTAAATAATTGCAAAGATGGAAGTCTAAGAAAGCCAAAGTCAGTCACCAGTTGTCTGCTGAGCCTCTCATTCTTGTCCTCGTGATGAAGTGGCAAATTCTAGATCACATAACCCAAGAATGCTACTGTTTAGTAGGATTTTTCCTATGTATTTATATGATTTTATTAGATAATTCAGGAATTTAAAATGTTCTTGATTTCTGGTCCCCCCCCCCTTTTTTTTAATCAGCTGAACATATTTCCTGCTCTTTTATGAGTCTTAGAAATTTATTTGTTGGGGGGGGGGCTTACGTGTGTCCTGTCTTCGTGCCGCTCTGGCACCCTGCCCGCCGTGGTAGGCCTCCCCAGACTTAGCCATAGGGACCAGAGGTTTGTACTCCAAGCTTTGCTGGCCATTGGCAGCTCGGACCACCCTCTTCATAGTGTTTGATTATAAAAATGTTAGCATTACATTTTTTAAAGTTAATATTGTTGAGAACTTGGCTTTTTGCACACTCTAGAGAAGAAAAGAGGGAGAAGTTGGTGTTTAGTGGAGCTCGGCTTAAACTTCAGAACAAAGATTCTGGTTAGAGGGGAGATAGCCTGGGGAATGTTATAGGGTCTATAGAAAGAGGAAACTTAATATCTAGAAAAGGGTGTTCACGTGCATCTCTGTGTATGTGTGTCTGTTGTGTATGTGTGCTTGTCTGTCTATCTGGGTGTGTTTGTATGTGTGTGTTGAGAAGAACTGTGCAACCCCGACCAGTTAGTCTGAGCTTTGGTTCTGATGCTCATAAAAGAAGAGATATAGAATAATTGATCTTTCAAGGTTCTTTCATGCTTTCAGTGCCCGAGGTTTCTCAACTGTATTACTTGTAAACCCCTGCATGTGCTGGATGAGCAGCCCATTGCAAGGAAAATTTCAGAATAACCAATCTTTTTGTTAGGTAAATGCAATTAAAAAAAAAAAAACACTAATCTAACTTCATAATACAATTTTTCCTGCACTATCCACTTATATACTGAGAACCTTATGCCTCCTGTGGGGATGGATACTTTTTACTTGTAATAAAGCTACTGGTCTCTTCTGCCCCTGAAAGAATTTTTGTGTTCCTGATATTAGCTGATTAAATAAATTACAGGGTTCCTTTCCTTATTTTTTTCTTATTTATGACTTAAGATACTAACTCTTTGCCCCCACTGGTTCTGGATACCATGGAAAAGGCATAATGTATTCTTTTGTGTGTATTTACTCATTACTCATCTGATTCTCTGAAATATGTAAAGCTCATCTTGTATTTCAAGATGCTATTAATTATTCACTCTGTTGCCTATTGGTAAAACATTGCCTCATTTAAAATATGTTTTTCTGCTTTCTTCATTTATTTCATTTAAAAAAAAAATTAAATCAAGGTTCAGCCAGCATGGCCTCTTTCATCTATGTTGAGTTGAGGCATTGCAAGTATTCGCTTCCTCCTGGGTGAACTGTGCAAGCCTCTGAAAGATTGAGGTTACAGTGGCTATAGGTCTGGAGATCAACACAGCTCAACTCTGGGCCTATGAAAGTGAAACATGAGGGTAAATGGCCCTCAAGCTTGCCCACAGTGCTTGTGTTAGCAAAACTGCCCTCCCAGACTCTCCTTCTCTGTTTGCCTTTTAGGCCCTTGTTCTTGGAACCTCCGGTGCTTTAGCTGGCTGTTTGTTCATGTTCCCGCAAGGCAGTGAGTTCTAACACACGAACTGCATTCTGGCTTTAATTGCCCTGTTCTGCCAAGAAGCTGACCAGTGTTTGAAATACACCTCTCATCTCTGCTCGCCAGGTTTACCAGGCCAAGAGCAGTGTTAAATGAGGCCACAAACAGGATGCAACACAGCCCCGCTGCCTGGAGAGTCAAGGTCCTCATATTAATCAGTTCAGCACGGAGGCAGGAGGAGAGGGCAGTGGAGAGACTTATGTGACCTGAGGCTTATGTTCACATTTAATTCCTGCTCTGTTGGGGGTGTTGATGAGGGCATGTTAGACTCAAGGATGGACAAGAGTAGCAGTTGTCCAGGGGAGGATGGAATTCTGAGATCCCCACCCTATGGGGATCAGTGTTGCTGCTGGAGTGTGTTGCTTGGTGGTCTCATGCCTTTGTTCTATAGGTGAGGTCTCAGCGCTTCAGAGAGGAGGTGCCTTGCCTGGGGTCCCATCGGGGAGTGCTGGCCCTCACCTATGGACTACTGAGCAGTGGGAATTTGTTGTGAAATCGCCCTTTCTTGGAGGGAAAATTCCTGCCTTGCAGAAAGAAATCCTGGTATCTATCTGCCTCACCTGCCAGTGAATACATCCTTTTGTTCTGTGACCTTTTCTCCTTTGACCAGACAACGTTGTTCTTCATAGATTGAAATCAGCTTCCATAAATCTGCATGATGATGCTTTTTGGATAGAGAGCTTTGCTTTTTCTTTGAATGGAATGGGGATGGGATGGAATCATATGTGGGAAGGAGTTTATGGTGTAGGAAGAGCATTTATGGATGCTTGTGAAAATACGTTTCTAATATAGATGCTATCTTCTTGATACATACATGCTTGTGGGGAAAAGAAAGAAAAAGAAGCAACACATGCTTTGAATTCCTCTGTGCAGATGATTCTTGAGTAGACTTCCTTGTGCTGATTTTGATACCACATTATTCTTATTTGCCAACTATTCTTTTTCCTGCAGGCTCCAAACATGTAATGCTCAACATACTCGGCTTCTTTCAGGGACGCTTAATCAGCTGGAGGAGGGTGGCTTATGACTTTAATTTCCCTCTGTTGTTGGGTTAGGTCCTCAGTTGTTTTCCCATGCAAGATTATGGAAAGCAGGGCTCATTGAAGAGACTAGCAAAGATCTCTGGTTAAATAGAAATGAAAAGATTGAGTTATAGTTTTAGTGGAAACTGGTCATTCTAGGCACGCGTTCACGGAATCCATGCATTTTGTGTTCATTGGAGGTAACCTGATGACATTACCAGTATTGAATTATTGTGTTAAAGTGGTGTTTTGATAATGTTTGTTGCATGTGAATTTTAGATGAAATTTTTTTCCACAAGTAAAATTGGAGCAATGAGAATAGAACCCCTAATTTGTGAGACGCAAGGTTGATTTACCAGATTATTTAATTACTGTTCATTGGGACGTAGAGGGGTTGGGTATTTGGGGGGAGAAGCCCAGAGTTACTGTGGTATTGTTTAAATTTTGATAGGTTGTAACATTAATAATGGTTAATAAACTGATAATAGACATCACATAGATTTCAAGAACATAATGTTGGAGCAATACAGAGTATGATTTAATTTATATTTAAAATTCATTAATACAAAAGGTTCTCTATATTTCTATAGATGTGGGGTGTATGTTTATGAAATAGATTTGGAAAGAGACAAAATATCTAATAGCAATAAGTTCTTCAGCTAGGAAGATGCAATAGAGATAATTTTAGCCATAATGTTTTATTTTTATACTATTAAAAAATACCGGAATCCAATGTGGCCACATATTGTTATTTCTGGGTGGTGGATATATGGTTACTTTTAAAAAATTGTTCTTTGTATTTGATTCTTATGAAAACTGTTCTCTAAGGAAAAAATTCTGTGCCCATTATATGAAATTCATAAAATATTGAACAATATAAAGAATAAAATAAAAATCTCTTGTGATCTCATATTAAATTATGTAGCTTAAATAATACCTTTTTGATTCGTGATTGTTCTTTGAAAGGATTTTTTTTTAAAGGAATAGCTAATTATATTTACAAAAATCTAGCCTCACTGATGCCCAACAGTATGGGATTGAGTTAATCACAGTGTATTCATAAAACATAATGTCCTCTAAGCATTACATGATATTTATCTTCTTAGAATTGGTCTCATATTTGGTTATGAATCTGAACCTTCTACATTGTCACATCCTATTGGTTTTCCTTTTCTCATTTCTTTTCAGGTTTTTAACCCCATCTTTTTATTAGTTCTTTCTACCTGGTCTGTAAATAAAGTAACTTTTTTTGTAAGCGTTGGCACATCCTTGATTCTTAGACTCAGTCACCAATTCACTTGTGGCTTTGGGGAAATCAGCTACCTTCATCCTTGAGTAAATCACTATTCAACGAGCACCAAGCCCCAGATGAAGGAAGAGCAGCAAAGCACCAGCAGGCATAAGCCCAACACACACAGAACTTTGGGTGCCTGCCTCTCTCCTGGTTTCCTCATCTACAGAATGAAACGAATACTTTCTTCATCTCCTACAAGCAATTCAGGGAGCACTTGGAGAAGTACCCTTGGCATTTATACATCTTGGTAAAACAATCTTTTATCTTTTCATTTTCCCCTACAGTGAAAAAGTTCCATCTCTGATTTTTCAAATACGTTGTTACCCAGTGCTCTGGGGCATGGTCTTTGCCTAGGCTGTTCTCTTTTTCTAGTAAGCTTTTCTTACGTGCTCTCCAGCCCCCTTCCAAACCTTGCTCGGACATCATCTCATTTGGCACGTTCATGCCATTTCTCTGTATTTCTAAGATGTGGTTTGTTACTGAACCTTACAAACAGTTTTGATAGTGCTTGCTTGTGTAGTACTGGAACCATCCAGACTCGAGCTTATTAAAGGCAAGTTGCAGGTCCTAGTTAACAGTGTAATCCTACTAGATGCCAAACACAGGCCCTGCCATCCTAGGTACTCAGAAAGTGTTTGTGGAGATGAGCCACATCGAAGGCACTTCAAAAGCCATACGGTGCGAAGCATATGAAAGATGTGTCATTGAGTGTATCTGAATGCGGTGTTTTGCCTCCCTGGACCTAGCTAGGTGTTACATTGGACAATAGAATGTGATCCTTTTGTGTTAGCAATGCTGATCACAGCATGGCGCGCACACACCTCCTGGTGAATTGTCTAGCGAATTCACATCCAGCTGTGTAGGTATGTAAAGTTGGGTGATTTCAGTTGAGCTTCTCTGACCTATACCCGCCCTCAATGCTGCTAACAGTGCTTCTTCTAAAAGTGTGCATTTCAACCGTACTTTCAACAACATGCATACCAGGCTCCTGTTCTGCCTGAGGCTCTGGATCCTGTCGGGGTGGGGATGCTGTTTCAGAACTCATTGTGATGGTGGAGGCAGATGAAGTGCTAACCCCATGTGTTAAAGCGAATGTCAGTGCATTGCGACCAGTCGATTTCCTCTCTGACAGGTTAAGTTCTTTGCCCTGCCAGAACAATCCCTTCATTCCCAAGGGTGATGTTGATCATTCTCCCTGACAGTAAAAATAAACTGAAAAGAGCCAAATGACTTTTAAGTGCTTCCCCACCCTGCCCATTTTCTCCCCTAGCATGACTGACTGATGAGAGCAAAAATAGTGTTAAGGGGCATGAAGTTAATAGATGCCATTTACACCAACCCATTTCTTTATAGATAAGAAGTGAGACCTGGAGAGCATAAGTAATCGAGGGGTTAGTGTTCTGTTTTAAATGGGTTTCTAGTTCACTTTAGCAATGATTCTCACATTATTTGATTCCAGTCCTGTTCAATCTATCTAAAAGGCAGCAAGACAGAAGGGGGAAAGAGGGGAGGCATTACTTTTGGTGTCAAAGATCTGGGCTGAAATCCCAGCTCAGCAGCTGTTGAGCTGTGTGGCCTTGGGCAGCTTTGTCCTCAGTGCTTTATTGTCTTTCTCTGTAAAATGGGATTAACACCACATTCTTTGAAGGAAATAATAGAAATAAGGCACCAAGGCTGAGCAGCTTCACCTCAGCCCTTGCTGATGAAAGTTGAACATTAACACAGAGTTTAGTCACTTGGTCGGTAAAGAAGTGAGAGATCTAGGTTAGTTGTGAGTCACTCTTTGTAACAACCACCTTTGGAAAGTTTTCTGAAGGCACAGATTTTAAACCAGTTTCTGGAACTTCCAACTATTACATTTATATTAAAAGAATGAAACCAACTCCAAGATGCTCTTTAATTGGTAATGAAACCCATCATTGATAACTATAAATGGACAGAGCAGAGGCACCAAGAAAGGAGTTATTTTACTGAGGTATTTAACAAATTAATATAGTAAGAAAATATATTTTTGCATAAACAGTGAGGTTTAGCCATAGGCTAATTCTGAAACAAGGGCTGTTATGTTTTTCCTAAAGATCCTTCTCACTCTGATGTAACCCTTTGGTTTTGTGGCCACATGGGGCAGACCGATTGCAGTTGCCCTAAGAGCTTGTCCTGCATCAGTCACTGCTTTGAGTAAACTTGGCCTCTCTACCTCTATCTGGATGTGGGAAGTCTGGGATTTGTAAATACAGCTTCTTTTGATGATGATGTAGATGCTGTCCATAGCCTGGCTACCTCCAGGCTTTTTAGGTCAGACCTTCACTTGGCTTTTCTCTAGGTCCTCTGCTTTGGCCAGTGGGTGCAGAAACCCTGGGCCCCTTTCTCTGCAAGGACATTGGATGGCGCATCCATAAAGGGCCTGGTGGGTGGTTGCTGATAGGACCTTTGGATCCTTCCACTAATCTGATTTTTTTCCCTGTGGGGAAAGATTCCAGTTCAGTAGGCTGAAACAGGCTAAAGGGATGTGCTCTCAGTTCACAAGCGAGGTCAAGAGAATTATGACAGGAATCCAAGCAATGTCTCTGCCCTCACACAAAGGGCTCTAGGACTCTGGAACTGACAGAAGCTGGTTTCTGACTACTGTTTTCTAGTCCTTTTGGTTTACCTGCAGTACATCTCATTTCCTATCTAAAAATAAAATTGAAAGTTGAGAGTATATCAAGGGACCAGTAAATTGTAGCTTCGCATATGCCAGATTTGACCCACTAGCTAGGAGTGGTGTGTGTGTGTGTGTGTAACTTAAAATGAATTTTAATTGTGCTAAAGTACACATGCCATAAAATTCACCATCTTAACCATTTTTAGGTATAGTATTAGGTATGTTTACATTGTTGAGCAGGTAATCTCTAAAGCTTTTGTATCTTGCAAAACAAACTCGATGCCCATTTATACATTTTTAAATGGATAAAAAAGTACATGTGTTTTATGACATGTGAAAATGACATGAAATTCACATTTCAGTGTCCATTAATAAAGTTCTACTGGAATACAGCCCTGCCCATTCATTCCTTTACCTGTTGTCCTGGCAGCTTTTGTGCTACAGTGGCAGAGTTGATGGTCATGATGAAAGTATATGGACTGCAAACCCTAAAATATGTACTGTCTGGCCATATTATAGAAACATATATCTGATACATTTATAGGAAATGTTTGCCCAAAGCAAATCTAGTTGACTTACAGGTTCTATTGATCTCTTCTTACATCATAATCTAAGGGGCCTTGTATATGTAGCATTATTGTGGATCTGGAATATTTTTTAAAAATAGCTAATTTATTGGCTTTGTGTTTTAATATTAAAATTATTGTAAAAATGTACTGCCCTGGACTTTTGATAAGCTTTGTCTGAATCAGTCAACCCCATAGAAATCCATAGAAAAGAATCTTCTTCACTTGCAATTCTGGTGATGACCTCTGCAGGTGAATGTAATGAGCTACTTTTTAATTGTCTGTGAAAAGGGATATAATTAGGGGTAACCCAAATGTAAACAGAGTAATTCTAATAGATTCTCCTAATGTAAGAGGAAAATGAACTCGAATTTGAAAGTCCTCCGCATTCATTAAATTCAGATGTTAAGGTAGGCACTCGCGCTAGGTGATTCCAGTTGTGGGTGTTTCTCAAGCAGTGCGCTGTCTGAGAGATCTCACAGCAGCCCTCTGATGTAAATGGAGCAGGCGTTGGTCTCTGCTTTTGGCAAATGAAGCTCAGAAGGGATTTGTCAGACTCCAAAATCAAGAACTCAGATTTGAGAGCCAAAGGCTCAAATACAGGTATTCCCCCAGAAAGAATTCCACTTTTATAAAACGAAGACGATTATGGATTTGTGTTTCACTGATTAATCACCAGGGATTACTCTCCCCTTTCCTAGAGGCTGTTACCATTGTCTCAATTTGGACAACACACCACCTCTTTCTCATGGTTGTCGCAGTTACTCTCTTCTTTCTTTCCTCCTTTTTCCTCATGTTTCCAACTTCTGTGTAATGGAAACAGATCATCCCAGATCGTTCATTGGGCTTGGAGGTGGAGGTTGTTTTAAGCCCTTCTAGAGCTTAGAAAATCCCATGGTCATCATGGGTGTTTGTGTCCCCTTAAATCTCATCAGGCTTACCCTTTCTCTTGTCAGAGACATCCTCTCTGCTGTTCTTGTAAAGCACTAACATTATTTGTATGAACACATAGAAAATCCAATTAAAATTTATAATAACTTAAAACATACAGAGAAGTAGACACCTATCATGTACATACCCATTTCTTGTATTCATCGATTAACCTTTGCCATATTTGCTTCATCCACCCATGTATCCATCCATCCATTCTTCCTACCTATTTATCTGTTACTGAATCTTCTTAAAGTACATTACGGATATCAGAATCTTCCACTTTCCTTTTTTAAAATAAACTTTAAATTGAAGTATGTAGCATACAAAAGCTACACATATACAGGTGACAATTGTACAGCTTGATGAGTTTTTACAAAGCCTTCACTCTTAAATATTCTAGAGGACGTCTCCAAAAAATAAGGATAGTCATGTAACCGGAGTACTATGAAACTCAATTTTAATGTTAAAATTCTTGGGACAGGAGGTGATCAGGGCCAAGAACCCTGTCCTTCTCATGGGCTACCTTATTTAACTTTGTAATGACAGCTTGATTCTGTACCTTGTTGCTGTTTGTTAAGGGGACCGGTTAAGGAAGAGAAAACTTAGTTAAAAAATTTTTTTTCGTAAGTTGACTACTTGTATCATATTGCCTGAGTGGGGGGTTGATAGAGAATCCAGTTTCAGGTAAGAATAAAGGTCAATTGTTATTTATTTAAGACTTGCCATAGATCCAGCTATGCTGCTTTTAATCAAAAGTTTTTGAGAACAGGTAATTTTATACACAGGGGAAAATACGCAATCATTATTCCCAGGTAGATTTAGGTTACTTTTCAATGGTTCACTTCACATTTGACCACTAGGAAAACATATAATAAGCCATAATAATCCTTTCCCATTTGGTCAGGGTCCCTCACAGGTCTCTGTTGAGATCGAGCTTGTTCACATATCTTAAAGATCACGTAACTGGTAAACCTGGCAAATTGTAGTTTGTGCTTATTTTCCAAGAGCTCTTGTAGTCTTTCTGTGGGTAATACTAGGTTGCACATCTGGTTTTAAATCTGTATATACACAGGCTTTGTTGGGTCTTGGTTTTTTTAAACTGTTCGTGGGTTATGATGCCTCTGTATATTTTTCTTGGAAAAGTCTATTTTGTTAAATGTTCAAAATGATGATTTCTCTCTCCTCCCACATGTTGAGTAGTATGTGGGATTTTGAGAGTTCCTTTGTGTATATGTGAAACTGATGAACTCACAGACACCAGCTTCACAATGGCCTGACTCAACTTACTGAGGAATAATGAGAGCTTATGAATATATCGTGATCTATATCAATTGTGAATCACTGCCCACAGTGAATATTGTCATTGTCATCAGTTATATAGCCAAATTTTTTATTTGGTGAGCACAGTTTTTTAATCTGAGAGTTAGAAGAGCTCAAAAACTGTGAAAGTGTGTTTTAATTTTTCTTTTTTATTACTGGGACATTCACTTGAGGCAGTATAGAGATAGTGTGCTGACCTGCAGACAGCACTGACTGGAGATCAGAAGGCCAATGTACAAATCTAGAAAGCTACACTCTTTACAAGTAATTATGAGTCATAATTTCCTCCTGGTTTCACACTTCTGTCTCCCGAATCAGAAATCACGAAGTGAGAAAGGGCAGATCAAAGTTATTCAAGCTTTCTTTCTGAGAATATTATAAATTTTGCTGATGTCACAGTAATTTCCTAATCAGGATGAGAGAAAAGTTAAACAACCTGCTTAAAATTCTTTAAGGAGGTGGGAGAACTGTTTCTTTCGTTCGTAAATATTTGAGAGAGTGCTGTGGTTTCGACACAATGCTAGATGCTAGCGAAACAACGCTCAACGAAATAGAGACCTGGAATCTGCCCTCATGAAACCTAGAGTTTGGAAGAAATAAGACATTCTGTAAACAACTGCACAAGTGACTATATATTTTTTTCATATAAAGATGAGAGCAATGAAGGAACCACTTGGTGTCACTTGTTAAATGCTCCACAGTTTGCCAGGTCTCGTCATATGTTGACAAGGCTGTATCTCATAGACTCATCAATGTAAGATGAGTCTGTCTCACCTTACTCTAATGAATATATATTATTTTTAAAGTACCACAAAATAGCCATCGTTGCACTGTTTTTTTTTTAAGCCCAACAGTTATTGCAGAGAATTATTTTATTTTTATTTTTATTATTTATGCCTATAGCACCTAGTCTTCCTAGGTGGTCTCCCATCCAAGGACTAACCAGGCCCGACCCTGCTTAACCTCCAATATCAGACATCAGGCTTGTTCAGGGTGGCATGGCCATAGACCATGGATTGTGGCTCCAGTGGGGTGTGAACCCAGGACCTTATTCATGTAAAGCAGACATGCTAACTGCTACACAATGGAACCATGTCTGAATAATTTTAACTAAGAGGCAATTTGAACTTGGGGAACAACTCTTGAAATGCATGCTCTTTAGTTTTTCTCTGATTTCCTTTGAGTTTTGGGAACTTAAGGGATCTTTGTATATTTATCTCCATGGGCCTGATATTAAAGTGCAAATATATGGGAAAAACTTCAGTTAATAGTTTGTAGTTTTGCTATTTCTGTAATCAATTGGTAGTGGCTGCTTGGAGCATCTTGTCCTAAAGGATATGGAATTTGAGTTCAGGGTCAAAGGCACTGTGCTGGATTAGTGATGTCTTGCTGGAATGGCATAATGCCATAATTGCCCTTCCTGCATTTGAGCTTTTGTCACCTCATGTTTCAGCGATAATTAGTGAAGATTATAAGGAATGCGCTCAGAGTGGAGCCGGGAGGGTAGAAAGGAGATACTGGCTGGACTGTGAGAGGGTGCCAGAAATAAACATTTTCACTTTTGTGTAGAGCTAGAAGGTCCCTGCACCCTTGAGTGTAAGCTATGCAAGAGCCAAGACTTAGTCTAATTTTTTGCCCATAGTAGTGTCAGACCTAATAAGCATTCAATAAGTATTTATCAGTTAATGAATAAAATCATAAAGTTTGTTGCATACATAGATCTGCAAGGTAGCAGATGCTGTTTTCTGTATAGGGAAATAGAAATTCAGAGACCACACAAACTGAGCTTTGCGAAGACTGTTTCTGACTTCCAGGAAAGAATTCAATAGAGGGACCAGCAGAGCAGAGATTTGAACCTAGGTTTGTCTCCTGGCGAAGCTCATCTTTTTTCTCCTACAAAAGAAAATGAAAGAATGATATGTAGGCTAGTGCCAGATCACTTAGTCTCTTCGTTTTAAAAAGTGGCAGAACCTATGATTTTACATGGCTATTGAGTTCGCTAGGTGTAGCTGTCAGCCTGGGTCACTTCCAAGAAGGCATATACCCTTTCACTAATGCACACATGGATTTGCTTCCTTGTTTGAGATAAATTTTTCCCTCATCAGACTTTATCATTATTGAGACGGCGTCCCATAAGCTTGGTCATTTTGTCAGTGTGATCTCTGTAGAGAAAAAATTAAAAGACTTTAAAACGGATAAACGAGGACACCAGGTATCCCCACGATGTTCAGGCGGTCTGTGGAGCTTTCTGTGGTACACACAGATATGCTTGGATTAGAAAGTGTCGTGCTGGCTGGTCAGGTTTCTCTTTGTCTGAAACGTCGCGTTTCAGGGCCTTCTACCTGACCTCAGGGTTTTACTTTCCTCTGTAAGAGACTGAGGAAAGGGGCCATTACTTATTTACTCATTACATCTAGAAGAGCTTGTTTGAAAACTTCTGCTTGTTTAAAAAAACTATATTAGCATGGAAACAATATTCTTTTTAAGATTTTTTTCTCCTCCCTTTCTCCCCACCCCCATTACCATTTCACAAAATCAGATTCCTGGGTGGTGTATTGAAAGGATTTCAGTCTAAACGTTAAGTAGTAGCAAAATTATTACTAATCAGCTCCCATGTTGGTCTTGACCATCCAAAATCTTAAATGTCAAAAAAAAAAAAAAAGTGCCAGTATTATTCAGATAAGTAAAAACCTCTTTTAAAATGGTAGGATTTTATATGCATATCAAATTCATTTGGTATTCAGATCAGTTCATTTCTCTCTTAAGGTTTTAATTTAGCTCAGATAAAAGATACTTGGCTGTAACACAAATTGTTAGTTCCCAAGTAACATGATTTCATTAAAAAAGCAAACTTTAGCCACATGAAATTATTTATCTTGCTGTCCTTGAGTGAGTCTGTGAATTAGTTTTGTGATATAGGGCGTCATTCATCTGGCAAATATCTTTCCAAAGTAACACTACAGCAGCGAGAAGAGGTCTGAGGCGATGGTTCCACGTAGGGATTCTGTAATAAGTTAATGCCTTAGTTTAGTCTCTAATGTCACAGAAGTTTACTAACAATACCAACGAGTGAATTCAAGTTGTTGTCTGTCATTCAGAAGTAGACTTCAGCACCCTGAACTGTCTGTGCATGAAATAAATGATATCTGGGATTTGCTTCCACATAAAATGGGTGTGTGTGACTGTTGTTAGGGACGTCAGTGAAATAAGGTTGGCCATATGTTGATCATTGTTGAGGTTGGGTGATAATTCAGTATACATTTTACCATATACTGTAATTTAAAATTTTAATGCATTTAATTGTTTCCCTAAAGGCAAAATCTGACAAGTTTCGAGGGAGGAAAATTCTTGGCCAAATAGAGTAATTTGTAGCATTTTGGGGTTTTGAAAGGAAATTGTCCCTCCTCCCTTTTTTAGTACCTCTTAAAGACTGAGCTGAACTATTGTGACAGTATAAAATGTCCTACTTTTCAGTTGAGCGGTTGGCATTGGTGGCCAACCAGTTTCAGGCCTGAGAAGAGAATGAAGCCTTAGACTGATGAATGGTTGACGTCTAACCTCCTGGTCACTTTCCAGGCTGGAGGCAGTGCAATTTGTGTAACGTTTAAACAGAATTGAGAAATGTGAAACGCTCTTTCATGCCTGGATTTCCTAATGCGTTTTAAAAGTGTTTTCATTGAGAAGCTGCAGAAATTATGACTTGCATGTGAAACTAACAAAGAGGTAGGGGATATGATCATCAGAGGCCATAAGTGACACTGGCAATTCCTTCTTTCTTCTTAGGCCTGTAGACAGGTGGAGTTCCACTTTGATATTGACAGCTCTGTGTAGCATCCTTAGAGACTCACAGGGTGGCGGGTCCAGCCAGCACTGATGGCTGGCTCTATGCTTGTCACCAGTGTCATTAAGCATAACTGGAGGCTGGATTGCTGTATTCAGCCTTCCCTTCATTAATGTACTTGATGGAATGAGGACCTAAATGCCATGGATGAGATCAGTTTCTAGATTATTGAGTATTTCAGAGTCTGAAAAAGACATTTAGAAACGTCAGAGCCCACTGATTTGGCCTGGGTGTCCAGGATTTGTAACCAGTGTTATATAGAACAAGAATACCCCTTGGGCACTGTGTCCAACTCTGCTTATTTAATAGAGCTGTTGATTCATGTATTACAGCATGATGGTAACAGGACAAGCAGAATATGAGATTATATGTAAATCTTGATTATAAAACCCATATGAGGATATTGTACCAGTAAACCAAAGAGAAGACCTAACCACATTTATAAATAATTGTTGAAGGCAAATGGAATATGGGTGTTTTTTCTTGTTTAAAATTATCTTTAATGTTATATTGCTTTACAGTTGGATTTTTGTTTACAGAAGAATTAAAATAAGTTGGACTTCTGTTCACAAAGTTCCAAAGATGATATTTTTCTATTTTAGCACAATGGTTTAAAATAGTGGTTAGGTTCGTAAGAAGAGTAAATGAATTCGTAATGTAATCGAATAGGATTTAGCATATCCCTGTGTCATTCCTGAGACCCGAATGTCACCTCTCAAACCCTGTACTAGGGGTACGGGATTCCCACCACTGCCACCCACCATCCACAATGGGTATTTTTTCAGCGAGACTGAGTGTGAGAGGAAGATTAGAGTGAGAAGAGTCCATTACTGTCCACATGTTAGGATTGTTTGTATTCTTTCATTAATTTTAAGATTTTATGATATTTAGTTTGGATGGCAAAACCTTACTGATATGAAAGCTTCACCATTATAGATCATTTATATTGTTCAAAATGATTTGCCAACCCAAATCAGGTTATGGTTCCAGACCATATCAGAGCTCTTAGATTTCCGTAAGAAACATTTAAATTTACTCATCATTTATAAAAAGAATATTCATATTCACATCGATTGGTTTTATTTCTTCAACAGGCAGTTTTTGAGTACTCATTATGCCCGCCCATGGACTGTAAGGAGGTGGGAGGTGGTGGCACTGGGGAATTAAGTGGAAGCTTGCTGTGAGCACATGGACCCCACCTTGAAGATGAGTTCGAGCACTGGTGGCAAAGCTTTGGACAGATTCAGTGGCGTGAGTCGGGTTTCCTTGGGCTTATTTTGGCCGCATGGCTATTTCAATTTCTCAAGAACAAGGCATTTGGTTTCTCTGGTGCAGGGGTTCTCAGTCTTCACTGTCTCTTAGAATCACTGAGGAGTCTTGTAAAACACACACGTGCCCAGGTTCCACCACCAGAAGTTCTGATTTAGTTGGTCGCGAGGGGCCTTGGCATTAGTAGTTTTTATGAGATTTCCAGGTGATTCTAACAGACAGCCAGGATTAAATTCCAGTGACCTGGTCGATAATAGGACATTGTTGTAAGTTGAGTTTAAGAAAAATATTGTGACTATTAAAAAGGGGTGTGTTTTTTCCCATAGGTCTTTAATGAAACTTGAATAGGGAGCACAGAGACTGTGTAAAAGCTTTGTCTAATCCCTAGCGGTTGTTTCCAACCTTGTTTGCATATTAGTGTGTCCTCAGGGGCTCTTAAAAAACACCAGAGCTTGCCCCCACCTCCCACCCCAACCCGTTATGTTTTGGGACCAGGCGGTGCAGCACGTGTATGCACGCATGCGTGACTGTAGTTCCTCAGATTACAATGTGCAGATGAGATCCAGTACTTTATTTGAATGCTGTCTGCCATCCGGGAGTAGCTATTTGAATATTAACAATGTATATTTATTAGCATAATTACTGTTATCTGGCAATAAATATGTAAAAAGCCCACAGGACTTGCTAGATTTAACAGTTTCTAAATACTACTTTTAGCAATTCCTCAATTCTAGTTTTCTACCTCCTAGTTTCATAGAATATGTAATAAATTTAAAAACATGGATTGTGAACATTTGTAAAGGCTTTTCTGATGCCGACTATGACTAGACTGTAATTTTTAAATCATTTTAATGTTATTTATCTACATTGACAGCTTAGTAAATAAATATTAAGTTTATACACGCACAATAGAAAAATTTAGCTAACTGCCAGCATTTGAAATTTATTTCTTCAGTTGCAGTTCTTTGAATATTTTATATGTTCAAGAGAATGTCAAAGGTGGTGTTTGTTTTCCACATTGATTCTCTTCCCTGAGAACTTTGAAACGACCCGTGAAAATGAAGTGAAATTTTTATCTTTTTATCAATAAAATCAAGCTTGCTGTGCTGTGTGAAACACATGCCAGTGTTGGTTTACAGCAGCCCTGTCAGACGAACTTGCTGTGATGAAAGAAATGCTGTGTCTGTGTCACTGTTGGTAGGCCTTGAAATGTGGTTCTTGGGACTGAGAAACTGAATTCCCAATTTTATTGAATTATAATTGATTTAAATTGAAGTAGCCACGTGCGGCTGGTAGCTTCCGAGGGCAAAGCAGGTGTCAAAGCCTGGGCACAGCTTGAGCAGAGATTTGGCCAAGCCATGAAGCAGGCAGCAGCCGCCCCATGTTAGAGGACTCCCATCCCGTGGACGGCGTGTCTTTTGTCCTCGGCTTTGATACTCTCAAACAGGTTTGGATAAGGATGTGCGATCTTGAGAAAGGATGTAGGTCAGAGGGTGTGGCTCTCTGGGAAGGGGTTGCAGTTCACTTAGAAGGCCTGACACCTCGCCCTGACCTCCCACCCACGTTCGCAGATGGCCTCCTCTAATACCTCAAGTACCTTTCTCAGGTATTCTCAACTCCTCCCTCTGCCTTCCCTCCCTCCCTTTAGGATATAACCGTTGTCACACCAATGCCCCCCACACCCCGACACTCTGTCCCCTTTGATGCCTTCTAGATCTGTCTTCCCTCATGTGTTCTTGCCTCCACTTCCCTCCTCTTCCTCTGAAGTGCATCCCTCCTCCTCCCCCCCTCACCCCCCTCCACCACCTCTGTTACTTCAGCTCAGACCACTGTCAATGGCTTCCCTAAGAAAACTAGCTCCTCAGTATGCTGCAGGGGCCTTCAGGGTCAGTTCTCTCCCCAGCTTCACCTCTGCTTCCTCATCCCAGCCCCAGACCATCAGAGTAAATACCCTGACCTGCTGCTGGGATGCCAGCTCCCAGGACTCGGCACCTGCCTAGTGTCACCCCTGAACCGTGCTCTGCCACGATGGTTCATTAAAGGTTCCCTCCTTCTGATGTTGGTGGAAATGACACTTCTTGCAGGAAGCCCACCTGACTCAGGACTTTTCAGGGGTCAGCCCTGTGTTCCTTTAGTCCCCACGGCACCCTCTCTGTCCCTGTGTTGTATCCTGAGAGCCAAGCGGAGCCTGACGGACACTGAGCACACATTCAGCAAACTACGTTCAGCAAATGAGCGTAGTCATTAAACCCATATCTGGGTTCGTTTGTGTACACTTTAAATTCTAAGATTGATAAATTAATGAGTTTTAAAGAAACTTCAACTGCCTGGACTTTATTCCTCACACTTATTTACTGATTGTTCAATTTCATTGACTCCATATTTTTCTTTTGGCAGAAATTCTGTATTCTTGTTCTGGGTGCCATTAATCCACTCATTTAGGACCTGTCATATTTTCATCATAGACTATAGACGGCTGAGTTCCCTAAGCAAAGTAAAAATACAGATAGGGCTGCTTTATTATAAGTGAATTTGTAAAGGACTTCATGTAAAACTGTTTAAAAATTGGTGCGGGGAGACAGTTATTATAAACAATGAAAGCACAAGCTTTTTTATTAGTAACAGCTGATTAAAAAATCATTCATTTTAGAAAGACAGTTTTCAGAGGAATAACTTTTTAATGGCATTCAGTCTATTTATTAGTGCTCTCTTCAGCATAGTGGACTTGTCTGCCGCCTGGCTTGCATTTCCTTATGGTTCTACATTCAGACACAAGCCATGTCCCCACCTTCCCATAAAACCAGCACATGAAAGTCACTAAAAGCAGATCACCAAAATGCTTTATGCACTAGCTAATTTTAATGGGAAAAATTAAACGACACTGCCTGCAAACAGAGAATCTGCTCTGTGGGCATCATTAAAGATGATAAGCCTTTGGCACTGGAAAATTTATGGCCAGGGCATTCTCTCTGAGTTCTTAATGAGCTATGCATCTTTCTGATATTACAAGAATATGCAGTAAACTTAGTTCTGGCTAACATTAAATTAATCATTTAATTTTCTATTAGTTGAAATTTGGACTTTAGGATTTATTTAGAGACCATGTTTCTGGCCTCAGTGTCTTTTAGCACATGTGAATTTCTAATGTGGGCAGAGGTTCAAGGGAGGGTGGGACGTGAAGCTCTGAATACTTTTCACTTGGCAGAAATCCTTTGCCCCTCAGCCCTGTGCTTTTAGTTCTTCATCAAAGCACGAATAACTTAGTTAATCTATACAGGCTTGGTTATTGTTTGTACTCCACGGCAAATTGGAAGCTATAAACCAGGAGATTGGGCAAAGCAAGCTGTTAGAGGTGATAGTTGACACTGACTTTGAGGAAGTAAATAGTAACTAAGAAGGCAGGCGCAGATATTTAGAAACTACAATTATTAATAATAATAACGGATGTTCAATAAAATCTTTAAAATTCTTTTTGTTTAAGAACGCAAAGAATTACAAACATCTAGAAGTATTTCTATCAAAGAGGCTTAAAAGAGATTTGATCTTAATAGAGAAGGTCTAGAAAATTCTCTTCTGAATGCTTTTTTTTTGACATTGCTGTAAATATGAGATGTCATTGTAGCAGTATGTTATCTTAGAAATACATTTTGCTAAAATAATTATGTTAAATATGCACATGTTATTGTGCATTTCTCTGTATAATGAAGGACTCTAAGTGCACTTGAGAAAATTTCTTTCTGTACTTTAAAAAGGATAGTTTTTTTCAATTAAACAGGATAACTCTACATAAATGCTGTAATCTCTGTATGTGCTTTACTGAAATAAAATGGCTTTCCTGTAATTTTACTTAGTTTGAAATTTTCATAAGGTAAATGAGAGAGCATCTTTATCCATTCCAAGGAGAATACCAAAGGGAAGTTTCAGAGGAAGCTATTCATGCAAAATTAATGTCAAGAAAGGCTAAAATTACTTGGGGTTTTTGACCTATCCCCAGGCTCTTCAGAGTAAAATGCAGCAAGCCTTCCTTCTGGAAAATGTCACACACGGTGATTAAAACCTTAGTATTTCCTTTAAATTCCTAAGGAACCAGCAGAGTTTACTGAAGCATTGATATGGTCACTTAGAGAAGCAAGATAATAAAGGAGAGACCTCCAAACTGGACAGAATCCAAGTCATGTGGTGTGAAGTAGCCAAACCTGAGATTCTTTTTGGGATTTTAAGACATTGTTATTTTTTTTATCTCAATTTATTTTGTAATAAACCTCCAAATTTTATTAACCAGTCCAGTGCTATTTTCCTAGACATTCACTTTTTAGAGACATAAAACTAATGATTTCTACTTTTACATAATTGATATCCTTTGAACTGAATATTTGATCGGTATGCAGTATCTGTATATTTCCGAAAATAAATATTAATTTATTAGTTTGTTCATAGGACAGACTTCTCCCTAATATGAGTTTTTGCTGACTTCACCTAAGGATGTACACTTTCCTTAAATAATTGTAAAATTTTCAAGGTTAAAATTTCATATTTGGGCATCTTTTAGGTCTACACTGTGCGGTGTGAGAGCCATCAACCACATGTGGCTATTTAAATTGAATACAATTAAAATGTTCATTCCTCAGTCACACCATTCATATTTCAAGTTCTCAGTTACCACATGTGACTAGTGTTTACCATATTGGGCAGTGCAGACATCCAGAACATTCCCATCATTCCAGAAAGCTCTGTTGGTCATCACTTGAATAACCATTACCCTTCTGTGAATAAATGTCTTAAAAAGTCAGAGACGATACATACACCACAATTTCCCTACCAGTGCCCTGCCCAGCTCTGCCGTCACCTCCCAGTTACTGAGGCAACAGATCAACCTGGGAGGTTGAAATTAAGCCTCGAGAAGTGGGTAGCTAAACTGGCTTCATCAGGTACTTGGGGAAAATAGTAATAATTCTTTACAACCTCTATAATTAGTTGAACAGATCGACCTTATTATGCTCTGATTACACTAAGGATTCCTAGACTTTTCAGAATTTTGAATCCCAGTTATTGGATTGCTGATTCCCTCTTTTGCTCATGTCTTTTCCTGGTTCTATTTCCAGGTGAAGTTTAGTTTGTAATGAATTGAGAAGGCTAATTTTTAATATTCAGAGGCTCTCGATGCCTCAGGATAATCTGGGTACACATGAGATTAAAACCAGGTACAGACATTATTCTTTTATTGTCACCTGCTGGCTCTGGCTCTCCTCCAGCTCAGGCGTACGTCTCAGCAGTGCTTCGAGTACGCAGTCCCTGTCGGATAGATGGGAAAACATTCTTACAACAGAGACGAGTTCCCCTGGAGCTGAAAGCCACATGGGCTCTGCCTAACATTGTGGGCAGGCTCGTGATCTGATTTCAGAACAAAAGATTTTGAAGGCTGCCTCCATGTGACCAATTTTCAGAGATGTACCAGCGTTGTTATTTTACTATCAAAAAAGTAATGTAACGTGCTCATTGACATTATTCCATTTAATAAAGTAGGTAATCTAGATTGTAACCATGTACATTTTCCCTTGGACTTAAGAAAGCTGTTTTAATTTTGAAGAAAAAAAACATGTGCTCATTTTAACATTTTTACTAAATTTGTTCTCATTTGGAGGAGATTCTTCTCCCTCTGACCCGGATAAGTGGTTAACACAATTGGAATAAAATAGATTAATTTAGATTTTCTAGTTGTGAATCCCAACCTCTTCTTTTCTTTTCTACTAGATAAGCTATTCATTTCTTTCATTCAGAATTTTCTGAGTGTTTTTTTCTTCATCTCAAAGAGACTCCAGGAATATGGATGGCTGCTTAGTGATGTCACCGGCAGTCTAGGAAAGCCAGGTGCCTGCTAGACACTAAAGCATGCTCATTATCTTTCCTATAATCTGTTCCCTTGTTCTCACAGAAATTCAAAACCTAAGTGGATCCTGGTTGTAATGAAAAGAATCATCAGTCCTTTTTACATCTGACATTGGGTAATTTTGTTATGCATATTTATTTTCAACTGCTGCTTAACCCAATAGCCAGCATTCAAACTGCTGTCTGTCTTTATGGAAATATTCCAGCTCATGCTTCAGCTATTAGCAGTCTTAAAAGTAGAAAATGAAATGCTCGTAGCAAATTACTCAAAAGATCCGTTGTTGCTTTCCAAGGGTCATTTGTGGTAATTATAGGGAACTAGATGGAAGTGGTCGTTTGACCATTCCAGTTTTCATAACATCTAGACTGAAGCTTCTTCCTGGGCTACTGTGTCTTCACCGATGGCCTCATGGCCCCATCAGTGGCCTTTTAGGCCACATCTCCCTCTGTATGTAAGTATGACTTGCTAGCTCCCCTCCCTTCACTGCTTCTCAGGTAACATGTACCCCAAGCTCAGTATGTCTAAAACGGCATTGACTCTCCCTCACTTGTACCTAATATCTTGTTCTTGAATTTTTGAAAAATCAATGTCCCTTCCACCAGCTTCTCAGGAACTTTCTTAGATAATGGGGACACAGGGTTAGTAAAACAGACTCAATTCCAGCCCCCATGAAGTTTAAGGCTTATGGGGGAGGACTGACATTTAACTAGTAAGTAGCACAGTCAGTAATGCTGAATGATGTTATAGCTGCATTTGTGCACATCTGATCATTCCTAAGGGATTTTCCTTCATCTCTGGGGTAAAATCCAAACTCCTTAGCCTGTATGCAAGGCCCTTCATGAACTGGGTGGGACCTGCTGATAAGCCGGCAGATCTCCCCAGATCACTGTGCCTCCTGGGTTCTGAGTCTGTGCTTCTTTGGAATGTCTTGGCCCCTTGGTTCTTGGGCAGACTTTAGTACGGTGCTCAAGCACTGTCACTTCTTGTGAGCCTTTCCTGCTTTCTTATGTGTAATGTTTCTCCTTTGTGCTCCGATAGCCTCTCTGTGCCCATCACTGACCAGTTCATCCAAACAATATTTATTTTCTCCAGTAGATTCTGAGAGACTTGGGGGAAGAAATGATGGGGGCTTTTTTTTTTTTTAATCAGTTTATTCTTATTATCTAGCACAACATGTAGCACATAATAGATGCTCGATAAGTCTAATGGTAAGAGATGCCACAGATGGAACCATTATATTGGTGGAGGGTAGTAGCACCTATTTTCTACAAGTATTAAACACATAAAAATCCCTGTCAGAGATCTGATGAGTGAGTTTGTGTACTTGGTGAGATATTGACCAATACGGCATTTAAATTTTCTGATTTTAAGTCGTCATTGCTTGGTTTCCATTACATAATTATTTTTACCAAGCTCCCCAGTGTCTTAATTGAGCCCATCATATGTTATGAATTCTATTTCTGCTTATTGTAAGAACTGCTGTTCCAGTAGTTTTTTTTTTTTTTTTTTTTTCCTGTGTATGAGCAATTCGACTCAGTGGGATGATGACGTTTTATAACTCTTTAATGTTTGTGATGCTTTGTATTCAAATATTCACTGTCAGCTGTCAGTTACCACTGGGATAGATTCTGCAGACCATCAGAGTGTACTTTTCTGCTGTATTAGTCTTGTGTCAATAATCAAGGGAGCACGGTGAACCCAGTGGCAGACAGGAACCACATTCATGGCCTGGTATGTGTATCCATGAGCAGGTAAATCTAACCCCGTGTTTCTTTTCTCCAAAGAAAAACTAACTTTAATGTTACTTTGGCTAATGCAAAATATCTAAATTAAGTACAGCATAGGAAAGTCAAAGAGGTTATCCATAAAACGGAAGACAGTTTTATTCCTATGCAGTGCAAATCTGGTTGAATGTGTGGTGTCTAAGATCATATACTTAGTGAGAATTCTTGTAACACCGTAGTGTGATGCTTAAAAAAATACTACATCTGTTTCCAACAGTAGATGAAAAGCATTTATTTTAACCATCCTCATGCAGTAAACAATCTGTTGGTCAGCACTTACCACAACCATTAACATTCTTCAAATTTTTACTGAGCTTTTGCTATGCATAGACCTTATGAAAGGCACCTGGGTTAGTGACGAATGAGAAAAGTTCCCCCTGCTCTCAAGGAGATCACTGACCGGATAAATAGATGCTCTGAGTACTGTGACTTCCAGAGGCCTGGTGTTGGTCAGGCCTCTGCTGTATGCTTTTCCTTCACTCTGGAGGAAGACCTGCTGTCCTGGAGGTTAAATCACTTAATCCCGAGGGGATAAGCAGATGCTCTTGCCAATGGCCTAGCATCTGGGACTGTCAACATCTATTATTGAAGGGACCCAATGAGATGGAATTAAAATCAGCATGAGAACCATCAGCGAGGTACGTACTTCTGTTCTGGAAATAAACGAGGAAAACTTTACTGGTCAACTTTATCTAAAAAGTAAAAGCAACAATGTCTCCTATGACATGTAACATGCCAGAGAGCCTGCACTTCCTAAGCATTTCTGGGGACAGGTTACCAGCCATCAGATGCTCCCGGCTCTGGACTGGTGTCTTTGTTGCTCAGCAGACATTTATTTGAGCCCTTGCACTCTTGCGGGTTCTGTGAGAGGGTGTGGTTGTGGACAGGTAAACCTAAAGGACAAGTGTGCTGTCCTCATGGAGCTTGGAGCCTTCTAGGGGGTAACTCAGGTCAGGACTGGAGGTGCACACGGCTCCTCATTTATGCCAGAGAAGGAGCAGGGAGTTTAGTGTTCCCTGAACTGACTTCCTGGCAGAATGTCTCTGTCTCCCTCACGCATGCACATGCACACATACACACATGTGCACATTCTTTTTTTATAACTTACTACACAACCCTTTCATGCAGACATGCATAGTGGACACTTCTCTCTTTTTTTTTAAGTGGGAGGGAACAATCTAGGTCCCTAAACTTATTTTTGGTGGAATCCCCTCATTGTATATGGTTTCAGGAGAGCCAGAGTCCCACCTCTGACCTGAGCAGCCCAGTGGCGCAGAAGACAACTTCGCCTTTGAGAACTGGAGGGAGTGCCTCGGAAAGAGAACTAGTTGAGGAATTTGAGAACGTAATTTTGAGTCCAGACCAATCACACAGAATTATTGCCTTAAATTCCTTTGCTTTGCATAATTTAAATTATAATGTAATGGCCCATAACTTACCCGAGTCTTCCTCGGGACGTGTTTACATAGTCACATAAATTTCATTTTGAGAGAATTCTGCTTTGTAAAAGACCAACCCAAATATTCAAAGAGAAAACCCACGGATATTTAATGAGCAGCTACTCTGTGCTAAGTAAGCCCTGACGATATCGCAGTAAACCAAACAGGCAGCACTCCCGCCCCCATGGAATTCATATTCCAATAGAGAGGGATCAAAACAGAACCAAATACATCATCTGCGAGCCAGCACTAGTGACGAGAGACACAAGAAAGGAGAGTGTGTGTAGTGGTATGCATTTGGATGCATATATGTCTTTTATGTAAACTTGTCAAGCAAGTCTCCATGATTAAAGAGACATTTAGCAGAGACCTCCCAAGAAGTGAGGGGGCAAGCCCTACATTTTGGGCTGAAGTCATTTCAGAGAGCAGGAACAGAATGTGCAAAAGCCCTGAGGCCAGAGTGTGTTTGACACATTGGAAGGATAGTCGGGTGACCACAGTGGCTAGAATAGAAGGAAAGGCTGTGGGTGGGGGGTGGCCAGAGAAATAAGAGGGGTCAGATAGGCCAGGAGAATGAGTTTAGATTTTATTCTGAATGACACGATCTGACTCGATCTTGTGCAAGGACCACACCAGCTGCTGAGTTGAGCAGACAGCAGTGTTCGGGCAAGGAGGCCCGCGGAAAAGCTGCATTCGCCCAGGAGACCGAGGTGGCGTTAGTGGTTGTGTCCCGTGTTTATTATGGAGGTAGGACTGACAGGATTTACTGGACAGTGAGTGCAAGAGAAAGAGGAGGCAAGGCCAAGGATTTGGCCTGAGCGGTTGGTGGCATGGAGTTGGCAGTTTTACGAAGGGGAAGACGAAGGCGTGAGCTCATGGAAAAGATTGTTAGTCCTGAATCTTACCTGTGTAAGAGGAACTTGAATTTCGAAAGGGTGCATATCTTTGAATGTAAAAGTAAACATTATAATTGCCTAATGTGGGAGATTATTTGTCTGCGAAGTGGGCCTTAGCTTTCCATCACTGGCGGGGTTCTCTGAGCGCGCCGAGGGGGTGGATTCCAGGCTCATGAGGTAGCTCTCACAGTGGGCACTTTGCACACCAGCTGAGTGCTCTGCACCCGTGAGATTCCGTGCCCTGGTGCTGAGCGTAATTCTCCTGGACCTCCTCACAGCTGGCTACTCCCAGCCCGTGTCAGGGGGGGTCTATTCTTCCCATAAATTGCTTTTTCTCATTCGGGTGGGGCACTGTTTGGTGCTAGGTGACCCCACCACCTCTCTCTTGGTCATTTCAGGAATGGTCTGTGTAAGCACCACCGTGTTGACACAATTTGGTCCAATTATTTGGCAGCATTTTCTTGGAGAGTGATTGTCTCTGAAAACACGGAGACAAAGCCTTTTCTGAGGAGAGTTGTGCGGGAAACAATAGCATCTAAGTTCTTTACAAGAACCTCTTTGGAGAGCAAACTAAACTTGGGTGGGTGGATATTGCAATGGCTTTCCCAAGAGTAGGAAGCAAAATGTAATTCTCTCTTTCCGTCAGGCCTGTTCTGTTGACATCTGCTTCTTAACAAAGCTTGGCGTGTGCCCTGAAGTATGTAGCTGGGGAGACATCCACAGACATTTCAACATAGCTTACGAGCTGTGGATAATTCAAAAAGTACCCATTTATCACACAGTTGGGCAGAGGGAGAGGAAGACTCGCTGAATTCAGCATATAGCATCGATATTTTTAAGTAGAAACCTGCAATTTTAACCTGCCTCCTAGTTTTCCATTGAATTAACTCTTAACACCTAAAGTAGAGGAGTGGGAACTATAAGTGATAGATGATAACAAGTTCTTGGTGAAACTGAAATAGGATGGGGAAAAGCTGCAGGGGAACATGTATGTGCCAAAACACGTTAGCTTAAAGTAATAAGTGTCTTTCGTGGTCTGCAAGTACACCATTCAATAGTCAGCAGTCACATGTGGCTATTTAAACTTAAATGAAATCGAAAAATATAGTTGCACTGGCCACGTTCAAAAGCTCTATAGCTGTATGTAGCTCATGGCTACTTTTTAGCTCAGATATGGAGCATATCCTTCATCATAGAATACTGTACTGGACAGTGCTGGTTAGAAAATACAATAAGAATCATCTGTGATAATCATACATTCCAGTCATTGTGATCCAGCTCAGGATCATTGGAATGTGCTGAGATCCTGGAAGGAAATCTCCAGTCTTCTGGGATGGTGCGATCTTGGAGATATTGCCGGTGTGGCGCGGGGCACTCACTTTTGCATCCTTCAGTTTGGACTTTTATCCTGCTCATAGTTCTGGCTGAGGACAGTGAAGAGTTACTATGTGGGTGACATGCTTGCTTCTTTCCAAGACACTTCAATAGGAACATAACCCATTTTAGTTAGAAAGCAATGGAGTGGCTTAAATCCTTGGATTTACAGAACAGAGGTTGGGGGACTTTCTAAAATCCTTTGTGTGTTGTATTATCCTGCTCCCAATAAAAGTTAACCAGATGGAGGATCTTCACTCCATGTGGATTACCGACATGTTACTGCCCTATTTATCAGTTATGTTTAAATAGAGTCAATTGTTTACTTTTCTAGTGTGAAGAGCAGGCAAAGGGTGGTTAGTGTGCTTTTGCTTAGGCCAGGCATGCTGGATAAATATTTACTAACCTGACTAGGCCTGCGAGAACAGGATTGTGTTGGGGTGCCCGGAGCGGGTAACATTCCCCTCATAGCAGAGCTGCCTCCTTCCCAGGCTGCCAGATACATGAGGAAGCTTGAGGTTATCACTTCAGAGGAGGTGACTACAGGCCACCTGATGAAGGTACGGTGGCTTTCAAATGCAGACCATTAAGGAAACGTGACCCTTCTCTGAGGCACTGAGCTACAGGCCCCAGGTGGCCCCAGAGCCCATGGGAAAACTTCCAGGTGTAATGCAGCCCACCCACAGAGAGGCTTGGAAACAGGCTCCCAAGACACAGAGAAACAGTCAACACAAGGCGCGATGTAGTCAGTTTAATCGGAATTTCTAAGATCACAGCTTAGAATATGTGTTGAAGTGAAGCCAGGTGATGTTGCAATGACAAACAGTAATAGGAGCCTGGAGGAAGGCAGAGCAGGTTAGCACGAGCCAGCAGAGAACTTTCTCTGGCTGGCCATGTGGTACCG
The DNA here is from genome assembly GCA_030015415.1 of Cynopterus sphinx. Lineage (NCBI taxonomy): Eukaryota > Metazoa > Chordata > Mammalia > Chiroptera > Pteropodidae > Cynopterus > Cynopterus sphinx. The sequence continues at coordinate 35,631,329 of CM057381.1, forward strand.
AGGCCACGGCGTAGATTCATTAAGACAGCCATTTTGCTTACCTGGATCTTTTTGCTTATGTTCTCTATTGAGTCAGCAAATCTTTTGGCCTTGGTTGGGTTTCCAGATGTCTTTCGGACTGCGAGGTAAATGCGATGATCCCCCAAGATATGCTGGTTTAAACATACGCTGCTGGTAAAGCAACTGCCTTGAAAGCAGCTGGCTTACAGAGGGCAGGTTATCGCATGACCCGAAAGACTCAGTTGTTACTTATAGAACATGCAACAAATATTGATAAATGTTATTCCGCTATTTTGTTATAAACTTGATTTGCATTGTGCCGTGCCGTTGAGTTTTACTAGATGTCATGTAGATTAAAAAAAAAAAAAAGCAAGATGAAGGCAGTATCCACACCCTCACCTCTCTGCGTGTTATTGCGGAGAGTGTCATGATGAAATAGACACACACCTAGCTCTGGGCATGAAGGTGAATTTATACGTTATTTTTTAAGAGGGCATATTCAAAGGTTAGTATCAAAGGCTATTTTGAGATTATTTTCTTCTTCTTCTGGCAGGAGTGAAAATATTTTCTCCCAAAATTCACGTCCCTAATGTTTTTGCAGGTCCACTTCTACTTACCTGAAAGCTGTATTGTTAGTTTAAATGAATGGAATCCCTGTTTTGAGCTTCTCTCCTGGTGTAAATTTGTCGTTTTTCAAAGTAGTACTAGTGAGTGGTTTTCAAAGTGGTATTAAATTATGGGGCAGGAATCATAAATTGCTTTTAATTTTATTGCCAAGGCCAGTTGATTCATGGTGGCTGAAGGAGCACTGTGTTAAAAGAGAGCAGGCAACGCTGGTAGTGAGGTCCTTTTTGGACATGAGAAGGATGAAGGAGCAGTAGACGTGACCTGGGTTTTGCCAGCCTTGCTACTCCGGGGGAGTCCCTGCCATTTAGATTTACAGAGGTTTGCTAGGTCACTACCCCTGATTCCTCTGTTCTGCTTATAGACTGCAGATTTGTCCATCAGGTGACCTTTGCAAATTTTGAAGCCCTTCAGGTAAACATCCCCCAGACCCACCTCTCTCTCCCCACATTGTGCTGGCCAGGTGAGTTAGTTTATGAAGCATATTTGACTTGTTGATCTCCTTGAGCAAAAAATGATTCAAGTCATAAAGAGACTCACAGTTTTTTTTTTCTGCCCAGCCTAAGCAATTCATCCAGAAGTAAAGATCAGTTCAGATGTTAAATTTGTCAACACCCTTATTGTTAGGACATTTTGCATATCAGATAGCAAATGTTAAAATTCTTTATGCTGTGATGAAGAGCTGTATCCTGAAGACTGGTGTATGTCTGTGTTGCCTGAGAGCCTTTTCTCACCATCTTTTTTCTGGCAGGGGAGTGGGGGGAGCATTCTCAAAATTGACATATGGAATTAAAGGGAAATGATTGCTGCAGTTCAAAGCCCAAGAAAGAGGATGACCTTAGGTGGTTGCTTAAACCTCGCCCAAGGCTTATCTGCACCAGCTGCACCTTAGACTCGCCTGGGAAGCTTTTATAAAAGAATACTGATGCCCAGATCCCACCCGCCAGTCTTTGGGGGTGGGACCTGCGGGGCAGTGCATTTTTAGAAACTCTGCACGTGGCCCTAATGCACACCATGGTTTGAGAGCAAGTACTCTCGCAGATCTGTGTCTTCAGCTTCCTTGTCTGTAAACCCTCACACTCACTGTGGCCAGACCGTTCTCGCTGTAGCCATCTACTGTTCCAGCCTCATCCCCATCGTTGCAGGCTCCCAGATTTCGGCACACCTAGCTGCCTGAACTATGCCCATCTCACCTCTCTGCGTTAGTATTTGCACACACTGTTCTTTCTGCCTTAAATGCTGTTTCCTCAGTCTCTTCCCATCCTGGTGCTCTGCACAAAATTACTTTCCCCCTAAGAATCATTCAGTGCTCCTTCCCTTGTGAACAGCTCTTCCTCCTCAAGGCAGACTTTCATTTGTTTCCAGGATCACTGGAAGACAGAGACTATACTACCCTCTTGATCCCTCCACACCCGGCACTCTCTGTGTTCAGAAAGCATTTGCTAATGAATGAGTGGATTGGCAGTAATACCTACCTTTCTTTCTGAGGTTCTGAGCCGTGATCAAGTGCTTATAATCTACAAAGCACTTTACAAATATAAAATGGCTTATGATTATTATTGGTTTTGATCTTTAAATTCTATTCAAATGAATATTTGTCACCTTAATGTAGACTACTCTTCTTCAGGTTAGAACGTGGGATGTTGTGCTTTGGTAATCGTTTAGCATACAGTCTGGTTGCTCTCCAGGTAGATGTGGCAGTCGCACCCCCTTCCCCACTCCAAGGACGTTGGTGTTGGGGATCCTACACTCACCCACTGCAGAGTGCAGCTAGGCTAATCATTTTCAGCTAATGAGATGGTGTGTTTGCCTTGAAGAGCATTTCTGTAATTCGAAAACCTTGTCCAAATACCTGAGCCACCAGTGAACTTTTACTATGTGGACTTAAATCTCTCAAAGCCATCTGTGAGCCTGGTTTTGTGAGGCAATTATATTGCAGATGTGCAACAGAGATGATGTAATGGCTTAGTTATTTGGTGAAGCAGCAGGCATTTTGGCCTGGAGACTGGCTTCGCAAACTTCCCAGGCTTTCTTCATGCTATTTTGTTCCTGGGAATTTTAGCACAACCTAGAGAGAGAGAATGATTGGGACTGCAGCCAGCTATACGTGCAGTGATTTTTAAGTCAGCTTGTTCCACATTTGAAATCTTAAGAAGGTCTGTGCAATTCCCTTTTAGTACAGGTTTGGGGGAGAGGTTTAGCATAGAGGTGTAGAATGTGTTTATGAATTGTCTGAAATGTAAGCAAAATTTGGGTATATGTGTATTTGGTGGAAGGAGTCCTCTCTCTCTCATCAAAATTCTCAATAGGGTCCTGTGGAACCCTGTCTTCCAGGAGGAATGAGAGTGTCACATGTCATTTTATGTTTCTTTGAAGTTGTCAGTGGAATTTAGGAGTTAAAGATACATTTTGAATGAGTTTCCTGTCTTTCACATAGAAGTAGATCTCCATCAGAAGCTAATTCATTTCTAAATAATCTGTTTTCCCATATCTTGTGTGCCATCCTATGTATTTGCATTTTGACCTTGACATTTCTGATGAGAATGGGCAGTCGTGGAAAATGAAATAAACTATAAAACAGGATTTTAAGAACAAGGGGAATCCAGGACTTACGTGTAAGGCCGTGCAGGACTATGATGGATGCCCTCCAACTCCAGAGCTGTGTTACATGGTGGCCCTGGGTGTACCCTACATGTTCTAACACCTGTCACATACGAGGCCTTTTGTTTATACTTTTATTTTTAGTTTTCATATTGGTATTTTGAAGAAGGTTTGGTTATCCCCGTCTTACCGAGAAAAGGTGAAGAAACTGTGGCTCATGTTTAAACATCTTGCAGTATGAGAACTGCATTGGGGTGGTGCCAGACCTGCACAGAGACTGGGCTCAGGAAAGATTTGTTAAATTTAACTGACTCGCATAGGAAACACAAATCCCGCAGCAATAGACATAATAACCTCTTGTGGAATTGCACTTCAAGTTTCTTTGCTTTGTATCATCAGCTTGTATGAAAGATTCCACTGGGGTACCGCAATCAGCTTAATTCGTTTCGGCTTGCCCGTGGTTTTCAATTATGTGGAGTTAGTTCTGTCAGCTGTTCCCAGGAATATAGCAAACTCCTTGTTTTGTTTGTTTGTTTTTGTTTCTCTTTATCCATGTGTTTATGCGGTTGACCTTTCACGCAGAGTCTTTTCCTCATCAGACATTGATTCTCTGATTATGGGAGCTAAGCACTGTACAGAGGCGTTAAACAAAAGTCCCCGTCTCGAAGGAGCTTAGAGCTTCATCGAAGAGTATTCTGCCTTGGTCTGTATGATAACGTAGGGCTATAAGTGAGGTGAGTCCTCCCTGCTGATGAAGGACTACTGTGCATCTTCCTATAATGCTGAAATATAAAGCAACTAGTAGAGTCTTTAGGAACTGATTTGGTCATACAGTAGGCAGTGTGTCCACATAAGAAGTTTCAGTCAGGCTTTATGTCAATAAGACTCTCATGTTGTAAGTGCAGTGTGATGCCAAATGCAGAGGCTCCTGCTCAGAAAGCGTCTGGCTGGAGGCGTGGAATGGGAAAGCAGAGGTTTGCTTGGGAGTGCAGTGAGCCGGCCTAGGCATTCCAGCCGCCACAGTTCACAGCCTGAGAAAATACTGATTATATTATCATTTTAAAAAAAATTAACTGATCTTAATTCTAAGTAAGGAAGTAATACCTATTCCTGTCCAAAACAAATTTGAGCCCAAAAAAAGTAAAAAGAAGGAAAAGAAATTCTCCCAGGCACAGTTGACCATTGTTATAAAATTTGGGTGTCTCTCTCTCTCTGCATAGGATAGCCTATTCATATTGACCTTGGCTAAAAGCAGCCTTTTCTCTTTCTGCCATCTCCGTCATGTACTGAGAATAAAACAGTTACCAGCCAAGAGACATAAAAGCATGCTCTGGCAGGCTTCATTTGAAAGATGGATCCCAGCAGGTGAAATGTATGAAAATGTAGAGGCTGCCTATTGAATTGAGGACTTTGACATTATGGATTCAAACTTTTTCTTTCCTTGCCTGTTCTGCAGAAGACTCATGAGCCATGAGCATGTGTGTGGAGTTATGCCCCTGGGTGGCAGCATAATTGTTAAAGAAGGAAAAATATTAATAAAGATGTTGTCTGGGCTCAGAAACTACATTAAAGTCTTAATTCCAATAATCAACTTGGAAACCTGAATTCACAAATTATAAGAACTCTATGCAAAAGATATCTCCCCTCCCTCCCTCCCTCCCTCCCTCCCTCCCTCCCTCCCTCCCTCCCTTCCTCCCTTCCTTCCTTCTCTTCCTCCCTGTCAGCAACCTTAGCAAGAAAGGTAATTTTTAACCATTCTATTTGAGAGTTTAAGAAAATAAATAATAATAAAAAGTCATTTGGCGAAGTGGTATGGCTGTGAAACAAGACCACATGTGCAAAAAAAAAAAAATGTACTGAAATCATTACTTTTTTAATAAGTGCATTTGATTCTAGCTTTTTTTTTATTTTTAAATTCTTTGTTCACATGTTCTCGTTTTCTGCTTCCCATATTATCTGTTGCTTCAAGTATAGAGTGCTAGTCCGTTGGGACTAGAATGCTAAAGATGCATTGAAAATTCCCTCCTTTGTTCTGCTCTCACCTTGGAATAGTCTTTCCTGTTTTCCCAAATAACCTTTTAAGGATTTATTGATGAACTGACTCCCGTTAGGTCCCCTACATTATGCCAGGACCCCCACCAAACTCAGATTTTGACTACACCCTTGCCCTCTCAGCACTGTACCTAGGTTGAGATATTTATTAAGGCAAAGAGGAAGTTGGTCTTAGGTTAGCAGGGGTCAGAGTAAAGGGAAAACTGTTCATGCCGTCTTACTGGTTTGAGCGATAGCATCAGGCTTTCCTGTAAATCATGTGGCAACCACTGGGAATGTTTCATTAGAGTCCTGGGCTGCTGTCAGATGTGTGGACCCTGTGTCTCTCCAAACCACACTATTATCTCATTTTTAATAGACTGTTCTTTGAATGGCAGTGAAGGAAGATAGGCAGACGCTTTGGCTCTCCATAGAGCACCCAAGATGTTTGTACATTAATTTATTTTTGAGTACGTTGATATCCAGGAGAAATTTTTATTATATAAAATAATTTTCTAAACGTGTGCAAGATGTATTCCATAAACATAAACTATTTTTGCATTCTGCCTGTTGGCCTCACCAGACCTGCCATCTCAGAAGTTGGGGAAGCCGCTTTTCCAGTGGGGCCAGTTTCCCTTGCTCCCTCTGTAGTTTAAAAAATGAACAAATAAGGATGGAACAGCATTATTAATACTGTTTTATTCACCACAGAGTGATCTTGAATATTTATGGTACTCTAAAAATTCAGTCATTTCTTTGAAAAAAGTTTTCTCTAAAAATGTTGCTCTGGTCAGGTACCATGCCTTCTAGTTTCTGTGCTGCCACAAAATAGGGTTTCAGTAACTTTGGGGAGTTACCCTTTAGGGCGGGGGTCTCCATACCCTGGGTCATGGACCGGTACCAATCTGTGGCCTGTTAGGAAACAGGCCGCACAGCAGCAGATGAGCAGCTGGAGAGCAAGTGAAGTTTCCTCTGTATTTGCAGCCGCTCCTCAGCACAAGCATCACCACCTCAGTTCCACGTCAGATCATCAGGCATTAGGTTCTCATAGGAGCACTGGTCCCTGGTGTCAAAAAGGTTGGGGACCACTGCTTTAAGGGACTTCATTATCTCCTACATGGTGGGGCCTTAGCCTGGCTGATCCTCTGGGTCTTCAGTCTGAAACTTTGTAGTTGGTCTGGACCAATGGTCCTCAACTGGGGCCTCTTTGGCAATGTCTGAAGACTTTTGGTGCCTTCTAATGGCATCTAGCGGGTGCAGGTCAGGGATGCTCTAATCATCCTGCAATACACAGGACAGCCCCTTCACAACTAAGAATTACTCAAAATGTCACTAGTGCCAAGGTGGAGACCCTCCCATCAGGAAGAAGCCAGAGGAGGTGCAGTGACCAGCTCCTGACTTCTCGGTGCATTTTCTTTCTCTCTGTTGAGTTTATTCAGTGTTGTCTCTGGTCCTTGTGTCACTCTCAGTGTTCATTTACCGTCTGAAACTTCGCTAGGTGAAGAGATGAAGGACCTTGCTTCTGGGATAAGTCAGATGGGTTCAATTAAAAGAAACAGAGCTGCTATTGTGTGGGGTTGCTGGAGAGTGTGAGAAGTCTGAAATCACCACGCACACGGAGGTGTCAGTTTTCTAAGCCATGTTAAAAATGTGTGGCTCGTTTTCGGCTCTCATTTTGAGTTTTCCTGGCATTGACTTAGAAACTTGGCATTTGTTTACTTTTCCATATTTTCAGTACATTCCTGGGACTTGAACTGTTAAAGGCTTAGTGTTTTCTAGACCATAGTGTGTCATTTAATCTTCTTAGGGGCTAATGCCTGAAGAAGAGGCATTTCGACAAAATAAATTAGTGTGATTGTATAAACATTTTGGTGGGCTTTTTCTGGGGGAAAACAAGCCAAGAAATGATGGTACATTGAAAACACACAGAGGAGTACTTAACTTAAGGAGCACATGTCTTTTATTGTTTGTTTATTTAAGTGCACATTTGCTCAGTGGCATATGGCTTAGACCTCTTTGAAAAGCAGAAACTGAAAACTGTCCTCTTGGCAAAAGCTGGGGCAAGGGTGGGAAGGTTGCCCAGAGCAACCTTGTTAATTAGGATGACCTGATTTCACAAACAAAACGGATCAGCCCGGCTGTTTTCTCTCAGGAAGCTGACTCCTTTTAAGGAATATTTGTAGACACACCTCAGTTTTGACCCCCTGTGCAGACCCTCTCTGTAACCCTCCTTAACTCCTCGACCGAGAAGCAGGAAGCAGAAGGGGATTTTCCGTGCTTAAGGTTCAGCTGCCACAAAAGCAGGGACCAGCCAGTTAGCTGTTACTCTACTTCTGATAGAGAGCCATAATCAGACCTCCAGAACAGCAAGGCGAGTGCACTTAAAGTTCATTTCTGCCACCTCTGTGTACTCGCCTGTGAGGACCAGGTGCCACCTATGCTAGTCGTTTTTCCTGTCTCAGGAAACGAATTCGTACCTCACCTGCATTCCTCCACTCTGCCAGTTGCTGCATTCTCACCTCCACCACATACGTTTTTCAAACCACTGCGACCACGAGTGGCCAGAGATGGTCACTTGCTTTCCATGAGCCACTTCTCGCCAACCATGGCAGATCTTGTTTGCCAAACCTCATTTATGGGCATGCTCAGCAAGCATCATCTTTTTTTCTGTATATGTAGTTCTCTGGGCAGATAGAGAAAAGGAAGATGAAGAGTACAGAGGAACTTCTTCAGGGTCCCGTCAGGGCAAAAATGGCCACAGTCAGCCCCCAGTTATGGGATAGACTCCTCTTCCCTGAGAGCAGGTAGCCCAGTGTGGAAGCAGGAAGAGTCTGAGCTGCAGCCGTGGGGTCTTTGAAATCAAGGGCGACAGACTGCGAATGAGAGGTGTCAGGTGGGCCCCAGTGTGGAGAGTTCCCTCCAACAAGAACCAAGCTACGCTGGTTCTGCGGAAGCCTGCTCGAAGTCTGGAGGTGACCAGGTGGCCCCACTGGGGATTTTAGAGTTTCCTTGGGCTGTGCTTTCTGGGTAGCGGGCTCTTTTTGATCGTAAAGGGATTATCATAAAATTTAACTCAGTACTGTAGGCTTGACTTGTATGAACCTCAAAAACATTAGGCTAAGTGAGGGAAGCCAGATACAAATGACTACGTGTTGATTCCATTTATAGGAAATGTCCAGAGCTTAAAGAGACAGGAAACAGATGGTTGTCCCAGGGCTGGAAGTGGGAGCAGCAATCAGCTGCAACCCGGCTTGAGCATTTAGGGGAGATGAACTAGGTTGTGGTGATGTTTGCACAACCCTACAAATTTACTAAACATCATTGAATTGAGCATTTATAATGCTTGAATTTTCTAGGATTTGAATTATATTTTGATGAAACTGTTCAAATTTTACTTCTATTAAATTTTGTGGGGGGGCGGTTATGGGAGGAGTCAAGTGACCTCCCAAAAGATTTATAAGGTATGGACTCAGTTCTCACTGAGTTAATTCTGATTTGTGGAAACGCTCCTATGAACGATACTGTTAGCAGGTGGAACTTTTAAGCCAAGTCCATTCTGAACTTGTTCCCTGAGTTTTAGTAAATAGGCCTTGTGAAATCCTCATCTCATCTTCTGAAATGCTCATTGTAAAAGAATTTATAGTTTATATATACAGGAGACGCATTTATATAGACAGGAAAATTTCACTAATTTGGATATTTGAATTTAGTCCATCTGTGTGTGAAAGGAAGGAAATTCAGATGATAGGAAATTCAGAGAGTCCGGAGTGTATTGGTTAGCACAGTGAAAGGCCTCAGAGTTAGTGTGTACCTCTTTAATTACAAATTCCCTTCATCAGATTCACTCAACATTTGACTACAGTGGCCAAAATACCTCTCTTCTTTTCCGTTGGTATTTAGAAAACTCCATACCTAAGGGGTACTTGTGTGTTTGTTTTGGGAAATGATGTGATTATTATCACGGGCGCTGAGAGTCGATTCAGGTCTGGTGAAAACAAAATATAAGCTTCTCACCCGCTACCTCTACTGGTCAGTTAATCTCCGTGTGCAGTTGGTGGGCCCACGCCCCTTTCCAGAAGCTTCTCTTAGCTAGACCTGATTATAAGAAGCCAATGACTTCATGGTTAATGGGATCAGACTTTTAGCTGCTTAATTGAAGGATCTTGGTTTTAATCCAAATTCACCAGGAGTTTTTCTTATGATTCTTATCTAAAGACCAGGTAGGGAAAATAATTATTAAAAAATGGTTATAGATTAACATCTTTTGAAGCTACTTACAGTTCTTTGTGGAGTGCTTTGTGGACTGAAGAGCTAGCAGCAAGACTCTGCTTTATGCAGTTATTCACAGTGAAATATTAACTTAATTTTGAGTCATGTTTTTGGGAGACTGGTGTTACTTAACTAAGCTGAGGTACCTGAAATTGGTGCATATCAATCATGCAAAGTGAGGACTGCCTGTATTCTTAAAAATGTGGGGAAGAGGAATATTTGCTCGACCCACTCTAGCTCTTACTTAAGGAGGGAAAGATGGGGGAAGAAATGAGGCAAAGCTCAGAGAAACTACGAGACTAGTCACACAATTGGTGAGTTGTGGAGAACTAAACTTCACAGAAGATGGACAGTCTAGTCATCTCTCATGTGACTAATATGCCATTTCATTAGTTTCATTATACAGTTTAATTCTTCATTTACTATCTGGTATACCAGGTGGGAAAGCTAGAAAAAGCAAAGGTCGAGGGTTTTACTTTTAAAACTTGATATATTTAAATAAAAATTGATTTTTCCCCCCTCACAGGCAGTTTTGGTTAACACAAAATTGTTGATTTTTGAACTAGGTGGAGAATTTTACAAAACAATAAAAATTGAATTCAGATAACTCACACTGTTCATATTATTGATGGAATTGATAGAACCAATTCCTAATGAAAAGTAGTTTCTTTTCCCACTGAAACACACCCCTTGCCCTGGGTCCATTGGGTCCGTCTCCCAGTCTTCCTTTGACCTCTCACTCCTCATTGACTCCTACTGCAGATCCCCAACGGTGTGAGTGTCCCCGAAGTTCTGTCCTGACTCATGTTCTCTCTCCCCGCAGTCCTTACATCTGAGAGATTTCCGCGCCAGACACACAACGAATGAATTAATGCCACCGCCAGTTTATGTGCACCCTCTTTTCTTCAAGGCCACAAGTCATAAGTCTCAGTGTTCCTCTGCCAAGTAAATATTTCTCACATCTATTTCCTCTCATTTATCTCTCTTGCTGGTGCTCTGTTTAGGTTTTTCTTTTGTTTTGTTTTGTTTTTAAGAGCAGCTAACTAGAAAGGATGAGCCCTATTTTCCTTATGTTTTTGTCTTCCCCTCTCTTCATTTCCCATACCCTCTGCCAGTGTTTCTAAATCCCAGATTTGATGTTAAGCTTCTGCAATACACGTCTCAGTGATTTTTCATTGCTCACAGGATAAAGTTCATATTACTTAGCACAGCATTTAACTTTAAGTTTTATTTGTAGCTCTTTTATCTGACACTAGTCTAACTTTCTGCCTTTATCCTATTTATTTATTTGTTTGTTTGTTTGTTTGTTTGTTTATGCAGGCTCTGTGTTGTTTAGGCAGAAGACTCTGCAAATTCATGCTTCCCAGCCTTTGTACCATTTTCCCCTTGCCTTACACTGCCCTTTCTCCCCTTCCTTGAAAAGACTTGTCTCCAAAGGTTTCCTTGGCTCAGAAACCCACAGAATTCATCATAACTTTTTCCCTCCCTGTGGTTACATAGCACATACATTTCTCGAATCACATTTTGCTTTGTTTATGTGGCTTTCCAAGAGGATTTTATAAAGACTTTGAGGACAAGAACTGTCATATCAGCATTTGTCACATAGTGGGTATTCAGTAAATATTTAGTCATTGAATAGAGTTCAAGACCACTGCTTTTCTGATGCTCATCCAGGAAATGTTATGCCTACAGGACCAAGTTAAAAGGTCATCCTTTGTTGATCCAGAAGTTGAGAACTATGACTTGGAGAGACTGACAAGTCTGTTACAGTCTTTGAGGATACATTGAGTGAATTATGAAGGAAGGATGGTGGATAAAGTTAGAAGATAAGGTTATAAACTAGACCAATACGGTCTGACTAGTCAGTCACATGTTAGCAATGAGCACTTGAAATGCAGCCAGTCTAAACAGATGTGCTGTAAGTGTAAAATATACACTTGATTTCAAAGACTTAGTACCATCAAGAAAGTAAAGTGATTCAGTTTTTTAAAATAGTGGTTGTTAAAATGATAATATTTTGGCTATATTGGATTAAAGAAGCTATATTAAGTTCATCAGTTTTTTTTTTTTTACTTTAAAAATATTGCTACTAGAAAAATTTAAATTTCATTTGTTGCTCTCGCTGTATTTCTCTTGTACAGCTGGGCTAGAGGGAAACTATGGGAAGTAGAAGAGTCAGGGACAAGATGAGAGACAAAGAATCAGAAGTGGAAAGAAGGGGCTGTGGGGTGGCCATGTTTGGCAGAACGAGGAAGAGCGGATACTGTGAAAAGTCAAAAGGAAGTCAGAAAACTGTCTCGGCACCATGGATGAGTACTGTGACGTAGCCTATATCGGCAGCCCCTCACGTAAAACAGGCAAACTTAGTTCAAACAGTAGACAAAAACCCGTGTTGTTTTTCCCTTATGAAGTCATTCCTTGTTTACAATAGCGTAATTAGAGAGTGAAGTAAGCAAAAAGAAGAAAACACATTCTTCACCCATAGTCCTAGTCTTTAAAATCAGTGCCTTTGAACCTTGGTATAGTGTCACCTTTCAGATCTCTTTCTATACTTGTATGTATTTATGTATGATTTTTATGCTATTAGAGCTAGTCTTTATACTCCTTATTATCTGCTTTTTTATTTCACTTAATAGATTAAATATTTTCCTATAATAGCCTTAAATGTAAGAATTCTTGCTGGAAAACAGAAAAATATAGAAAATGCAGTTTCCATAATGCAGCATGTCACCTCCCTTCCCTGCGTTTTGTCTGTTGTGGTGATCGCAGCTTTGACTGACCTGATCTGGGTCCATGTGGGACCATTAACATTAGAGAGGCAGGTCACCTCTGTGTTCTCCCACCTCTTTCAAGAATTGCCGAGTTAGTGGCATTTCCTAAATTCCACTGCTTGAACCCTCCTCTAAGGATTATTGCTGTAGACTAGAATAAATATGAATATTAGTAATTCAGGATTTTAGGTGAAGCAGACATTATCATTACGTACAGTGGTGCATATGTTGAGGCACATTTGCTTTTAAGTGGCCCACCTTATACTGAGGAATTTGAAGCTAAAATATTTTTGATTACTATTCTTGATCACATTTTTAGTTACTATCTTAGATATATTATGGAGGTTCTAATCTGACATTTGAAGGAAGGGCAGATATTAGTTACAGGAAAGAAAACTAGCTTTTAGACGATGGGAAGAAATGTTACCTGCAGGAGCTATGTAGCTGGACCAGTGGCTTAACTGGTAATGGGTGAAATGGGTCATAATGTAGAGTCCGCCCAAATAGTAATTTTATCTCCAAAGAAATATCGAATTTTTGAGTACTATACATTTGTTTTTTGAGATTTTATTTTATTTGAAATTTTCCTTTTGAGAAGAATTCCATGGCAGTTTATTTTTCATCCTGTTCTACCCCCCTTGTAAAATGGTGTGAGTCAGCCCACCTTCCTTCCTGATTACCTAAGGAGAGGTAAAAGAGCAGGCAATGGCATCCCCGGAAATCACCCGGGTCCTGAGAGTGGGAAATGGGTTCTATCTGTGAGGGCTTGTGGAAGGAAGGCAGGGAAAGCGGACTTTGCATCTAGGACTTCTTAATGACAGTGACGGATGTCATTACAGCAAGAAAAATGCAGTCAGCAACCACAGCACCACCGTTCATTAAGCTGCCGCTGTGGGCCGGGTGCCCCGCAGTGTACTCTTTGACACGGGATCATTTTAACCTTTGCAACAAACCTGCAAGGAAGTTGTGCGATCCTCCTTTCACAGATGAGAAAACCGAAGCTCCAGAAGGTCAATGTCTTTATCAAGGTCATATGGCTGCTGAATGGCTGGGTTTAATCCCAGGCTTTCTCTAAAAGGAATGTGATTGCCAAAATGCCAGCAGATCTGAATGCCCCCTTCCACCACCATCCCGTCTGCTTCATATTAGGGCAGTGAATTTTTGCCTTTAAAATGTTGAGTGTTTTTTAGTTCCATGACAAGCATTCTTAACCTTTTTCTGCCAGCTGAGAACAAGAAAAACTGACAGATGGCAAATCAGGGGTGGGGTGGGGGAGGGGTGGTGGTGGTTTTGTGTGTGTGTGTGTGTGTGTGTGTGTGTGAGAGAGAGAGAGAGAGAGAGAGAGAAAGAGAGAGAGAGAGAGAGAGAGAGAGAGAGAGGAGAAGTGATGGCTTTTAAATGCAATTCCAGTGTTTTGGTAAGCGACATTTTTTCTACTTTAAAAATCTTTCTAAAGAAATTTTAAAGAGCCTTTGAAATGTATCTCTCAACTCCCAGAGAGAACTTGTACTTTAAAAAATAAACTTGGATGAGCAGGACCGGCCTACTGTAATGATGGGTTTGCCTGCGCACAGTTTAACCACTGTTTTAAAGATGGTCTTGGCTAAATTGCCGAGGTTCATGTTTGCTCTCCAAATTGTAAAGATTAGAGATGGAGAAAATATAGATTCCTTCTAGCATTCTCGTCTAATTTTGATGATGTATAAAGAAATTTCGGGTGCTTTTTTTTTTCCACTCGAGAAGAGGTTAACATAACTCAATGGAATAATTAGTACACCAGCTATGGCAAGGTTTTTGTTTGTTGTTTTGAGGTAGGAGGATTTGGACAATGGGGACATTATTTATAGAAGGAAATTTTTTTTTAAGCATCTCTTGTATAAGAGCAAGAGTGAATTTTGAAACGAACAGGGCTGAGTGCCGCTGACCTTCGTCCTTGTGTTATTCTAGAATTTGACTAGCACAGGGTGCCCTGCCTTCAGTCAGCCAGTGTCGCCAGCTTACTGGACATATTTACATGGTTGTTACTGACTTTATTACAGACGTAATTTAGATAAAGAGAGCAAGAGGGGGAATGGACAGGGCTTCTCGTAGGCTGCTCAGGAAGACAGGCTGTTATGGGTTGAGTGGTGCCCCTCAAGGCATTTTGCAGTCATAACCTCTGAAACATCTAATTATGACCCTATTTGGAAAAGGGGTCTTTGCAGATATGATTAAGATATAAGTTCAAATGACACCACACTGGATTAGGATGGTTTCTTTATCCAGTATGAACCAACCCTGTGGACACCTTGATTTCAAAGTTCTGGCCTCCTGAACTGTGAGAAAATAAGTTTCTGCTGTTTTAAGCCTCCCAATTTCTGGTATTTTGTCACAGCAGCCCTAGGAAATGAATTATACCTGCTTTGACATTAGGCTGCTGTGGGAAATACGTTTCATCTCTCTCTCTCTCTCTCTCTCTCTCTCTCTCTCTCTCTCTCTCTCTCTCTCTCTCATAGCTAACAGTCCTCTCACACCCCCAGTTGAAAAGGTTTTGCTTTGTCTTACTGGCCCTGCAGTGTGGAGCTAGGTTGTTCTAGTGAAGGGGAAAGTAGCCTTCGGAAAAAGAAATACAGTGGAAGTTACCTAGGACAGCACTGAGAAGGGATGAAAGGCAAAGAACCGATCAAACTCCCTCATCTCTGCTTATACTTTACCTCCTCCCTGCACCAAACGTCTTGTGGTATTTCACTTTGGGAAAAGAACACACTTCAGGAAAAACTACTTTGCAAGTTGTCATGAACAAAGACTGGATTTAGGATTGGGAAGGCGACTCCTTTACTTCTTTGCCCTGAGACCAACCCAAGTTACCAGCCCCCCACTCACCCCCCAAGCTACAGTGTCCTGGTGCGCAGAGTGAATTCTAATGGACCTAAGAGCCTGTGTGGTGATGCACATGCATGGAGCCAGGCCTGACCGGGTAGAGGCTCGGAGACTTAAGTTGAATCCTCGCTTTTGCCGTGAGCATGTGACATGGCCGCAGTTGTATAACTCATGTTCTCCTGGGTAAGAAAGTGGAAGGAGAGAACGTTTTCCCAGGAACCTACTGTATACCTACCTGGTACTCTGCTGGGCACTAAGATGGATTACTTTATTTAATCTTAAAAACACTTTCAAGCAAGTGATTTGTCCCAATGCTTCTCACGTGACCTCATAATAAAAATTTTCCTCAAATAATTCCTACCTCTAAGTACTGTTAGGATTAGATGAGGTGATGTATGTTATGTATCTAGTGCAATTTACATCATTCAGTAGGTGCTCAATAAATGCTAGTGTTTGTCTTTCTGTTCTTCACATTAACAAACTTAAGAATCATATAATGTAAGGGACAGGGCTGGCTAAATGGTATTTGCTCTCCAAAATAGTTATTAATTTCACAACTTCAAGATATCTCAAACAAGAAGTGAAATAAAGTCTGTGTTGGAATCCTTTGTTGTCGGACGTGACAGCCGTATTGTTCTAAGTAAATCTCAAATAGAGGGTGGCATTTCCTGGGGGTGACCTGGCCACCTCTGGGGAGGAGAATAAGCAGATTGGGGAAGAGAGAGCAGCAGGCCGCCTTTTACATATTGTGTTTATGTGTGTGTTGTCAAGAGAAACTTTTTGTTTTCCTGAGGGCTCAGATTGGAGGTGGCAGATGGTTTACAGATTTGGAGGGAAAGGCCTGGAAAAGGCCTAGGGCGATGTTGGGGAGGAAGAAGCTGAGAGCCAGCAGGGAGGGCTGAGCAGCAGATGGATGAAAGGATAGTGAGTGGCTCTTCCACATGCCTTTGGGCCTTTTCAGAAAGTTGCACAATAATAAGTGATTGCAAATTAAGGATGAAATGTTTTAAGCAAGGATGTTCTATTAATATGACTCACGTAGGGTCAGACGCTTATCTGATTTACGCCTGTGTGAACTTCAACTGAAGGTACTCACCTGTGCCAGTTTGTTCACCGCTCCAAAAGAAGTTTTGGGGGATAAATATGATAAATAAATGTGGCCTTATATGCAAGGACAGCATGTTCTGGGAGAATCAGGCAGTTTCGGGGAGGGCTTGATGAACACAGGCAGTGGTACAGGTGCTAAGGAATATGCATCTGCTCTCCTTTTCTTCCTTCATCCAATGATGTTGTGGAGAAGCAGTGATGCAAAGGTTATCCTTAATGTCTGAGTCACTACAGTAAGGAGAATTCACTGACGGTTTTCTGAATTCTAGTTCTGCAGATGAGCAGTCGGGAAATAAAAAATGCCGGGCTGATTTTGGTTTCAAGTCTGAGTCATAATTGTTGCCCTCAAATAAAATAACTCTTAGAACTTTATGTTTCCAGCATCTAATTGTCATTAATAAATAGTTGCAGATTTTCAGCAAATTCAGGCCTATTTCTCCTACTGATAGTGCAGCCAACTCTTTTCAGTTATAAAAATCAGTGCACTCTCATGTAACAGGCCCGGGGGACGTGGGGCGCCTGTGAAGGGAGGCAGTTTCAGTTATGTGGACTGTCAGCTGTGATTGAGTTCCCGTCTGTGTCACTGTCTGACTGGAGTCTGCTCTCTTATTCAGTATTTGTGTCGATCCCTGTCTCAGGAAGGTGATAGGTTCTTCGGCACAATTTTGTGAATAAGGAAAGGTCCCGTTTGGGTGGATGAATTGTGGAAAGATAGACTCTCTGGGCAAATGTGGTAGCCCCATGTCACCTTCTTGGGGCCACGCCAGCCTGTCATGTTGTGTGTGGGGTTCTTGTAGACTCGACTCTGTTCCTGGACCAAGACAAGAGAACCTGTCTCTTACATGATCCATCCCTGTAGTCCTGCACCTGGGATTGTGCTGTGCCCTGGGGTGAGCCTGGTGTTTCTGCATCTAAGGCTTTGTCTTATTTCCTTCTAGAACTCTGGATTTCCTCTCAAAAGAGAAGCCACCCTCTCCCTTGGTTGGGACCAGCTCTCCCACTCTGCCATGGCCCCTTCATCCTGGCCTTTGGTCATCATCCTGTTCCTCAAGCAGATGGACTTTCTAAAAGAACAGCCGTGACACCACTGATGAGCAACAATGGCCAGCCACCCATACCGCCTTGCTAGGAGCCCCTGTTAATTCTTAATTTTTAAAATAGGGGCTACAAGCCTCTCTTTAATCTCCATGAAAACCCTGCTAGGTAGATGCCTTTATCATCCCTCATTTTGTAGACAAGGAGATAAAGGCATAGAGGAGTTGAAGGACTTAATTCAAGGTCGCACAGCTTACACAAGGCAGACCCTGTGCTCTAACGGCTGTGTGATGAACCCCCAGTGTTGCTCCCTCCCCGCACATATTATACTTCTGTCACTTTTGGGGCCTCCCATGCCTAACTCACCTCATCCTCGCTTCTTCCTTTCCCACCAAAGCACCTTTGAGTGACAGCTTGCTTCAATGCCAAAGCCATCTGTTAACACAGCTAAAATTTCATTAATAACAAGCTGATTCCAAAAGACCACATCTCAATCATGTATGTAATTTTACCCAAGGATTATGTTATTGGGAGATTTAGATGAAATGGGTCTTGTCCCCTTAAGTAGCACCTGAGTGGCCATGGATTTGATGTAGGCAGAGATAAAATTAGGGCTGACATTTGAGCATGTGTGATCCGTAGGTTCTTTGCGAAGAATCCAGCCCTGCTCCGAAGCAGAGACGTGTTCTTTCCATCCTATTTTCGTTACGTGTTCCTGGTAGATTAGTAAACCGAGGAAGGAAAACCTGTAAGGCTGATTCTAAAAATACCCTCAATGTCACAGTTTTCGTAGCAGAAGCTCTGGGCAAGTGTGGGGCTTCCTCTCAGAAAACAAGCTGTTCGACTGTCGGCTTGTAGAAGCCCCACAGCCGCCTCCTCCCCGCTCCCTGCCCACCATTGCCTTGGGAAAGGTAGCTAGCTGCTGATTCTGACCAAAACTGAACATAAAGGAAACCCACTACCGGAGAGTGGGAGAGATTTTAAAATGAAACTCCAGTTGGAATAGTCTGTGCCATTCTTGGAAATGGACACGTCAACTCCATGAATATATTTGGAAATGGACATCCTGGCCTACAGTCAAGGCCCCTTTCGGCTCCACAGGTGGTGGTTTTGTTTCTATCCACTTGTTTTCCAAAGAGGGTAAAGGTGGAATTGGGATTTTTAATTGATCCCCTCTATCTGTTGGGGGAAGTCTTGGTTACCTCAGCCTGCCATAGCAGAATACCACAAACAGGGTGGCGTTAAAGATGGAGATGTATTTTTCGCATAGTTCTGGATGCTGAGAATTTCAAGATCGAGGTGCTGGCTGATTCGCTTCCTGGCGAGGACTTTCTTCCTGGCTTGCAGATGGCCACCTTGTCCCTGTGTCCTCACATGGAGGGGAGAAAGTAAACTCTGGTGTCTTTTAAAAGGACACTACTCTTTCTAGATCAAGGGTCCACCCATCTGACCTCACTGAACCTTAATTACTTTCTTACCCCAAGCTGGGCATTAGGGCTTCCACATAGGGATTTTGAAGGAAAACAGTTTAGTCCATAAAAGCTTTCTGTCATCTCATCTCACGTAAGCAGAGAGAAGAGTCTGGGAGGTGCCCTGGTGTGGAAGCCAGACCGTCCTGTGTTTCCTCAGCATCTACCAGTTGCAAGTGGCTGTTGCTCTCCTGGGCTTCTTGCTACTTTCCCTGTGCAGTCTTGCATTCTCCCAAGGCGGTAAAGGTGAGCTGGTGAAGGGCTAACCTAGCACTCAGGCTGCCACCGCTTCCCCAACACCCCACCTTTTCTTTGGTTTCTTTTACTGTCCACCCTGTTCCTCCAGAGAGAGCTCCCTGCCCTTGTGCAGTTCTGGGCACAGGTGATGAGTGGCCATCATTTGCTGACACACCTTGTGGCTTTGTATATGGGAAGTTTTATTTATGGATCTGTGTAATATATAAAATACATATCTTCAGATACACACGTATTAGACCCTTTAGAGTTCTTTTTTTAAACAATTAGTAATATACTTGGAAGAGAAAATATCTGTTATAGAAAATCAGGAATAAGTTTACAATCTTCACTTACTTTTCTGCTTTTCCTCCATAAATTTATATGAAAACCTACAATAGAGCATGTTTAAAAAAGAAAAAAAAACTTTCAACTCTATTACTTGGAAGGATCAAATTAATTTTATTTTTCACAAGTAACTTGTTGTAATCCACTATTCTAGAATACTTTTCAAATCTCAGCTTTATTGGTGATATAAAATAAGGTTTTGAATGTGTGCATTGTGGTAATTTGTTATATGTATACGTTGTGAAAGGATTTCCCCCATCTAGATAACTAACACATCCATCACCTCACGTGTGTGTGTGTATGTGTGTGTGAACATTTAAGTTCTACTCTTATAGCAGATTTCAATTATACAATACAGTATTACCAACTATAGTCACCATGTGTTACATTCCACCTTATTCATTTGAACTTGGAAGTTCATATACTTTGACCAACCTCTCCCTATCTCCTTTGTTTCCCAGCCCCTGGCAATCACTTTTCTATTCTGTTTATGAGTTTAACTTTTTTTTTTGAGTCCAGGTATAAACGATACCATGCAATATTTATTTTTCTCTGCCTGGCTTACTTCACTTAGCATAATTCTCTCAAGAGCAAAAACACTCTAGAACATTTTAAATACAAAACCAAACCTAATCTTTAGATTTGAAACCTGGATACCTATATTCCCTGGGGAAAAAAGTTAAAAGTGTGTTTCTGAATTACAGAGGATGTCTTTGGTTATAAATGAAGGACTGTTTTAAGACGACTTAAACAGAATGAAGATTCTCAGCCTACAGGGACATCTCGGACACCAGGGTTGGAACGCAGTTGAGAATTGTGGGGTTATCTGAACCTGGTCTAGGGGTCAGCCACACTGTCTCTTTCCCCTGTGGGCCTGCCTCCTTCTCTCTCTCTGCAGACCTGCATTCCTAGCTTCTCCAGGCCTGTGGAGACTAGAAGGTTCTCATTCTCAGACATGCGCCCAGAATCACAACCCCCGCCACAAGTAGAAAGGAAGTGTCGTTTTCTCAGTTGTGGTTGCAAATTCTCGCAAAAGCTTTCTGATTGGCCCAGCACCTCCTCAGTGCCCCCAGGCCCCCTCAGAACAATTTGAACATACACCTCTTGCTGCCAGATGTTTGTCTGAATATAGTTTTGCTCAACTTGCTAGTCACCACTTATGAATAACACCTATACCTGACCTAAGCCATGTGAGGCTGAATTCTTAAAATCACCTTTAGAAGATTAGAATGAAATGAAAAAGAACAGATATTCTCTTTTCACTTCTTTTGTCCCTGGGAGATTATCTCATTAGGCCTTGTGAATATTATAGATGCTAATGTGGTTTCGCAAGTCCGAGAAGAATGAGCAGATTCACCTTGCTTTCATGGTGTCCACACGACACCTTAGACTGTTAGTAAAATTCAGGATTTGTTATGATTTGAATTTAAAATGAAATGGTCTTAAAGCAGTCATTTCTTTAGAACTTTGACCTTGGAAGAAATCTGGGCATTGTTCTTCTTGTCCCTTTTCTAAAAAGCCACCAACTCTGCAGGTTGTCGAGGGCTGCTGGAACCAAGTCTTCTGTCGACAGCACTAATGATAGTTGGAAATGTGCCATTAGCTCTCTCTCCTCCACGTCCTCCATGAATCTGAATGCAAAATGAGAGCTGACATTTCCTCCCCGGAGATACACCTTCCTCCAGTTGGGGAAAGTGCAGGTGACCCCATTCTTTCCCTCCTGCAGGTTCCCTTACTGTCTGTGACTCAAGGACTTGGAGTCCTCTGAGTTAGATGAGAGGAATGTGACAGGATTTCTTATTCCCTTTAACCTCTCCCTGGCTGCTTTTACGTAATTTAAAGCTCTGTTATGTGAGTTTCCCTTGGCTCCTGGTCTGATTCATACAAACCCTCGGGTCCTGTTGGTCTGGAAAGCCAGGGATTGCCAAGCTGTCGCCACAGACCTCAGGAAATGGAGGACCCCTTTTCTTTTGAGCGTTTAGCACCTCTTACCTGGCTTCCCCTGTGCTTCCTTAAAACTGAGGATTCCATTTCTTTTCTGTAGCGTCATCAGGGAATGCCCCTTCTCAGCCCTTAGCCAGTGGGTTAATATGTTGAATGCGCTTGAGTCTAGGTGACTAAAGCAAACCTGAGTTACATGTTAAAGTGTTAACATGAATAAGTTAAACTCACACTTAGAAATGGTTGGGTCTGTAAAAAGTCAAGAAATTGAAACCAGCTTTGGAGTAAGAACAAGTCACCCCCTGATTCATCCAGTGTTTTGTGGTGCCGTGCTCTTTAGGTGCCAGATGGTCTGTTACACGTGTGGCTGAAGCAGTGGTAGTGAAAATTCCAAGGGGAAGATGACATAATGCTATTGCAGGGAAAAGAGGTGCTAACGTTGAGGTGGAGATAGAAGGCCATGAACAATTAACCTTAAGCAATACATGGTTGACTCTTCTAAAATACCAGTCCAGGAAAACCTCCTTGCCTGAAATGACCTTCATATTTTAATTTGTTATTAAAGAAAACCATGACTTATTTGAACATTGCTTTTTGGAAATCTTACAGAATGGAGAATTTTTTATTTATTTTCTGCTCATTTTTTAGTTTGCAATGTTTTTCAATTACAGTTGAGATAAAATATTAATTTCAGGTGTACAGCATAGTGATTAGACATTTATGTAACTTACGAAGTGATCACCCCAAAAAGTCTAGTATCTATCGGATACCATAAATGGTTATTACAGTATTATTGACTATATTCCCTGTTCCATGCTTTATAGCTCCATGACTGTTTTTATGACTGGCAATTTGTACATCGTAATCCCTTTACCTATTTCACCCAGCCCCCCATATCCCCTCCCATCTGGTAACCATCTATGAATTTGTTTCTGTTTATTTTGTTTTTTAGATTCCACATATTAGTGAAATCATATAGTATTTGTCTTTCTCTGACTTATTTCACTTAGCATAATACCCTCAAGGTCCATCCATGTTGTAACAGATATCAAGATTTCATTCTCTTTTTTGGCAGAGTAATATTCCAGTGTATATATGTACCACATTTTCTTTAAACATTTATCAGTGAACACTTAGGTTGCTTCTGTATCTTGGCTATTGTTAATAATGCTTAACATAGAGATGCATACATCTTTTCAAATTAGTGTTCTTGTTTTCTTCAGATAAATACGCAGAAGTGGAATTGTTGGATCATATTGTAGTTCTGTATTTAATTTTTTGAGGAATCTCGATACTGTTTTCCATAGTGGCTGGACCAATTTTCAATCCCACCAAAAGTACATGAGGGTTCCCTTTTCTTCATGTCTTCGCCAACATTTGTTGTTTGTTGATTTATTGATAGCCATTCTGATAGGTGTGAAGTACTATCTCATTGTCATTTCGATTTGTATTTCCCTGATATTTAGTGATGCCAAGCATCTTTTCATGTCTGTTGGCCATCTGTATGTCCTCTGTGGAGAAATGTCTATTCAGATCTTCTTTTCATTTTAAAGTCAGATTGTCTTTTTGGTGTTAAGTTGTATGAGTTCTTAATATAGTTTGGATATTAACCTTTATTGGAAGTATTATTGACAAGTATCTTCTCTCATCCAGTAGGTCGTCTTTTCATTTTATTGATGGTGTCCTTCACTGTGCAAAAACTTCTTAGTTTGATGTAGCCTATTTAAAATGTTTTTCTTTTGTTTCCCTCAGGCAAGGAAACATATCCAAAAAATATTACTAAGAGCAGTGTCAAGAAGTTACTGCCTATGTTTTCTTATAGAAGTTTTATGGTTTCAGTTTCACATTTAAATTTAAACCATTAATCCATTTTGTATATGATGTAAAAAAGTGCTAATTTCACCTTTTTTTTGCATGTATCTGTCCAGTTTTTCCAACACCATTTACTGATGAAGCTATCTCTACCCCATTATATATCCATACCTCCTTGGTCATAGATTAATTGATCATATAGGCATAGATTTATTTCTGGGTTCTCTATTCTATTCCATTGATTTATTCCAAAAACATTGTGTCTGTTGTTATGCCAGTACTATGCTGTTTTGATTATTATAGCCTTGTAGTATAGTTTGATATCACTGGTGTGATACCTCCAACTTTGTTCTTTCTTGTTATTGCTTTGGCTATTTGGGGTCTTCTGTGGTTCCACATAACTTTTTGATTTGTTCTTGTTTTGTGAAAAATGCCATTGGTATTTTTCATTGAGTCTGGAGATTGCTTTCAGTAGTGTGGACATTTAATGGTATTAATTCTTCCTATCTGTGAGCACAGTATATGCTTTCATTTATCGGTATTTTCTTCAATTTCTTTTTTCAACGTCTTATAATTTTTCCAAGTACAGGTTTTTTACCTCCTTGGTTAAATTTATTCCTAGCTATTTTGTTGATGCAATTGTAAATGAGATTCTTAATTCCTTTCTAATAGTTTGTTATTGGTATATAAAAATATAACCAATTTCTGAATATTAATTTTGTATCCTGCTCCTTTATTGAATTCATTTATTATTTCTAATAGCCTTTTTTTTCCCCCCAGAGGAATCATTAGGGTTCTTTCTGTATGGTATCATGTCATCTGCAAATACTGACAGTTTTACTTCTTCCTTTCCAATTTGGATGATTTTTATTTCTTGTCTGGCTGCTGTGGCTAAGACTTACAATACTATGTTGAATAAAAGTGGTGAAAGTGGACATCTTTCATGAAAGATACTGCCAGTGTGCAGAATCTCCAGTGAAGTACAGCAACTCCCAGAACACTAGCCTGCCTCTGGCCCAAAACCACATGCCCCTTGAACTCTGATTTGGACCACTCTCTTCCTTACTTTGCAACAGCCATAGTACTGTGCTGTCGTCCTTCTTAGTTGTCAGTGTTCCTTGACCGAATGTTGTTCCCTGAATGCCATGTGAACAAGACAGGTGCTCCTTATTGACAGAAGGCAAACTCTTGAGGAACATGGAAGAATGCACTGACAGAGTAGAGGCTGTTGCTTAGAAATTATCTAAGAATTCCAGCTCAAATGGGAGAATTTCCAGTACTGTGGAATTTACAAAATTTTAATTTTTTTTTGTTGTTGTATGCATTTGCAGAGGAGGTAGCCAAACCCAACTAACGGAAAACATGCACATACACATATCCCATACACACATTAATATCAACAATGCATAGAATTACATTACAGATGTGGGTATATTTATCTCATTTGTCATCATCAATGGTGAAATGAAGCATTTTTTGCTTAATAATAAGGTGGTTGATACATTCTTTTAACACCTTTGGAGGGGTGGTGATTTATGGTTGGGGGTTGAGAGGAATTACTATGCACATATTTCATAGAAGGTTTTAGAGTTGTTGCAATTTTCATTGATATGTACTGCAATCAGGCCAACTAGATTTTATTTAAAATGTGGTTCAGATAGTCTGTTTAATGAGAAATTTATTGATTCATAATGAGCTTTTTCTTTTTCTTCCTGAGTTTCCTGCCGGATTTCAAAATGGGGTTACTTAAGGTAGTCTTTTTTCTCATTCAAGACTCCCATTATTATTATTGCTATATCAATAATAGATAAATTGAATTTACGTTCATTAAATATTTTCTAGCCTCTTCCTAACACATGAAAATATTGCATACCTGTTTTGATCTCCGTGTTTATCGGTTCTTTCTGGATTTCTTTGTTTTAAAGAAAAATTCCTGAAGGCCATCTTTTTTTAGGTTTCTCTAATTGGCGCATCTCTGGCTATTAATTTTTTACTTTTAAAGGAGACTAGAAACATGGGTCTTCAAACAAAAAAAAATAAGTCTAGTGTATCTTGCTACTATAAACATAACAAAAAAAAATCTTAGGTTCTTACTCTTTACTGTTAACTTTATTCAGCTTCTAGAGGGAACAAAAATGCTCTTCCTTTCTAGAATCATTCAGAGAATATTTGTAAAGCCCCATAATTTTATCTTCCTTTTGAGTGTCAACAGTTCTTTTTTAAGTCTCTAAGGAAGTTAATTTCAAAGTAATTACATACTACAGAGTCAGAATAGATTTTAGTCATCTTTGTTTTTGTAACTAATATACATTCTGAGATGCATCACAACTGAACTGTGTCTAAACTTAATATAAGTCAGAGTTGTATTGTTTAGTGTATTCAGTCCACTAGGAAATTCACTCTTAAAGTCTGTGACTTAAGGGTTAAGACAGTTCTTCACTTTATTTCATTTATAAATTTGAGTTCTTGTGTAGTGCTGCTTTTGGAGATGTTTTCTTAGTGGCTCTTGGTTTCCTTTGTTTTAATTTATGGCTTGGAAATTTAAAAAAGTTCAAGTCGCTCTTATATTTTATCACCCAGTCTTTCATGAAGGAAATCCCATTTTCATGAGGAAATCTTGGCACACTTAATCCACCTTGTGTGTTTTGGCAATAGGGACAAGGAAAGTACAGTTCCCGCTGCTCCTTATGTAAGATTTATTTTGTGGTGGGTAACCTTGGTATTCAGAGTTTTCACATTTAACTTACAAATGTCTGCAAATTGTTACCAAGCTGAAATTCATGTTCTATCAGTTGAGTCTGTGTAGTTTGATAGAATAATGATTTGACGTTTTCTGGAACCTACTTTTTGATATGCTGACTTTACATACCTCCTTCTCTAAGGTCCTCAAAAGAAAAAAAAATGTTTACCACCATCAGAAAAACATCTGAAGCACTCCCTGGTCTGTTTTCTCTGATAAAAATGTGTTGACAAACCTGGTATGTCTCTGAAAATCTGCCATAGCCTCTGCCTTCAACATCCATTCCCTTTCCAACTCCTTTTCCCCTCCCTATGGGCCAGTAAAGACCGCTGGAAGCATCAGGCTCTGATGATCTGAGCCCCAATCTGGGGTTCTAAAGGGAGCTGTGTTTCTGCTTTCACCATCCAGTCAAGACTTACTGACCCATTGGCCTCCATGACTCTTGGCTGCCTTCCTCGTTATTACGGAGGGCATTTCGGGGTTCTGTTTATTGGCTGTGTCTAACGCTCTGTATTTTTGAGACATTAAGTTAATTGAAGTTTCTTAGTCAAATTGGGTGGAGAATGTGAATGTTAAAGCAATTCAGGACATTGCCATAAACCACTGGAAAATAAAGTTTTCTCAGCCTGATTGGTAAATAATCTGTAAGGAAGATTCCTAAAAAAAAAAAAATAATAATAATAATTACTTGCTGCATAGTGGCAGTTATTATTACAGAATAAAAGTTAAACAGCATTATCTTGAAACTTTAAATTATGGGATTTTCTTTGGCGTTTTATGGCAGATATGTCAACGCTGTTTGTTTTCTATTTGTACTAGAAATCCTTGAAGCACATAATTTTTATTATTTTTGGATGCTAGGAAATATATACTTCTGTAGAAGGTCAGTACTAGAGGGTGGTTCTCTCACCCTTTATCCACTCTGCATAGCTACTTTTACCCAAGTAGGATTAACAGGAAATAGAATTTCCGGGACATGGTATGGAATGGAGAGCAACTGTCTCGTTCTCATTCTTCTCCCGCCTTGGAGTGATCTTGGCAGAAACCCACAGAGCATCAGCTGCGTAGGTTGTCTTTTTCCCTCTCCTCCTCCCAGACTCAACACTGGAGGGAAGGAAAAGAGGCAACAAGGAGAAACTGTTAACTTTAGGGTAACATACAAGACAGAATCAACATTCTTGTGAATATCCAGAATATATTCCACAAGCAAGGCGTTGGTAAGGGCAGTGTGGCAGATTGCTGTTTCCAGCTCCTCCATGTTAGTGTCGCAGAAGGCTGCCTAGAGGAATGATAATCCAGGACTTAGGTGTTTGTCAGATTTCAGGAGCATAGTTAGGTCAGTCATAATAAATGAAATCTGTCAAGTTATAGCAATAACTTTAAATATTAATATAGTATAAACCTCATACAGAAACATCTCCAGATCACAAGGCGAGCACACTCAGCTGTCCATTACTCAGATCAGGTAATCGAGCATGAAGTTCCTCCTCGTGATGGTCATTGCTTCGCCCCAAGGATAGTCACTGTGCTGATTTTTAATACTATAGGTTAGTATGACAACTGGATCCATGATCAGTGGAATCAAACATATATTTCATGTGTGTGAATTCTTTCCTTTGTCATTATGTTTGTGAGATTAATCCATGGTGTTACTTGTGGCAATAATGTCTTCATTCCCACCGCTGGAAAGGACGCCACAATTTATTTATTGTTCTATTGATAAGGAACATTTGGATTGTTTCTAACATGGGGCTACTACATGTCTTTCGGTGAATACAATTTCTGTTGCATTAATGGAATTTCTGGGTCTATGCATATGCTCAGCTTAGAAATTACCCATCGTTTCTCCAAAGTAGTGGCACCAACTTACTCGCCCAGCAGTTCCGGTTGCTCCACATCCTCACCAAGGTTAGGTATTCTTTCTCGTAGTAATATACTTAATTTCTTTTTAAATTTAAAAATATATGTACCATAAAATTTACCTCCTTAACCATTTTGAAGTTCAGTACTAAGTATATTCACATTGTTGTGCAGCCAGTCCTTAGAATTTTTTCATTTTGCAAATCTGGAAATCTCTACCCATTTGACAATTCTTCATTTCTCCATCCCCTCAGCTCTTGGCAAACCACCGTTCTACTTTCTGTTTCTGAGAGGTTGACTATACTAAAAGCCTTATATAAGTCTAATCATACGGTATGTACAGTCTTTGTCTTTTATCTTGACAATAAGACACTTCTAAATAGCAACACGCTTAATACAAAATCAGTTACATGATATTAAATTTAAGGTATATAACTTGTATTCAACTGAACAATTGCAGGAGACCTCATTAGACTCAGTGATGATGTTTATGAACACACAAGGTGTTTGACTTAATGTGAAAGGCCTTGAATGTTCATCATACTAGCAACTTAAAGCAACTTATTTTTGGTATGTACTAAGATGACATGATTAATCGCAGTTCATGTTTCTTTAAGCTAGGAAAAATAAAGATTTATTCCTTCTATAAAAACAATTTATGTGATAGTCTTTTTTCCTTTCCTTCTGGACCAAAATTGAATCCAGTTTATGGGAAATCCCAAACTATAGCTTTTCCTCTCCTTCATTCCCTTTTATAACTGATCCTAGTATCTTTATATTTTTTCAGATGTCTCTTTAATGTCATGCATATTTAATTCTGTCACCTCTTGTAGAGTGTAAGCAGACTTGACTTGGTGGAATATTTTTTTTTAAAAAGTGGCGAACTTTTCTTCAAGTGTCCTTTAAATAGTATTGACAACTGTTTCTTTTGGGGTGGGGGGGAGTATTGTGGAAGGAACGGAAAGGTCTGGGCCCTGGATGTTGGGTGAGGCACCAACGTAGAGTTTGCCCTGGACGGACAGCCAGTACCAGGTACAGTAGGACACCAGCTGTCTCCCACAAGATAACCCTTTATTTGAGATACAGGTCACTTACCATTTGTAAGTTTTCTTGTGAAAATAGACACACATCTACATGTAAATCATCATTAATTCATAGATCTGTTTACTCCTTGTAAGTTGTTCATACCATGTTGTTTAAAGTGATTTTCCATTTCTGCAGTGGATCACAGTAGCTTAGCATTTGATGGCACCTGAAAGCCTATCTGGATACAGAATATCCTGCATCATATTTATATTTTAGAGCTGTTACCTTTGTTTAAAAAAAAAAAAAAAAAAAAGCCTTACCTTGGTCCTACCCAGGAGTAAGGAAAAACCAATGTCTGGAATTTGGGAAGCGAAAAGCACCATGAGGCCGGAAGAGCAGCATTCTCTGAACACCAGCATCTACTCGGTTATCCCATTTGTATTTAAATCCTGCTGGAGGTAGCAGCTTATTTCTTTCTAAGACAAACTTAAGCTGTTGAATATTTTTAGATTAGAAGGTTCATTCTCTCTAAGCTGAAAATCTCCTTTCCTGTTATTTTTTTTTTTACTTTTCCTTAGCTTTTTGAGCCCTAACCTTGTCCAGTTTCTATTGGCTGAAGCAACAAAACAACTCTCCGTTATCAGCCACAACACTGGCTGCTCTGGAGCGCAGAGTCAACTGCATCTGCAGTGTTTGTCATTTAAATGGTCCCACTCAACTTTAGTCTCCTTTTCCCATTCTTAGGAAGTGAAGAACTGGGAGTCGATAACTTTCTCTAATGTTTCATTTTCTTTACTGAGTCCTGTTAAGTCCAGGTGTCCTTCACTTCTCTTCATGAATCCTTCCATCTTTCAGCAAGTACCTCTACAGAAGGACGATAGTAGATCTGTTCTTTCTGGATGGTGAGATTCCAAATAAGATGAGTAAATTTTCTTCTAATATAAAATCTGCTTTGATATAGTCACCCAGGGGTCTTAGTCAGCTTGGGCTGCTATAGCAGAAAACCATTGACTAAGGGGCTTACAAACAACAGAAATTTATTTCTCACAATTCTGGAGGCTGACAAGTCTAAATCGGATCAGGGTGCTGGCCGATTTGGTGTCTGAGAACCACCAGTCCTGGTTCTTATTGCTGTGTTCTGACATGGTGTAAAGGACATGAGAGGTCTTGGGGGTCTCTCCTATAAGAGCACTAATCCCATTCATGAGAGTGTCACCTTCATGTCCTAATCATCTTTCAAAGGCCCACCTCCTAACACCATCACACTGGAGATTAGCTTTCAACATATGAATTTGAGGCGACAACAAGCAATCAGTCTGTTTGTACCAGGGGTGTTGAGTCTATACAGTGATGTTGAAATGGGGAAAATTATTTCTTTCCTATATTAACTATGTTAAGCCTATATGTCCTATGTTAAGCCTTCTTAGCATGAGTACTGAAAAGAGTACTTCTAGGAATATATATTTAATGTTTTTACAACATCATTGGACCCATTCTTACATTTAACATTACTGATTTGATTAATAAAACTTTGTTACTGGCTCTCTGACTCTTAATGTACTGTTCCTGGGGAACCATACGGTATTCCTAAAATTGAAGGCTCTTGCCTGCCTCATAGGCTTGCTGATTAAATTTAGATTGGAGAAGGCATTTTTGGAGTAAATGATGTTCCCAGAACTCGTCCACCTTCTTCACTGGTGAACTGATGCTGACTTCTAAGTGGAGTGTTACAACTGAAATCCAGGCGAGCCCAGTAGGAATGCTAGTCCTGCCTTTCGCTAATCTGTTTTGTGCCTACAAACTCAGAATCAGGTTCCTTAGTTCAATACTACAAGTGTGTCAGAGACATTGATAAATGAGAGAGGCACCTTTTTGAACACATACTCAGATTTCTCAAGAATATTTATTTATCTTAATATTTGTAGCTTTTCCAGTTTGGTCTTGATAGAGCTGTCATACAGAAAGAATTTGTGGCTGAGGGCTTGGTAAAACACGGTATGTTGCTTAGAGTTATGTCTCACGTTTGAAAAAGGGGAAAAGAAAAACTGAAACCACCAGGGTCTGAAAGCTGCACTGTTCCTAATATCCTGAAGCCACAGGGCATTTCAGCAGAGAAAACAAAACTTGTTTCATCGGCTGCTTTTCATAGGTTTGCCAGACAGGCTTGGAGGCACATTGGGTTAAAATGAAGCTGTTAAAAATACAATAAGTGCTTTCGAAAATTTTCCATTGGGCAATCCATCAATAGATGACTGCTTTGAAAAATGAATGAAAATCAAAATAAGGGCACAAATGGCTCACTCAGTAATAAATACATGCAAAAGCACATTCAAGTGCATGTGTGTTGCCTATCTATAATATTTTGTTTCTGCTTTATAATTCTGTTCCATGAAGTTAATAAACCAGCTTGGCCTATAGTATCATGAAGGAAAGATTGATATTTAGAGATTTAGTCTTCCTTGTTTTTCTTTTTTAAATTGTGGTAAAATACACACACACACACATATGTATATGTATATGTATATATACATATATAATTTATCACCTTACCAATTTTTAATACAGTTGAATAGTGTTAAGTATGTTCACATTGATGTGAAACAAATCTCCAGAACTTTTTCATCCTGTAAATCTGAAACTCTATACACATTAAAATCAGCACCCTCATGCCCCAGCCCCTGATAACCACCATTCTGCCTTCTGTTTCCGTGAAATTGTTCTTTGCTTTCGTTTACAAATGTATTCAATCCTGAGTCTTCTCTCCTGTTTTAGTGTAATTTGGAAGACAGAATAATACATAATTTCCACCGTGTTTTTGTAAAATAGAGTGCCAGCATATATACCTATGAGTATAAGGGGTTCTGATTAGTTTTTCTTTTGGCCTGTGGCATCAGTTTAAAATATGTTAAAGTCATCTCACGTGGTTAAGGAATTAGACAGTGAAAGACTCATCTCAGCCAGAATTGAGTCTGTCTGATTTCTAGGTAAACTTGTGAACTCTGTTTCTTCTATCAGGGTGTATTAAATGTTCAGCAGATGGCAGAATCTTCAAAAACATGCTTATTACTCTCCAGTGTCTTAGTTTGTTTTTGGAACTAATGTAATTATTTATAAATTTGGACAAAATGCATCTAATGACTAAACACTGTTGACAGAATGCTGTTACTCTGAATAGGACAAACTTGATCAAGGCAGAATACAGTTTTCAGTCGTGTGCATCCTTCCTGTAATGTGCCACTGCAGGTCAACATCTCGAATGCCATGAAACTATAAAGGACTGTTTTCAGAGAGCACTTTCAATGTTTGATTTTGTTTTTTTTTTCAGAAGCACCTGTATGTTTTCCTATATGGTTTTTCTCTCAGTAAAACTGAGAGAAAAAGCATATTAGGGCCCTGGAGGCTGCCCTTGTTACTAAATTTTGTAAGTTTACAATTAGACAGGATTTTATATGAAAAGTGTAATCTGTACTCGTGCTATTTTTTATCTGTCTTATGTTTATATTTCCCAAACACTAACTTTTAGCAGTGGAGATACTCATAAGGGTGAAGTATCATTAAAATGGTGATTGCTGGGATGTGTGGCTTTAAGATAAGGCTTTAAAACAAGGCCTTTGAACAGAGCCAAGAACAATAACCAGTGTCACTTAACAACAGAATGTGCTAAATCCAAGACATCCTTCTCTTTACCAGATTTTGAAATAATCTCACAACAGCAAACTAGTGCACCTGCTCAAAAGGAAACTAATGTTCGGATCTCCTAAAAGTACTGTATCAGAAACAGTCAAGACATTGATGTATTCTCTGAACAATATCTGAAAGAACACAAACTGTCTTTTTATTTCACACGTTTTGTATACTTGTAAAAGCCATCCGAGGGATAAGGTAGAGAGACCACGTGGCCAATTATTATGAGTGATGTGACGCTTTCACTGTGTCAGTCTAGTCTTGCCATCTATTATTGCCCAGTTTGACATGTTTCCTGATCAGTAGAATGTCATTCTGTATTTTCTCATTTTCCTTTTACAATTTTCCTATGGTTGACTCTTTATAAGTGGTTCGTATATATGGCTTTTGGAAGATGTCTGCTCTTTGAGCAACAGTTTCTTGAAATAAAAATATATTCTCAAATTGGCTTTAGACACCAGACCCCATCTTATAGTTGTTTTTGTTAAAAACAAAACAAAACAAAACTGTGCTGTTACAGTCTAAGAGAATTATGCCTTTAAAGTGATTTCATTCATTCATCTATTCAGCAAATCTTTATGAGCACCCACTGTGAATCATGCTGTTCTGGCGAACAAAACAGATGACAATCCATTGCTAGCAAAGCATGCATCCTGTCAGAAAAAAGATAGCCATGTATAAGCAATAAAGAAATACATTGTTTGGGATGCTACAGAATGATAAGTGAAAGTGAACAATGAAAAGGAGTGAAATAAGAGGGATGGAGGTGTAGGGGCAAATTACAGTTTTAAGTAGGGTATTTAGGGTCAACTATTGAGAAGCTGACATTTGTGCAGTTTGGTAAGAGTGGGGGAATTATCCATGAAGATTTCTGTGGAGAGAGCAGTCCAGGCAGAGGGAGCAACCAGTGCAAAGGCCCTGAGGCAGACATGTGTCTGATATGCTCCAAAAACTGCCAGGAGGCCTGTGTGGCTGGAGCTGAGTGAGCAAGAGGGAGAGCAATTGGATATCGGGTGGAGCAGATCCTGCCCCCTTGCCGTGACCTTGTTTTCCATTGTAAAGACTCTGGCTTTTACTCTGCATTTTGAGTCGAGGAGTGACAAATCTGATTTAGTAGAAGATGACTATTTCTGATAGAGCTGACTTGAGAAGCTATTCGGGAATTAATTATATGATAAATCAGATAGCAATCATAAGTGACAGAAGTCAAATGCAGCAAAGAAATACAAGGAAATTGTCATGAAAAAAAATTCATCACAGTATTCAAGTAGGTGAATTTGAGAAGAAAGTCATAAAAGGTTAAGTTGTGTGTTTTCTAAGTTCTTGTGTGCCATGAATATATACGTGAATCAGAATCACTGAGGGATACTTTTCCAAACTTTCTGCATGTGGGACTGTAGGTATATATGGGGTTAGAGGTTGTATATGATTTGAAGTTTCCAGGTGAACATGATTATCTGAGTCCCCTTGGAATCATTGCTCTGCTGAAATCAGCTCCTTATCTAGATCCTGGCTAATCAGCGTTTCTCTGTATTAAGTATGTAAAAATTTAAAGGCTCTGGGATGTAAACCATGTAGAATGATCTTATTTGTAAGCACTGGGGGTTATTAGCACTCAAGGGGCTTGTTGTCTGATAGTCAAAGGGAAAATGTGTTTAATTCAGACTCTTTGAGTCCTTCTAGTATTTTTGGTTGTGCTTTCCATAGTTTTGTATTATACTTCTTTGTATGTTTCTTTTTCCTAAGTCTAGGGTTTGTGTGCTTATATTTTGTGTTATCTAGCAAGTTGCTCATGGGAATGGACTGTCATCCATGGTGATTACATATTTTTTTTGCTTTTTAGTGGTTTTCCAGTTTGTAGATCATTCAGACCGTGTGTCGTCCCCCCTCCCACCGCTCCCTTACACCTGTTATCTCATTCCTCAGTAGAAGATACTAGAATATAAGGGAAAGTAAAAATTTTAAAGTTATAGTTGATTAAAGTATAGTAAGGCTTAACATAATCAAGGAATTGTCATAGCTTTCAAAAGTTGGAAATAACTTGGAAAAAGTTTCAACTAAAAATGAAGCGTGATGGTTAACTATGATTGATTGACTACCTGCTACATGCACTTTATGTGTCTTTACCTCATTTAATTCTCCTAGCCACTTCTTTAGGGGATATCATTATTCCATTGTTCAGATGGGAGTATCACTGCTCAGGCAGGCCATGTAACTTGCTTGGGCTTGTAACTGGTAAGTGACAAGCTACGTACGCATCGAAGTTACGACCTGATGATACTCACTCTGTGCTGCTCTCAAATGTAATCTCATACATTTTTATACCTAAGAGTAATAGCTTCATTCATTGGAAAACCAAAAGTTAGGTTTCCCTCTGTTTTTACAATGAAAATACTTTTTATGGTGCTTCACAGTTTCTTCCTCCCACCTCTAAAGTGACCAGTCCCTTCAATAGATTGTCGCTATTTTTTTCGATGTTTTTTATTATGGTAAGACACACACAGCATCTTAAGCATTTGTACAGTTTGGTGGCATTAAGTACATTCACGTTGTTATGCAACCATGAGCACCATCCATCCACAGAACTCTCGTCATCTTCCCAACAAGAACTCTGTACTCACTAACCAATAACCCTGTCCCTACCTCCTCCCAGGCCCTGGGGACCACCTTTCTACTTTCTGTGCCACCTGCTTTCTGTCTATATTGGATATGCTTCTTGTACTTTGGTTGTATACTTATTTGTTAGTCCTTTTCCCTAATCTAGTTTCTATGCTTGTATTAACCTGAGCAAAGGGAGATAAGTACTAACTCTTTGATTAGAACTTTGTCCTCCTTGTGGATACACAAACCTGGAGCCCACTCCTACCTCAGTTTCTTCTACCCTTAACAGAATATTAGACCTGAGAAGTAAATGAAAAATAAATAGTATATGTTTGGGAGTTTTTCTGGACTCCAGAGCCAAGAATTCTTAAAGGATCCTGAAAGCTATGTTTTTCACACTTCGATTTATAAATTTTTAAAATTTAAAAGCCTTATGTGTAAAAAAATTTTTTTAAATCTTTTCAGGATTGAGAAAATGTTCTCATTCTCCTTACCAATTGAAAAAACATTAAAAATGTTTTCTTTTGAAAGTGCTGTAAACACTTAATATAATAATTTTCTTTCATTTATGTTTTTAGAAGCTCCCCAAGAACCTTGGAGATCAGTTCTTGGGGAAAAGCTGTGTTTCAAGAACTGTGGTATAAGAACACTGCCTGGACTTGAGGAAAGGAGAGCCAGGAACCACATTTGGTGGCATTGTTTTACAGTCTTCACCTTTCTGTTCAAACATTAAGCTAAAATCAGGAAAATATCTGCTTTCCATCTTCCTATGGAATAATAATTTTGGAGGCCGAGTGTGTGGTATTCAGGTGTATTTTCAGAAAGTTTAAGCTCAGCTGGCTGAAAGAACTTTTGAGGTTTAATTATATCACTGAACCCACAGAGAGAAATGCCAAAGTAAATAGACATAAGGAAAATGCAAGCATTTTCTCTTGCTGGGAAGGGCGTAATACTTTCCTTGAGCAGTCTTAATCTGTTTTATACTTGCCTTATTTAGTATTTGTGTGATATTTTATTCTCTGTCTAATGAATATTTAAAATAACAGTATGTCAAGAGTTTTTAAAGTTGCTACATTTTGGAATTTTTTACTCATCTATTTCTAAATGTGATCAAAGGACAATGACTTGCTCAAAGTCAAGCACAGACAAAGCCAGCTCTATGAATAGCTAAATTCTCTGTAAACATTTTTCTTTTTTTTTTTCTTACTGCGTTGCTGGTTTGCTGGAAAGAGACAGAAATCCACCCCTGATAGCACGCATGCGTGCGTGCACACACGCAAAGTCTTGGCGTGAAGGAAGGGCAGTTCTGTACCCATGGCGCTGTGGTTATAACGTAGCTAAATTACAGCGAAGGCGCTGAAAGGGCCCATTCTCTTCCCGGCCTGGAGTCAGGACTCTGAAATCCAATCTGAAGTGTGTTTAATGAGTGTTCTGATGTGAGGGCTCAGTGCAGAGGGGAACAAGGAGCACAGTGTGTCCTGGCAGACAGCGTGGCCACCCTTGGAGCCTCTGCGAGGAGGAAGAATCGCCGCATTTGTGGAAGGAGTAGATGGGCAGGCCTAAACATTTAGCTACATTCGCCCAGAAAGACAGCCTTGTCCTGGCTCCCCAGACTTTGGCTTTAGAGCTGTGGTTCCCGTTCTTGCTCTGGTTGGCATTTCACAGCAATGGTGATTACATGGTGTGCTGAGGAGGCTACCACCAGGTCTGCTCATCGGATTTTGAGTCATTTTCCCTCCTCCTGAATGCAGTAGAGCCTACTGAGTCCTTCATACCATCCTAAAAGCTCAGCGTGCACTAGGTCATTTAATCCTCCCCACAACCCTATGAAGTGGCTCAGCTGCTACACCCGTTCTACAGAAGAGGAAACTGAGGCCTAAAGAATAACTTGCCCAAGGTCACAACTGCGGTGGAGTGGAAATATGGGATTTGCAAAAGGCAGATACCTTCAGAGTCTGTATTCTTAATTATATTATGCAGCCTCTCTAAGTCACCCAAGGGCTAGACAAAAAGCATGAGAAACATCTCCCGCATTTCAGCTGTTTCATTTATTTCTAATTATAATTGCCATTCAGCAGTACATTAGTTTCGAATGTACAACATAGTGATTCAGCATTTACATACCTACAAAGTGATCACCTCGATAAGTCTAGTAACCAGCAGTCACCATGCATAGTTATTACTATGTTATTGACTCTATTCCCTATGCTGTATATGACTTCCCCATAACTTATTTTATAATAACATTTCTTTGTTAACTGTGGAGTCCTGCCTTTGCCACAGAAGGTCACAATGGGCTTAGGTGACACCTTAGCTCACAGGGGCTGTGTCATATTATGGTCATACTAACTATATGTATCATACAATATGTCCAACTAACCAGCTGTGGTGCGTGGAGTTACAGCACCTGCAGAGTGTCAGCCTCTTCACTTGGTTTTATCAAAATTATGAGTCAGTCTTGAAAGGGATAGAAGGAAAATAGACTCCAGGGTTTAAAGGTTAGGAGCAGATTCCCTGAAGCTGGTTTTGAATCCCAGCTCCACAGTAAGCGTGACGTTGGCAACTCTGTGTCCCGCAGCCTGCTATGTCCCAGGATGTGTAGCTTAGATGAATTGCAGGTGTCAGATGTATTGGCCCCTCTGCCCACAGGATGAGCTTCTGGGGCAGTTTCATATGGCTCCCAGTGTCTTTATTTACTCCAGCAGGTCACGCAGACTTTATTATTGATGTCCCATTAGGAAAAATAGTAGGGAGATGCTGTTCTGGTTTCTCATGTGCTGTTAAGTCCCATACCATTCTGATTCTAGCCTTTGCCTTTGTCTATCATAACCTTTAGAATCTTCTTTTCATTCCTCGTGTTCCAAAATTTTCAAGTAATTTGCCTGGAAGTGGATCGTACTAATGTATTCTGTGAGATAGTTAAACCCTTCAGTTCTGGAAATTTTCTTTATATCGTGCTTGTATAAATTTTTTCCTCTCAGGTCTGTCTCAGAGTCACATTCAGATGTCAGAACTCTTGAAGTGAGCCTCTGAATGCCTTACCTCCTCTCCTCATTGCCATCTCTTTGTAGTCAGGTCTAGTTTCTAGGAGTTTTCTGTTGCATCTTTAAACCCTTCCAGTGAAATTTTTATTTCTGCTGTGCTATTTTTTACTTCTAAGAGCTCTTTTAATCCAAATGTTTCTTTTTATAACTTTTTTTTTTAAGGTGTAAACTCTGAGCTATGTGAAGATACAAATTATAGTGTTTTTAAAACTTTTTTACTCTACCCTGAATTATTGGAAGTACCTGGTGTCTCCCATTTCTGACCTTTTATGGAGTTCTGTGTAACTTGGCTGCTTCCCGTTGCTGATTCTCTTCTCAGCTGTAATTAGATTTTAGCTTTCTCCTCTGTCATTTTCTAGAATTTGGGGGAAATCTCTCACTTGATAGCTCTTTTTTCATTTTCTGTTTTCTATAAATTTATTCCCCTGTTCTTTCTTTTACTGCTTTTTCAGCAGGGTTTCCGAGTGTAGTGGAGATGAGCTGCATGCATTCGGTCCACCGTTATTTAGCCACAAGTCTGACATTCTTTTCATCGCTTATATGAAGCCCAGTCTGGCAGAGTCCTTATGCTGTGAAAATGTGAAAAGTACACGTTTATGGACAGAGAGATGGGTTCTTGTGGAATTTCTCAAATTGTGCTCTCCTTGAATTTCCCCTTCATTGACAGCCCCTGACTATGTGCAGAGGGGCTAGGAAGGTTACACCCTGTGTGGACAGCTGGGACAGTTTGAAAGTGTGTGAGCCATGTGACTTCTGAGCCTGAATCCCAGCCTTCCTATCTCACTAGGGTCTCAAAAGAGAGATTGTCTTGTAAAAAGAACTTCAATTATAGAACACCAGTCACATCTTAAGCAACAACAGTAAAAAACAAACAAAAAACACCTTGGAACAGCAGGAAAAATTAATCACTCCTCATAATTAGTCTGCTTGCTGAGTATATTTGATTATCAAGTTCAAGAAATTTTGAAGGCCAGAATTTTGATGTTATGTCAAATCTGCTTATTGAGTTATTATTTTGTTGTAATCCCTTTATTTGCAAGGGCCAGTACTGAACATGAATGCTTTGTCTCTGCCCTCATGTGGCTAAGAGATGGACAGCAGCACCATGAAAAATATGGCAGTATCAGTTTCCAAGGGCTGCTGTAACAACGTACCACCAACTCTAGTGGCTTATAATCACAAATTCTCCCACAGTTCTGGAATCTAGAAGTCCGACATCAGGGTGTCAGGGCCACACTCCCTCTGAGACTCTGGGTAGAATACTTCCTTACATCTTCCAGCTTCGGGTGGGGGCCACCAATCCTTAGCATTCCTTGGCTCGCAGTGCATCACTGCAGTCTCTGCCCTTGTCATATGACCTACCAGTGTGTCTGTGTCTTCATATTATAAGGACACCAGCCTTATTGGGTTAGGGCCCTCTAATGACCTCATCTTGATTATATCTGCGAATTAGGTCACATTCACAGGTTCTGGGTGTTAGGACTTAAACATACCTTTCTGAAGGATGTAATTCAGCTCATAAAAGTGGGTTTGGTGTGTTTTGTTCTAGTTGAGTCTTAAGCGTGATGTTAGCCTCAAACCAAAATCAAGGCAAGAGACCACAGAGCCAGCCAGCCCTGCCTGTCTGAGGGTCCACCTGTCATTCCGTATCATCTCACCATGCAACTGGCACCTTGCTACTCAAAAAGCACGATCTTCACACCAGTGGCAGCTTCCCCTGGGAGCTTGTCCAGATTCTCAGGCGCCACCACAGCACCCACAGCTTACCAAGATCTGGGAGTGATCACTGAGCACATAAATTGGAGAAGCGCTCCTCTGAATCACCTCCAGCAGCATTCGAGGGCAGAATAAGCATGCGCCCAGGCATGGACTCTGCCCTTGGCGACACTGTCAACCAGCAGCCAGTGTGGTAGCCAGGTTTTCCATCCTGTGAGGCTGAGAAATGGGACCGCCTTCTCAATGCCATGCCTTCCCTTGCCATGAATTCTATAAATTGACATTTCCTATTACAGTAGCAGCGATAATAATAGAGAACTTGTGTTGTATGCCAGGCCCTTTGCTAAACGTTTTGTAGTCATTGTTTTATTTAGTTCTTGCATAGATCCTAGGAGGTAGATAATGTCTCCAGTCCTTCGGTCATTCCATGAGCTGTGGACTGAACTCTTCCCTCCATCACCCTCCCCAGTTCACACATTGAAGCCCTAATCCCCAGTGTGGCTGGGTTTGGAGTAAGAAGGTGTAATTAAGGTCAAATAAGGTCATAAGGGTGAAGCCATGATCTGGTGGTAGGATGAGTGTTCTTAGAAGAGGAGACCTGAGGGCACATGAATGCATGTTTTCTCTCTTTAACGTAGCACTTACTGCATATTCTAATGTAGCTGGTTGTTTCTCCGCACCCGACTCAGAGACACTTCTCATGTAGATCTCCTGAGCATCCAGCACAGTACCTGCATGTGTTTACTCCCAGGCTCCTCCAGCTGTCATGGCTGTTAATACTTCTGCTTTACCTGGTCCAAACCTGACAAAGGGCCTGCAGTGTTATAACCTCCCTGAGATCAGATGTGTTAAAGGTTAGTGAGTTATGGGGATTTGAACACCATTCTAATGGGTATTAACGGTAGGAAAAAGGGGGCCAAGGCCTTGGAGAGAAGCTCTTCCCTTATGCCACATAAGAGCATGCCAAGGTCGTCATGGTTACATTAATCTCAAACCAGAAAAAAACAAAACGCTTCCAGAAACAGCTCTGTGAAATCTCTGCAGATGCAAATTTAGTAAAACCGGTCAAACATTATCTTTATAGATTTTTGTCTGCAATTATTTCAGAAGGGCAGGACCTGCTTGTTCCCAGTGGAGCGAATCATTGGTTCAGACGCTTTGAGGAGGTGGGTAGAGGGAGAAGACACCCCCAACCCAGAAACAATTGTATCTTTATTCTTTTAGAGGAGGAAAAAAGTATTCTCACATAAAACTTTATGTAACAGAAATAACCTGAAGGCATAGACATATTTCAAAAGCACAATAACCTAAAGCAACTTTGATTCACAGTTTTTAATAGTTTGAAGCTGTATGTGAATGTTCATACTGTTTATTAGTCCTTAGTTGCCAGACATCCCTCAAGAATGTAAACCTCCTCTTAAAATTTAATTTTATTGGATTCCTTGAAAAGCCCATTCAAAATGCAGAAAGTACAGGGACATACGGATTGGAATCAGCCAACTTATTAGTGTACTAGATTAAAATTCATGTGCCTTTTGGTGCATCATTAAAAGTCAATAAGAAAAAAGTGATACAATTGGATCATGTAGTTTCACTTATCACTGATGATGATGATGTAACTATTTGATTTTTTTCTGTAAGGACTGCACTTCTAGAATATTTTAATCAAGACTGGCAGTATGTGGGGGTCACAGTTTCTGAGATGCTTTTGGAGTCTTAGAGGTCTGTCCCCTCATGCCCAGTACAGACACTTGGGGGCAATTTTTTTTTAATTCATTTGTGATAAGATCCTTTTCATATTAAACCATTACTAATGATGCCTAAATAACTTTTCCTCATGTATGATAGCTTGTATAGTTTTAAATATAAATGTGTGTGTGTCTTTAAGTTACTATTTGAGAAAATACCTTTACGACGAATTTTCCTCAGGATCTTTATTATATGTTCTGTCGGTTTAATCTACGCTGTTGCCACCTTTTCCCCCATTCAGACTTTATTGGCTTACTTACAGGTTCATTTTAGCAATGAGCTTGTGGATTTGTATCCTTAAACCCCATCATCAATCTCCAGTGCAAAGCCTATACCAATTGCATAATTTGTGGTTACTTCCAACCACGTTCATTTGTGCTTTTTTTTTGCCAGACATGTAAAAGAGCTCTTTGTGCCGAGAAATATTAGCAAGCATTTAGTGTACACATGTGGATGTTCACACATTCTCCCCATGTGCTGAGGCTCTTCGCAGCCACTCCACTTGAGTTGGGTCCTCCCCTCAATATTTTCCTAAGGTCTAATGTAAAGAAAATGGATTCTTTATTTTCTTGTTCTTAAAAATAGTTTAAATAGATTCTGTCTAGTTTATAGTGTGAATCCCATTCCTTTTTATTTCTCTCTTCTCTCTCTCTCTCTCTCTCTCTCTCTCTCTCTCTCCTCTCTCTCTCTCTCTCTCTCTCTCTCTTTTCTTTTCTTTCTTTCTTTCTTTCTTTCTTTCTTTCTTTCTTTCTTTCTTTCTTGCCTTTTTCTTCTGCACTTACTTATTGTGGCAAATCATACTTAACATCAAATTTACCATTTTAGGTATTTTTAATATACAGTTCAGTGGCATTAAGTACATTTACAATGTTGTGCCATCGTCACCACTATTCATTTTACATTCCATGAATGATTTTGAACAGAATTACTTTTAGCATGAAGTTCAAAAGATTCGCTGGAGGCAGGTGTGGAGAAATGATGTTACAGATGGGTGGAGTAAATCCACTGTCGGAAGAGAAGAAGGGATAATTTTTCTTCTCTTTTTCTTCTTCCCTTCTCTGAGATGCTCTCTCTGAGGCAGCACTGAACCCTGGGTGCACGGATGCACCCAGACAGTTCTAAGAGAAAGAGAAACAGGGACCCTGAACTTTGGGATCATGATGTCTGGAAGCATTTTAGATCGTAGCCGCCTTGTGTACGTTGTGGCATTAATGCTGAGGGCCACTCACCCATGAGGTTACCATGTAGTGGCTGCGTTTAAACTGTGACCGGTATTTTCTAGTGATGTTACACACTTGCACACTGCCTTCCCTTATATCCCTGAAAATTACCATCATTCACAGAGGAATTCATGTGATGCTTTATAGGTATCTATTTTATAGAAAAATTTTAGAAGCTATATGATCATTCAAAGTCTAAATTAACTTCTCCCATATGAAAATTTTGGTACTGTAGAACAGTCATTTTGTACAAAGGACTTGTGCAAAATAATAAACTTTAAGGAAATCATTAAGAAGTGAGACCAGAGTTATGTCATTTATTAACTAGATTCCAAGCATCTGTTTCCAGTCTCTTACGATTTCCAAGATATGCTCGATATGGTCACAAAAATCTCTGCTCACTTAGTAAAGGACCCAGTTCAGATGGTAAGTCTGCCTCTCTTCTGTGTGTTCCATAAGGTGCTTAGTTGAATATCATGTCTATAAAGACATCCATTGTATATTGACTTTTTACTTGTTTAGACTTCCAGTGTTGAATTGTAAAGTCTAATTTCCCAGACTGTAAATCTAGATGAAGTTATCAAATTCACTTAGTACTAGGAATTCTTCGGAAATGTGAGTCCTTGCCAGCTTGTCAGATAATTGGTGGTTCATTTTGTAACAAATACTAAATGTCAAGAATTGTGAGAAAGAAGGATTGTGAAACTGGAATGCGGTCTTTAAAAACACGATCTAGGAATTTTTCCACAACTTCTTAGCCCCTAGCCCTTTTAAATAACATTCTTATTAAGGTCTGCAGATTTTACTGGACAGAGAGGAGGGCCTAGAACAAGGATCTGTGCATCAGTTATTGATGTAGGTCTTTGGAGGCAAGTGTGAGAACTTGAACCTAGGACCCTGCTTTAGCTTGGCTGTTGAATTCCCAAGTGCTCTCAGCATGACTGAGTAGGGCACAGTGGTAAACCAAAGAGATGGAAAATGAGATTGCTGACCAGTAATCCCTGTGGCTCTAAGTCTACTGCATAAATGCAGGTGTGTATGAGGGGTGGGGTGTGTTTGACAGAGGAGAATGAGGTTTAAACTCAGTCACATGTTACTCCCGCCATCAGTGCAAATGAAATAATTCTACCACTAACCTTTGGACCAGGCATTCAAAGCCCAGA
Organism: Cynopterus sphinx; assembly: GCA_030015415.1. NCBI lineage: Eukaryota > Metazoa > Chordata > Mammalia > Chiroptera > Pteropodidae > Cynopterus > Cynopterus sphinx. Next base: position 35,675,233 of record CM057381.1, read on the forward strand.
GCCTGGTGAATTTGGAATTATCCATGGAGAATATTACATGCCCTTAGATAGTGAATATCTTCTGGATTTCAGTAATGAGAAATTATGGGAGCATAAATCGATTCTGTTAAAAAGGATGCTTTGTCACTGGACACTGAAGCATCTTGGATACTCCTCGGGTCTCAGTGGAGCAGGCTGTGGACATGGGCATCATTGTGCTTGTCAGGCTGGCTCTCACTGTCAGTCTCTTGGGTTACTTATTGGTTCCTAAAATGTTCTGCTTTTCTCAGAGGGGAGGCAAAAATATAAAAGTGGTAACTGGAGATGACCATGTTTTGAAACACTTTTTTTTCCAGTGTTTGAGCTATGTGGTGGAATTGGACCCATTTTATTAGTGAGTCATTTAGGAGTCCACTGGATAGTGAAGAGAAACCAAGGCATATGAGTCTAAGCTTTTAGGGTAGAAATTGAGTTCTTATAGATCATATTCCCTTTCCTTATAGATTCAGTATATAGAAAATATATGTATTATTGATTTCAGCAGACATTGATTGAGTGCCAGGTGTCTTGCTAGGCAGTGGGAATATAAAGGTGATTAAATAGCTCATAATTTAACTGAGGAGACAGAATCATAGATATTTAACTATACATAGTATAGTAGGACGAGTAACTTTTATTGTTTATTCATTTCAACAAAATTGGTTGGAATTGGTCTTTAAGCATTGCGTAGAGAGGGATTAATAAAATATAACCTTTACCTTCTATATATTTGTAATGTAGATGAGCGTCTGCACAAAGTGTTATGGAAACCTAGAGAAGAAAGGCATAAATTCTGCCGTATTCATGGAGGAGAGAAGCACAGAGTAGGGTTCCAATGGCTACAAAAAGGGTATGAGATCATGAGTTGAAAGCATATCCACATAAAACACACACAAATATTTATAGCAGCTTTATTCATAATTGCCAAAACTTAAGCAACAAAGATGTCTTTCAACAGGTGAATGTATAAACTGTGGTACATCCAGACAATGGAATATTATTCAGAAATAAAAAGAAGTGAGCTGTCAAGCCATGAAAAGACATGAAGGAAACTTAGGTGTACACTGCTGAGTGGAAGATGTCGATCTGAAAAGTCTGCCTCCTTTGTGATTCGAGCTACGTGATGTTCTATAAAAAGCAAAACTATGGAGAGAGTAAAAAGACCAGAGGTCATCAAGGGTTCAGGAGGGAAGGGGATAAGGGCTGGATGGGTGGAGCACAGTGGATTTTTAGGATGATGATACTGTTATGGTATCTATACTATACAACAGCAAAAGTGAACCCTGATGTAAACATTGGACTTTGATAATCATACGTCAGTATCGGTCCAGTTACAGCAACTATACCCCACTAATGCAAGGCATTAAAAACAGGACATTGTATGTGTGTTGGGGAGCTGTATCTAGGAACTCTCTACTTTGTGCTCAGTTTTTTTATAAACCTAAAACTTCTCTAAGAAAAAAATGAAGTATTATTTTTAAAAAGGGTGTGGTGCCCAGGATCAGAGTGGGGAGAAATGGCAGAGGTGCTCACCTAAGTGTGAGAACAGCGGGAGAAGGGGCCCCCAGCAGTGTGCACGAGGCTGGTGGTCAGGGTGTCAGGGAGGTGGGTGGTGGCAAGCTGCAGAGGACCCAAAGACTCTGCCGTGAAGGGGCTTCTTGTAGTGGTAGCTGTGGTCTGTTTTCATCCCTGCCCGTCTCCCAGGGTGTAACTGCTGTTGTTTCTGTTCCCAGCAAAGAGCCCCAGGGAAAGTGTTGCTGGATGCAGTTTGCAACCACCTCAACCTCGTGGAAGGTGACTATTTTGGCCTCGAGTTTCCTGACCACAAAAAGATCACGGTAGGCGATGTTAAATGATGTTGCTACTTTTACCATCTATTTGACTAGGGAGAAGGGAGGGAGTAATTGGGACCTTTCCTTGACCATACAGAAGTATATAGAGGGAAAAACACCCTGAAAGCCCTTTTAATCTTTTTTTTTTTTTGAAGTAGTTGTGCACAGTGTTAGCAGATTCAAAGAAAATATACAATGAAGATGGTCTCTCATTCACTCATTTCCCTTATTGCTCCCTCCACGAACCACCATGAAGAGTTTCTTGTGTATCTTTCTGATAAAAATCTGTGTATACATATATGCACGCATTATTTTTTGAACTACACTATTATTACATAACAATATGCAATATTCTATACTTTCCCTTCCCTCTCCCATTAATGTATCATGAAGATCTTTTCTTTTCAGCACATAGAGTGTACTTCTTTACAATTTCATGCTATTTCACTGAATGGATACGCCATACCCTACAACCTCTAGTATAAATGATTGGATACTTAGGTTGTTCCCAGTCTTTTGCTATTACAAATAATGCCACAGGGAACATACTAGTAAATTTTGTTTGCACCGATGGCAAATACTCAAGTGTTTCACTAGTTCAGGTCCACAGTCATGGAATTGCTTAATTCATGGGTTCAACCATCTTAAAGTTTGCTGAATATGTCAGATTATTCTTTAAAAAGATTTCACTGATTTGAACTCAATTTAGAACAAAGCTTGCTGTTATGTATCTCTTGGCTGATGATATTTTTAAGCTGTATATGAACCTACCTGTTGCTAGACACCCTTTTAGGCTATAAATCTGACTGTATTTCTGTTTATTCTTTCTTGGAGTACATGCTGAATACGTAGAACTTTTGGTAGCCACTGCACTGAAGATCAAATAATAGTAAGATGTGGAAAGGGTATAATTCAGGTGGGGCATCGAGTTTAGTTAGTGGCCAGCACAGAGCATGTAACATGTGCCCCACTGCAGCCAGGCGGCATTGAGCAGTGGAGCCAACAAACAACATTTGTGTTCAGAATGTCCTTCCCGGGGGTTGTGAAACTGAGTCCCATGAGACCAGAAAGAGTCGACCTCATAGAATATTCTGCGGAGAGGTGGCACCCCACGTACAAAGAGCAGAAAGCAAGCGATCTATGCAGGAACCTGCAAACAGGCTAGAGAGTAGAGTGAAGGTGGATGTAAGAGCATAGGAAGGCTCTTGGGAAGGAAGCGAGAGAAAGAAGTTGAAAAGTAAGGTAAACAGGGAACCAGATCTCAGGATTTTTTATACCCTTGCCATATAATAGAAATATAAAATGAGCCATAGGTAGAATTTCAAATTTTCTAGCACTTGTTAAAAATGGTTTAAAAAGTGAAATTAATTTAAAAGTATATTAAATTTACTATATCCCAAAACATCATTTTAACATATAATCAATATCAAAAGCTATGAATAAGATACTTCATGTTTTTTCCACTCTGAGTCTTTGAGTATGGTATGTATTTGACACAGCCACTCTGAATTCAGACCAGCCGTATTCCAGGTGCTCAGTAGTCACATGAAACTGGCAGCTATTGAGTTGAACGGCACAGTTCTGTAGCAAGCTACCGTGTTTGAGTAGCTGTTGAATGCATTTTAAAGGGAACGTGATATGATCTGATGTATAGTTTAGAAGGAGAACTGTGGCTATGTTGGAATAAGACAAGACTGGAATAAGGAAAGCTGTCAGGAACTTGCAGTATTTCAGGCAGGACATGGTGCTGAATGGATGTGAGGGAAAATCGAGGTGGGGGCCAGAGGGAGGTGGATGAATTCAAGAGACTGGGGAGGAGTGGTTAAGGAAACGACTGAACATATGGGTTTGTAGAGGAAAGAGGGCTCAGGGGAGCTGGGTTTTCTCACTTTGCCAACTGGGTGAACAGTAGTGCCAGTCACTGGAGATGGAAAGTTTCAGAGCATGTCCATGAAGAGGTGAAGACAGTGAGCTCCATCCCAGGCAGGAGCAGTTGGCGTTATCAGTGGACATTGCAGTGGAGACGTCCAGCAGGCATACCAGTAGATGTATCTCCTGGAGCACAGGAAAGAGATCTGAGCTGAAATTCAAGAATCTGATGATTATTTTAAATATTTATTGAAGCTCTGAAATTGGATGAGAGTGAAAAGAATGAGGCAAGACTGGAACACCAGTATTTAAGGGATGGATAGAGAAGGAAGAACCCTTTGAGGGGGTACAGATAGGAGAGAGAGACATCACAGGGCAAGGGAATAAAGCGTTGCAAGCAAGGAGCAGACAGGAGGAGGAGAGGCAGATAGGTGGTAGATGCGTGGATCTGTCACATGCCTAAAAATAGGTGCAAATTGTGTTTTCTCAGTTTTTTTCTATTCCAAATACTCTTGACCATTTTCTAGTGCTTAAGTTAAATCTAAGGCTCCCTGACTCCCAGTCATTTTTCTGTTGTGGCAAGTGAACAGAGGTGGGCCAAAACCTACTTTCACGTACATGAATTCATCTAAGAATCATTTTGCACCTACACAGTGTCAGTCATCACACTTCATACTCTAGAAAACATGATATAAAGTGACCCCAAGAAGTAATTATAGTTTCCATTCATTAGAAGTATACAGTCTAGTAATGGAGATGAGGAAACAGATAATTGCAATACGATATGGCAAGTTCTATGGAACATTGTTTTATAAACTTACTTTGTTAAAATAATTATTCTCAAAATGCTCAAAGACATCTTATCTCATTATTTCTAATCGTGACTGAACTACTGCAAGGTCCTAATGGTTCTGACTCTAATCTTGCCCTGTTCTAATCCAGCTGGAGTTGCCTTTCTAAACCATAAATCAGCAGTGGTGAGGATACTAAGATTCTGAGAATTGTTCTGTATCTGGGTCAACCAACTAGTTAATGGCAGAGCTAGGATTCTAAAGATCGTCTTCTGACCCCAAATTCAGTGCCTTTTTTTGTTAATCATAGGTGCTTCTCTTTTCTGGAATTCACAATCTGTTGACCTTTCTGGGTACCTACAGGGCTGACTTCTTTCACTTTATCAGGCTTGAATTTTAGGATTTCACTGCATTCTTCACAATACTGTTAGAAACCTGCTCAGTTGCAAAATACAGAAAACCCCCAAAGAGATAGATGTTTATTTGTTACACATAATGTGAATAAAAGCCACCACAGGAGTGCTTTTGTCCTCGACATTGTGGACGCAACAGTGAACATGGTCCACATTCTAAAGCCGGGATCAGCAAACTTTCTTTGTTAGGGGCCAGATAGTAAATACTATACATAGGCCTATGGCCATGAGGTCTCTCTTGCAACTATTCATGTCTGCTTTTGTAGTGCAGAAGCAGCCATAGGCAATATGTAAATGAAAGGATGTGGCTTTGTTCCAATAAAACTTTATAATACGGGAAACCATAGTTTGCCAACACCTGCTCTGGAGAGTAACAACTCTGTGCAAGGCATCATATTGGGTTTACTTATAGTATATCATTCATTCCAGACAGGCCCACTACATACCCCTTTTCTGATGAGGAAGCTAAGGCTTAGAGAGAGTTAAGTCACAAAGACACAGCCAGTAAACGATAGAGCCAGGATTCAAGTTAAAATCTGTCTAAGTACAAGCCCATGCTCTCCATCACCATTCCATTCTGGCCATATCTCTATATTTTGCTTTCTGTCAAATATGAAATCCCAGCCTGAGAGCTAATTTCATAAAAATTTAAAAATAAGTCGTTTTGACGAAATCGATGGGTAATGGTAAATGGACAGTGTAAGTGACTGGAGACGGGTACTAGGAGATTTCCTGGGGTCCTGGCTGTGTTCTCTTTCTTGATCTGGATACAGTCAGTTTATAAAAATTCAGTGCACTGTATATTTATAATGTGCATTTTATACGCTTGTGTGCATATATAAAATTTCAATACATAGATATATAAAACTTCAACGTAAGTTTACCCCCAAAATACAATGAAATAAAAGCACATGGGGGCAAAAACATGGCCCCTAAAGCACCCAGAGGCTGGCTGACAATCTGTTTTGGAAAAGCCAAGGACAAGACTTGAGTGGATGAACTGAGGAAGAGCCAGTCACAGGGGAAAACAATGCCCTCCGGCTGGATTTTCACCTCTGCTCTCAGTAAAGGTGCTTGAAAACTTAAGATTTGTGTCATACAGTTTCTGTCTCCTTCCCAGATTCTGTCAAAACGCGGGCTTTCCCGCCTGGTGGTGGCACATTGCAGCTGTGGACAAAAGCAACTCTGCAGTCAGGGCGCCAGCCCTCAAAGGGTGACCGGGGCAGGTGGTGGCCCCTTTGGAGCCTTGCTTTGCTCCTGGGTAGAATGGGGACATTAGTGCCCACTTGGGGGGTTTTTGAAAGGATCAAAAATGATAATATCTATCAGCATGTAACCCCACGTCTGGGGCCTAGTAAAGTGTTCAGCATCATTTTTTTTTTTTTACTTTGGTCAGAAACAGAAAACATGAAATCTACCATCTTAATTATTTTTGAGTCTATGATAGGAACGTTAACTACATACACAAGTACAGGAAAGTATATTCACATTGTTAGACAACAGATTTCTAGAACTTCATCCTGCAAAACAAACTCCATACCCATTGAACAGAAAACAACACCTTCCTTCTTCCTCCTAGCGTCTGGCAACCCCCGTTCTACTTTCTGTTTATATGAGTTTGGCTACTTTGGAGACCTTATCCAAGTGGAATCATGCAGGATTTATCTTTCTGTGACTGGCTTATTTCACTTGGGTCAATTGTCCTTGAGGTTCATCCATCTTGTAGGATATGACAGAGCTTCCTTTTTAAGACCGACTAGCATTCCATTGTTCGGATATACCACGTTCTGCTTATCCATTCATCTGACGAGCACTCAGATTGCTTCTTCCCCTCAGTTTTTATGAATAACGCTGCAGTGAACATGAGTGCATCGTCGTGGTTAGTTTTTAATAGTACCGTTGTGATTATTGCCATTGCCAAGCTTTATGTGAGAAGCTCTTCCCATATCTGACAAACCAAGAACAAGCATGGTTGGTCTTAAAATGCCCAAACGTGGGCTGTCACAACTGTTTTGCCCATTTATCTGTGGATAAGATGTGGGAAAACTACTTGTCCCACAGTCCCTGACATAAAAGGTTGTGAGGGACCACTGTCCTTGGGCAGCAAGTCAGGCAACTCGAATTCCAGCCCTTCCCCCACCGTGCTCATCATTTGTCATGTAAATAGCCCACAGCAGGGCATTCCGCGTAGTAAGGGTTTGGAAAAGCTTGAGGAGAGAACTAGTGCTTTCCAGTGTCTAGAATGTGTTTCTCAAGATTGGAAGTAAACTAGAGATAACTAGAAAATAATCAATTATGCTCTACCCTTAGCTAGACTTGCTCTGTGGCTTCCCCACTAATGGAGTTAACTGCTGTGTTTACATGCATGTTTAGCCTGCTGCCGGCCCTAACTCCAGGCAGCCATCCCCGTGAGGTTGCTGCCACAGGAGCAGAGGCATCTTTTCATCAGCTTTTAAGAAATTGATTGGGTTTTCCGTGGTCGGAACACTATTGATCCCAGGAACCAAGACCCTGTATTTACTATGCCGGCTCATTTGTCCCTAAAGTCTGAAAGCTGGAAGAAGGCCTGGAAGACATTAGGTTGCCACTGGGGCCAGCTCAGAGAGCTAACTGTCCTTGAGTTTGTTTGTGGACTCTGCTATTAACCTAAATGCGTCTCATTTCTTCTTCATCTTAGGGGTCAGCAAAAGCCAATGGTAAATATGTTGGGCTTTGCAGGCTGTACTATCTTTATGGCAACTATTCAACTCTGCCACTGCAGCACAAAAGCAGAATTAGACAATATGTAAATAAATGAGCCTGGTTGTAGTGCAGTGAAACTTTACTTGTGGGCATGGATATTTGCATTTCAGAAGGTTTTTACATGTCATGAAATATAATTTTTCTTTTGATTTTTTTTTTCAACCACCTAAAAACATAAAAGTCAGTCTTTGCTCCTGGGCTCTACCCATGCATATGGTAGTATGGATTTGGCTCATGGGCCTTAGTTTGCCAACCTCTGCTTATAATATTTCTCTGAGGTAAGCATTTTATCATCTACATTTTACAGTGAGCAGATTCAAAGAGGTCAGTTGCCCAATACTTGACAAGGTACTGTGTAACCAGGATTCACATACAGGCCTGTCTCAGCCAGTGTAAGTGCTCTCTGCTTCCCTTGGCTGCCTTCCTCCCATTTCCCACCGCAAAGAGCTGCGTGCATCTCTGTGACAGAAATAGGCACATAAGTGAGATTTACCTCATTGGCCTGCTGAGAATAGTGGGAAAAGCTCTGCATTTACATTGTGGCCTATACACCTGTTTAAGCATTTGCTTTGTCCTTTAGCAGCTGGGCAGATCCTGAACTAAGATTAATAAATGATGATTTTGCAAGGTTATCATCAGGATTAATTCAGATACTTTACAGTCATGAGTTCAGCAGAATTCCTGACACTTAGTAGGCACTCAGTTACCTGCTGTATTTTGTCCTTGCCATTCTAGCTCAAACCAATGAGGCTGGCCCACCAATCTTTAAGTGAAGCTACATTGCTTAGTGACCTGATAAAACAATTTTGATTTCTAATAGATAGATATTGGTAAATCTCAGGAAGAAGATGGTCATCTTTTTGTTCCTTTTATATTCTCCATTCCAGGAGAAAAATTTTGTCGTTGATAGGTGTCTTTTAGCTTGGGCTGCCGTAACAAAATCCTAGGTAGCTTGAACAAAAGACATTAATTTCTCACAGTATTAGAGGCTGGAAGTCTGAGATCAGGGTACTGCATGGTCAGATTCTGGTAAGGACTTTTCTGGCCTGTAGTTGGCCACTTTCTCACTGTGTCCTCACATGGGTGAGAGGGATGGGGACAGGCAGAGGGAGGGGGAGATATCTCTTCCTCTTACAGGGACACCATCCTGTTGGATCAGGGACCCATCTTTATGACCTTATTAAATCTTGATTACATTTTAAAGACCCTGTCTCCAGATACAGTCCCCCTGGGAGTTAAGACTTCAACATAGGAATTCTCGAGGGGGGCACAGTTTCATCCATAGCAGCAGGCATGATTCCTAGAGGCTTGAGGTCACAGAAAGCGTGGCTTCTTTGGATAACAGGTGGTTTCCCATCCCCACTGGGGTCAGATGGATTTCTTTCACCTATGCGTCGTTGCAGCCTCCTGACCTTGTTTCTTCCTGGGGCATCTGACTTCAGACATCTGAGGCCAGGTGGGGAGTCTTTGCTGACTGTGCCAGGTATAAAGGATGAGAGTGTTGCAGAACCAAGGACAGGTTAAAGTGTGGGAAACCAGCAGAGGTGAGACTGTGGAATGGCTCGGTCACCCCACAGGGCCGCACTGTGGTTTGATTGACAGTGGCTGTGTTGACAGGGCGGGTCCCAGAGGAGGCAAAGCTCTCCTTGAGCAGAGAGTGTGGGCGAAGGACAAATCTCTGGGAAAATGGAGCTATGGATAATGTTCTTTTCTTAAGCTGGAAGGAAGATACGTGGTTTTCATTTCTATTTTGTTTTTTTAATTAATAGACTTCAATTTTTAGAGAACTTTTAGGTTTAAAGAAAAACTGAGTAGAAAGTATGGAGAGGTCTCATGTACTGCCCTCTCTCAACACATACTGTGTCTTCTGTTAACATTTTGCATGACTGTGATTCGTAAGTTAGTCAATGAGCCTGTATTAATACATGATTATTACAGTACAAGGTTTACCAGAGGGTCCATTCTTCTGGTCGTACATTCTATAGGTTTTGACAAATGTACAGTGACATTAGAATATCATGAAGAATAGCTTTACAGCCCTAAAACAAACCCTCAGTGTTCCACCTATTGATCCCTGCCTCCCCTCTGAGCCCCTAGCAACCAATGATCTTTTCTTTTGATATTTTCTTGTTTTCCGTGCTCTTGGTGTTCTGGCATCTGGGGCCTTGCTGACTGGGAGTGGGTGGCCTTCCCACGGCTAGAGAGAGGTGTTAAAATCTCAAATTGTAATTGTGCATTTGTCTATTTCTCCTTGCAGTTTGATCAGTTTTTGCTTCATGTATTTTAAAGTTCTGTTTTTAAGTGTATAAATATTTAAGATTTTTATATCCTCTTGACTGACTTCATTATTAAGAAATTCCCTTCTTTATCTCTGGTGATATCCTTGATTCTGATTGTCTGATCCAAATATAGCTACTTTAGTTTTTAAAAGTTACTGTTGTTAGCATGATATACCTTTCCTTACCTGGCCTTTTGACTTATTTGTGTCATTATATTTGCAGTGCATTTCTTACAGGCACCATACAGTTACTTTTTGTCCAGTCTGACAATTCTCATTTTTAATTGGGGATGTTTAGACCATTTGCATTTAATGATGTGGATCAAATCAGTCATCTTGTTGTTTGTTTTCTATTTTATCCATTCTTTGGTCCTTTTATTCCTCCCTTCCTTTTGATTAATAGGATGTTTTGATGATTCCACTTTACTTTCTTTGTTGGCTTATAAACTATAACTCTTTGATTTGTAACTTTAATGGTTGCTTTGGAGTTTGTAATATACATCTTTAATTTATCAAAGCCTTCCTTCAAGTTGTTATGCTATTTCACATACAGTATAAAAACTTAAAATAGCATATACTTCCATTTTCCCATTTCTGACCTTTTTGCTATTGTTGTCATACAGTTTCTTTTACATGAGTTATGAGTCCCAGTTATAATACTGTTATTTTTGTTGTCTTTTGTAGAGATATAACTAATAAATCTTTAAAACATGTCACAAATTGGCATTTTGGTGTTCCTCGTTCATTTGAATAGACACAGATTTCCATCTGATATTTTCTTTCTGCTTGAAGGACTTCCTTTAACAGTTCTTGTTGTGTGACTGTGTTGAATTCTCTCAGAACTTTCACACATACATTATTTTGCCTTTCTTTTCGAAAGACATTTTTTTCCTTGGGTGCCAAATTTTAAGATGAATTTTGTTTTCTTTACTTTAAATTTTTAGCTTCACTACATTCTCACATTGTTTCTGACAAGAAACTTACTGTCATCTTTATCTTTGTTCCTTTTTGTATATAATGTCTCTGTTTTTCTCTGGCTGATTTTAAGGTTTTCTGTTTATCACTGCTTCAGTTTGAGCAATTTGATTATAATATTCTTCCATGAAGTTTTCGTCAGGTTCTTGGATCTGCAGATTTATAATTTTTATCAAATTTGGAAAAATTTCAGCTATTTTTTCTTTTAATAGTCGACTCTCCTTTGTTTCTCCCTTGCCATCTCTTCTCCTTCGAGACTCCCACTTTTTGGCTGCCTAAAATAGTTCTACAGTTCTCTGCTTCTCTATTAATTTTTTTTGGTAATTTCTCTTTTTCATATAGGATTATTTTTATTGCTAGGTCTTCAAGTTCATTAGTATTTCTTCTGCAGTGTCTAATGTGATATTAATTTCATCCAGGTTTTTTTTTTTCCCCCAAAAAATTTTATCTCACACAATGTAGTTTTCATCTGTAGAAGTTCATTTTGGGTCTTTTTAAAATGTATTTTCCATATCTCAATCTTTCAACATAGAGAATATAATTGTAATTGACTTCATGTCCTGTACTAATTCTATTATACATGTCAGTTCTAACTAGATTTGATTTTTTAGATCATACTTTCCTATTTTATGCCTATTGATTTTTTTAGTGGATGTCAGATATTGTGAATTTTACCTTGTCAAATGCTGAAATGTTTTGTATTCCTATAAATCTGAGTGTCCTGGGATGCATTTAAGTTATTTGGAAATAGTTTAGTCCTTTCAGATCTTTTAAGATTTGTTAAGTGGGTCTGGCATGATGTACATTCTGTGTAAATTATCCCCCACTGCTGATTACTCAATCCCAGAGGTCCCAACCCCCAGGTCATGGACCAGTACCAGTCCAGGCCTGTTAGGAACTGGGCTGCACAGCAGGAGGTGAGCAGCAGGCAAGCAAGCAAAGCTTCATCTGTATTTGCAGCTGCTCCTCAGCACAAGCATCACTGCCGCAGCTCCACCTCAGATCATCAGGCATTAGATTCTCATAGGAACACTGTTCCTGGTGCCAAAAAGGTTGGGGACCACTGCTCTTCCCAATGCCCATGAATCATGAGGACTTCCCTTCTGATGGTTGGGATAGTTTTCCTGTCCCTGTGTGAAAATCAGGCACTGTTACCCTCTAATCTTTTCAATAGTTCTTTTTCCTAGTCTTGTGTTTTCCTCACAAGCATATATGGATCAGTATTCAGCTGATTACTCAAGGGTAACCCTCAGTGCTTTCCTACATACTCTTTCTAGAAAGAGTTTTCTACTCTATATCATCTTGCTACCTTGGTGACCCCTGCTCTTTCAGCCCCTTTTCTTCAACTCATGCATTTTGCCAGGTTTTTCCTCCCTGCACTACAGTCTAGAAATGTACTCAAAGGAGAAGGCTGGGGCAACTGTGAGGATCATAATTATTTTATCTCTCAGGAATCACTATTTCTCATGGCCTGGTGTCCCAGGTCTTCAGATCTGTTGTGTTATGTATTTTTTTCATTTTTTGGTCCCTTTCACTCTAGTTTGACCAGAATCAGAAATCTCAGTAGGTTTTTTTAAAGCCACACTTAACATATCTTTTTAAATATAACCAAATGTAAAATCTATAAAATAATTAAGATTAATATGACAGATTATATTCAAACAGATTATTACCAAAAATTTTCAAAAAAAAAGTTTATTCTAGGAGTCTGAAGAAAGACTAATTTGTAGTAATGAAGTCTAGATACTAGATAATTTTCTATAACCTATTGTATCTGGTTCCTATATATGTTATTGTTGATGAAAAGTTTTGCTATATGTAGTTTTGATCTTTAAACATGAAGATGAAAGTTGAGCGTCTCTTGAGTCCTTTAGCTTTTGGAGGGGCAGGCTATTAGGTTACAGAAAAAGCAAAGATTTGGAGTCAAATAGACTTGATGTTAAATCCTAGCTGTGTGACTTAAATAAGCTTTCTGAGTTTGGCTTCCTTCCTGTGTAAAATGACCACATTATTGTGAATATTTAGTGAGAATGTGTAAAGCTCTTTTTCCGTGCCTGGCAACACAGTAGGTGCTCAAGATACAGTCTCTTCCTGGACTGCTTTCGGATGTCAAGTAACTGACTCTTCTAATGAGACCCTTTCCAAATACCTCAAATATTTCCGTTGCCTACAAAAGCCACCCAAAATGTTACTCACCTAAATAATAGAACGACAGATGTTTAGGGAAAGACGATTATGGCTTTGGGAACAGGGATTCATCTTGCCTTGCTGTTAATACCTAGGCATTAAGGCATTTCTTCTCACCTAACAGTATTTCAGTGCAGAAAACACATTCCAAAGGAGGAAAGTAATATTAACAGGGGATCGGAGGAAAATACAGAGCCTGACTAAAATGTAGGCAAGCAGGAGAAGATGGGGTTGGAAAGCTGTGTTGAAATCAAATTGTGGAAGATAGCTTTGATGGGCAGAATTGTGTTTCCCCAGAATTTGTATGTTTAAGCGGTAATACTCAGTACTCCAGGATGTGACTGTACTTGAAGATAGGGCCTTTAAAGAGGTGATTGAGTTAAACTGAGCCCATTAGAGTAGGATCTAATCCAATCTGACTGGAATCATTTTAAGAAGAGGAAATTTGGAGGTACCTGAGAAACAGCAGGGCCATGTGTACACAAACGGAAGATCATGTGGGGACACAGCCAGGAAGGAGGTGGCCAGCTGCAAGCCAAGAAGAGAGGCCTTAGGAGAAACGAAGCCTGCAACCCCTCGAGCCTCCAGAACTGTGAGGAAATAAATCTCGGGTTTCCGTACCCATCTCTGGTACTTTGCCACGACAGCCCCAGCAAACTCAGTCTAGGTCTTCAAATCCCAGCATGGGAAGTGTCTTGATTCGGTGAGCTCTACTGACTGGGAATGACATTTCTAGAAGTCCATTCATTTTAACCAAACCCCTGAGCAGTCAGGTAATGTGGATGTGTGGGTGTGTGCTGGAAAGCAGCAGCATGGTTTTGGGGAGAACAGGGATGTGGCTTGGCTGAAGAGGTGAGTATAGGGTAAGAGATACAGTATTGTAGTTGCTTCCCTCTAGCTATCGTCAGCAGAGAACGAAAGATTATGGTGCTATTGTTGCCTTTTCCAGTCATCTGGAACTCGTTTCTGTTCTGCTTAGGCTGAACTAACAAATGATTTGTTTCAGATGTCCTGGTCCAGCTCAGATGCTTCCTGGTAGCTCTCCCTCTATCTCAAACTTCAATGCTTTAATTGTAATCGAACAGCAACTTATTTTTCCTCTTGGAATGAGATGACCTCCTTCTGGCTCACCCATTTATAGTAGTTTAAGTCCTATGTGGGCAAGACTTTTTCTCTCAGCTTTGCAAACATCAGTCTAACTGGAAAATGGAGAGGTTCTCACAGGCCCCTCGTCCTCACCCAGGCTAGTTCAGCTGTGACATGTGATCTGTGCCCTGCGGCATTGTTGCTGCAGAGCTCTACCAACGAGCTAATTCAGGCTCGTATGATGTTCGCAGACCTACGTGTTCTAAAACCACATGCTCAGTTGGCTCAAATCGGTGCTTATATTTGATGCTTTCCACAGAAATGCCAAAAACAGAAGAGTGATGTTTTAAAACAATTCATAAAATTGGCACTGACATTGCCAGAGCAGAGTTGTTTTGTCCTGAGTGGTTTGCAGTTTAGGCAGATTCTGTGGCGGCGTGGCAATAGTGAGAGATCTCAGAGACAATTGTCCTGGGGCAGCCATGGAGGCCAAAAGAGCAGAGGGCAGCAGGTTCATGAGTGGGCGCTCAGCAGCTGTGGGGAATCCCACTAGAATTTGCTAGTTAACTCAATATCCCATGCAACATAACTATTTTGGATTTTCTCCACTTGCCTCAATCCTCCAACCCTCAGATTTAACAGGGGAAACAGAAAACATCAAAAAGGAACTTTCTTATCCTCCCAAATCAGAAATGTAAACTTGCTTACATTTGTCATTAGCCTGTCTTTCTATCTCCCCTGACGGAGTAGCTCTTCTTTCTCTCTCAAGCTGTTGCCCTGTGTTTTAGAGCTATCTTCTCAGATCATTTCATGTCTCCTAGGACATTGGTTATCCTTTCTTGCTCATATTCTCAGTCCCTCTCCTTTTTAAAAGCGATCAGGGTTTTCCTGTTAAAAATGAGCAAGTAAGCAGTACCCTTATTTGATCTCTCACCCCTATACTCCAAGTCTCTTGTCTTCTCCTTCATAGCCAAGCTTCTTGAAAAAGCCCTGTGTCCTTCCTGCTTCTTCACTGCCCACCAGACTTTCAGACCCACCACTCAGTCAGCAGACCAGCTAGTTCTCATTTTATGTGACCGTTCAACACTTCTTGATACTCTTCTTTCTGGAAATGCCATCTTTCCACGGCTGTCATGACACAAATCTAGCCTTATTTTACTTCTTTCCTCATCTGGTCCCACCTGGCTTATTCCGTGGTAGAGGCATCGTCCGTGCTCATGCATTTCGTTTTGTGGACTCTGCCAGGGCATCTTATCCTTCATGGAGTCAGGGTGGTGGCGACTTCTAAATGTGAGATCCCTGCCCTTCTCTGAGCTCTGGATGAGTGTGTGCCAACATTTCCATACTATCCCTTTCTCGTGAAATCCGAGAGCACCTCATAACATCTACATGTCTCAACCCCTTCCATCCCAGCCCTCTCCCAGTGCGCCCTGTCTCTGTGGATGGCACCAGCACCTGTGCGGATGCTCACGCCAGAAATCTTGGTGTTATTCTGTTCATTATCTCCTCCCTCAGCCCCCATATCCAGTCTGTCAGTAAACCACATTGGACTTTACCTCTTAAAATTTTCTTAAATCCACCCACTTTCCTTCCAGCTCTTCAGCTCCCCTGGTCTAAAATACTATCCTCTCCCCTGGACAGTGGCAACAGGGCAACTTGCTTCTATTCTGGCCCCCTTGATCTCTTCTCATACTGCCAGACTCATCTTTTTAAAGTTCGTGTTTGGTTGTATCAGCCCCATGCTTAAACTCTTTACATTGTTCTTAAGATAAGGACAAAGAATCTTAACATAGCCCTGGTGGGGTCTGACCCCCTCCTGACCCATCAGCCTTGCTCCATAGTCATGTTGGTCTCCTTTCATTTGAGGTATCGAGGTAGGTGTCTCCACCTGGGCTTCTTACTCTCTTTCCCTTCAGGTCTTAGCACAATGTCGTATTCAGGGACATGTTCATATCAAATCTCGGGTTCCCTCTACTTCTGCTCTTCCCATGCCTGGATCAAACCTCTCTATCCCAGACACTCAGTCTTCTGGGACTCAGTTCTCATCGCACATTCGTCTCAGGTGCTTCTTCAGTTTTGTTATGAGGATTTTGTTTTTGTCCATCTTCCTCACTAGACCATAAGCTCCATGAAGCAGGGGCCATAATTGGTTTTCTCGTCATTGGATTCTCAGAGCCAAGCATAAGGATACAGTACTATTTTGTTGAATTAATAAATGAGTTTGAAGAACAGCATTTAAGTTCCAAATTTGGGCATCTGATCTTTGAATCTCAGTTGTCTTATCAAATGGAGATACATTTGCCACGTCATCCATCTTTTAGGATTCTTAGGAGGAAACTAATACATCTTGCAAATGATAATTGCTATTTCGAATGATTATTCTTTCTCATTTTAAGGCTGAGTTTTATCAGTAGGACAATGGAGATGATCCTAAGTCAACTAATGCCATTATTTTTTCTCTTATAGGAAAGTGATATAGGATGGGACATTACAGAAATGAGTTTCGTTTATAAAACCTTACTTATTTGAAAAGGTGATGGGGGAAGTTTAACCTGAATAGGTAGAAACTTAAATTTTTTAGTTCTTTTTTTATTGTGTGAATTCTTAGCGCTCATTTAACAGAATTTGGATAATATAAAAGGTAGAATATGGGAAGTCACCCCTCTTCTAACTTCCCAAGCACATTTTCCCTCATTCTTAAGTATCTCTCAAGAACATAATTTTTAATGCTTGCATGGTTACATGTCTTAGAGGTATAGACTATTCATTCCTTTAATTTAAATTATTATAAAATTTTTTCACTGTTGTAAAAATGTGATTAGCATTCCTTGTACATAAATCTTTTTACATATAAATGTATAATTTCCCAAAGTTGAATTATTGGGTGAAAGAGTATGTATAGGAACATTTTTTAGGTGTTAGATAGTTATTCCCTAATTAGTCTCCAGCAATGTTGTGCCAGTTTACACATCCACCAATAGAATAAGACAGGGCGCATTTCCCAGCACCCCCACCAGCTTTTAGTGTTATAAAATACAAATAAACACATATATACAGGCATATCTAGATGCAGATTTAATGGGAGAAAATGGTATTTGGTTATTTAAATTTGCATTCGTAGTGCACATTACTTTGGGATTTGAACATTTTCCCATTTACCATTTTTTCTTTGTCAACTACCTGTTGCTTTTTACATAGTTCGGGGGTGTTCCCTTTTTTATATTCACTTCTAAAACCATCTTTACATTAAGCTCATTAACCTCATTTTGTCATATGTGGAAACATGAGCTTCATTCAGTACAATCTTTTCAATGACCACAAGTTCAAGGAGAGTTTAAAGAAACACGTTTGTAAAATGGGATAATATGGTTAACTTAGCACTGTTTCAATAAGGTCAGCAGCTTGCCCGCGTGCTTTCCCATACTCTCTCTCTCTCTCTTTCAAAATTTTGCCACTCCAACTGCATACAAATGAGCACATGTGTGAAAAGCGTCTGGACTTAGATGTTGGGCAGGCCTGACTTCATTACTCTCTCTGCCACTAGAGTTGAGAGACCTGGGGCAAATTATCGAGCCTCTGCAAGTCTCAGATTTCTCTCCTGGGTTAACAGGAATCCTTCTGACCTTGAGAAATAAATAGCTTAAGGATAGGGCCTGGTGCAGAGGTGGCATTCTATAACTATTCATCCTCTCTCCATATCCCTCAAAGGTGTGCTGTCTGTATGTAGGTACACATCCACGCATTTTGTTTCGTTAAGGAGTGTGTATTTTCACTCAGCGTAAAGCCAGACATGCGGTCATTCATTAATATTTGCTGCGTAGCTAACTATGGTATAAGTACAAAGGAGTGTAGAATACTTCTTAACTATATGAGTCCTGGACAGATTTTAATGTTGAAGTTCAGTGATAATATTAGCAAATTTAGATCTGTTCTGTAAGTGATAGATGATGTAAAATATGACATTCTTTATAAAAAAGGGACAGATGCCTAAAGTACTGAAAAACATTTTTCCTTTAAACAACTCCAAATAAAGTCTAAAAATAGTTACACTTTTATTGAGAATTTGTGTCTCAATGTGTTCTTTTTTTCTTTATAGGTGTGGCTGGATCTCTTAAAACCTATTGTCAAGCAAATTAGAAGTAAGTATATGCTTTGTGTTTCACAGTGATGTTAAATATAAAGCCAGACATTTTCCTCGTCTAGACATCGTCGGCCCCGTGGCGTCAAGCACTTAGTGATACAAATTCATTTTTTTTACCCCGTGATTGCTCTTCATCATCCACTAATCCATGTAGTATTAAAATGTATGTTCTGTAATTTTAATATATAACAATTTGGTAATGAAAATCTTGCTTGGAAAATCAGATATCATTTTGATTAACAGCTGAAGCATGCTAATGAGCTCCAGAATAATTGAGCTTGTCTCCATCCGTGTTTCTTACTGTCACTTTTGAAGGGGAAAGGTGGAGCTATTTATTCATAAAATTGGTGTAAGGTTTTCTGTCCTGTCCTGCCTTTTCAAAGCCTGTGAAATCAGAATGCAAGTGTGGTTTGGAAAAATAAGGAGCTTAAGAGAGAGAGAGAGTGAGAGAGAGAGAGAGAGAGAGAGAGAGAGAGAGAGAGAGAGAGTGTGTGTGTGTGTGTGTGTGTGTGTGTTTCTGAACGGCAAGCAGAACTGAAGGGAGTCTGGCTTACATGTAGGCCATGTGTTGGATTAAGGAGGGTCTAGGAGAGGAGGAAGGAAAGAGAACACTTCATTTTTCTCTCCCTTCTCGTTGCACCTCGGCACTAGACCTCCTTCCCTCTCTGCTGTGAGGCAAAGTTCTGAGCCAAGCTCTGTTCTCACAGTCGTCCCAGATAGTTCCTCACTGCAGCCAGAGACTGGGCAGTGTCTGAGAGTGGCAACAAAACTGTATTTCTTTAGCTGAGCATGAAGCATACAATATCTCAGGGATCGTTTTCCTGTCTGACTAAAAAACCCCACAGGGCCACTTACAGCAGTTCATGTGGATGCACGGAACGAACACACTTTATGGCCCTTATGCAATTGAAATTGGCGTTGATCTGAAATTAAGCAATTATTGATGCTGAAAATGAAACCGCTATTGCTTATTTAACATTTACCAGGTGGTTGGTCAGAGACCAAGTGGCAGGTGGGGGGACTCATTGCTGAGAGAAGCCCCCAGGCCTACTGAGTGGCGGTAGTATGTAGAGTCTAGAATGAGGGCATCTGTCCCCACAGAGACGAGTGATGGGAACTGCTAATAGTGGAAAGGACTCTCTTAGGAGGTCACCAAGTGCAGACTGAAGAGAATCTGTTGCTCTTGGTCCAGCGCTGGGTTCTCCTTTTCATCTCCATGTGCTGTGGCTAGCTGTGTGTGACAGAGCCATCATTTTTGTGGAGCACTAGCATCTACTCCAGGTTTTCTAAGGATCTGAGCACCCTCATTTAATCTTTGTCTGTGAAAACTGCTGAGAGGCAATAGCACAGCCTTTCTATCTTCTTCATTTTGCTGATGTTATTTTGTGACCCAGAATTGATATGCAAGGGATCTTGTTAATTTTTAGTGATTTATACAGCCCACCTTTTCTTGGCTTCAGTAGTTATGTATCTTGTTTCCGTCCTCCTAATTTTGTGTCAGTCACTGACATCTTTGCCTTGTATATCATTTTTTAAAACAAACTTGAATGTTAGCATAGAAGTTATGATACATCTATTTTTATGGTAGTGGAAAGTGGAGCAAAAAGACATTTTTCTGCTTTTATATGACTTGTTAAAATTGGGATTTCGTTAAAAGGCCTTACATTTAGAACATAAACTCATTGCTGTCATTTCAAACGGCAGAACCTGTAAGATTGCTCTTATATTGTAGTGTGTACATAAAAACAAACTGATTCAGGTTCTGAATTATTATTTTATAATCGATTTGGTCTGTTTAAACTCTGAAAATAAGTTATCCATCTCTTTCACAGTCTCTCTTTGTGCCCACTCCCTCCCAGATCTGCTTCCTGATTTTGTCTGAACTCATCGATAAGATGGTTTATAAGACACTTAAAAGGCTTTGGCTGACTGTGGCAGCGGCGGGGCCACATCTTCATGTTTTCTCTCCTGAGCCTAGGAGAGCACCTGACACATGGGCGCTACTTACACATTTGATGAACGCCTTCGCCGCTGTACCTTGTAGACAGTTAAAAATAATAAATTACACGATTTATATTATCTCCTTTTAAAATGATTTAAAACCTGTATTTGGATTAAAGCAGCTTATTAGACAAATTTTTGAGGAGAAATGCCTTTTAAACCTGAGTACAATTGAAGTCTCCTGAGAAGAAGTTTAGTGCCTCAATGTAATAGTTATCTGTTTCTCCACAATATCTAAGTGCAATTTAGTAATTGAACTTTGACCAATTGTTTGGTGACTTGGGCACTGGCAGGTGTACTCTTGGCAGCTTGGAATGAGACTCATTATTTGGTATATAATATACCCCAGAAAGTCTTTTTCTTTAATTGTATTTGAAACATAAATTAATAAATGCTTTACTGCTTTTTTTTTTTTTTTTCATCTGTTTCTTCCTTAGGGCCAAAGCATGTTGTTGTTAAGTTTGTGGTGAAATTCTTTCCACCTGACCACACACAGCTGCAGGAGGAGCTCACAAGGTGAGTGGCTTGGAAGCTGAGCATTTATTGCTATGGGGTGTTTAGGAGAAGAGACAGTTAATGTTCTGAGTCGATGGATTAAACATTTTCACAATGTTTACCTGACCGGCATCTGCTCTGTGCTTAACAGTTTAACCCTTTCTCTCCCAGGCATGCTTACAAACTTGGGGGGAAAGAAAGTACCACATTTTCCCGGAAGCCTGGTTTCCTTAAGGCTATGGTAAAAAGTGAACTAGACTTACAGCCTATTACCATCATATTTTCCCTCTTACTCATCACATCACAGGGTGGTTTGGAGAAGTGAATCTCTTCTGCGAAACGAAGATGTTAACTCAGGTTTCTCTTTGTCCGCCATAGGTAGGTGGCCATGAACTGATGGTCAGTTTTTTTGATGTCGTGGCCAAGTGGGAGAAGCATGAGCAGCAGTTCAGGCATGGTTTTGGTGGCTGTGGACTGACCAGTCATTTGTTCTCTCTGCAACTCTCTTAATTCCTGTGTCAATGTGACTATAATGCTTCCTTGGCCCGGGTGGTTTTGAGAATAAGCACTATTACACACAGAATAGGGACACTATGAATAATAACCATCATCACCATCATTGTCGTCGTTGTCGTCATCATCATCATCATCATCATCACTACTACTAATTTTATAATTTGCAGCAAGACACATGGTAGTCTAAAGGAGAACAGAGCCCACTGGGAACCCATGAAAATAAAATAGCCCCCTTTCAGGAGTACCTCATGAGAACACTAGTCTGACCAGCCACATTCTTGCCACACATGCCTTTCAAGCTGTAGCTTTTTAAGACTGAGGCTATCACATTTTCTCATACTGTCATCCCTCATACAGAGCACAATATCTTGGGTGGTTGACCGTCACTAATCACAGGGAGGAAGACATTCAGTTAGCAGCTATTTATGAAGTGTGTACTGTGTGCAAGCATTGTTCTAGGCTCTGAGAATATAGTGGTGAAAAGGCAAGCCTGACTTTTATGGGAACAGGCAAAACAATGAAATAAACAAGAATATCAGATAATGATTGTAAGTGCTCTTTAGGTGGTTAAATGAAGTAAGATTATGTGATAGAAGGGACTGGGTGACGACTTTAGATTGGTCAGTCTGGGGTGCCTCTCTGAAGAAATGGGGATCTGTTGGTCGTTTTCAGAGGAAGAGCTGTTCAGGTTGAAGGCACAGTTAGGCATGTCCAAGGCAGGAACAAGCTGCAGTTGTCAAATACCTGGAAGAGAGCTGGTTTGGCAGGAACGTTGAGGCCAAAGTTCAGTGAAATGGAACAGAGGCCCGATTATAGGTAGTGTTGAAAGACTAGCGGCCGTGTGGGTGCTATGGGGAGGATGACAGCAGAGAATCCAGTGAGGGAGTGACTGCAGTCATCCAGGCCAAGATGATGGCAGCAGAGGAGGCGGTAGGAGTGGAAATGGTGAAATGTGATTGCGTTTGGAATATGTGCTGAAGGTAGGGTCGATCTGTCTTAGTGATGGGCTGGGGATGGCACTGGGGGAGGAAGTAGAGGGGATGCTTAGATTTGACTGAAGCATCTGGCTGGATGGTGTTAGTGATGATTGAAATGAGGGTGGGTGGAGGGGTAGAAAGTCAAGAGTTGGGTTCTACAATTCTGCATTTGAGGTCCCTACTAGACATCACGTGAAAGCATCAGGGAGGGTATGAGGTATAAAAATGGAGTTCCAGGGGGAGGTGAAGGCTGTTCTCATAGCTTTTTGTTTTCTGAACAAGTCACCACTGGTTTTAACCTCCATTTACAATCCTCAAATCAACGGAGCAGTTAGAGGTGGCCTGGAACTGCAGACGCCACCCACCCCTGGGAGCTGTGTATAGGTTGCCAGGACGCTGAGCGTAGAGGAGGTGTAGCTGGAGCTACTGCACAGCTGCTCAGGATGGAGGGGTCTTCCTGGGTGTCACTACTGGGGCTACTATCTCTCTTTCTGGGGCTGCTCTTCCTGTCGTGGGAACCTGCGTTGCATCAAACCCAGAATATTGAAATAAATATAAAGGCGAATCCAGCCATTGGGCAGCAGTGTGCCTTTCCCTCCTGCATCTCCCTGGGCCTCTATCCTGCTTAGGAAGTTGGTGACGTAAGCCCTCCCCTCACCTCCACTTTTTCTTCCTATTCTACTCTGTAGTGAATTTTGCACCTTTTCAGAAACAACCAAACTCGTTTCTGGAGGTTTGTAGTTTTCCACCGTTCTGGTCCTTGTTATAAAATTCCGTACAACGCGTTGTGTGTCTGGCATGTTGCCAGCCGCTCTGTCTGATCTGATAAATCCCTCATGTTGCACAAGCTCAGCTTGGATGCAGCAGGTTTAAGTTTGTATTGTCTTTGTTTTCTGGCTCCCAGTGTTAACTGCCGTTTAAAATATCTCTTCTGAAGAGAGAATTCTTTTGGCTCAGGGATGAATAAAATTGGAATGAAAAATAGAAGCTCACTATCGCTTTCCACGTCGTCATCACAAGTATAACATGAAGGGGACCTCCCAGATCCAATGTACTGACTCCCACGCTCTCAGAGCCCTGTATAAGCAAAATTTTATGATGTGACCATTGAGATGCCAGGCACTTTTCTATAGCAGATGGCGAGGGAGGGAGGAGTTGGGAGGAGCTCTGCATGGACCTTGCTTAGGCGAGAGACGTGTGGACAAAGTTAGAAACAGGCCTGCAGTTTAGCAGACTAAGTGATTCTGGCCCCGTACGTAACACTCTGGGCCTCCGAGAATAGCTTTCAGCTTCCCATTTATATAGAGGGAAGATTGAATTGCACTTAGCTGTTCAACAAGTAGCTGAATTCCTGTCTGTTTATTGAACTGCACTTTCGGTACACCTCTGTCCTGTTGACAGTGTCTAGAAGGAAAATCACTGACTCTCAGGTGCAGGTTTCGAAAGCTTAGGGCTCTTCAGAAAGGAAGTCACCAGGCTTTCTTACTGCAGAGCTCTGAGTCACTTTTCTTGTGCTGATGAGTTTAGGGACACTTCTCTCTGGGAATCCCATCTTCAATCAAATCCAATTTCTACTTGGCTACCTTGTTATCAGTGCAGAGACCATACTGGAACTTACTGCTGTGCAAGGCCTACTGAGGTGTGTGTCCTTAGGCTGGCAGAGAACTTGTACGTTACACAGGATAAGAAAAGAAAGATTCACATTTCCCAAGTGAAAAAAATTTAAATAGACATGTGTAAAGCAAGCCATGATTGACGTGATTTGCAAATCTTGCAGTCTCCAAAAGTGAGAGCCCGTTTTTTAAAATTATTGGAGTAACATTGGTTAAGTAAACCAAATAGGTTTCAAGTGTACACTTCAATCATATATCATATGTACATTACATTGTGTGTTCACCACCGAAAGTTAAATTTCATTCCACTACCAAATATTTGACCCTCCTAACCCTACCTCCCCACTTCTGATTAGCCTCGCCATTGTCGTCTCCCTCCTCTCGTCCACCCTTCTGCCAAGGAGAATCAGTTCCCTTTTGAGTGTTTGCGCTTTCATCATGTTTACCGATTTAATTTTATTTAGTGCCTGCTGAGTACAACGTAGCCTTTAGCTCTTGTGAATTTGATTTGAACTGAATTTGGGATTCAGTTTATAGGACTGAATCTCTGAAGATAGCAGTACAGCCAGAGCATTCAGCTTCCAGCTGTCATTAAGAAGGAAGGTTTTTCTTGTATTACAAGGGCCTTAGAACAGGAAGAGTCAGCATAATTAGGGGTGACAGGCTCCTCCTGCAGTCTTCAGCATGGCACCTGCCCTTTAAACGTGTGAGCTGTCAGAACCCGAAGCCGCCTCACAGCCTGCGTGAGACTGTCACCGCAGTCTGTCACACACTGACCACACGTTCTTCCCTATGAACGCAGGACCCCATGTCTGAACTGGCAGATGATAAAATATTCAGAATATAATGCTTCTAAAATATAAAGCCTCCTGCTTATTTTTATAATTAACCACCTAGATGAGAATTTAATGCCTTTAAAAAGTGTAGGGCTCAAAAGACAATAACCACCACCTGATGCAGAAAGATGGTTTATACTGCCTCTTCCTGTATAAACCTTTATGTTGATGTTTCAGTTATTTTATATTCTCTGCTTTTCTTCCCTTTGACTTGAGAGAGAAGAGGGGGAGGGAGAGGGAGAGAGAATGAACATGAGAACAAGAATAAACATTAGGGGGTTGGATAAAGGTCAACTGTTGTCAACTGTTAAATCTGAGGGTGTTTTGTTTCCTTTTAGTGTTTTGTTTTTTCTTTTTTTTGGTTACAGAATTACCCCTTTTGTTTTTTAGTTCTTAATAATGGAATTTTCAAAACTTCGTATAGGGGATTAATTTTTCTTTTATTAAAAGTATTGCTAACATTGAATGTTTTTATTCCAGTCACTGTGCTTTCCATGTATTATTTAATTCCTATGAAAACCTCTCGTTGGTCTTGTTAAAGGTCTTTTTTATTATTATTATTAAAAATAACCTTTCTTTATTATAAAAGTGGTAAGTGTACAGTGTAGAAAGTTAGGTTATACAGGTAAAAAATAAGACAATCAGGTAAGAATACTGTATTTCTATTGCCAAGAGATTAAAATTTGTTTACACATCAGTCTGACATCCTTTCTGATTTTTTTCTATGCATATATATGTGGTTTTTATCTCATCTAGTACCCTGGCCCTATTCAAATTTCCCCATTTATCCAAATATCTGCTTATTTATAAAATGAATTCACTGTAGGACCACATATTGTATCTGGTTATGATGTGCTTTTGACTTCTTTTAGCCTCCCAGAGTCCCTCATTTTTTTCCTCAAGGTACCTTCTTGGTGGAGAAACTGGACCAGTTATCTTACAAAATGTCCTACCTCCTGAATTTGTCTGATTGCTTTCTTGTGGTGCTATTTTGCTTATTCCTCTACCCTCTGTATTTCCTGAAAACTAGAAGTTAGTTCTAAAGACTGGACAGTCACAAGTTGGACATTGGGGCCTAGAGTCCATCATAAGCGATGTTGTATGCTTCTGTTTCATTAATGATGCTCAGATTGATCATTAGAGTGGTGACATTTTTTCCATTATGAATTCAGGTCATGTTACTTTGTGAAAATGTCCAATTTTCTAAATGGTTTTTATACCAATTAACAGTTCTTACCAGAGTCAGTAATCCTTTTAGAGGTGGTAGAATGCAGCTCTTCTAATTCCATCATTGCTGCTACATTTGAGCTGGCGTTCTTTCCTAAAGTAAAACTTTGCTTCATCCACTTGGACAGTCTGTATATCCTGAAAACCCTTCCCACTGGAGATGCAGATTACATGCCCAGTTTTTTGCCTCGGGTTACCAATTTTTGAATAAAGAATTGCTTTATAGCCTCCTCGAATTGGTAATACAGTTTTTCCTGTTTTCTCTTTTTCTGAGTATTATATGAACCCTTGCATTTTCATTAATTCCATGTGTTTTAATTCACTTTAGTCGTTCTTGTTGCTACTCAAGTTGTTGCCACTTTGGCCAGTGGATGCCCCTTCAAGATGTATCTCTTGCCTTTTAATACAATGCATTTGCTTTTGAAAGCTGCCTTGCTTTCTGGCATAATTAGATAGTCCAGGCTCCCTTTATACCTCTCTCTGCCCCACATCTAGAATCTACCATTTCTCCAAGGACCCCCCACTGTGTCTTTCCAATGGATAATTGTATGAGAGCCAGAATCTGGTTGCTAAGGGTTGCCTCTGAGGTGAGACTGCTTCTAGGCAGTGGGCAAAAGTAGTAAATATCATTGTAAAAATGTATGAGTACATATTGATATTTTCAAATCAATTTTAACATCACACTGTTTTTACTTCGTTTATTTGATATATAAATATCTCTTTTCTTTTTCACCAAGTGTTTTACTTGCTTTAGCCTACAATATAAAGAAAAGGATTTTAAAATAAATTGATTTTTACACATCTGAGAGGTAAGGCTTACAGAAGTATCTAAGTGAATATTACACCACAAAAAAGACACTCTCGTCTCTGATTCTGTTGGCAAAGCTTTTACTAACCATAATCAACCATTTTTATTGCCTGAGCCACAAAGCCATTTTTTAGTATATTTGACTTAATCCATGTCAGAAATACTAAAAAATGTTTCCTCTACCCTGCAAAAACATATAGGATGGTAAGTTATAGCATCATGTTTTTATCACTTTATCTCTGTGAAACATTTCGTTCATTGTTTGAAAAGATGACAGCAAATGTCTCCTGGCCCCTTTAAGGAGGGGTGAGCATTTATCAAACAGTGGCACCAGGAGTTTGTTCCAGCCTCGCAGATGTTTTCCCCTTGGTTTATATACCTTCCTTAGTTCCTGACAGTGTGGACAGGTTGCCAGGGGTGAGAAGCTGGATTGACTTAGGTGCTGATCTTCTTTGCCTTCTTTGCACGTCAGCCACCTCTGCGTATATGATGACCATCTCTCTCTGTGTTCGCAGGTACCTGTTTGCTCTGCAGGTGAAGCAGGACCTGGCACAAGGCAGGCTGACGTGTAATGACACCAGCGCTGCTCTCTTGATCTCACACATTGTACAATGTAAGTTCTGTTGGTTTCCTTTAGGAATTATGTTGAAAATAACACAATGATCTGATTGATTGGACAGAAAATCACATCCACTAAAAACAACAATAATAATGCCTTTATATTCTTTAAACTGAATGCTTAAGGGTGGAAAACAGTACTCCTTTTTTTATTTAATATGCATATCTTTAAAACACTGACCCAGGAATTCTGTGTTCTGGTGTTTGTCTACCCTTTTCAAGGATGAGTACAATGGCTGATTTCTCAATTGTCTCAAAGGAGAAGCTTAGAGGGATGGTGGCCAAGTAGAATTAACATGTTCTTTCCTGTTCTTAGACTTAATACTCATCCCTGAATATGGCGCATTAGCTGTAAGACATAAAACTGTCAAAGATTTCGCTTGTATTCTGCTCTCTAGAGTTTAGAACACATGAAATTGGACTGAATCTTAGTGAGGCTTGAAACGAAATATTATCACTTTCTTAGACAAAGGTCAAATTAGATTGTGCTCATTCTAAGGCTTACTGATAACTGAGCATTGTTTCCCTCTTGGCAAAGGCAGAAGTTAACTTGAAATGGAATATGTACATTATGTTTCGGGAGGATAATTACGTATGTAGACCAGCTGCATCTCTGTCAGATAATTTTTCAGTTAACAAAATTTCTGAAAGTTTGTAAGTGTTACTCCTGGTAGTCAACAAATTACAGTAGTCTAATACGGATAAGTTCTTTCTATAGACCATGCTTTTCTTTCTTCCTTTTTTTTTTTTTTTTTTTGTATTTAGACGTTATTGAGTATCTACCAGACTTAGCAGATAGATGTTTTCTTATCAGTTTGAAAAAATTGAGAAAAAACAAAAAAATAGGTATGCCTTATCAAACCTTATAATGTTCCAGCACTGTGTACAGTAACTCATTTAATTCTCATAATTCCATGAGATCAGTACTGTTATTATCTCTATTTTACAAATGAGGAAGTATTTGCACAAAATTATATAAATTTTGCCTTTTCTGTGTTTGGTCCTCTCTCTTCATGTAAAGATAGTGGCGAGAAGAGGGCTTTGACTCAAGCAGACTTGATTTCTATTAGTTGATTGCTGTCCCTAGTCTGTTACTACAACCCCCACCACCACCACCTGTATTTCTTTGAGAACATGAAAATAATAAAATCTTTTCATAAGGCTGTGAACACTAAATGATAGCATAAATACCCCATACACATTAGGTGTTCACTAAACGTATTCTACTTCCTATATCCTTACTCACCTGCAACCCTCCCTTTCCAAACAATGGGCAATTTTTAAATGAAGCTTCCTTATCAGAGTAGTAACTTCACAAAATATGAAGTTACTACTAGACTTTTCTCTAAGCGGGACAGAAACTTTACTTGAAGATTCCTGATGCCATTTAGACTTGCTTCTCTTCTTCTATGTTTCTTGCTTTTAGAAGTCTATTAATATAGTAAATCTCACTTGCACATATGGGAAGGGGAGGTTCACTGGCACTCCATGTGCTCTGTCTGATAGGCTCCTCTTCCCCAGACACCAGCAAGGGGCTCAAAATCCCCTGAGAACCTTGAGTTCTCCAGAGAAAGTGAAATAGATTCAAAACTATTTCTGCTATTTGCATTCTGCTTGATGTACAGTAGTAAGAGACAATATTTTTATAATCTTCTGATGTTTATAAAGCCCCATTTCTGCATTTTTAAGTATCCCATGCATTCAGTCATGGAAGGAAGAATTTCATAGCCCTCCGTGAATAGTGTGTTGATTTAAATTACAGATAATGATTTGTATTATCCATAAGGTATGTGGGGTCAACTCATCTCCCTTTTGCAGAAGCTATATTAATGTTGATGGGAAATTATCTCTGGTGAGTTGTATGTTCATCTCGTGTATATCTATATATGCAGTCTGAATTTTTCAAAACTTTTTTCTTAGATTGTCTGTATTTTTTTCATTTGCTCCTTCGTCGCTGGCCTAATATATCCCCTGTAACTTTTAATTTTCTTGGGTACCTTGGGGGTATTGTGTGTGTCTCCACTCTGAAGATTATAAATAGAAAAACAGGTTTGTCCAAGCAGATCCTTGTGAGATTTCACTTAGTAAAACCACAGGTTTGGGGTTGTTATTGGTCCCTTTTTTTTTTCTTTTTTTTTCTTTTTTTTGCTGAGTAGACTGCTGTGGAATTTTGTGTATGCATAAGCTAATACAACATCTTGGCATAAAATATTTAAAAATATTGTCATGTCTCGAATATTTGTCAGTTTTCAAACTCTCCAAACATAAGGAAAAGCCTGTTTACATATTCAAAGAAGAGAACATGTGCGGTGAAAATTAATAATTATATATGTCCAATGCATTTAGGTGGGCCGTGAAAGGCAAATGACTTGGGGGGGGGAAACAATGAGGCGTTTGACTCTGATGCCAAAGGAAAAGGTATAATTCTTAACTCTTTTATTATATTGACTTATGGAGTGTGTTATACAATCTGTGTGAGTTAAGAAGCCCAAACTTAAAATTCACAAGAAATTTAGGATTTAGTTGAGTCTCTCACATGCAGTCAGTCTTCATTATTCAAATTCTATATATGCAAATTCACCTACTCTATAAGATTTATAACCCCCTAATCAATGCTTGTGGTGTTTTCATGTCATTTGCAGACATACACAAGACGGTGAAAAATTTGAGTCTCCCCACGCGCACATTCCCACCCAAGGTTGAGCAGAGCGATGCTCTGCCTTCTTGTTTCAGCTCTCATGTTATAGACAAGTGTGCTTTTTGTGGTCTGTTTAGTGCCACACTGTGCGTATTGTTGTGCTTTTTGTTTGTGATTCTCTGTTTAAAATGGTCCCCAAGTGTAGTGTAGAATTGCCGCCTAGTGTTCCTAAGTGCGAGAAGGCTGTGATATGTCTTATGGAGAAAATAAATGTGTGTGTTAAATAAGCTTTGTTCAGGCATGAGTGATAGTGCTGTTGGCCAAGAGTTCAATGTCAACAAATCAACAACATGTATAAACTATGGTGTCTTTTAACAGAAACACACATAAAACAAGGTCAGTTGACAAAAACGTTATTTTAAGAGTCTCACACGACCCTGTACGTCCCCTAGGAACAATAGTTTAGAATTTGCTAATTCAGTGTTCATGGGAACTTCATAGAACGTGACTACTGTAAATAATGAGAATGCACTATACTTTCCTGGGGCCAGATAAAAGGAACTGCAGAAAAGCCAGTGGTGCCATGATCAAGGCAACCAGAGAGGATGGCAATGTGGACAGAGCAGTCCCTCCACTCTGTGCTGTTTTCTGTGATGGAGGGTGGCAATTGTACCCTATTTAGGGAGGGGGAAATTTATCCAGAAAAGTCAGTTAGGAAACAACAGTGTTATTGGTCTGTCACAGCAGCAGGGAGTGAGTTGATTAATTTTTACAGTGGCCCAGCTGGTGCCAGGGGAGTTGGCACTGTTTTGTGCAGAGCAAATATTCTCAGTGGGTGAGACTCATGGCAGCGTATAGGCCATATCCTACAGGATTCCCGGAGGGACAGTGGCTAAAGTGTGGGAAGTTGCTTCACATGAAAGGCTGGTCAAAATATCAAGGCTCTGGCCATTAGGCTACTTTTTATTAAGCTTCTTATACAGACTATATGATACAAAGGAAAAAGCATGCTGTCTCAGAGGTATCAAACTGGTGTAAACTGAGCTGAAGCTGCTGTTGTCAAGGTACAGTTGTTATTTTAAAGTTCTGTCTTTTAAAATTCTAGAGTCTAGCAATTTGGGGACTCTATTGAGGTTACGTGGGAAAAATAAACATCATATTTCTTGTAAATGAAAAATTTATAAGAATTTGCATTCTGACCAGTCACTTCCAACAACAGGACTACAAGAAATTTAATAAATGTTAAGTTTTTACCTAAATTAGATTATGTGTATTTACACCTTTTTATAATACTCTTTTCTCTACATGATAAAGTGTTTGGGATTTCTAATAATCTAAGAGTTTCAGAAGTGGATTTTGTAAAGTTTTGACATTTGGGGCCTTATTTGGAAGTCATGGGTCATAAACCACATGTGTAGAATTACTGCCTAGAACAGAAGTGACCCCTGTTTGGGTGGGGAGGAAAGAACAAACCAGGAACTTGAATGTCTAAAGATGGAGGATTCCAAAGTTTTATTTCCAACCGTTAGAGATGAGAAAGAGTAGAAACAGTTACCTTACATTGGCACAATGGTTAAATACGTCCTCGCATCCAAGACATCTATCCCTACGATACCTACCAGCTGGGATCGCCGTATGTTGTCAGCTAGCTTCCGATTTACTAGCTGGAGAATATCCACTGGGAATATAACAGATTGTGGAGTATTAATCATCTGTGGCTGGTTTTCCTTTTCTCTCTCCTTGTAGCCGAGATTGGGGATTTTGATGAAGCATCAGACAGAGAGCACTTAGCAAAAAATAAGTACATACCTCAGCAAGATGCACTAGAAGACAAAATTGTGGAATTTCACCATAACCACATGTAAGTCGTACTCATTGCTTCCTGTTTCCATTGAGCTGATTTTCTCTCACTCCGACATGCATGGGTATACACACACAGAGACTACTGTATATACATACACAGCAACTGCTGGGAAGAAATACGCAGAGGGCAAGGACGAAGAGCACAGAGGCTCATGGGGCTGGTGTTACTCATTCTGGACTGTCAGAAATACAGGTTACTCTCTCAAACCAGAGCTGCAGGCCCCTTGCGTGGCTTACTGTGAGGCCAGAGGTATGCTGAAGTTTTAGGACACCCAATGTTTTGGAATAAAAGGGAGGATATAAGACCTATTAACAGGAAATTGGGAAAGGAATAAGATAACGTACTGACAAAGTAAGAATGTTGTGAAAATCTAGAACCTTTGTACCATCTCTACTTTGGTGTTTTGTTTCGATTAATAAAGCATTTTCAAAGGATTCTCAGTCCCCGTCACCCCCCCCCCTTTATTTTAAGGAAGGCACGTGAGTCCTGGTAATTTGCTTACAAGTTTAGGTTTATTGTAAGTGTCCAAAAACTTGTTTTAACACATTGGTGTTTTGCTTTTATATGACCTTAAAGGAAACTCTTTGAGATTCAAAAATACTGGCCAAGTTTGTGATAGACTTTTAGGGTTTTATATTACACAAGCAATAGAGTTTTTGTTATAGGTGCTCGACTCGGGGTTACAATGAATGGGAGGTTAGGTGTCATTTGATTGGGTGGCCCCATTATTTGTGATGAAATGCCTTTTTATTTCCCAAGAGAAGCTGCTCAATCTCAAATTAATAGACACAGGGAA
Source organism: Cynopterus sphinx (assembly GCA_030015415.1). Classification (NCBI taxonomy): domain Eukaryota; kingdom Metazoa; phylum Chordata; class Mammalia; order Chiroptera; family Pteropodidae; genus Cynopterus; species Cynopterus sphinx. The sequence goes on from CM057381.1 coordinate 35,707,954, forward strand.
TTCAAATCTCCTGGCCTTTCTCTTTAATTTTGTTTTGTCAGTGGACAAACACCAGCAGAATCAGATTTCCATCTCCTGGAGATTGCCCGTAGGCTGGAGATGTATGGGATCCGGTTGCACCCGGCTAAGGACAGGGAAGGCACTAAGATCAACCTGGCTGTTGCGAACACAGGAATTCTAGTGTTTCAGGTAAGAGCCTTTAAAACACAGCTCAGTTCCCTGGGTGATGCAGAGGTAAGAGTTTGTCCTTCAGCTGATTCCATGCTGGGTGGTCCAAGCTAAGAGCTCTGGTTTACTTTTAGATGAACAGAGAAAAACTACCCTCGTCTCAGGCCTTCTGGTTCTTTCTAGGCACTCAGCTTCCAGACTGTTTCATTTGCCCTTGCTGTAGTTGAGGAATCCACAATTACAGATTTGTTTGCATTTATTCACTTTGTAGGATCACACAAATCTGAATCTCTTCATGAACCTATGCTTAGAACATGTGTAACGGGATCAAGATTTTAGACCCCAAAATAACTTTTTCACACTTGCTCATGATATTCACGTGTGCTTTTTGTTTAAAATGTAATTTGAGTTTTTTTAACCTAATTGGGATTTTTTTGGTGAGTTCTTATGTATGCATCAGTGAAATCAAGACAATGTAATCACCACTCCTCAAAATTTTCTCAGGACTGTTTTTTTAAACAAAAGTGGGTCATCTGTGCTTTGATTTCAAACGGGTGTGGAGAAAGCATCCACCTTGCTCATGATATAGGGTCATATTTTATCCAGTTTTGAAGGTGTAAATGTGTATGACCTAAAACTTTTTTGAGTTCTGTGAGGTTTGATTACATTTCCCCATTATTTTACCATAGTAGCCCATGATTCTCTGCTCTTGTATTGGATGTTCATGATGGACACAAATTATCACAGAGCCACGACCCAAGAGAGGAAGTTTTGTTGGGTTTCCATATGAGATACTAGGGAGTGACTTGTTGAAGTTAGCATGGCATGTAAGGAAATTAATCCTCCTAACAGTTTTTGACCTGCAGAAATGATCTAGGAGTCCTTGCTGAGAAAAACCACAGTAAACCAAGAGTAGTTTTCAGTACTACCAAAAATCAAAGCAAAACCCTTAAACATTTCTGAAAACCACAGAGGGGGGAAAAAAGGTGGCTCCCAATTGAACTAATTTACTTTGATTGTGTTCGATACAATCTAAATATTGAGACTTCCTCAGTAATTCAGTCAGGTACAAAGACGATCTTGGAATTAATCTTCTTGTCCGTGCCTAATTGCTTCATTCTTACCAACTTAAATAAATGGTCCTGGTGTTCAGATGGGCTCAAGGATTCCATTTTCAGCTGAGATGACAGGACAGATGGGAGCTGGTGTCTGGCGAGTCCCCACCGTTTCTGTAGCACATCCCACCTGGCTATCAAAGATAAGGTTGTGCGAGTCCTTTCCAGAGACTGTTCTCTGGCCGAGAAGACACAGGGAAGGCGGTACCTTCCCTCCCTAGTCCTGCTTGTGCTGTCAGCAGCTGAGTCGCACTGAAGCCGGACCCGTGTGGACAAAGGGGTGATTGCTAATCTGCGATGCCACTTCTGTGGATGTGAACAACTGCTGATTAAGGCACGTGCTTGGGAATCTCATTCTGCCACATTCCCTGTGTGATTTTGCCTAAATTAAAACATATCCATGCTACAATTTCCACATCTGTGAAATGAAGATAAGAAAGCCAACTAGCTGGGTTTATGTAAGGTCTGATAGGGTCTGCAAAGTCCTTAGGCCAGTGCTGGCACGCTGTAGGTGATCGTTAATTATTACGGTGGTTGTCATGGTTTTTGTTTTTTATTTACCTTTCTCTTTATCGTTTTCTTCGCCAGCTTTTTCTCCCTGGAGGCAGACTTAGTTAGAATACCAAATCATGTAATTAGTGAGAAATAATTATCCAGGAATTGAACGGGCATCATCCCACAGCCAAAGATCTTGCGAATTCTCCAGCAAAAGACATTCTTACGGAGCCATTGAACGTCAGCCCCCTTGCAGCTCCACATACGCAAAGCAAACCAACTCCCATGTTGCTTATTATGCATTTCCTGGCTCACCCACCGGCTGATATTTCCCTCCTCAGGGTTTCACGAAAATCAATGCCTTCAACTGGGCAAAGGTGCGGAAGCTGAGCTTCAAGAGGAAGCGCTTTCTCATCAAGCTCCGGCCAGATTCTAATGTAAGTAGGTCCCAGGAAAGAGGGGGAGACCTGCTGAAACCGTGGCCAGCAGGTCTTCACGTGCCTGAGTGTCTGTGCAGAGAGATGGATCCAGACACTTAGTCCATGCCAACTTTAACGCCGTCCAGACACAGCTTCTGCTCTCAGTAGACAGAGGAGAAGGGACAGGTGGCACAGGTGTGTGCCTGGGGAGAAGGTCACTTTCCTAGCAAACACGGGCAGCCCCCTCCCAACAAATGACCTACGCTATGCACTTGCTGCATCTGCAGTCTGTGGGCCACCTCGTGACCCTGTTCAGCATTCTGCAATATTCCAGGCATATATATCCCTTCTCACAGCAGCAGTCCCCAACTCTCGCATCCCTGCTGTTGTCCCCAGACCTCTAACTGTACATTCTCGTGACTTAATCAGGTCCACTTCCCACAGAACCTCCTCCAGATGTCGCTCACACTGGGCCTGGATCAGAGAGGAGAGAACAGCATCTTCTTCGCCTGTCGGAAATGGGGATGCAGGAGATAGATGATGTATTGCTGATGTCCCCAGCCTAGGCTTATAGTTTAGCTACGCTGTAGGATAAATAGGGTTTTATGGCCTGACCTCAGAAGCAGACACCCCTTATAAGTTGTTTTCTGTGGGAAAATGTGTTTCGCATTCCAGAAGGCTGACTTGCAAATAAAGAGTTGCAGCACAACTTGCCCAGAACTGTGAGGTCCCCCAAAGAGTTGGCACCGCAGAGCATGTTAAGGACTGTGGTAACTTTCGTTTATATAATATGGCCACTTCAGTTGGGAGCACTCAGTGTGGGGGCAGAAAATTACCATATCCCCTTTCCAGAATCAAAGGACAGGAATTTTTCCGTGTTGAGTGATGCTTTTGTGCTCCAGAAAAAAATGTTCAGTTCCACTGTGGTCCCTGAGGCCACCTGGAGGCCTGAACCGTATGCTTTTTGAGAGAAAATATTTAAACTTGGCATGAGCCATGAGGGCAAAAACAGGGGAAAAAAAGAACTTGTTTCAGTTATTTTAAGAAGCAAAAAAGAATTTCAGTACTTGGAGTTTTTTTCTTTAAGGAGGAGCTATAAGCCAAATAAACAGAATCTGTTTATGAATTCTGTCAAAAGAAATATTCTGACTTCTGCTGAGTACCCCTATTTTCTTTTAGTTTCTGTAAGGAATTCTGTAGGCAAGAAAAATGGTTGAATAATGACCACATTTCATCATTATGAATAACTATATCTTACTAAATATGCGACTTTATGGTCATGCTATAATAAAATACACAATCGAAATTCTATTGGACAAATTTGTTCTCTTTCCCTTTTCTCATTTTTCAACCCGATGTCGGTGGGTCATGGGAAAAAAATCAAAATGGCGTTTTTTTCATTTTAGAGCTCATACCAGGATACCTTGGAATTCCTGATGGCCAGTCGGGATTTTTGCAAGTCCTTCTGGAAAATCTGTGTTGAACATCATGCCTTTTTTAGACTTTTTGAAGAACCTAAGCCAAAGCCCAAACCTGTTCTCTTTAGTCGAGGGTCATCATTTCGATTCAGGTGAGGATTCTGCTTCACGTCTCTTTGTTTGCCATGTGAGCATTTTCCCTAGGGCTTAACTTTGGCTGCTACCTACCACAGCTGCTGTGCTGTACAGTGAGGAGATGAGGTGAAAGTCAGCCTCTGGCCGCCCATGGGCTGTTTGCTGGGATCATCCCAGCGGCTCCCGGCAGATGCTTACTGTGCTCCATGTGAACGTCAGTTAGGCATGGCCAGGCTACCTGGCCCCAGGAAGCTCCTAACAGAATTCTCTCGTTCAGAAAGGGCTTGCTTTTTCTGTAGGAGCCAACACGTCTTCTTAACATTTGGTGCAACTTCATGGAATGCTGTGTAGACCTGCCCGTCACCGGGTCCCCTTCTCACTCATTCTTTCAGCAAATATTTGAGTGTCGACTGCATGTCAGATACTCTGCTAGCCATCCGGTATATACCGTGAACAGAATCATCCCTTCCTTCCCAAGGCATGCAGACTCGAGATGGTTGCTTAATAACCAAACACAGAACTATTAAGTAAGTAGCTCAGTTAATTGAACGTTTTGTTGCTTATAAGGGAAATGTCAAGAGACAGAATGAGCTAGAAACAGTTTATTTTAGGGCTGCTCTTATTCCTGGCCAGCTGAGAAAACCCGCACATCTTCCACTTATGGAAGGAGGGGAAGTAAAGATGGTGGAGTGCTTTGTGTTTAAACGAGAACGCCTTCGTGTCTTCTCCCCTTCCCTCTCGTGGTCTTCATTTTAGCGGTCGGACTCAGAAGCAGGTTCTCGACTACGTTAAAGAAGGAGGACATAAGAAAGTGCAGTTTGAAAGGTAAGAGAAACTTCGATGCTGCTTCTGATGTGAGAAGCGTCATTCTCCCCAGATAACAGTGCCATCGCTGCTAAAGAGCTCTCACACAGGCCCCGCGAGTCAGAGAATTACGGCCAGTGCCGTCTTAGCCAGGAGCACTGTGGGCCCAGGGCCGTTTACTCAAGGGTGAGATGGGGCAAGAATGGACTGAGAGAACCAAGTGAGGACGCAGAAGAAGCAGGCAGGGGCAGGCAGGGAAGGGGAACAGGAGATTATACTGGCAATAAAGCCCTGTAAAACCTTACTCATCTGTGAGTTCTTAAATATTTTGGGATTTGAAGTGAAAGTGTTTTCATAAACTTTTTAAAGTTTAAATGAAGAGAAAGAGGGTTTATTACTGCCGTTGGGTAGCAAATGCTTATCGCTCTTATTGTGTGCCAGGCGCTGTTCCAGGTTCATTGTATATATTAACTCATAGAGTCTTCACACCAGCTCTGTGAGGTCCATGCTATTTTATTCCTTTTTTAAAGATGCAGACACTGCAGATCAAAGAGGTTGAGTAACTAGCTTAGGCCTCAGAGCCGGCAGGTGGCCCCAGGTCAGCCTGCTCCCTTAAGCATTATTCTGCCTCCCAGAGAGGGGACAAGTAGAGAACTCAGAGGGACTAAGATCAGAGAGTAAAGGGGTGAGTAATGGTGAGCCAGAAACTGTTTAGTGCATGTTTAAAAAAAAAATGGTTTTTTCCATTGTAATATGTTTAAAATTTTTAATAAAGTACAGGGAATGCAGCGAACAGCCATGCTCCTAAGCAGGAACTGTTGACACTTTAATATATTCGATTCTGGAGGGTTTTTCCCTTGTCATAGCTATTTATGTTATAGATACGGCTAATCTCCCTTCCCCCAACCAAAAGCTTTCTTTCCTCCCCAGAGGCATCAGCTGCCAATCTGTGTTACCGCTATTGCACATCTTCATGCATCCAGCATGTAGAATCACTCTGGGGTGTGCTTTTTTGCCTGTGAATGGATCACATTGTACATAATTCTGCATCTTGCGCTTTAAGCCCTACCCTGATTTTGTGGTGTTATCTGATTCCCTGTTAATAAACATTCAGGTTTGGCGGTTTATTTTGCTTTTGATGAAACAAACCTGCTGCTGTGATCACCCTTGTGTACTTCTCCTGATGCAGGTCTGGACTTGTTTCTGTCCCCCTGTCCCCAGAAATGTAATGTTCAGAAAGTGCTTTGCAAAACCTCATAGTTTTCTTGGACGATCCACAATTAATCTTTTGCGGATCACATAAGAAGTGGCCCGTTTCTCTCTCTGACTCAGAATGCGGGTGCTCCAGAGCTTTTCTGTGTTAACTTGGAGTATTTTGAAGAAAAGCTGGATGTACACTGGAACGTGTGCAGTTTCTTTCATTTGAGTACCTGAAGAGTTTCTAATGCTTGTTCACTGAGGAGTTGGGGACAGGTAGACCAAGGGAGGAAAAGATAAGGAGCGGCATTGGTGGCATTAAAGCCAGTTCCTTCTACTGTTGAGTCCACAAGTCTGTAAATTCATGCATGGGGTGAGCCTTCTCTGAGCTTAACTGCTGACAGAAGCAGCTGATTAGTGGTAATTGCCTATTATAAAACTGATCTAGAAAATCATTACTCAAAATGCAGGAATTGATTTCATATTGTTAGACCATAGCTAGCAATTTAGAGCATGTGTTGCACTCCCCATCCTCACTCCGCCAACTTCTCGCTCCCAGTGACTTCTCCCACAAGTAGTGCTCTACGGCTGGACTCCTCACCAGCTGTGCCTCTCAAACGGCAGCAGGGGACTGCTGAGAACATTCTAAGGGTTTAAGTAACCCCTGGACCTACAAGAATTATGGGAAGGGTAACTGAGTCGGTTTCCAAGGAGTGCTTATACAACTCTTTCGGGTACCTTTATTATTGAAGATGTGCCTAATGCTGTTATTTTTTATTTAAAAAAAACATACACACACACCCCTAACTGTAGCTACTTATGTGATTTCTCCAAGGAAACACAGCAAGATTCATTCCATCAGAAGCCTTGCTATGCAGCCTACAGAGCCAAATTCGGAAGTGCCAAAACAAGTCAGTAATGATGATATACTGCTATAGTTCTGTTTTTCACCAGACTGCTTCCACTGAGTTCTCTGTTTCGTAGTATGCTTTCAAGGTCTTCGTCCTGCACCTTCGGGGATGTTTTGTAGAGGAGAGTCTAGCTGTGTGCCCTGACTCTGAGCTCTGTGTGCACTGTGCACCCCGCAGCCTGGGCTCAGTGGCCCCGGAGGGTGTCCTATTTCAGCTGACTTCCCGTCCTCCCCCAGAGACACTTGCTCTGTTAGCCTGAACTCAGCTGAGGGGTGGCACCGTCCAGGGGAGCCAGCAGAGCAGAGCCCATCCTCCGGCGAACGGGCGCGCTCATATGAAGAGATTGCGACCTGCTTTGCAACTGGTGTTGGTAGCTCCCCTTTGGTGCCAGGGTCAGAGCCTTTCTCTGGCACAGGACCGGGTGGTGAGTTCCCAGGGCTCCTGTTACAGGGCAGCGACCACAGTTGGCAACAAGAGACGTTATCGCTCTTTCTCTGAGGGTGGCAGGAGCTCATTTTCCCTGGAGTTGGTCTCTGGATGGGTTTTCAGGGTTTTCTCTGAAGGAGAATAAGAACTTTGTTGAGAAAGAGCGTGAGGGAGATTTCATTGTGTGACTCCAAAAGGAGTCCTTCACCTGTTCATCCTGGCCTTAGAAGTATAAACAAAGACGTTTTTTGTCATTTGTCTGAATTCTGTGTCACCTTGCCGTTGGGGGTCCGGGACGCGTTTCTTCCTCTTCCTGCCCACGCTTCCTCGGGAGGCCCCTGTGGCCTAGAGGGGCCCTCTGGCTCCGCAAACACTTAGGAAACCCAATCCAAGACTGGGTCCCAGGAAGCAGAGGCACTGCCCCACTTGTGCTGCTGGGGACCCCACATTGTCAGCTTCCACACCCTGAAAGATCTTTCTGGATGCTGACCAAACGCACTCAGGAGTGCCCTCTTCTCGTCAGTGCTTTGTTCTAACTGCGGAGAGGAGCCTTCATGTGGCAATCCTTTAGCCCCTCGAAGCTGAAGCAGATGTGATGAAATTACACTCTGACGTGTCTCTCTCCTTTTCCAGCTCTGCTGTAACAGTCTTTCTTTTCTCTTCAATTCCCTCACCCTTTCCTTGCTCTCACCCTGCGCAGGCTCAGCAGAGTGCCAGCCTTACACTTGGAGAAGGTGCTGACTCCCCCGGGGCCCAGAGCTGCCAGCAAGGAAAGGAACTGAAAGTTTCCGCCGAAGAGAGTGGGCCGCACCAAAGCCCTGCTCTGCCGAAGAGCCCAGTGGGTAACAAGAAGGCAGATGGAGCTGTCAAGGCGACCGCAGAGGAAGAGGAGGAGGTCGTTAAGGATAGAACCCAGCAGAGTAAACCTCAGCCCCCGCAGCCAAGCACAGGTCCAGCATCCAGGGCTGCTAGAGGCAGCAGCACTTCCATTCCTTTCATTGACTGCAGTGATGTAGATAGTGAATATGATCTTCTCAGGGAACAAGCGTCCCAGTCACGGTCCCAAACAAATGACAATTATGAGGGTGATTTGACCAGTGGTGTTTATCTGCTCTCCAGGGAAGAGAAGCGAATAGAAGCTAGGCTCAGGGCTTCCCCTCACTCTGTGAGATCCTCCCGGCCTCCTTCCAGAGAATTCCTTGACGACGACTCAGCAGACATAACCTTTGATATAAGCGGGAGCCCCAGACTAAGGCACAGCTCTCTGATAGATGAGATGTTCAGGGCCTCAGGCAGTCGCAGTCCCCTGGCCGTTCCACTGTCTCCCAGCAGCAGAAGTTCAAGTCCAAATATGAGTTGGGACAGGACTGGATCTCAAGGCTATGTTTCTGAAAACGGACATGACCCTAGAGAGAGAAATGTGGGCGAAGATACTCTCCCAGGCTGGAGTCCTCGTTACGAAAACTGTTCCCCCATCTTACAAAGGCCATACTTACGAAACCTTCCCAGTAGATATAATAAGTCAGAGACAGATCCACTCATCCTTAGCCAGGTGGCATCGACCCCAGAGGCGATGGATAGACTTGATGGCCATGAAAAGGGTGAACTGGCCAGCGTGGCTGGTTCAGAAGGTAGAATACTGGCTAATGGGACACCTCTCATGGGTCCCATGTCCAAGGTCCCCATCGTGCAGTCTGTGTGTGCCAGTGGCACAGTGGACTACCTGGCACCCCTACACATGACTGAGGGCTCCACCAGCAGTGGGACTGAATCCAGCGATTCAGACTCTGAAATGGTGAACCCTTTGAGCCAGCCCCTCATGTTCGGTAATCCAGCAGCACTGGGTTCCCCTGCACTGCTGAGAAGTAAGAAGCCCTTGGGTGGCCTGTATTTGAGTGAGGAGCAAGAGGAGGATGCGTGAGGAGGCTAGAAGGCAGATCTTCAAATGTTGGGAACCTGGAGTCCTGAGGCCAGGGTTTTTGTAGAGATTATCTGTTCCAGTGGCTTGTTAGTTTTTAATCGACATTTGTTAGAGGAAGTTTGGACAGGCATATGTTGGGATAGGGCATGCCTGGCTTCTGAAATCTTTCAGAAAAACAAAACAGTGGCTTGCTTTCCAAAAAAGGTAGACAAGATAAACAGCAAGTCATAAGGACAAGTTCCCAGGAGCTTGTTTATCTTTCCAGTTGAAGTTCTGGAAAAAAATACTTTATTAGCAATTTGATCATGTATATAGTACATCTATGTGGAAATTTCCTGTGTGTGTTTAAGTTTGTATGCAGATCATCCTCTCATTGGTTGAGTGGACTGTGTTATCCTTGAGGTCCCAGAGAGGTGTTGGTTTTACTTTTTCCCCCCTCCTTCTTTAAAAGGGAGGGCTGCTTCTCTGTGCCTCATAAAGTGAGGAATTGACAAAATTCAAGGCCAAGTGTAAGTTGATTACTAGTTGAGGTCAAATGTTGGTGAAATCTTAGTCAAGAGTAATGAATATTTTAATCAGGAGAATTTGGAGTTGTTTGTTCTCTCCAGCCCTCATGTAAAATGATATAAAAATTGTCAGATCTTCATGAACTGTAATTTACGTGGGGTTGCTGGTTTGGTTTGGGTTTGCATTAGTGGCTCAAATTGTTAGTTATGTTTCAAGAAGCCGTAACTCTGGTTGTCAGAATCTCTCGGTGAAACAAAGAAATGCTGTTGAGTGTTGCTGCAGGAGAAAGTGAAACCTAGTGGTAGGCACTTGTCACCCACCAGGAGGTTAGCCAACTAAACGCCTGCCTTTGAATTGTGCGCAGCACAGAGAAGGACCATTTTTAGTGTCCTTTGCCTTGGTTGGTTTTTATGCACATTCTTAATGCTCACATTCTTGTGAACAGTGTATTTTCTTGGAAAGTGACTTCTGGATGTTTCTCTGCGCAGGTAGAAAGTGTAAGGAAGGGGAAGTCTGATTTCTTTTTAAATCTTGCCCACCGGTGCCAGCCAGTGCCTTTGACCCAACACCCCTGCATTTGAGATGGCAGCGGCTGGTTTTACCTTGCATTGTTCCTCAGCCTTGGCTGCACATTTTTGAATTAGTGATGCCTGAGATCTGATTGGTATGGGGTGCCACTTGGGTACCCCCGACGGTTCCACTAGGTAGCCAAGGGTCACTTTTCAGCCAGACTACAGTTGCCTTTGAGATTCTAGTGGATTATGTCTAAAAAGTGAGCTGAATTTTTGGCTTGCTTGCAGAGTAAGAAGAGCATCACAAGTGAAATGCTTTTCTTAATGCCTGTTGTTTGGTACTTTTCAGTCTTTGGTACTTTTTATATAAAGATGAATTGTAGAATCAAATTTTTAGATCTTAAGTAACTACAAAATTACTGTAAAAAGTTGTAACAAAGATGCATCCCTGATGTGCTGCCATGCCCATGGCCTTACGGAACTCACCACGTGACTCTCCCAGGGAGGAGCTAAGCCTGTTTGGGAAACGGAGTAGAATTTGGCAGCAGTATGTAACGAATGGAAGTACTGACTGACTTTGTGGTTCAGTGATTCTCTTTCCACATGAATGTTGAGAAGCTGATTTTAAACATTCTGAAAACTTAATCCATTTGCATACAAACTTTTGTTTTATCTTCCTAATCATTTGATTCAGCGGATGATTGACGAATCAAATTGATTATTGCATAGTTCGAAAGATGTTCATTGAAGTAGTCTATTTATGCCTTGCTTTAAATTTATATATTAAACAGTCGCAAAATTTTAAAACTAGGAGGGAACTTAGAGATCATTTAGGGCAAACCATCCATTTTTTTGACCAGAAACCTGGTACTGATGAAGTTAAGAGACTTTCTCTAGTCATAAAGCTATGGCCTGACAAAGCTAAAACTAGAGCCTTTGCCTCTAGACTTTAGCTTTTTACTCTGTGTGATATCTTGATGCAGTAGGACCTTTTTTGTTCAGTATTTTAATTTTTGAGAATCTTGTATGGATTAATAATTAAAATCATTTGGAGACCAAGAATCATGTAGACTTAGGCAATTACAGTCCATGCTAGATAGGAAGAGCTACTGCTTTTTATATTGTGGGGTTCTTGCAATTGTATTTCTGCACATCCTGTTTTGATCTTAGAAAAAGGTGTCAATTTGTTATTTAAGAATTTAATCAAATGTGAGCTAAGCAGAGTCCCATTTGGAATCCTGTGGTTTATTTGTGAAGGTGATTTATTCAAACGTGTTTTCTTTCTGCCTCTTATTATACAGCAGTCTGATAATGAAATGTGAATGAATGATAGGTATTAACTCACCCAGCATATGATTCGAATCATCAAATTTAAAACTCCAAAGCAAAACAGGCTCCAATAATTATTATTAATTGCTTTATTCTAAAGAAGTGATTTTTATCTAACATGTGTTAAAAGCAGCTGGTCAATGGTAGTGTGCTTAGATCTATACTGGCAGGATTTTCCACTTTTAGGGCTGCTTGTCAAGTGTTTCTCCAGTGGGTTCTTTAATAGCCAAGCAACTCAATGTCTGCCTCTTGGCCAGTATTAATGAAAGCAGCTATCCTGATGTGATTAATGGTTCTCAAAAGGGAGTGGTATAGTTTATTCAAAAGCCATGTGTCCTGAAGTGCTGAGAATATTCACTAACTGCCCCTGAATGAGCTTGCCCTGCACTCATAAAGATCCTAGACGTTAGTGGGAGAGTAAATTTAAGTGTTCCTTGAGTCTGGTAGAGCCAGTATGCTGGGCTGACAAAGCCTCACACTGAGTCCAGAGGTTGGGGAAAGCCAACAGCCTCTGCCATCCCACCACCCATGCCCTCTGCCTCTTGTGAGACTCCGGTTGCCAAGTCTTTGCCCGTCCTCTGGAATCTCGCTGTGTGGCATAAGACATGCACACGCATAAAGTTGAAGTAAGCATGCAGGACAATCAGAAAGGGGGTGGAGCGTGAGGAATAGGTAGTGGAGATTAGAGACCTGTGAATCCTTTCAGATTTCCAAAGGGTTTCCCAAGACCTGTCAACCAATTTTTCTGAGACAAGAGCCAATGTAGAGGTCTCCTGAATCAACAAGGAACCCAAGTCTTCAGATAATGGCTGGACTGTAAGTGATATCTTAAGGCCTTGGATGGAAGACAAACCATATATAGAAACAAGTCCTCAGGCCACTCAGGGCTACTCCAGAACCTCCTTGTGTTAATAGCTTTAGTTGGATAGTATTTCAAAATATGTCAATTGTAGACCCTTTTGTGGTTGCTTTTGTTGCTGCTTGTTTAGGGCAAAATAAAAATTCAAGAAATTCTCTTAGCATGAAGAAATGTATTTAATGAGTTCCAGAACTTAAAACAGATTGCTCCAGCTCTTTTAACAGTCATCTGTATGCCATTAGACGATGGTTTATTAGGCAGGCATTTAATTAAAGGAAGTCTGTGGGCAAGATTCTTCCCTATATATGTGATTCATATTTGGGAATTTCTCACTGATTTATCTCACCAAATTGTGCCACGTGGCCTGCATTTAAAATGCGAATAATTCCAATTTTATTCTCAAGAACTTCCTTTGAAGAGTCAAGCCAATGTTTAAAAAAAAAAAAAATTGGCCTGCAAAACTAAATTACAGCATGAGCCTCTTAAAATTTCCACCAAGTATACAAAATCCAGTCTGCCCTCAATTGAATCAGAAACTCAACTTGCATTATTAGCCCTAGAATCATTTTGATTGTGTTGCCAAGTAGTTTCTAAAATAAGAAAAAATTCAAATAAAAATGAAACCGTCATTTTTAATTTTGTTAAAACTGCTAGGAATGTGCAGACAGCTCCCTTTTTCGTATCTATAATCAGTGTTCACATGCTTTTAATCAGCTTTTTCCACTTAAAATGTTATCCCATATTCATCACAGACTGGGTTTGGTGCAGTTATAGCCATTAGTAAGTAGTAGGCCCAACCTTAAATTAAGAAATTTGAGGCCCCCATTATTATTAGGTTGATTCTGAGTTTATTTGCTTCTATCTTAATCATTCTTCTTTGCCTAAGCCCTTATTACCAGAATTTAAAGAGATCTCAGAGGTGCATTCCTAAGAAAGGCTCGTTTTTCTAAAACAACTTCTTTGTAGTCTATAAACGTTGCTCTTCTGATAGTGAACCGCTTAGTTACCTAAGGCTGGCCTTCCTCTAGTTTCGTGGGATGAGTCTATTTCATTGCTGCAAATTTTTACAAATCATACTGCAAAAGAGTTTTTCTGGGCAGTCCCTGTAATAAAGGAAGTTTCTTCAAACATGAAAGAGGTGGACATTTTAAAATAATCCATTTGCAGATAACCTCTCTGATGAAGCTGACATTCAACCATGTTAGCCAGGTTCATAAGGACATATGGAAGGAAAGGTACTAGTGAATTAACTTCTACAAGTAGTAAGTGATTAAAGAAATTTACTCTGGCGACGTTAAAGAATTTCCTGGCTCTGCTTTTTCCTTGTTAGTTTAATTCCATCTGTTTCTGGTTAGTTGAGTGAAATTCAAGACAGGGAAATGGGGTCTCTGGTGTACACTTGTGCATACCTCTAACACCAGTTTCTGGTGTTTAAAATGAAGCCATGACTTTTAGATCAAAATAAGCATGTCATTTAAGGTTAGCAGTTTTCTTTAAAAAAAATAATAATAATGGAAAGCAAAAAAATATCCATGATGATTTGGCCTAGTGTTGTAGCGTCATCATAGATCAAAAGTGGCCTGGTTGCCACCTAGTTCGATACGTACTTGAGAAGAGCTATTTCTTGTTTCCTTGGGTTGTAACCTAGAGATTTGCAGGTATTTCTCCTATGAAGAAAAGTTGCAGATGCTGATTTGTGCACCCTGTTTATGTTTGGGAGGAGGTGGATAGAGTCTTATTTTGAAAAAAAGTTCTTCCTTCATAAAAATAAATAGTGTATCACTCCAGAAAAGCGATGAAACCTCTAGCATGAGGAGCTTTCTTTTCCAGTGAAAGCAATTAAACACCTAGTGGAAGCTAGGAAGGAATTCGAAAATCTTCTCCTGAAAGCTTTAAAAATTGAATAAACTCTGATTTGCTCAGGGCCATTTCACTGTAGACTTCACAGCTTAGCCTGGAAACAGCTTTCTGCATCTTCTTGGCCTCGGGCGTTTGATTGTAGCTTCTGGTGGAAGGTAGCTCATTTGCGTCTTCCTGTGGGTTCCAGATCAGGTTACTCCAGTATATGTGTCTTGGGGTGGCTTTATACTGGAAAGCAGGATTAAAAATCCACTGTTGACCTAGGATGTCTGATCTACATGTGTGGTTGAGAGCTGGCATAAAAGGTTAACCACGAGACTAATGGTGTTAATGCAGTCATGGGATGGTAGTGGAGATACTCGAACTTGCTACTGGAACCAAGTGCAACGATGTCAGAACACTGCAGAGTGCTTAAAAATCACTGCAAAAGGGAACACCAACCAGGGGCACTAAGGAGCAACTATGCGTGTGTGTGTGTGTGCATGGACGTGTGGTAAAAAGTGTGGAGTAGTGATTAACTGTGCTTTCGAATCAGGTGGAGGTGGTCTCAGGGAGTTTGAAGGCCATGTTTCTACTTTATCACAAATTTCAGTTCTTCACTGACTTTAAGCTGGACAACAGAAGGCTCATTTTGGAGCTTGCCATGTTGTGGTGATGGACCTGTCATTGCTCATGGGTGAGCTTTCTGGCTCATGAAACTGAGCTAGCAACTGCTTTTGGAGGGGTTGGTGCTGAGTTCCTGTGCAGGAAATGTCATTTGCCATTCTGCCTGCAGTGGTGTGTAGAAAGACCAAAGATAGGTTTTCCCTAGTCCAGAACACCTGCTGCTCTCTCCACACGCACCTGCATGGCCAGTGGGTTCAGTCCCTTACAATTCCCCCTTTCTGCTTGGAAAGTTGCTATGAAACCTGACTAACCAAATCTCACAAGCTTGGCCTATATTATTAATCCAATTTTCTCTGTTCTCTCTGTGTGCATATTTAATACTACAAATAAAACATTTTATTAAAAATCTAATACACCAAATTAAAATGGAAAAGGCTGGGGATTTCATTCTCATTTTTGTCATTTGTTTAATAAATTTAAGACATTTTCTGTTGTTCCATTGTATGCACTGTTTTGTCAGCATGTACCTATCTAAAAGGATAGGCTTTTTTTTTCTTTTTTTTTTTTTTCTTTTCAACATTCTGTCTATATCGTCAAAGCATGATATACCTTCCGGTCCCTGCATTGTTGGAGCACTGTCTGATGTCTTTTTTTCTTTTTTTTCACTGCTGAATATCAAATTGTATTTGGAATACATGTTTCCTCTGGAATACAGTGATCCTGTTCACTAACCAGCAAGCTTTAACATGGAGGCAATCTGGAGAGGTCGTGCTGGGTGGTACCATATTTTACTAAGAGTAGGAAATAGAAGGTGAATAGATGACTTGATTCTTCGGATTTAATCTCCTAACAAGCCTGAATTTTGTGCTGTGAGTGCATAGGGGTGGGTGGGGGTTTTTGGAAGTGAGCAGAATCACTGTAGTTGGGAGAGAGGGCTCATGGAAGCAGAGAGCATCTGTGGCAGTAGCTTATGTAGGGGACAGCTAACCAAAGGATTGGCTTCATATTTTGAATGGGGACATCTATTCGAACGGGAATAGGAAACTCGGTAGTTTATATATAAGAGAATTTAGTTGTGTCTGTTCTGTTGGGGATGGGAGTAGGTGGGAATGTAGAAAAGACCCCACCTAGCTCAGCCCAGTTTGGTTCTCATGTCAATAAGCCATTTTGGGTTTTGACATGTACCCAAAATGTAGGCTCTCACAGGTGCTGTCTGGTTTCACCTCTCCACGGCCTAAGAGTGTGGTATCTCAATAACGCATGGATTTATACCACCAGGAAGGTTGCTGGCTTCTCCAGTAACAGTGAGCTTGGTGACTCTTTAAGCATGGAAGGCCAAACTCCTGTAACAGTGTGTGCATGGTATTAATATTTCTGGTTAGTCTAAACTGAAGAGGCTTTTACTTGTCCTAACAGGTATCTTGCTGTAAAAACTGTCAATCGTAACTGTTCTTTCCCACTGATGGCTGAAGCTTTGTCCTGCATACAAGATGGTATTTTTCATTGGTATGAAGCACTATGTCCCCCAGCTCAAACACTGCACCCACCTCGGCCAACACCACCATGTTCAAACAAGGAATTCTTCTTTATTTTTTCCCCATAAGTAAGGACAAGTTAGTACATTCGCTATCATTTTTCCATTAGTAGCAGTTTTCTGTTTTTCCACCAGTTGCATTGCCATTGATTTTCTGAACTGCTTGATGATGAATGGCGAAGTTTATGTTTAGCTGCTTGTGAAACTTTTCTTAAAGGAACTTGGTCTAAGAAGCAGGTAACACATTCCCCTCGACAACCTAAGTTATCAGGAAGAGGACAGCACCAGTATGATTGGTAATCCTATAACCTGCTTTTTCTTGTCGAACCTTAGAATTTTAATCAAACTTCTTCAGCTCTTTTCTCACATTCCACTAGGGTACGACCCAGCTTAGTTATCTAACTAGAGTGAGCCCTGCGGGTTCTACATATTGCCCCATTATTTACCACCATAAAGGGAGATTATAGATTTAAAAGAGCCTTTTAAAAAATAGATGAAAACTTAGACCTGCTCTGTATTTCCTATATGTGTCTTTGGAGCATATTCTGGGTACATAGAGATAAAATCCCCCTGTGTTTTTAGGACCAGATAACAGGAGACAAATCATGATAGATGAGTGGCATCTAGAAGCTGGCCAAATAAATAACTTATATTTGTGGGAATACTGAAGAATCAGCATAATACTTTTTTAAGAATCGTACTTTTTAAAATTTGCAAGAGGACTTGGGAAAGCAATCTGTCTCATTTTCAAATATTTAAATATTGTTTAACAAATCTGTGGATTACTGTTTTTTAAATTATTGGCAGGTTTTCTAGTTTTCTGCTTAACAGAAAGAAAAACACACAGTTAATAAATGGAGATTGCCAATTTTTTGGCCGTTTATAACACTGAGTAGATATAATTGAGTATTAGAAAATTCTCTTTCCTCACACATGTATGAGTTTCTTAAGACTTTAATACAGTTAGAGGTGGTGGATGGTTTCTAGGCAGCTTGTGCCTGATCCCAAAAGGCGAACATAGGCGGGAGTTTGCTCATCATACACTGTGTCCCCACTGTTTATGTACCTCTGGCTGGTCTAGAGATGCTACAGCCTGGGTAGTGCTGCAAATTCAGCTTCCTCGGAGCAGTCAAGGAGAGCAGAATTATGAATGTGTTTTACAGTTAAGTGATAGAGAAGCAAAGCCAGCTTCTGGGCTGGGTGATAAATTGAAACCCATAAATACAGCAGTACTAATTTGAAGTTCCGTTATTGTTTGTGCCATGAGAATGTGTGTATTGAAAAGGATTTTTAAAAAGCAATTACCAGAAACACCTCCCTTGAGAGTAGTATTAGTGAAGCATTTCCAGTCCATGGAGATAACAGAAACTTGGCCGTTTTGATACAGATTAATGGCCCAGGGTTAGGGGAGGGAAGGGGGGTTGAATCATCTGGAAGAGGTGAAGGATTTGAGAGTTATTAACTGAAAATAATAACTGAATGCCTAAAAAAGGGCTATCTCTGGAAAAAGGAAAAATAATTTTTAAAAAGAATAAGCTTTTAAAAGGATGACTTTCGGTGTGTAACTGATCTTTTTCTGATCTCTTCAAATTTCTTCTCACCTATTGCCTTAATGTCCTGGTGCTTTCTCAAAAGGTCCCCCCACCCCAAATTATTTACTTAGAGCCCCTTACTAAAAGAATTTTTTTGTTGTCAATTTGTCACAGGAGAAAAATGATAAAATACCCAGGTATTAATAGATTCATCGAATAGCAATGAATGTCACAATTTCTTCTCATCACCTATGGCTCTGCCTTCAAAGCAGGTGACAGGCTGCATGGTTTGAACAGGCTTTCTAAGGGTGTGTGAATCGGGCAGACTCATTCTACCTAAACCACTGTCTGCTGTTTTTATTTTTTGTAAAATGGACTACTTCAGTGACCATTGGTTACATGTAGTTCTGATAACTAACTTTAGACATTGACTCTCTAAGAAGGTCACTCTTCACTCTTGCCCGAAAGTGGGCCCTACATGGACACTAGTTTGTACAGACAGTTGTCATATACTGGCTCAAAGTCAAAAGAGAATTTTAATTACTCATTAAGCTGCCAAATTCTACTAATTACCCTAGACAGCATGTTTCATTGATTGCGGAATGGTAAACAAGCTACATATTTTTATTTGGACCACATCACCTTTAAATTTTCAAAGCCTCAGGCAGTTTCGCTTAAGGGGAGTAGTGGAGTGGGGATGGCTCTTCTTCATGAATGCAGCTCAGATTAGCAAAACCAAACTCCAGAGTTTGGACGTTTTCCTTCCTTTGGAAAAGCTGATTTCTAGAGTAGGCTGCTTGGTGTTTAATGACTTACCGGTCTTCCAGTTTAAATATACTGATCACCCTGCCTTACTTAGGCCCCGTGAGTAGACATAAAGCTAACTGAAGTGGCACCCCGGAAATGGAAATGGGCCACCCCGATTTGGTCATCCTTCAGGGCTGTGTAAGCACACTTAAAGCCAGGGGTTACCCATATCATCAGGCGGTCTTTACCCAACAACCTGTGCCTGAGTGTTGGCTGCCTCCTACACTGCCTAGGAACACGGGCTGTCATCAAGTTTACTTTTAGTGTCCCATTTCCTGAATCCTGCCTCGAATGTGATCCAGTGGGGATTCTCCTAGATCCCTCTCTTCTTTGAAATATGTCTTGCCTTTTGGCAGGGTGGCATCTCTCCTGGAACCCTACTTTGTTCGCTCATTCTTTCCGCCTGCTCAGACCATCAAATAGAAGTGTCCTCAGGGGGAGTGCACAAGGCAACCGCTTTTGACCTTTGGAGAGTGTCAGTGGTTGTACTTGAGAGTGTCCCCCTGATTTTCTCCCTCGCAATGTGGCAGCTTTTCATCTGCTGCTGGATGCTGTCCAGGGCCTGATTGGTACTGTTCTCCCCACCACCACCTCCCCCCTTCTTTCAAGCTAGACTTCTAACTGCTTTTTATTCTTGGCTCCCACTCTTTCAATGATGAAGCGAATGCTCTTTCTGTTCCACATCACTGCAAATTCGAGACCCAGCATGTAATGTTCTCACATAACTGTCTCACCTGATCTCACACACGGTGTGAGAGCTGAAGGTAAGCTCCACATTTTGCTAGGTAACGGACAAATAAAAAGTGACTCTCAGACAGCAACTCACAGATGCATGAAATGTTTTGATCTCCACACAGACTGCCAGAATTTCTCTTTTCTAATTCCTATTTGTAGTGATAACATTTTCCTTCTTGTGATTTTTAAAAAAAAAAAAAGAATAGCGTAGTGTTTTGAAATAATTGCAGTTCTGATTGTCACTATTTCTATTTTACAAGTTCCAGTTCTTTCAAATTATTGTATTCAGTTGTGCACTAGTGTCAATAAAATTGACATTTGTGAAGCAATTTCTGGCTTTTTTCTCCGGGTTTCACTGGGTCTGGTGGTGTGTGGGGTGATTGGGTCTTTTCTAACACTAAGACTTCATTTCAATGACTGTATGTTAAAAAGCAAGAATTTAAATGGAGGGATTTTTACAGTGGGAATTTCTTGAATCTGCCTTTTCCTCACATTTCCTAATCTGATTTTTCAAGAATCATCGTACTGCCCAATAGTCAGTGGGCAGGATGTATGCTTTTTGGTTGTTTTTATGGGTGTGGTGGCTTTTCACCTGTGTTGGTGATGCAGCTAGCTGATCAGCATGGGGCCAGATTGGGGCTGGTGGCGGTTTTTCCGTGTTTCATTCATACTGGGATCAAGTTCACTACCCAACTTCATTCTATGTTGTCCTGTCTTATAATTTCAAAATTGGTACGAATGAATCCAGAGGGAGAGGATAGATGTAAAGAAAATGGGGATACGTCTGGAAAACTGCACTGCACCTTTCTCTCCGAGATACTTGATGGTGTATGGAGTAGCAACAAGCTGAAACTGTATAATGGCAAAATGGAGAAAGCATTTACGTTGTCTTTCCTTATAACGGTAACAGACAGGACTGCAAGCTACTTAAAGTTTAATCCTTGTTCTGGCAAATCTGCATTAGAATTTTACAGGTATTAGGTCAAAGCACTTAGGTTAGAGGCATATTTAAAACATCTCATTTAATTTCCGTGGGTTAAAGTATTGATATTTGCAAAATTCTGTTGGCAGAGAATTTCATGTACACATCACCTCCTTTGGCTGACTTATGGGTAATTATACATTTTCATGTTACTTAACATGGTACTCTTGTCGGAGGAATAATTACCTTTCACTTTTTAACTCACAAAGGGGACTTGGGATGATGTAATGATCTCCAGCTTTGCATTTTGAAATGATCGCCTTTGCCTGTAAATGTGATGCTAGTGTTTCTGTCCCAAACAGTGAGAGAGACATGGAGTGCCATCACCAGGTATACCAAGCTTGCTTCTGTTCTTCGTAGAGCGGGGAGTTAGCTGCTTGCCCTTTCTTTAGCTGTGGCCCATTGTTACGAGATGTAGTCTGTCCTCGGTGCACAGTCGTTTAGTTTCCTATTAGTATAGCTCTATTTTCTAGTCATTTTCCATGTCTCCCTATGTAGACACTGTGTCTTTCTCAAGTAATCTTAGAAACTAAGGCGGTAGTGAGGAGATGGAGATTCTTTTTGGGGATACACTGTGCTTTTAAACTGTTGTAATTCTTCTCTCAGCAGAGTTCCCTGCCTTATCATTAATTACATAACTGAGGCTCCATTGAATTATTCATACTATGTTATCTTCAGTATTTATTAAAGCGGCTGCAACTTAAAAAAAAGAAAAGAAAAGAATGAAGCTCGTTAAGTTTGCCATGTGGTAGTCAGGTTCTATAGATCTGAAAAGATGAAAATCGTAAGTAGAAATGAGGTCCCAGAGAAATTACTTTTTTTTTCTTTAATACTTCTCATCCCCAAACAGGCTCCCTGACCGGTAGCCCTCACCTTTCAGAGTTGTCCATCAACTCACAGGGAGGAGCTGTGCCTGCCAGCGTGATCTTGTCCCCCAACCTGAGTCCTGACACGAAGCAAGCTTCTCCCTTGGTCAGCCCGCTGCTGAACGATCAGCCGGGCCCACGGACCGACGACGAGGAGGAGGGCCGCAGAAAGGTGTGGGGACTCGTGCACGCGAGTGTGGTGGTCTTTTTTGTTGTGATGTACATAACAAAATTTGCTCTTTTAACCATTTTTACGCATGCCGTTTAGTGATACCACATTTATAGTGTCATATGACGGTCATCACTGTTCATTTCTGACCTTTGTCATCATTCCAAACTGAAACTCTGTATCAATTAAACACTAATATTCCATTCCCCCTCTCTCCAGTCCCTGGCACCCACCATTTTCTGTCTCTTTGAATCTGACTACTCTAGGAATTTCATATAAATGAAATCGTATAGTATTTGTCCCTTTGTGATCGGCTTAATTCACTCAGCAGCATGTCCTCAAGGTTCATCCCCGTTGTAGCACATGGGAGAATTACCTCCCTTTTTGAGGCTAAACAATATTCCATTGTCGAGATGTACCACATTGTGTTTATCGCTCTGTCTATTGATGGACAGCTGGGTTGTTTCCGCCTTTTGGCTATTACAAGTACTGCTGGGAACATGGGTGTGCAAGTATGTGAGTCTCTGCTCTCAGTGGTTCCGTGTACATCCCCAGAGGCAGACACGTGGACTCTAGTGGGAAGCAAACAAGATAGATAGCACCAAGAGATTTTCTTTTATTTAAAGAGAAAGCAAAACCAATAGCCGGCCTGCTCGAGAGTGGTGCTGCCTGCCCACAGAACCGATGGACTTCAGAGAATGGAGTCACAGTGGTGTCACTGCCTGCTTTCACCTTTGTCCCTGTATCTCAGCTACACCTGTATTCCCACAAACAGTGTAGCTTCCGTTTCCTGAACACCAACACCACCAGCCCGGGCAACCAGGGCAAAGGCCCCTGTGGTTTTTGTTTCATTTATTTCTTGGCTTCTATGTTTTACTAATTCAATGCCCCGTTTTGAATGAAAAGTCCTCAGTGGTAGCTAACATACTCTTTCAGAGCCTTTCACTGAGGACAATATTCACATGGAAGGAAAGACTCCTAGACTGTTTTCTCATCATGGAACTCTATTCTCTTATCCTAGTTCCTCTCACTCAAAAAGTAGAATAAATGAGTTTATTTAGCTTTGATGTCAATTAACAAAAGATCGAAAGTAAGCGATGTACCTCTTTATGCAGGGCTTTGTTGTAATCAGCACATAGAGACTTGCACTGAAAACTTACTGTGTCTTGTTTCTTTTTATGGGTTTTGCAGAGATTCCCAACTGACAAAGCGTACTTCATTGCTAAAGAAGTATCCACCACTGAGAGAACATATCTGAAGGATCTGGAAGTCATCACTTCGGTATGTGTAGCATTTCCCCTAAAGCATTAATTTATCTCAGCTAATACTCAGCTTGAGGATAGAAGCTGGATCTAATTAAATGTTGGATTCTCTGACTCCAATTAAAAGGCATTTAGGTCTAGGTTAGAGAAATTAAGACAGTAATTGTATATTCAGAATGTGCTCGATAAAAATGGTGATTTTTTATTTTACATGTGAGGGCATTTCTTTTTCTTTTTTTGAGGGCATTTTTAAAGTGGAGAAAGTTTAAACATTTAACTGTCTGAGGGCAGCGATGCAGAACGTTTTTCTTTTGCCCATTGTCAAACATAGCTACTTATTTTTGCTCGAAGGAGACCTCAGAGGAATAGAAACTCCATTTTATCTTTGATAATAATTTGAGCCATGTCAGCAAAATCTGCCAGAAGACTGCCTTTTATTATTTTAATCAGGTCTTTTCAGCCTTGGAAACAATTTCAAAGCACTGCCGAGGTCTTTATGACCCCTGGATTGTAGAAAAGAACTAGCCCACTGGAGGTCAGTGGAATCAGTGGAATTGTGCGCCTCCAGGGCCTCGCACATGGGGCCTGGCACTGGGCCGGAGCTCAGCTCCCATCCTGGGACCTAGCCCTGCCTCACCTTCACAAGATGAAAGACATTGTGTGAAGGCAGCGGCTTTATCTCTCTGGTTGGGTGACCTTGGTGCTCAGAATTTGAACAAAGGAGCAGAGAGAGAAGTTAGTAAAGGACTGAGGACTGAAATGGGGTGGGGGCCGGCATTCAGGGGCATAAATCAGCGACTCCCCAGGGAGCTGGTAGGGTGGAGGTTTTGATTGAGGAGCTGCCCATTTCAGAGATTTGTCCTGGCTTCAGCAGTTTTTTGGTAATTAATCTCAGGAAGCAATATTAAATAGACGGCTGCTTCTCACCCTGGTTCTAGTGAAAGAAGAGACAAGCGGGCCTGGAAGCCCCTGATGCTCCCAAAATGCTGTAAAGCCCGTTGTCCCCCCAGCGCCATCTGCTGAAGCATTATTTCTAAAGAATAGCAAATACTCATCTTTACACCTCTAAGTGTGTCCTCTGTTTATTCCCAGTGGTTTCAGAGTACAGTGAGCAAAGAGGATTCCATGCCTGATGCATTGAAAAGTCTCATATTCTCCAATTTTGAACCTTTGCACAAATTTCATACAAATTTTCTCAAGGAAATTGAGCAACGACTAGCCCTATGGTGAGTACAATTATATTTAACAATAATATGTTACCCCTTTCCCTGTTTTTTCCTAATTTTTTTTAATGTGCCTTATAAGCAGCAGTCATGAGAAAAGTAAACAGTAAGAAACTGGCTTAAGACAAGCCAACCTTAAAATGATCTCCATTACATACTACATGTATCTGGATCTCTTTCTGCATATTTTTTCCCTTGGTTTACAGTTCTTCAAAATGCAAGTTTTCTTAAGATAATTAAATGAATATCACAAAATAAATGCAGTCATTACTTTCAAAGGACAATGAGGGTGATTAAGGATGGAGACGTAGGAGGGGCTCTCGGGGGTATTAGTAATATTTCACTGCTGCTTGCTTTATAGTCATTTCTTAGGTATCTGTGCCTCATGCAGTTTTCAGTAGCATATTTCACAGTGTTTAAAAAGTGCTTTGAAAAATACAGAGCCCCATGCGTGGGTGCGCGTGCACACACATACACACACACACACACACACACACACACACCACATACATTTTAACCTTGGGTTTCACTTACAGGAATTTACCTTAAGGATATGCTTTCATATGTGAAATGAGACATGACAAAGATATCCGTGGCAGAATTAAAGATTGGAAATGACCTAAATGCCCATGAATAGCAAATTGGCTAACGGTAGTGTTACATCTGTCCATTAAGCCAGGTAAACCTTAATCTGAGAGAAGCAGAGGGTAGTGCAGAAAATCAGGGAAAACTCTGTACACTGTAGAGTGCAAAATCTGATGTAGCCTTACCTAAAATAGAACCTTTTTCAGAAAGTTCTCATGTTTTTCTTTTAAGACAGTAACATGTAGATACATGGGGAGTTGACTGTCTACTAAACACGCATTGGAAAAATGCCAGGAGAAAAATAGCGAAGGCTTCAACTATGTTTTTGACAGAAATGAAACCCACGAATACTATATCCACATTTGAGAATTTGGTTGAAAATGATCTCCGGGGCATTAGTGACTGTAGGACCTAAAGGAGCCCTGGATGCAGCTGTCTTGCCCCAGGTGGCCCCATATCATGGGATTCACGCATCAGCTTAACAGGTTAGCAGAGCTGCTCCCTTCTGTTGTGAGGGGAACGTGCTCGGGCACCTGGCTTTGTATAGTTCTTACTCCTGGAGATAATTCATGCATAGTTCTCTTTCCTGTGATAGAAGGAGGTGGGAGGCTTGACTGAGATGCCTCAGGGAGGACAGTACAGTCAGGTCCAACATCAGCCTCACGGAACATGGGGAAAGATTAAAAATTCCACTTTAGAGTCATACTCTAGGTTGGTGCTGTGCATGTAAGAGAACTACCATTGTTCAAAATGAAAAAAAAATTCTACAAAATCTAACTTTATTTCACCTTCCCAAGTTTGTTTACCTGGAAGCTTTCGGTTGTGTTCTACCGTGTTGCTTCATCATTTCTACAAAGATGATTGAAGCTTTCGTAATGGAGTCAAAGACTTTACAGCTTGTTTTCTAGCCAGTGAGATGGATGTTAACATAGTCTTAAGTTTTCCCATCGACTCAGAGCATCTTGAACTGGGGTCATCTAGCAGTTTCAGTCCACATGGCTATTGATTTGTGTTGTTGGGGAGGTCACACATAGGAGATGTCATCCATTGGCAGTTCCCTGTCAACCCAGCATGGTGGCTTCAGCTACCTCCTGCCCACCAGAGAGAACTTCAGAAAGCTGCATTTTATTCTAAAAATAAAATAACCATGTCCTTGGATCTATCTGTGAGCATAAATCTTTAGCATCTGGCCATTATCTATGAAAGAATATCCACTTGATTAAAAATCAGCTACTGTCATTTGTTTCCCAGGGGATTTTCAATAGCGTATCTTTCACAGATCTATGATTTCATTCACATTTTATGTGACGATACCAGAAAGCGTATAAAAGACTCAAAGCCAGGGAGATAGCAGATAGTCAATATGCAGCTCAGTTGACGCGACCTTCAATAGCCTTGCAACAGTGGACACAAACCAAATTGATGACATTTATCAGGAATAAATGGAAGAATCTGCCATTAAGTTCAACTAATCAATTCCTCAAGTACATAACGAGGAAGACCTTGCTTGGCAGAGATTCAAGGCAAAAAGGCTGAGTGTGAATGAATTTAGTATGAGCCAGTAGAATAATGAGAGAAACCAGTGTCTTCATCTGTAGCTGTCAACACTGGCTGCTCATCACCCAGAGCAATAAAAAGTCTTGATAACCGCGCAGAGCCCCAACCAGTATATCAGAATCTCTGAGAAGTAAGCCCTAAGCATCATTATTTCCTAACGCTTTCCAGGTGATTCTAGTGTGTAGCCAAGGTCGAGAACCTTTGCTCTGGACTGCCTCATTAGAAAGAGACCAGAGCATGGAAAATGATTCCACCTTGCAACATCGAGGCTCGAAGCTCCTCAGAATACCTACCCACTTCTGAGTTTCACATTTGAAATATTATAACAAGAAAATACATTTTATTATTATTATTATTTTTTTTTAATGATTGTTGGAACAATGGGTATTTGGTTTAGGAGAGAAGATTTTAGAAAATGTAACATGGCTCTCTTCCGGTTGGTCGTATGTCAAAGGCAGTACCTGTCTTCTTAGTTGTACCAGAGGGCGAGATTTCAGCAAAGGAGTGCATTTCCAGCAGGGCACACTGTGTCCGCATGGGGGACAGGATTTCCTGGAGCCAAGTGCAGCGTAGCAATGAGAGGCGGCTGTGTGAGGTAGTGAGCCCCTGCACTCCCGGGCTTGGTGAGCAGAGGTCGACTGTCTGTTTCCAGAAGGTATTTATCTAGTGGATGGAACCTCAAGCCTGGCAGTGCCTCTGGGTCACTTCCAGAGGGAATTTTGAAAAACTACGGGTTATCAGGCCCCACCCAGACCTTCCGAATCAGAACTTTGGGGTGAGACCCAGAAATTTGTATTTTTGAAGTGTTTCTAGGGGGTGACTGTAATGAATACCTTTTCTGGAACAAGTGGTGTGGAACTAAGGTTCTGTGATTCTTCAGTTTACATTTTTGGTTTTAACTCGTATGTCTTCTGTAAGCAACGAATAAATTATTGAATGAAGGAATAAATACATAAGTGGGGAGGTGAGTATGTGAGCATTAGGTTTTGCCCACTGGGTTCTTGCAGTCTCAGAGGAGGAGGCAGGCATGTAGAGGAAGGAGGGCCTAGATGTGTGTGCCACGTCCAGTGTGGGCACAGGGTGTCACCGGCCAGGTCTGCCTTGGAGAACATGGGGGCCATTAAAGCTTGCATGGAAGAGGTGACTTGTGGGTGAATATATTCAATGAGAATGGATCACAGGGAAATGTATTGAATGGATAAGGATTTCACACTGAGTTACCAAGACCACATGTGTGTATGTATATGTGTATTTTTTCATACTGTGATATGGGTAACAAATTGGCTCATGTAGACTGGGAAGGCCGTAGTCAACACTCGCCATCCAATCACCACCTGAGATCTACCTGTCCGTGGTCCTTGCGGAGTTTCGTTTCTTCATCTGTAAAACGTGGAAAGCGGTCTCCACCTCACTGGGCTCTTACGTGAACTAAATGAGACAATGTTTGTAAAGCGCTTAGTGTTCCGCCCCACATGCAGGAAAAGGGGGAAATTTGCCATTAGAGTTTCTGCACACTTCACCCTTCCCCTTCCCCTGTGTCAGCTTCTTACATCCCCATGCACATTTGTCAAAACTAAGAAACCAAGATTGGTACATTAATGTTAACTCCAGATTTCATGCAGCGATACTTTAAGTTATTGTTATTGTTAGTGGAAAGAAATCTAAAATGTATTATGTACATAAAGTTCCCCAAAATTTGATAGTTAAATGACACAGCCAACATGCTTTTTCTCTGCCGTCTTACATTAGGTTGTCGTATAGTTTCATCAGTAGTGGGAAATTATAGGGGGAAAAATTCCCAGGAAGTTTTCCTGTGTGACTAGGCTGAACCCCGGCTCAGTAAACGCACCTGCTCCTGTCCAAACTTTGTATTCTCCTAAGTAAACACATCTGAGAAGAGGATGGACCGTCTCACCTGCCCAAAGCCCAAGTTACTCTGTTTCTTTAAAAACAAGAAAGCAGGTTGGATGACTTCTGAAAACATGAAGCATGCTTATCCTTTTGAAAGCAAGCGCATTTTGCTCACCTGTTCACATGCATCCAGAGAAAGTCACTTCAGTCTTTGGCATTCGGGCAGGAGTCCCAAACTCCAGCCCTGACATGACGGGCCGGTGCTGAGCACCAACTGGCCAGGTCATCCCCCCAGAGATGAGTGAAGACCTGCTCCAGGTCAGGGTGCCTTGGCAGATCCTTCGGTGCACAAAACTCAGCTTGCGGTGGGCAGGGAGCTGGGACCCAGGGAAGAGTCACCCGGTGAGGCACTTACAGTGTCCAAGAAAGTTCAGCCGCATTTGTTTTGTTTTGTTTGAAGAAATTTGAGATGGAATCACTTGGAAGGAACGCAGAAGTCCAGCCAGGGGAACTGGAAAGACTGGACGTGGAGGTGTCACCATACAGACAAGTCAGGGCTCCTGGGATAAAGCTCCGAGCCAGGTGTAACTGGGAGGACGGTCATGAAGTGACGAGAGAAGTTAAATGAAGCTAAAGGAAGAAGCAAGGAAATCGGCGGGAAGGTGAACTTGCCTTGGGACACGTCAGATTTAAGAGATGGATAACAGAGTCCTACAGGCATGCTCCTCTCGGGCTGGGGAGAGAAATCAGACTCGGCGGCGTAGATTCGGAAATTATCTACAAGAAGAATCTTTTAAGGAAGAGAATGTTAAGACAAAAGTGAGCCAGGGACAGAATCTTACCCAGTACACCTTTTGGCAACTCTCCATAATTTGTGGTCGAGCAAGAGCCAGCAAAGGCAACAGAAAAAGCCACCAGAGATTTGATAAAAGGAGGCAACAGGGGCAGAGGGTCCCAGAGTGGTGGCAGGGAGGGCGGAAGGAGTTCCCTGGTGTGCGGGACCAGGCTCAGGACGGACGGGAGTCTTTCGGGGATGAGGGGTGAGGAGGGCATCCTCGAGGGATCGGAGGTCCCTCCACACCTGTGACGCTCTTTGGGTTGTGGTCAGGAATTTCATAGGTGAAGCAGTTTTGACTCACCGTGACACTCTAGTGACCGAAGTGGAGTAGAGATGACTGAGGGTCGGAAAATCGTTTAACACACTTCTCCCCTTGAAGTAGAACATCTTGACAGGAGCAGCAGTGAGCAACTATAGGACAAAAAGAACGAAATATTGTATTCAAAAAACTAAACATAGAACTGACTTCCATATGACCCACAATTCCACTCCTAGGTGTGTGCCCTAAAGGACGACACAAGGGGCTTAAACACTCTCGCACATCGATGTTACTTGAGCGTTATTCACAATAACCAGACGTGGAGACAACCCAAATGTCCACTGCCACATGAACGGAAAAACAAAGCCATGTCGCTTAAGGACATTATGCTGAGTGAAATAAGCCAGAGACAAAAAGGACAAATATTGTAGGATTCCGCCTATATGAGGTTCCGGGAATAGTAAGTGCTTCGAGGCAGAACGTAGAGTGGTAGTTGCCAGGGCCCAGGGAGGGAAATGGAGACTTATTGTTCAGGGGATGTGGAGTTTGTTTTGGGGACGACGAAAAACTTCTAGAGATGGACGATGGTGGTGGTTGTACAACGATGCGAATATCCTTTAAGGTCACTGAACTGTGTGTTTAAAAATGGTTCAGATGGTACATTTTGTTTGATATGTGTGTGTGTTACAATTCTTAAAACGTAGAAAAAATAATAATCCTGGGGAAGCCGGTGCAGGATAAAACCAGAGGCTTCAAGACAGTGCCTTGCACTGAGGGCCGCTGGCCCCCGAGGTGACTCGGCACGAGGCGCTGACCAGGGGCTTCCCCAAATGAACACGTTTGAAGCTTGTGGTGGTGGCGGGTGTGTTTCCTGCTGGGATCGCCTCCGTTGTGACCGAGTCAGCATCCACAGCCAGGCCTTAACAGGTGAGAGTGAGCTGAGGACCTCAGTTTAAAGCTCAAGCCACATGTATACCGAGGGGAGAGTCCAGCTCTTATCTCTTGCTAACTGAGACGTTGTTGGGGGCGAGGCGGGACTTAGCAGGTGCCTTTCTCATCTGACCGCAGACCTCACAATGCTCGCATTCCACTTTTTGTTATATGTTCGCCATTCTTGGCTCTTTTCATCTCTCATCATCGTTTCCCTTTATTGCCCAACATTCTGGGAGGTCAGTGGGGCTTTATACGCAACCGATGAGAAATGTAAATAGGCTTTTTACTCTTTGTGAGGGACCCAGAAAGTAGGGTCTTTTGGGCGATCATCCCATTCAGGGAGATGCTGCTCTATTTTGCTGAGGCGAGGGCCTCTGATGTTAATGCTCATTGCCTTCTCGGGCCTGTGTTAGATGTGGGATCGTTATGGGAAAAGCTAGAAGGAGCCTGTTTTCTCAGGCTTGCTGCACTCCTGAGGTTCCTGTGAGCTGGGTGGGCAGAGATTCTGTTCTTTTTACAGGCCCCTGGGGGTTTCCTGCAGTGGCTCCCTCCACCACCCAGAAAGTCAGAAGTAGTTTTCATAACTTTCTCTCTCAAAGGCGCGGTGTCTCTGTGTCATCGATGCAGGCCTGAGCTCACGCCACGTCCCACACGTGCACACGCGTGCACACCCACCTCACCCCTCCCCTCAGCTCTGAGAGTTGGCACCACCACACTTCACCTCTGCGTCACCGGGAGGGACAGATCAGACCCGGACCTTGTCCTTTTGAAAAGTCACCAGTGGCTGACGGTTGCTGCCACACAGTGAAGCACCGGCTGGCTTCGCCCGCTCTGATGGTTTACATGATACGAAAGCTTTGGTTCCCCCCAGAGTTGATATCTATAGATTATTTCCTGCATCCACATCAGGAAAAGATCTGGTTTCCATCCTGTTTGGTCAGTGCCCAAGATCTAAACATTTGCAAGTCCATTGAGGAGAATTCCTGTAATTATTTTCTGGAGTGACAGTTATTACCCCACATACTTTGTGATCGGCTAATTCTCACAGCAGGGAGGCCCCACGTCTTCCCTAAGACAGACCATGTGAGGTGGTAAAAGGGGCAACGAGAACTTTTACACCCCTTTGGTAAAATCAACTGCAGAGCCTTTTCCCTTGGAGCATTCTTGTGTGATGTGTCCCACCGCCTCACAGGCTTTGCATGGTCCAGACGTTCCAGCAGCCATGGATTCTGTCTTGAGCAGGAAGTCGGGGTCACAACCCTGTGTGTCAGGAATCCCAAGTCTAGTCCCACAAAGCCAATTGACCACATTGATTTTTCTCCCTGTAAAACCGAGTCAACCAGGTCCCGAAGCTGTGGTTTCTACCTCCCTTCTCCCACCTCCAACCTCCATCTCTCCTCTGAATTCCCATGATGTCACCTACCAGCTACTTTTCAACAGGAATCTCAGTCCCTTACACACGTCTTTCCACGCTGCCAAAACTCTGGGTCCCTCCAGCGAGAACCACTCCCATGCCCTTTAGTCTAGCTTGGAACTCAGAACCGTGTCGGTGTTTGATGAGTGGCTGATTTTCTCATTTGTAAACTGCATCACAATTTTTAAGGCTCGTTTTGTGGTTTTAAAGCCTTTTATTCCTTCTCTTCCTCAAAGATTTTTGAAACCGTTGACAAATGGAAAACGACATAAGAAAAGGATAAGCAAGGACATCGAAGGCTGCACTGTCCATTAGGGTAGCCACTAGCCACTTGTAGCAGTTTAAATTAATTTAAAACTCATTTTCTCAGTAACCCTAGCCATATTTCAAGGGCTCACTAGCCACATGTGGTGAGTGGCTACTGTATTGAAGAGCAGAACATTTGTCATTACAAAGATTTTTGGACAGCATTGGTCTAAAAACTGAAAAAGGAATAGTACAGCGAACACAGGGCCTGTCGTAGAGTAGTCGCTCAAAATACTTAAAAAACAAATGTATGAAAATGTCTTGGTTTCCTCAAGGGTAAATCTTAAAGAATGATATATATTTGCTGTTGTGTCTCAAAGCCTCAAAGCAGAGGGGGCCTGGCAAATGGGGGTGGGCAGTGCTTTTACACGTGTGAAAAACCATATTCACGCGGAAAGTTTGTGGCATTGCTGTTAATTACGAACACCCTGAATGGCTTTAGGCCTAACATTTAGAGGGAAAGAACTCCAAGAAGCAGCCTCATTGCTGTTCACTTGTAACGTGAGAGCGACTTTCGGGCTCCCTACAAACCTCCTCTCTCGGCCTGATCTAAAACAGTCGCCGCCTGCTAACTTGTGCTGCTCCTGCCAAAACGTACCTAGGACACAGGCTGTGTGGCCAGGGATCAGATTGTAGCGTGACTCTCCCTTTTCCTTCCCACTTGTACACTCGAGTTTCTGGTGGCAGGAGCCCTCTCTGCACCCCAGAGCCTTGAGCTGTGGCCCGTGTATTCATGCTGTCAGTTTGGGGCCTAGGGAAATGAAAAAGAAAGCGGGCCTTGGAGTCAGACAGACCTTCCTTCAAATCGCACTTCCACGGGGCATCCTTGGGCAAGTCACTGAACCTCTCTAACATCAGTTATTTGTAAAGAGGAAGTAGTGACCACTTGCTGATGAAGGATGAAGGAAAGGAGTTTGCAAAGCATTTGGCAGGGTTTCTAGAACCTGGTGGCAGTCAGCACACAGTAACTAAAACCCTCCCCAGCGAAAAAGTTTGCAGCCACCCCTCGTCTTCCTACCCTGGCACTGTCCTTCCTCATAACAAAGCCACCGACTGACAAAAGAGCCAGGTTCTTCTGCTTTGCTCTTTGCTCATTTGCAGCAGGGTCCGTGTAAATCCTCATGTCAGCGAACTTGGCCAGGGTCCTCCTTCGTGTAGTCAACAAATATTTATTGTGTCCCCACTATATACCGGTTACTCTTCTCAGCGTTCAGTGAACAAAGCGGCCTGTTCTTCCGGAGCTTGCGTTGTGCTCACATCTCCTGCTCTGCTTTGCAGCGAGGAGGTAGCCAGAACCAGCCTGATAAGATTAGAAAGCAGAGCCTGGGGTTAGCTCAGAAGATCCTGTCCTGCTTTGTACTCATGCCAAGCCGAGAGAGCAGTGGGTACCTGACCATTTTCTCAGAGCAGAAATCATCGTCGGTATTCTAGAGATGTTGAAATCACAGCTCTAGGTCTGGTCATGTGCACAGTCGAGCACCTTGCGTTTCTGCGGTATCTTTTAAAGCGTTTTCCCTTAAAGTATCTCATTTGACAATCAAAACAATCTTGCGGCATTATCCCCATGTTTTCCCCTATGGAAATGAGGGCTGAAAGGAAGAGCACCTTGCCGGGAGTGGTTAAGCGTAAAGCTAGGTAGGACTGTACCCCATTTCTTACTTTCCCTGTGGCGGCTGTGAACCTGGGGGTTGGAGAAGTAGCTGTTGTTAACTTAGTCTCTGGTTCTGTCTATTAGAACTTACTGCGATGACGGCAATATCTACGCCTGCGTCGTTCAGTGTAGTAGCCACGAGCCACGAGCGGCTACTGAGCACTTAAAATACGGCAGTGTGACTGAGGAACTGGATTTTTACATTTCGTTTCAAGTGAAGTTGAAATTTAAGCAAGCATGTGTGGTTACCGTATCGGACAGTTCTGGAGGCTCGAAGGGGGGGAGCTTGGAGTGATAGAGGGATGACGGACCCAGCCTCCCTTTCGTGCCTGAATGCCCCAACACACCATGTCCTTCACCACCTACTTTCTTAGAACTCAAACGTCGAGGTCGTTGTCAAGAAAAACAAGACTCTAGGGGATTTCTCTGGGCCGGGCTGTGCAATAGCCTGTACCGTCTCGGTCTGTGGCACTCTGTGATGTGCATAGTGACGAAATCGCCTAACAACGCATTTCTCAGAACGTATCTCTGCCATTAAGTGGCACATGACTATAATCTATTACCCTGGCTCATTTGTTTGCTGTCTGAACCCAGCCACTCTCCCCATCCCACATATTAGTGAAAAATTTGTCTTTGCACACTTACTTATTTGCACACTACCCTTTTATTTACATAGATACACAAACACACGTAATTACAGACTTTTTTTTTTTTTCATTTAGTACAGAAACCAGAAAATAGTAAGAGTGAGGATGCGATGTTTGTTTCACAAATGAGGCCTCACAGAGTTAATTACGTTTTCCCAGGGCCAGGGATCACCAGACACACAGCCAGGGGAAAAGTCAGCCCTGCAGCGTCCAGATGCACGGTTCGCCGCTGGGTTTCAATCTGACGAGATGACGCCTTTTTTTTTCTTTTATTTTTCTGCTGAGAAGGGGAGGGCAGAGTGTTTAATAACGTGCTTCGATTAATACTGGGCTACTTGGAAATCCCAGTGGGTCAGCCACTGCCTACTCTCCCTAGTAAAGGATCTCCCCCCACAATTGCCCGAGGCCAGGTCCAGTGTCCTCTCCCAGGGGGGACGGCTCCCCAGTGCACACTGTGCGGGATGCTTGGGGATTCCATCGCCACCAAGGTCCGCAGCACGCTGGAAGTTCGGTCTCTTCTAGGGTTCCACGTGGATTGAATGAATGTTGGCCCTGGGGTCGAGGATGTGAATGGGAGACAGAGTGGAGATTTTTCCTGTCGGCCTTGCCCCACCTGCATGGCCCTGCTGTTGGTCAGCCGCCGTCCCAGAGGACTAACTGGTCCCTGTTTTCTCTTGTCCTCTTCCTCCTCTTCTCTTTGCTCTTCTCTTTGCCGAGCTGCGGACCAGCTCACATAGCGGCGAGTGTGTGTGTTCAACCGTGGGCTGTGACCACGTGTAGTTGATCCTGGGAGTACAGCGTTTGTGGTGCATGGGCCAGAGCTTAGCATCTAAGCGGCTGCTTAGTACGCAAATGGGTTTCCAAAGCGAAATTGTCAAGAGGATTTTCAGCTTCGTGGCTGCGTGGTAATTACACAGACAACAAATATGTGGCCCTGTCCTCCAGACAAGGACCCCTTTCTTGTGAGGTTAACATCCGGAGGGTGTTCCAGAAGAATTATAATTACTTTTCATGTTTTCAATAATATAATGACCTTTTAGCTCTTCATAATAAAGCAGATGCTTTGGGCTTGTAGATTTGGTGACACGAACATGTAGAGGAAGTAAAAACATGACGCTGTTTCTATAGGAGGCAGCAGGAGTTTGGGGCGTCGTTCCCACGGCCTGGCTCTGCTGTGGGACCACGCAGGGCTGGGGCTTGTCGTGTGTGCACCTGTAGGGAGGGCATGGGGTTGGGGGTGGGGAGGCAGAGCCGCTGCGCTGGTCGTGCTAACTTAGGTCCCAGCCTGGTTTCATGACACCACCTAGAACTGCCCCCTTTGAATTTATTGATGTCAGGGTCTTCCCAGTGGCACAGGGGACGGGATACTCAGAGCAGTTTCTACAGTAAAATAAAGATGCTAAAGACTTAGGGGGGAGATAGGGTTCTGTTAGGAAACCAATGCAGGAAGAATATCTCCCTTAGTCTGGGGTTTTAATATCAGTGCATTTTCTTTTAATAAATACTTGGCAAAAGAAGAAAGGAAATGAAGTCAGTAGCGTCTGGCTTCCATCATCGCTCGCCGCCCCGCCCCCAGTGTCCGCTTTCCAGCACTTCCTTTACCCTTGGGTCAGGGCGTTATCTGTGAGAGGCAGGAAATTGCTCATTATTAATGGACGCGAGAGACCCCCAATTTCTCCTCTTGTTCACCCAATTCAGAAGACTTTCACTAAATATATCTAAATTATGTCCTTTGAACTAACTGAAGATTTTTCTTATGTGCACGGTTAAACGGCATGCCCATTTGAAAGTTTAGGGTCAGTTACTTAAGTTCCAGATAATAGCCACAGATAATGGCCTGCTTTTATTACTGTATGGTATTTAGTCAAAATCAGGTCTTTCTGGCTCAATTGCTGGGTTCCTTTTTGTTGCTCAGGCATAGGGGGTAGTGGAAAAGGAAGGAGAACTTTCCAGCTTCTAAAAAGCATCACATGATGGTGGTGCAGAGGGGTCAGTGTGTCTGAATACCCGAAAGACTCCATTGTTTGGGCTGGAGCTCCTTTCTGCTCCCAATGGTCAGGGGAAGAGCAACTAGTAACTTCTCAACCAAGCCCAGCCACACAGAATGGCCAACCAGTAAATACCTCAGTAGTGGTTTGACTAATGAGCATTTGCCAAAAATCCACAGCAGACTCAACTCTGCCGCTGATGAGGTGGAATGCTTGCAGTGATTCGCAGAACCTGGGTCTAAGTCGTATGGCGGAGCATTTTCCATTTGGGGGAGATTTCAGTCCAGTGGGTAAGGATAGAAGAGACAAGTGGGGGTAACTGAGGTCCCTAGCTTGAGCCCGGGGCAGAACAGGTATATCATTAAGGAGGAAAATGTAGGAAGAGGATTGGGTTTGGCAACAAGGTAATCAGCTCTGTGTGGATGGAGCCTCTTGAGTTTGAGATACCTGTAGGGGTGGTGATTCGTGTAGAACCCTCTGGAAGGTATGAGAAATACAGTACCTGGGTCAGCAGCCGCCAAGAACA
This sequence comes from Cynopterus sphinx, assembly GCA_030015415.1. NCBI lineage: Eukaryota > Metazoa > Chordata > Mammalia > Chiroptera > Pteropodidae > Cynopterus > Cynopterus sphinx. The sequence goes on from CM057381.1 coordinate 35,744,301, forward strand.
TTTGGGGAGAGACTTGGCATCATGACTTGAAACGATGCAGAATTGGAGGAATTACATAGGAAAGAGGAGGAAGTGAGAGAAGATAACCACTGGTGGATTCCCAGAGAACACAGTCATCTTAGCCTGAGAAGGAGGAGTCGGCAAAGAGGACTGAAGAACTAACCTAAGGAGAAATCGGGGAGCCTGGAGGAGCAGGCTTCCGGAAGCGAAAGGGCGGAGTCCCGGGAAGTTTGGGGGCAGCTAGCCCGGAGAGGTTGACGAGGAGCAGGAGTGGTTTCGTTCATCGAGAGGGTAGTAGCAGGCTTCCACAGAACCGTTTCGGGGCTGGTGAGGACAGAGAAGTGAGTGGGAAGTGCAGCAGTCTGCCAGCAGTGTTCCTCTGGGCAGCCAGAGGAAGCAGGAGGACAGGAATGAGTTCTGCGTCAGGTTAGAAGAGGATGGAGCCGGCTACAGAAACACAGCCTAGAGGGGCCTCGGAAGACCCGGGAAGCGGCTGAGGGCAATGGATGCTGCTCTCTTTCCTTACGTTTTAGAGGAGCTTGAGTCGCCTAATGGGTCTGGGCGCTCTGTCTCCCATGGTGTAATTTGTAACGTATGCTTCGTTAGAACCAGTGGAACATCCCACGGTGTGTGCAGCCAGGAGCCAAGCGAGGGGCCCGCCCCTCTGTGTCTGTCTGCCTTGATCTGTTCACCCCAGCTTTGCTTCGTTAAGCACGTGTGTTCCCTCCTTCCCTCCTCTCCCCATCTGAGATCCTTGATGAATCAGAGATTGAGTCAACAGTTCCAGAATTCTCACACGGCCTCCACCGGGATGGAAGTCGTTCCTCCCATTGCTGCAGATGCTGGCGTCTGTGTGCAGGGTGTCAATCCCTCATCCTGACTTGGGTTGCTTCATTCTACCCTGAACACCGTGGAAGCCTCAGACCAGAAAAAGTTGTTCCCTTTTCTCTTTTTAATTCATCCCTTTCATTTAAGTTGGCTTCTAGCGATCCTGAACAGTTGGTTTGAAGGTATTAGCCCAGTTTGTTGTTAAAAATCACGTTTTAATTTCCTCTGAGAAATCCTTTTCTTGTCTTCCGGAAAATTTGCAGAAATGCACTGGTCTCCTCGTGAGGCGTGTGGACTCAAACCAACCTCCTGGGCTCAAGAACAAAGCTCACTATGTCAGAGTAACGGACGTTAGACAAGCTATGTAGTTGCTTTGTGCCTCCGTTTCTTTAGCTGTTAAATTAGGGTGGTGATGGTACCCGCCTCATACGGCTGCCGTGAGCTTTAAACAAGTTAACGCCTATAATGTGCCCAGCGCAGTGGACGGCACTCAGGAAGTAATGGCTGCCATTGTTAGTGTTTCTTCTTTTTTCTGATTAAGTCCCTGATTATCAACATTGGCTAAAGCACTAAGCTAGCTATAAGATATGTGAACATATTTGTGTAAGAATATAAGAAAAGTGAATACATACCCAAGTGCTCTGCTGAAAATGCCCACATCTTGGTCATCTGCCGCCCAGAATGTCCCGGGGGAGACCCGGGTCCCTTTCTCTCTCCCCTCCCCGTGCCTGGGACACTAATCCTGCCCCCTTCTGGGGCGTTTCCCCCATTCTCACTTGCATGCATGGGTCTCCTGCACATTCTCAATTATATTTTTCTCTGCCCAAGAGCTTTTCACAGAATTCTTTGTCTGCTTTCAGGCTAAAGGACTCTTGGGAGCAGAAATTTTGATTTTTGAGGCTTCAGTCTTGCTTCTTCCAAGTGTCCGTCAGTCCCAGTCTGTGGGATACACTCCAGCTCTCTGAGCTAGTTACGACACGTGGTCTCCGCGCTGTGCTAAGGACACTGACATCACCCAAGTGTGGATGGGAAAGAAAATGTAAAATGAGACCACATTAAAGCGCTCAGAAAATGGTTCTTCCCTGTCTCTTTCAAAGAATTCAAGTGGAATTCTTTCTTTGTCTGCGAGTGACGGGTAATTTTCGGGTTTCTTCCCCGTGCCATCGTTCTGTGACGCCCAGAGCAGGGAAAGGAAGACCTACGGTCGGTGTTTTGTGACCTAGGGCGGGACATTTTCTGGTGGCGGTTTCAGCGCTAATGCTTTGGTTTCCAACCCTTTGCCCTCTCTCTCAGGGAAGGCCGCTCAAATGCTCACATCAGAGGAGATTACCAAAGAATCGGCGATGTCCTGCTGAGGAACATCCAGGCCATGAAGGTGAGCCGCTTTGGGACTCGGGCGGAGCGGGTTCACCAGGCGAAATCCTGCTGGAGCTGCCGGCTATAGTCGCTTTCCATGATATGACAGTCTACACCTAGCACCACGCACCTGTCCTTTCTGGGTCATTTCATCGTGACGCATAACAGAAAATCCAAGCACTTCAGGGGAAGCGCTTTTTATGCTTTTTCTCTTCAAAAGCTTTTGTGTTTCTACCCAAAACAACAGATATTTCCTGTGCACAGATCATTCAAAACCTGTTTTTAAATATCACGTACACAAAACGCGAGTTGACTGAACGTGTCATTTTTAGTCAGTTGTTTTGGCTTCTTGTAAGCATGACTAAACTACTGGATTCGAAGCTCTGTAGGAATTTCAGTCAGCGCTCTGACTTTAAAAAGTCAGTGTACAAGAGGAAAACATTTTCAACCATCCAGCTTAGCTGGTGATGCAGTTTCCCCAAAGAAGTCAATACATATTGAACCAATGTTCTACCTCGTTTTTTGAGATCGTCTCACCTCTTACATCTCAAAATTTCATTTTAATCTATTAATAAGTCCTTTAACGTAGAATGTTTTTATTTACACAATTTCTTTTGAATACAAATATATCTATGTTTGCATTTGAAAGCAATCTTCCTGTGTCTCAACTGCCCAGAGCCTCTCCAATGACCTTAACTAATAACTGCCGTAGAGCAAGTTAATGACCCCTTCAAGAAGGCATGTTGCTCATACTGCCACCATTTCAGCCCGTCCTTCCATCCGTCCGTCCGTCCATCCATCCATCCATCCATCCATCCATCCATCCGGTGCTGGCTGACTACCTATACTATATATGAGGCACTTATAGAATAGAACTTACTGTTGGGGTTTGAATTCCTAAGGATTTGGCTAAGTTGTATAATGTTTAATTTTTCCCCTTAGAATTACACCTCATGAGCTAGGACAAGGGGAAGATTTGGAAGGAGTGGTGCATGGCACAGGAAAGATAAGCTCTAAACCTTGAGATTTCCTGTTGCCCTTAACGAAGGTCAAGATATTATTTAACAGACTGAGCTGCCGCTTGCTTTTTCGTGGTGTTCATAAAGCAACACTCCCACTTCGGATAATATCAAAGGCCAGGGAAGTCATTAGGATGGCAGAACCCGACGTCAACCAAAACAAACAAACAAAAAAAAAAAACCCAAAAAATTATCTAAGCTATCCCACCATTAATGCCACAGGTGAGGTTGGTATACAAAACTCAGATGTAATGTAACATCTCTTCACTTTCCTGTGGTTTCTTATAATTAGTATCTGTTGTTTTTAGAGCAATTTAAGGTTTATTGAAAAATTGAGCTGAAAGCTCACACAGAGTTTCCATATTCTCACCCTCTTCCCACCCCAGCCCTCACCGCGCGCACACACACACACACACACACACACACACACACACACGGCTTTCTTATTAACCTCTCGTGTTGGTGTGGTACATTTGTGACAACCGATGAGCCAGTATTGATATGGAATTGTTAATTCACAGTTTACATTAGATTCACTCCTTGTGTTTTACACGCTGTGGGTTTTGGCAAGTGTGTAATGTCAAGCATCCACCTGGATAGAAGCATACAGGGTAGTTCTATGGCCTAAAAATCCTTTCTGCGGCACCTCTTTATCCTTCCCACCCTGCCATCCCTGGCAGCTCCTCACCTTTGACTGTCTCCGTAGTTTGGTCTTTTCCGGGATGTCGCATAGTTGGAATTACTGTGTAGACTTTTCCGGCTGGCTTTTGTCACTTGGTAAAGACATCCTTCCTTCTATGACATATTTTCGTTACTGTTGTACTTCTCAGTTACGTTTCTCATCGAAGCCTCTTTTCCCATGTTCTGTTTTTTTGTTTTTTTTTTCCAGCCCAATTCGGTTTTCTTGCTTTTTCTCACAGTGCTCCCTTCGTCAGGTTGTAAGCTTGCACTTACTTATGCCCTTCAAAGAGGCTTGGATTCCGCCATGCATCTCTGGGGACAGCAGCAGAGACCTGATAGCTCTTCCCCACCCCCTCAGGGACAGTCCCCAGAGTTCTCCTGTTTCTCAGCTCTCCCTTGTGGCCCTCTCTGGCCTGCCTGCTGACTTCCCCCCTCTGCTCCTCTCCGTTCACCTAGCACCTAAGACCTAAAAATACACCTGATTTCCGCTCATCGCAATTCTATCTCCTTGGTCTAGTGAGTTGGCATTTTTGCATTTAGTCAGCTTCCTCAGCTGTGCTGGCATTCTAGTTGTTGTGCCAGTCAAGCGTTGGTAGCGTGGAGCTCTGTGCAAGCAAAATAAAAATAATTGGAGAGGCTCAGAGAGCCACTGGCAGCCTTTTAAAGAAATTTGTGTATGGCAGTTATTGTCAGTTTTAAATAATTTTTATGAAGTGTGCAGGGGAGGAGCAGAAGACATAAAAGCCCAGATTAGCACTTGTGTCCAAAATGCTTCGGGTGGCCTCCAGCTTGCAGTCTTTCCCGACCGACCTGTGCACTTACCTGCATTTGCAGGGGCTCAGTGGGGATGCTGTGATTACCCTTCAGCTCTTGCAAGACCTTCTGCACGAGACTGAGGGAGCTGAGCCAGAGGCTCCAATCCCCACATGAAAGCCAGAGATACCCAGTCCTGTCCTCTAGCCCACGCTGTGAACTTCCAATCGGAAAATCTGCCCACAGGCACGAAGGCACTTCACATCCTCTCCTTTCATCTTGACCCTTCACCTGCCATCCAGGCTGTCTCCCCAGGCCTCCACCTCCTGCCCCTTCTCCTCCTTACACCACGTTACTCCTGCTGGCTCTGTTTTTTCTTTCCTGGGTGACTCTCCCAGCTTCCTGATGAGTCTCCTTGCCTTCCACCAAGCCATCCTCCCAAACCAACATATATATGACAGCCAGACTGGCAAAGCTTGTCTCTTTGTGGTCTGGAGAATACAGTCCAAACTTTAAACCTAACGAAAGAGACTTCGCACTAGCCCTCGACGGTCTCTCCAGACCCCTTCTCCCTGTCCTTCACATTCTGTTCTGCATCTCAGTGACCAGGAAATCCATTCTCCGGGTGTTCAGGTCCTAGCAAAACTCCCGCCTCGGCTGCATGCGAGCACTGATTCACTTGCTCATCAGCACATGCAGACAGCAGACTTATTGAGCATGTACCGTGTCTGTCAGGCCCTGAGGTTACAGTGACGTGGCAGATGATCTCTCTCAAAATCAAGTAGGGGAGCAGGCATGGGGTAACAGTGCACCGAGCCATACACATGCACACTGTACAGGCGTGTGCCCACACGTGTGTAACACACACAACGGCGGCATAGAAAACTGATGGATCCAGAGAAACTGGATTGAACCAATGTCAGTTTCCTGGTTGTGATATTGTGCTGTTGTTATGCAAGACGTTAGCATTAGGGGAGGCCCGGTGAAAGGCGCATAGGATCTCCTTGTAGTTTCTTTGTAACTTCCTTTGAATCTATTTAAGTCACAAACTAAACTCTACAAGAGAGACCACATGATAAACTGAGATGGACAAACACAGCATAACTGCAGGAGGATCAGTGAGACTCTAACTCAGCCTGGAGATCAGGGAAGGCCCCAGAGGGAGCCCTGAAGGGTGAGGAGGGCCTGGGAGGTGTCTTAGGAGGGGAGTGTCAGACGTAGACGGTCTGGGTTCAAGGACCTGGCACATCTAAGTGCAGGTTGTTCAGTGAAAGGCCGGGGGTGAGTAGCAAGAGGCAATGATGGGGAGATGGGAGGGATTACACCCTAAGGCCCTATGTGCCCTGCTGAAGACTCTGAGGTGGTCCTGAGATGCTGGGAGCTCTTGTATCCAAGAAAGAGGCGATGTGCGCAGCTGTGTCGTAGGAAGTTTATTTTGGTGGCTGATGCACAGTGGTTTGGAACTGCGAAGAGCAGTGACAGACCCTGCTGGAGACACCATGACAGTGGCGGGTGGTGCAAGGCTGAAATGAGGGCTGTGACCTTGGGGGTGAAGACAGGAGCTGGCTTGACAGTTTACAGAGGTAGAATTGGTAGGACTTGGTGAAAGAGTCCAACGGTGCGGGAATCTGGATCCAGCTTTTCTGTCCAGCACCTTCTGGCTGATGGTAGCACTGATCCTGAAGTTAGGGAATCACAGGTGGCCCCCAGTGAGACAGGGACCGTTGGGTTTGTGTCTGGATTCACTACGCTTCAAGCTGTTTCTGGAAGGTGCGAGTAGAGATGTCGGGATTAAGAGTCCAGGTGCGGGGGGGGGGGGGGGTTGGCAGCACACAGATAGCAGCTGCCCTTTTGTCCGGGGGTGTCCTCTGTCCCCCACTCCCTTAGTACTCTGTCTGGACACGTCCTCCCCTTGCACTTCTCCCCTGCCTGCTGTGAGGAATTCATGTCTAGTTTAATGCTTTATATCCTACTTTGTACCTTGTGTCTGTCTCCACCACAACTTGTTCAAAGAAAAAAATATTCGTCCACACTTGCCAACGATGGTAAAGCGGACCTTACTGTGTGGTGAAGCAGGACTGTCGTGACCGAGGGAGGAGACGGCGGTGGGGTTGTACAGTGATTAGGAGATTTGGGTTTGGCCCTGAATATAGCACGGAGCAGGGTAGAGTCAGAGGATGGAAAATTCCTAAAGGGAAACATCAGGGGCGAGGGGGCATTCTGGCTAAACCAATTGCAGGATTCTTGCTGAAGACAAGCCAGAGTGGTCAGACGTCCCCTGGGGGATGGTGACAGATGAGGGACACAAGGTCGAGGGTGGCAGCTCTCCAGGGTGAGGGTTCTGGGTAACCTGCCTTAGCAGGGTTCTTGCTAAAACATAGAAGTACACAGAGGGCCCTGGGAGAAGGGTCTGGAGCCTGACAAGTGTTTGGGCAAGGAAAGGATCTTGGTCAGACCCCAGGAGAGTAGGGAGACCGTGTCTAGTTCTCATCCAGCTCCCTGAATCTAGCGGTGTAGGGGGCTAATGGCAGGCACTGTTGTTGCATGAGAAAAAGGGGTAAGAGAAACAGACATTTTTTATTTTAACTGTTTGATGTGTACTGAGTGGTCCTGGTCTGTCTGTCATCTTTTGACGTTTAGAAGAAAGCCACACAGGGAGCTCCTATGCGTTTAATTTCCCCTCTGTTTTGCCAGTTTTGTTTTCAAAAGACACTTCACACCTCTCGTTATATGTACATCTCCCATTTAATCATCGCTACATGTTTTAAACTGCTCAGCTCTTTAATGGAGCTTTTTATTTCATTTTGAAAACTTAATTGAAATAATGAAGTCGTGAAATATAAAAATATGAACTTTAATGAAATGAAATGATAGCAGCGGAGTCGGTCTTCGCTCCTGCACGTCACACGGGGCGACCATGTGCACGTGCAGTTTGGCCCAGCGGGACCCCCCCCCACCCCCTCGTCTTTTGCCCTCCCCAGCCACTGGCCGCTCACCTGTGGAAGCACGGCGACGCTTTGGAGGCCCTGGAGACTGGCATCAGGAGCTCCCGGCGGCTGGAGAACTTGTGCAGGGACTTCGAGCTGCAGAAGGTGTGCTACCTGCCGCTCAACACCTTCCTCCTGCGCCCCCTGCACCGGCTCATGCACTACAAGCAGGTCCTGGAGCGGCTGTGCAAGCACCACCCTCCCAGCCACGCGGACTTCAGGGACTGCCGAGGTGAGAGCGCGGCTCCGCGGGCCCAGAGCTCTGTGACCCTGCGCCTCAGGTCTTCACGGCACTGCTTTTTAGTGCCTGGTCAAGTATCTTCTGTTTCCTCTTGCTTTTTTGGTAAAGTGAGAATGATCACCAGGACCGCCCTTCTCCTTTTGCATGTGTTCTCTTCTTTGATTCTGGGGGGTTTAGTGCAAAGAACCCTGGAGAAGCTCCACTGAGAGTCAGCCCCCTCTGCCTCCCTGGTTGGAGCTCATCATCCCTTTTTAGAAAATCACAGAAAATGGCTTGTGATAGACACTAGTGCTTAGTGCTGCTGGGCGCTGGTACCTGCCAGTCACCTTACTAAGCACTTCATCTGAATTAACTCTAATCCCTACGACTAGTCTGCGAGGCAAGGGTGAGCTCATTTTACATATGGGGGCTACTGAGACCAAGAGGTTAAGGAGCCCACTCAGACTCACACGGCTGGAATGTAAATGACGTGGAACCTAAATCCAGAGCCCTCGCTCTTGAGCATCCTACCCTAGTGTCTCGTGATGATATACCCACTGTCACTTGCTCAGCACCCAGGCCAGGTACTGTGCCAGGTAGCTTGCTAAGGTTACTAACGTTAAGTCTTTATTCTTTTAATAACTCTATGAGGTAAATGTTATCCCATTTTATGGACAATAAAACTGAGACTCAGAGGAGGTAAGGGACTTGTGTCACTCAATTAGCAAAAGGTCCGAGCTGATATTCCAGACCGTGCTGTCCCCTGCTGTGCCACACATGAACCTAAGTCATCTGTCTCACGCGATAGATGGTCCGTTAAAGTCTGCACCTGGACCATAAGCCCCTGGAGGCCTAGACCCTGCGGTCTGTAGCTGCGTCCCCAACACTGCCCAGCCAGGCGGCACACAGAGTGGGCCCTCTACAGGTGACACTTAGCATTACATGAACGTGCTCATCCACTCGTATGTCAAGGCCTGTATCTCTCACCTAACGTATTATAAACATCTCCCATCTCTCAAACCACCCGTGTTCACTTTTTCTAAATACTTCTCTTACTCCTTGGCTTGAAAACCTGGGTGATGTCTGGTTCCCCCAGACTAAAGTCCAAACTCCTTGTGATCTGGGCCCCCGACCAGTCTCTCAGACAACAGATACACATTAACTACCTGCCATGTATTAGAAAGAACGGGATGCATGTGGCCCCTACCTACAGAACCCATCAGAGGGCACAGAGGCGGTTGCCTGGTGCAGTAGGGGCAGGGGCTTCTCACCCAGCCTTCCAGCTTAGCAGGAAGTTTACGGCTGGTGTGCAAATGGCAGTGTTCCTGGGTGAAGGGAGGGTGTGGAGTACAGAGCTAGGAACTGCACATAGAGGTCTGACGGAAACTGTGGAACCTTCTAGAAAGTGGAAGCCCTGTGTGGAATGCAGAGGGATAGCAGCTGAAACGAGGCTGGCAGCGTAAGCAGGTGCCAGATCCCATGGGGTCTCATAAACCCTATGAGACCTAACCTAAGAGCCAAGGGAAGACAAGAAGGGCTTTGAGGAGGGGAATGGTGATGTGGAGCTTGTTTCAGAAAATTCACTCAAATTAGTTTAAAAAGGCAGCCCAAGAGAAGATTTGGCAAAACAGTTAAGACATTGGCGAGTCACAGAAGGGGAACAGAAACGGCTTGCAGCGTGGTTTTGTCAGCTTTTTAAAACGCCCGTGGTCCTTTATGCCTCTTGCCTCGGTACTCTGCTCCTTCTGCTTAGAGTCATTGCCCCCACCTCCTCGTCCTGTCCTGGTGTAACGCTTGAAGCCTCCTTTAAGCCTCACTTCCTGCCTGACCCTCAGGGTTGGGGGACCTTCTCTGCCCACCTACCTTGTTCCGGCATATCAGCACTGCCAGGTGGCTACTCCTGGACAGGATGACTCAAAGACATTCCAGCTCTGAGGACTCAGAGAGGCACAGATAAAGTCCCCAAGAGGATGAGGGACTTCTTGAGCTTTGCATGTGCTATCCATGGCTGGCTCGCCCAGTTTTCATTCTATTAAGCAGTCCCCACCCCTACCCTGAAGAGAAGTTTGTCCTGGATAATTGAGTAGCAGCAGCATCTGTTATATCACCGTAAATCATTAGGTGGCATCACCGTGAAAAGGCTGAGGAAATCGAACTATGTCTGAACATATATTTCCTGAACATCAGGGATACGACATGCCAAGAGCTGTTCCCAAGATGCCTACCCCATGAGCCGCTAGGGGCCAGAGTGCAATCCTTTTCCTCTTAGCACCTCCTCACCCCAACCCCACTGAGCAGTTGGTGCCCGGTAGTTGTTATTGGACTAAACCAGCGGGTAATGCCTGAAGATCGAGCAGGCCTTGGGGTTTGTCACTATGGCTGAGCCAGAGCGTTCTGTGATAAGCATTCTGGAATAAAGGAGGTACTTAGTTTTCTGACGATTTAAAGTTCAATTGGTACATGTTTCTTGCTTTCTTGACAAAAATACCTAAATGTTCAGCTGCTGTGGCTTGCATGCCACCTAGACTTGTGCTAATGGGCATTAGTGCCTTGTACACATGTTGGACGCCTACCGGTGTAGGAGAGATTTGCCCATATTGCAAAATAAAGTTTAGTTCTGCAGTTATTATTCTTTGCAACCATCTTTGTAAACGTTGTAACTTCTGCAGAAGGAAGGACTGGGGAGTGCTGGAATATTCATTACCCAGAAGTTTTACTATCAGTTAGACCCTCTCCCTGCAAGACCCCTCTTTTGCCTTAGATTTTTCTGTTGTCTCTCTGTACTCTGTTCTTCCCAGAGGAGGGGAATTTAAAAAATTCCTGCTCTGGGGACAGAATTCCAGGTATTCTTACTCTCCTGCTGCTTTCCCCTCTATGCCAATGCCAACGCCAGTTCTGATGGAAAGACAGCTGGACACCACGTGGCAGTGAAGGGGTCATTTGCATTTTCAAGGTGCTTTGGGGAAACTAAAGCAGATAAATACATAAAGCAAAGCAAATATATTCAAGCAAATCACTCACTTTTTAGAGAAATAGCAGTGTTTTCTCTAGAAGTGTGCATCTAACGTAGTCCAGCTACTAGAGGATGTGGCCCGGGAGAGTTGAGCTTAAAGATGTTGGGGGACCAAGGGTCGGGGGACCCTTGTCTGACATTAATGCTGCAGTTTTTGTGTTCGTTTCCTTCATTAGCTGCTTTGGCAGAGATTACTGAAATGGTGGCACAGCTTCACGGTACAATGATCAAGATGGAGAATTTCCAGAAGCTGCATGAACTCAAGAAAGATTTGATTGGCATCGACAATCTTGTGATTCCAGGAAGGGTAAGCAGCTGTGCTCTCACGCGTCGGAGGTGAAGCCATAAAGGTGGCATTTAAGTGACTTAAATTTGAACCTTTTTGCATAGATACTCACAATTAAAATATCCTCCTTCCCAAGTGGCTTCCTGCCCCCTGGGGACAAGTGGAAGAACACCTTAACATCACAGTGTCATTCAGAACTTTTGTGTTCGGAGCTAAAGGTAGCCTGTCACCCTTGTATTCTGTCTTTCCTCCTTATTGGCTGATTTGCTATTTTTTCCCTACCATGTTCTGAGAGGATTTGAAATAGCTTATTTTTTTAAATTTAGGTAAATGAAAATGAGTAAAGAATTAGGTAAAATGGTGATATGAAGGCAGAGGAAAAGTTAGCATATGAAAGCATACTGTAAATGCCCACGTAAGTATGCAGAGTATTTTTAAAAGAAACAATTTTTTTGTATGTAATAGAATTTTAATTAGGAATTAACCTTTTAGCTGGAACATCATTCTGAGAGAGACGCAGGTTCACTTGGGCTGTTCACCTTCACCTGCCCGGCACCCTGCTTGGGCCGTAGGTCCTTCACAATGAGGCAGCGCCTCGTTGCCTAAACACGCTTCTTCCAGGCTGAAGGGAACGTAAAAAATGCAGCATAATCTGCCTTTTTTCCAGTTCTCTTCCTAAGAGTCAAAACTATTAATTGATACATCTCATCGCATCTCGATGGGATCTTCTCCTGCAGCTCTCCCATTTTGAGCTATCCATCACCCGGGTTCAGGAGTTTGAGCCTCCTTGACGTGCTGCGTACCCGCCTTCACCTCCAGACAGGTTGCCAGTATGCCGGGCTCTCCGTCTTCTCTGGCCGGTGGCTGCCCGGGAAACTTGGAACCTGTGTAGCTTAGGGGAGATGGAGGAACATCTCTGTGTATTTGGTATTTCTGCTGGGAAGCCTAGTTACAGAACTGACTAGAAAACCAGTTGTGAAGACAAGTTGCCAGAAGAGTTTATGTGGTTAAGTGCTGAGTGGAAATTAAAGCTGGGATTTGCTTCAGCTCCGCTGGGGAGAGGATTCCGCCAGGCCTCGGCGCGTAAAAACCCCATCTACCCGTCCACGCAGAACTCTTAGTAAAGGCCTGTGGAATCAGAGTAATTTTCTCTTTGGACGTTATAAAACATTTTGCATATTATGCTACACGGCAAACAGACCATTTGTAAAGCATTTATTTTGAGGAAGGTCTTCCATGGAGCTATGAAAAGAGCTTTGACTTGGAGTGGGTGGCCCTGGGTTCAGATTCTAGCTCCACTAAAGCTGGGATGTTTCACCCGTGGAACGTTCCTTCCCTTCTGTGACATGGGGATGGTATCCTTTCCCTCGAAGGTCGTGAGGATCAAGTGAGATTTCATGAGTAAAACTAACCATAAATATGAATTCTGTTCCCCTGCCCCCACCTTCATCTATCTGAACAGACGAGGCAGACCTTTATTATTATATAATGTCATTGGTTACCTAGCACAGCCCTGTAAAAGGCACTGTGAGCATTTCGCCACATTCTGCCACCCATACCTGACCCAGTGACTTGGGGCAGGTTTCTAATCATTTTGCTTTTCAATGTCCTTATCTGAAAAATGATAATATTGAATGTACAGACTCATGTGTGGAGCTAACATACGCACCTAGCCCGTCTGACACACACCACATGTTCAATAAAGGGAAGTCACTGCTATTTATAAAGGTGAGGTTGGAACTGGGGTGCCAGTTGCTAACTGCAGACCCAATTTATCTGAGTATTCATTTGCTCATCAACTGGCTACACAGCCATTCATTGTTTTAAGTTATCCCTGAATGACACAGGAGGGACATGATGTCATGTTGTACCGAAGGAATGACCCACCAAGGCCAGTTGATTATCGTTCATTTTAAACTATCAAGTAGCCCACTGAGTAGAAGGAAGGTTCTGACAGATCTGTCTACAGATGAAATTTTAAAGATTAAGATTTAAAGGCGAACAGATGATTTTAGAGACACCCCCACACACACACACCTGCAGTCTAATCTCTAATGTGGCTTTCGGGCACAATCCCGCTCACCCTCCTGACCCTTACACCAGGTCAGTCTGCCATGATATGTCCTGGAAGGTGGGAGTGTTACCTGAGCCAAGGCCCTGGGGGCCTCTCTCTGTCCTAGGAATTACATGCCTGAGAGGTGTTTCCTGGACTGGCCTTCTAGGTTATAGGAGCACATTCTTCTTCATTAAAGGGACGGGTATGAGGCGTGAGTGAGGGGCATCATTTGGTTAAAATTCAGAGGCCTGGACACCTTTAGACTTGTCCTTTCAACAAAAGCAGCTTGAGCTTAAGGATATTAGGGGCCTTTACTTTTTTCCTATTCCGTGGTTAAAAAAAAAAAAAACTAGGCAAGAGCCATCTTCCACCTCCAGGCCTCAGACAGCGATATCTGAGCCCACAGCCCTTCCCTTCCCCGCCCTGAAGCCCCCGACACAGACCGCACTCCCTTTCCTTTCTGTGGTGAGTGCCTCCCGCCCTCCCATCTTCTCTCCCACTCAGGGAAAAGCCAGGATCCCTCGGGTTTGATAGGAAATGCATGTTCCGACAGCAACAAAGGTAGGGGCGGGAACAGGAGTCATAGCAGCAGTTAGGGTCACCAGCCCTCGTCTCTGATGAAAGCGGCCCCCTAGACACCATTTCCTCGTTGTTTATGTCTGATAACATCCACTCGCTGGCCCCGCAAGTATTTATGTTACTTCGTTGATCTCCAGAATATGTCAGTTAAGTATACTAGCAGACAGGAGTCTTTGATCCACGTTTCAGAAAGGACCAAAGAAAGAGTTGGGTCGTGTCATGCAGAAGTCTCAGAATCAGAATGAGCTGGTTGAACCCCTGTTCTTGGCTCAGTAGCCCTGGGAGCACGGTAAAACCTCACGGCAGGTATTCCAGGAATCTGTTGTTGGATAAACTACCCCAGTACTACATAGCATGGTTTTTCCGAGTCAGGAATTGGGCAGGGCTCAGCCAGCTGATTCTTCTGCTCCATGTGGCATTGATAGACACTGCAACCAGGCCGGTCTGGAGGGTCCAAGGCTGACACCTGGCAGGGACGGCCGAAAGCTGGGCTCAGCTGGGACTGTGCACAGAGAGCCCACGAGGGGCCTCCGTAACCCGGGCTCGGTGTGGCCTTACTGCTTACGTGCAGCTCAGGGCTCCACAAACAGTTGTTCCCAGAGGAAAAGCAGAGGCTACTGAGTCTCAGAGGTCATATAGCATCACTCCCATACACTATTGGTTAAATCAGTCGCCAGCCCACCCATATCCCAGGGAAGGAGGCAGAGACCCCACCTCTCGTGATGTCAAAGAACCTGCAGCTGTGTCTTAAAAGCAACCCTGGAAAAGTTTAGCGGTTCCTCAGTTTCAGTTCACCGTAGAATTTCCACATGACCCATCACGGGCGTGTGCCGAGAACCGTTGAAAACAACTGATGAAACAAAAACTGGAACACACGTGCAGAGCAAAACCATTCCCAATAGCCAGAAGTGAAAACGACCAAAATGCCCATCAACTGGTGAATGGATAAACACCGTGGTCCATCCCCTACAGTGAAATATTCAGCCACAGGAAGGAAGCAAGCTCTGATGCATACGACAATGTGGATGAAACTTGAAAGCATCATGCTAGGTGAATGACGCCAGACACAAAAGCCAGACACAAAAGGATTTATGTGAAGTAACCAGGCCAGGCAAATCCAGAGAGACAGAAAACAGATCGGTGGTCGCCAGGTGCTGAGGGAAGGGGGAACCGGGGAGTGCCCGGTGCGCAGTTTCATGTAGGGCAATGATGATGGATCAATGGATGTCCACTATGAATGCACTGAAGGTCACAAGTGGTAAATTTTATGTGTATTTTACCAAACCTTTTTAAAAGGAGCTTTGTTGGCGGGGGGCGTGGGGGATGCAAATGGTTCATGCCCAGAAGAGTTTATAGTTTGGAAGAAAAGGTTCCTTAGATACTTTTGCTTTTCACTCTTTCATCTTAGAACATGGAGACTAGTTTTTGAGAACCAGAGTCATGGAACAGACGCCTCTATTCCTAATACTCCCCTATGGCTCACCTGTCCTCTGGTTCCCTGCTGCCTGTCTGTATCTGGCCGGGTCCTTGTCCCATCCCTCGCAGTGGGAAGCCTGCAGGGCCTGGGGGCTGCGTGTGTAATCACAGCCCTGAGTGTGAAGCAGCCTGACCCGAGCATGCCGCCGAACTTGAGCAGTGTCCCTTGCTGTCATGAGGCCCGTGGTCATCCCTGCCTCTTAGGTTCCTGGGAAGGTGAGGAGCTTAGAGTCAGCTTGGCTCAGCATCCAGTAAATAGTGACTCTGATCACTGTGATTTTTAGAGTGAGAGGGCCCGGGGTGTGAGGAAGCCAGAACCCCTGCGCTGACACAGGTTTGCACGCTCCCTCCCACCTCTTGGGTCTGCTTTCTCTGCAGGAGTTCATTCGCCTGGGAAGCCTCAGCAAGCTCTCCGGGAAGGGGCTCCAGCAGCGCATGTTTTTCCTGGTAAGTGGTCTTCACTGTGATGGGTGATCCATGGGGTCACAGGACCGGGCCTCGGCAGCCCGAGGGGGCACCTGGAAGGCGGGAAGAGCCGCCTAAGCTACTCCGTTGTTGAGATCAATGAACTGTCAGATGTTTTGCACTTGTTGGTTTCAAACGGAGCCCATGCATCTCAGCCACGCTTGTCCTTGATCCTCTAGTTCAACGATGTCTTGCTGTACACGAGCAGGGGACTGACAGCCTCGAATCAGTTTAAAGTCCACGGGCAGCTCCCGCTCTATGGCATGACCGTGAGTATGCACCACGGGCACGACGTCAGGGCCTCTCTCTTTGGGCTGCCTGTAGTTTGCAGACCAGGCTGAAGGGAGCCAGAGCCAGTGACAGTGACATGAGGAAGGAAAATGGAATGAGAGCATCACAGGTGCTATGGGAAACCTGGGCTTTGTTAGGGCTCCTCCCTACAGGGGCGCTGGGACCTGTCTCTTCTCCTCCATGTGGGATTCGAGGTATCTCAGTTCTGCAACCAAATGGAGAAGCAAGCAGATGTGGCCATGTGATGTGAACTGGCCTCTCACTGCCCTGTGCCGGAAGGACAATCCCCACCATCCACGAGGAGTGATGGAGCCCAGCCTACCCTAGACCAAGGAGTCACCTGTCCCTCCCCCGAGATGCAGTGGACAGACCTCAGTATTCTGTGACCCCTGGCTGGCAGATGCAGACAGGAGGCCAGTCAGCACAGCACTGCTTCCTGGTCTTATAACCACACTGTCCTCAGTGGTTGGACAGAGTCTACAGGCTCTGCCAGAAAATTCAGTGCATTTTCACTTTCTCTTGCCTTTCCGTTGTTTTTCTCACTTGGCCCTCCATGCTGCGGGCATTTTAGTAAACACATGAAAACGCACTGAGCGCCTTGCTCCCTTCTTGGCAGTAAAATTATGAAAACTTGTCCCGCAGATAGAGGAAAGTGAAGATGAGTGGGGTGTGCCCCACTGCCTTACGCTGCGGGGCCAACGGCAGTCCATCATCGTGGCCGCCAGGTAACTCGGGCACCTGACCCCTTACCTGTTTACCCTTTCACCTGCTGTGGTCTGAACACCTGACATCTGTCTCTTCAGTTCTCGGTCCGAGATGGAAAAGTGGGTTGAGGACATACAGATGGCCATTGATTTGGCAGAGAAAAGCAGCGTCCCCACTCCCGAGTTCCTGGCCAGCAGCCCCCCCGACAACAGTAAGTGCGGAAGGAAGCTCAGCCCACTGCCGGCAGCAGTGGGCCATGGAGGGCGGGGCAGCTCTGCTGACGGGGAGAGCCTATTATTGCATTTAAAATCATCTTAAATGGTGGGCCTCATCATCCAGGGTCATTTGTGTTTGAAGCTAAAACTCAAGGAACTTCCATCTCCTTAAAACTGTGTAAGCGTGCAGGGAGGTCATCTTTCCTGGGCTGTATTGCTGCCTGTCACATAGAATGTCCGTGTCTAGGGACAGAAAACAAGGCCGGCCACATGCTGGGCCAGCACTGCAGGCCCCGTGCTGAAGCGTGGTAGGGGCTCTCTGGTAGAGGGGCTGGTGGGACGCCCTCCCGGGTGGGATCCTGACAGGCAGGTGACCGACCGCTAGTGTGAGTTCCTGCTCCGTGGGTGCATGGGGGTCCCCAGGACCAGATCGCTGTGACCACCCCTTCTAAAGAGCAAAGATCAGAAGCACTGTCTTTTGCCTCATCCTGCAGAGTCCCCCGATGAGGCCGTGGTGGCCGACCAGGAGTCGGAGGATGACCTCAGCGCCTCACGCACCTCACTGGAACGCCAGGCCCCTCACCGCGGCAACACCATGGTGCACGTGTGCTGGCACCGCAACACCAGCGTCTCTATGGTGGACTTCAGTGTGGCCGTGGAGGTACCTGCCGTGAGCCTAGAGGGCGGGGGTATGGGACGCTGAACGACACTCGGGCGTGCACACTCAGCCTCTCAGGTTAGGGAGCCAGCGGTGACCTCCTCCTATGACCATTTCCTTTTGTTCTCCAGGCCATCTATACCTTTGTTCCCTCTCGTGGAGTTAGCCATAGACAGAACCTATATACATTTAGCCCTGTGTCCGTACGAGAGGCCTAGAAACGGGTCCCCAGTGCCAGTGTTGGAGAGCTCCAGGCACCGAGGTTGCCACATCCCAGAGCAGCCACCCACCCCACACCCCTGAAACTGGGAACAAGGAGGCAGTAGGGTCAGAAAGCTGGTACCAGCCGGAGCAAAGTCATGTGTAATTCATGGGGGAACCTCAGACCTGGGCTCTCTGGGCAGGCGCTGGGAGCCATCTTTGATGATGGGGCTCTCCTCAGATTGCAACTGTGATCCTTCCAGAACTCTCCAGACGCCAACCCCTAAACATCCTCCAGCCCAGGTCCGTGATCCATAACCTTTCAGAAAATGCCGAACTGAAGGAAGCTCTAAAACCAGAGTTCTCTTCACATCCTATTGGCAAAAGAACCTGACCTGAGCTGTTTTGAGGACTTTTATCATTTTTGTGTGAATGTTCACGTTTCACCATATAATCATGTTTGATTCTGGGCAGCTGCCGCAGACCCCACTACTAGGGGTGCCATATAGTAGAGGCATGTGATTATCTTTCTAAAACCTGAATGAAGAGTTCATCCCTAAATGCAGACACCTGGTCCAAAAATGCCACCTAGAAGACCGAGTCAAGAACGGGACTTTGCTTTTTGAACCGATAGTACTGGGAATGTGCCAAGCATTTCTGGATGGATAGTCTGTAGGGACTGAGGTTTTCTGGAAGCGACCTTCACGGTTCCACGAGCTTATTTCGAGTTTCGGTGCTAGTGTTCTAAAACACGTGCCTGCTTCGCAAAACATCCTCAAGGGGACGTGTCTTGGGAACAGGCCCCATGTGGGGCTCCCCCGGCCTCTGTGTCAGCCGCCATGACGTCCCCTCCCGTTCCCTCCCGATGGGCTCGCTGTACTCGGCATCCTCCCTCCCTCTACGCTGGGTCTGCTTGCAAAGCGTGCCAGCCAGAGATTTCCCCCAGGGGATGGGAGCAGGGAAGTGACCATCGGGTAGGAAAACGCTCCTAAGCAAATCCGATCTGTCCAGTCCAGTCCAGCGAAGCTGGTGGGAGTGCAGCACCGTGAGAAAGGGTTTGTCTCTGCCTCCCTTAACACTGGCCTTTGTGGGGTGCACTTAGGGCTGTCGATGCAGGGGAATTTGGTAAACTTGAAACCTTTTTAATTCCTGGGGGCACGTACGTCATTCAAGAAGGCAGCAGCAGGCAGGTCTTCGGTGACCCAGAGACACCAGCTCTCTCTGGGCGACAGGCCTGCACAGCTGCTGCACGGCCAGGTGAGTCTAAGAGCCAGGTCAGCGAGATGTGGGCCGTGGGCTAAATCCTGCACACCCCTGGTTGTTTACAGCCATGAACCAAGAACGGGGTTTGACATTTTTGAATGGTTCATGTAAATCTCTCATTTTGCCCCTTGGCCTGAAAAGCCTAAATAAAATATTTACTATGTGGCCCTTGAAGGAAAAGTTTGCTAAGAATATAGAGCATGAAAGCAAGCCCCTGGGCATGTAGTTTCAAGGTGAGAAGGATGCAGGTTAAAAACGCATGGACTTGACTCCTCTGTCACTCTGCAGATGTCCCTCCCTCCTCAGATCCGGGGGCTATGCCTTCAGTCTGGTGTCCCCCAGACACGTCCCGCACTGGCAGACAGCCCCAGCCTCCCAGGGTCGCCGTGTGACGGGGGGCAGGAAGGAACCCTTTCCCTCCTGGTGCAGCTTCTCATGGTCCTCAGCTCTTCGATCGTGTGTCCTGTAGAAACGAGTGATGGGGATGCTGGGGACAGCAGATAAGCTGGAAGTTTGTGTGCAAGCCAGCAAGCACTGGGAGTTCACATTAGACGTGGGGGAGTCTGGTGCCAGGATGGCCAGAGTGAAGCCTCGCCTGCTGCGGGTTCTGAGGGGAAATGGTCGAAGTTGTTTAGACTGGATTAGGTGGTGGTGATCCGGGAAAGGTGGGTGTTGTTTACGGTCTGAATACTGGTGAGGACCAGGAGGAAGGGACAGCACGGAGAAGAACCGGGTGGGAGCTGTTTTCTGTGGCTGCTGCAAGTTTATCCTCTCATAGTGCTGAAGGCTAGCGGTCTACGGTCAAGGCGTGAGGAGGGTCAGCTCCTGCTGGAGGGTCTTTTCCCAACCTCCCTAGGCTTCTGGTGAATGCCAGCAACCCTTGGTGTTCTTTGGCTTGTAGATGTCCAGGAGGTGTAATCTTCCACCTCACTCGCAGTCTCCCTGTGTCTGGTAAAATGTCCTCTCGTAAAGAGAAGTCACTGGGATTAGGCCCCACCTGGCCAGTGTGACTGTATTTTAACTCGATTACATCTGCAAAGACCCAATTTCCAAATAAGGTCACCTTAACAGGTACCAGTGCTTTGATCTTTTTTTTTTTTTGGTGGGGGGGAGTTGGGGGGTACGTGTTGGTCCTCAACAGGAACAGCAGTTTGGGAGCGGCAGCTGCTCTAGAAGGTAGCAAAAACTGAGGCATCAGCCGTTCTGGGCCAAGGATGTCTGACCTCTCCTGTTAAAGCAGATGGAAAATAGTCTGGTTGGAGACAGCCCTGAAGGTCATCTGCGTAGACAAAAGAGTTCAGCCTCTTGAGAGCAGTGACAGAAAGAGCTTGGGGGGCCAGGTACTGAGTAGGAGACTGAAATGTACTGGAGCGAAGCTAAGAGGAGCAAAGGCAGGCCAGTAGGTGTCATTAAAAGTGTCTAGGCTCTTAAGATGGCAGGGCCAGGGGGACTTATTCAGAGTTTACACCCTGGTGTGTCCCAGAAAGGATTTAAGGTAGCTGGAAGCTTTTAAGAGTGTTCTCACGAACCTGCCGGGAACCTGGTATGTACCCCACACCGTGGGACTGGCTCCTCTTCTAAAGGGAACTGCATCTGAGGCTCAAGACCTTTTGGACTCTACCTGAAGGAATCGGAGTCAGTACAGGAACATGCGCTACTCTCCTCGGCTGCAGGGTGACCTACATATAATCGTGTGTGATGGCATGTACATACCACCACCCCAACTCTGGCCGCGCCGGCACTTTCTTAGAACAGAGCACCCCATTTTCTGCCAGCGGTGAGCGGCGGCCAGACGGGGGGCTACGTGGCGGTCCTCTCTGTCCGGCGCAGCCCAGTCCAGCTGCTTTTTCTCAGCCCGATTCACTGTCCATTTCTCTTTCCTTCAGACTCACAGCAATTGAGGGCAAAGACACTGGCACAGGGGCCTTACTTATATGGGTACTTAAAAGCGCTTATTGAAAAGTACCAAAGAAGTAGAATAGACTCAGGTACATTATTGTGTATCTTTTTAAATTGTGATAAAAATGACAATTCCGTGGCAGTAGTTGCATTCATAGTTGTACAACCATCCATTTTCCTCTGAGTCTCCCTGGTAAGGCCTCCTTAGTGTCTTCTTCACAGTCAGTGACACCGAGGGGCTTTGGAGTCAGCAAGGACATGCATCCTCTGCTCCTGGACGTCCACAGTCATGCTCACAGGAGCTAAGGTGTCAGTTTCCTCCCCCAAAATCCAGTGTCCTGCCTGGGCCACTAGATGGCAGCCAGGAGCTACTGGTGCCGGGTCGTGCTGGCTCACTGTCGCGAGCTGTTGGATCCTTACCCGGAGCTGCTATCCCAAAGCCCAAACTGGGCGGCTTAAATCTGTCTCACCGTTCTGGAGCTCCTAAGACTGGAAATCAAGGTGTCAGGGCCAAGCTGTATGGCAGGAGGATCCTTTCTCGCCTGCTCCAGCTTCGGTGGTTTGCTGGCCATGGTGTTCTTTTAGCTGGTAGGTACATCGCTCCAGTCTGTCATTGCATGGCACTCTTCCTTGAGTGTTGCTGTGTCCCTCCTCTCTCATAAGGACATCAGTCACAGTGGGTCAGGGCCTAACTTGCTCCAGTATGATCATCTCTTAATTATACCTGTGATGACCCTAATAAGCCTACATTCTGAGGTCCTGGAGGTAAGGACATTGGGGGCGGGGGGGACAGGGACATAATCCAACTCAATAGGTGACAAGAAAAGTTAATCAAACCAGGAGAACCCAAGGGTTCTCCACCCACCAGGGAGAAACACCATTTTCTTAAGTTAGTTGCAGGAAGCCTGTGCTCAGAACCACAGCCCCTGCCTATGGGCTCTCACCAGACTGTGAAGTTCTACTGTCCTTTCCACAGGACCAGGCTGGGGGCGTCCCCATTTGTGCTCCTTACAGGCCTACTTGTCTTTCAGAATCAGTTGTCTGGGAACCTGCTGAGGAAATTCAAAAACAGCAATGGGTGGCAGAAGCTGTGGGTGGTTTTCACGAACTTCTGCCTGTTCTTCTACAAATCACACCAGGTACGTGTCTCACACAGGGCAGGTGGCCCTGTGACCTTTGGGACGAGGTATCAGGGTGTGGGCCCATGTAGCAGTTTCCCTCCACAAGGACCAAGAACTTCGCCCTTGAGCCACCGAGCCAAGTGTGAGAAAGGGACCTGCAGGGGAAGGGCGTGTCCATGAGCCTTTCACTCTGAAAGAAGGCCGGCATTATCCATTTGCTGAAGGACTACTTCAGCCCTGAAAAAGCCATCTGTCTGCTGGTTGGGCAGGATGACAACTTCATGGATGGCTCAGGTCCTGGATACATTAGCTAGACCACAGTGCATTGGCCCAGGGCAGCTTCGGGGCAGGAGGCTGCAGCCAAGCTCAACACCTGTGGCTGCCTCTCCAAAGCCACCTTCTCTCAATCTTTGCCAGGACAATCACCCCCTCGCCAGCCTGCCTCTGCTGGGATATTCACTCACCATTCCCTCGGAGTCTGAGGACATCCACAAAGACTATGTGTTCAAGCTGCATTTCAAGTCCCATGTGTACTACTTCAGGGCTGAAAGTGAATACACGTTTGAAAGGTAAATGTCCCCCTCTGCATAGGACACTCTTCTAAGATTTCTCCCAAGTAGCAAGGCTCTCCTACAGCCCACTGTGGGCATTCACTCCCTTGCAGAATGTGCTTGCCCTGCTAACTCTGACATTTGCTCAGAGTAACTATGAGGTCCCTCTGCCAGAGTCCACTTACGTTCTCACAGAAGTGGAACTTTCCACTGGGAAATCACCTCAGTCCTTAATCTGTACAATGTTAGTTAATGCCATGCAAATTGCACCTTTAAATTTCTAATGGGAGTTTTTTCAGTCTATAGATTCAGTAGTTTAAGTCCCAATATGCCTGACTGGGCTGTAGCCAAAAGGCTGTTTCTGGTCAAAAGACCACATGAAGAAGGGAAAGAATGCTCCTGTTTCTGAGTTACCTCATTAGTGAAAACGAGACCCAGGGAAAGCAGTCTTCACTTAGCCAAAAAACAGAAGTCAGAAGGGAAGATCCAGGCTCTCACGTTTGACCAGTGGTTTGTCTGTTTCTGACATTTTAAGTGCACATTTTGGGCCTCTGGGAGTACGCCCTCTAGTAGGCTGCACAAGCAATTGCACTGTTGAACCACCACCTTTGGGGGTGTGTGGGGGGCAGAAGTCACCCCCCCACACACATTTAGGGAGAAACTTCTCTCCTGGCCATGCTGTGTGACAGGACCGTAACTTATTCCTTCACTACGCACTGATACTGAACCCCCCCCCACACACACGAGTTTCTAATCCATGGGCCAGTTATGATCTGTGCACAAACCCTAATGAAATCAGTTCAGTGAAAACAGCATAGTGGTTTAAAGCCAGAACTGAAACCTCCCATGACATCCCAGAATAGCAGCCTGTAAGCTATACTGCTTCAGTATGTATTCCAAGGGGATAATAATTCGCAAAATTGTTCCCGGACTGGAAAATTCATCTAAATCGGGGTATGTGTCACTGCTGTAGCAAGGATAATTAAACCTTGCAGTGGTAAGATCCTGAAAAGGCCTGTGATTATGGAATGTCTAAAGCTTCACGAACGCAGGAAGCTCGGCAGACCCTAGGTTTTCTCACCCTCAGCACAGTGGACATTCTGGACCAGATTAATTCTTGATCAGCAGGGAAGGTGGGGTCTCTCTGCACTGGAAGATGTTTAGCAGCATCCTTAACCTTTACCCACCAGGTGCTAGTTGTACTCTGTCCCCACCATTATGACAACCAAAATGTCTCTGGATAATGCCAGCGTCCCCGAAAACTAATCAGTATGCCACAAATACTCAAGGGTACGAAATGGAACTCCTAAGCAGGACCCACTGTCCACTGCTGGGGAGCAGGAAGAGGAGGCAGAGTTCTACACCTCACCTCTAACTGCTGTAAATGAATGTGCTGCATCACCTGGCCGGGGCACTTCTCAGTCTCTAAAAAATGAGCACACCCAGATATATGGTTCTCAAATTGTGTTCCTCAGGAACCCTTTCACTTCCTCAGGTGCTAAGCGTCCATTTAAACTCTTCTTCTGTTAAAATGTCGGATTACAAACCAAGCAATGTTACTTTATGCTCTGGTTTCCTAAGTAATGGCTGCCCAGCATCATGAAACTGTTGCCCAAAAAAAAGAGAAAAGCAAAATTTGTAAAAAGTGGTCTTTGACAGCTGTTTCGCTTTCTTATTGTAGGTGGATGGAGGTGATCCGAAGTGCCACCAGCTCGGCTTCACGTGCCCACGTTCTGAGTCACAAAGACGCTCACGTGTATTGATGGCAGGACGTATGTGTTGTTTCAGCAGTGGCTACTTTCCTGGAAGACCTTTACTTTTTCTCCTGTATTAATGAAGCCTAGTAAAATTAACCTGTCTGGAAAACAAAAACATGGTTTTACAGCAACTCTCATCTGTCGCCGCAGAACCGTTTTTAACCTTGTCTTTTCAGCTGTTAACCTCTCAACTGAATGGAACAGTGCTCCCACCTCCAGTACTGGTGGCATTTTGTCTGTCATTCTCTTGACGGGCTCTTTCGCTTGTGCCAGTATTAAAACACTGTCCTTAATGCAGTGCCAAATGACCATTTTTCCTCCACAGCTGCACCTTAAAAGCAGTACAAACACATCCATTCAACCAAAAGACAGGGCAAGCACCCTTCTTTTTATAGGCTGCTGCATTTTTAAACAATGGACTTTCCAGTGTTTCTGATACACATGGCACAGTCTTAAACAAATTAGATCATTTTCAGATTTGGGTTTTTTTTTTCAATCTTTCTACTTTTATAATAAAAGGAAGTTAGGTTTACTCCTTTGATTAATAAGCAATTTGCAGCACACTACGTTCCACTTTGGGGTCTTGTGCCCCAATAAAACGCTGGTTAGCAGACCTACTTCTTGGCGCAAGTTGACCAAATTGTTGTGATGATTATTTACAAACTGTAGCGGGTTGTTTTCTGTTGAGAGAAGCAGAAATCCAGTGTGGTATCTAGACTATCGCTGTACTGTGAGTGGTGTATACAATGGGAAGATACTAAGCTGTGGTGTTTTGCTGTCTGTTTCACGAGCATGAAAACCTGTATGTCAGTGATCAGGGCCGTTTGTGATGTTACATTATGGAGAGTTTTTGTGAGCTTCCGGTGGATGCAAAAGCACTATAAATGATGGTGCATAGTCCCCGCGCCCATTATCGTACCTACCTATATCCTCCTGCAACTGTGGTTGGGACTGTGCATTCTATAGTAGTATATATATATTGTGCCTGTCTTCAAAAACCATTCTTTTTCTTTTTTATACTCTTTCCTTCCCCCAGGTATGGGGTATCAACAGTATAACATTGCACACCCTTGACAGTTGGATCACACAGGGAACGTGGTTTCCAGTAACTGCTGGACCCCACTCATCAAAATCTGTTTGCCTATTCTCTACGGAGACTGGGCGGCTGCTACTCCCTAGTGTTCTTAAGCCCTTTCTGATGCAGTCCAGAGAGGACGACCATTCCAACAGTTCTCTTCCACTGCCCTGCACCACAGCTGGGAAAGGCCCCTCCCTAAGCAACACGGGACTAAGCAACCCCGACTCTGTGGAGCGACTGACTTACATGGGAACGACAATGTACAAATGGACAAGTAGCTTGAGATGTGTTAATCATTTGCCTTACAATATGTACCAGACGGTTTTAAGTACTAACTAAAGGGAATAAAAATACCTCACGCCACAATCCAGCATATTGAAGTTTTAAGGCAAAACAACCCACCTTGTCTCTTGTCTTTATTTTCAATAAATTAGCAGATTGGTGCCTCAGCAGACGAGGGGCAGAGTTGGCTGGTCACTGCAGGTGGGTGTGAAAGAAAAACAAGAGATCCAACCACTCAAGACAAACATGTTTTGAAAAACTTGGTATTTTATAGTCTGAGACTAATCATCAGTGACTATAAAAGGACTAAAACCCAAGGGAGGAGGGTGAAAAGGGAAGGGCTACCTGCCACTTCCTCTGTAAAAAGGGGGGGGGGGGCTGGGGACAAGCTTCTCCCACAACCCAGGGGCAAGATCAACACCCTTGGAAGGTGACACTCGAGTGTATTTCAGCCCAGTCACGAAGATGATAGACGCAGCTTCAGGAAAATCCTCCCTCCAAAAGACAGTAAATTCTACAAGGCTTGGGAATGAGGTGGTCTATTTTGGCATTTCCGAATCATTCCAAACCATCTGCTGGACACTTCCAATTGAGATCTAGGAGTCGCACCTATGCTCCCCTGCGACTTCAAAGGAAAAGTCCAACTCATGCGCAAGTTAGACTGCTCCCAAGCTGTCGGCAACAGTGTCAGAGCTACCTTAGTGCACTCAGGATACTTTAAACCACCACCACCATAGACTGGGTGGCTTATCGAAACAACAGACTTTCTTACCGTTCTGAAGTCGGGGAAGTCCAAGATCAAGGTGCTGGCAGATTCAGTATCTGGTGAGGAGCTTCTTCCTGGTTCACAGCCAGCCTGGATGTGTCCCCACACGGTGGAAAAGGCAAAGGACCTCTGTGGAATCTAAGGGCACTAACCCCATCACAGGGGCGGGCTGCACGTTCATGACATAATCGCTTCCTCCTAACACATCACACTGCACACAGTAGGATTTCAACACAAAATCGGGGAGGGGGGGGGAACATTCGGTCTGTTCCCTCTACACACAAGACACAAAATTACAAAAATAATTGTTTTCTGTGAACTTTATTGACCCTTGTGTGACACAGTACCTGTGCTTAACACACCTTGCAGCACTCCCCATTTATTGCCATATTTTATAGCAGAAATACAGAAGCCATATTTTTAAAGAAGGAAATATAAAAATGCTTATAAACAGACCATATGTTTTGCCAAATAAAAGGTACAAAATGCTACATGAATAGACACTTCACAAGACCAACTCGAGAACAAAACTGTCAGAACCGGAAGGTATGTGGCACTTGGTAACATCAAGACAATCACGAGACTGACTTGTTAGCGGACCAAGACACCGCAGACCACACTGGTGGCCATCTTGCTTAGTGCAGACGTCTGGGCCCCACACTCAAGACAGCTTCGAAAAGGCATGACCAGCCAGACACAGCCAGCCCACTGCCCGTTTCCAAGGGCTGGTAGCCGTGCTGTGTGAAGCTGTTCCCCACACTAGGTGCACCACCACCGTCTGCAGTCTCTCGGTGGATAAGCTGTTAACTGCTGGGTTTGGCACTGAGAGACTTCCAAGTGGTAGTAAATCCATCTGGAATGCTGGGCTGGCTAAACACCAGCAGCAGTTTGTCTTGTCGGAGGCAAGTTCCATCGTAGCACTGGTACGTAGTCTGTCTGTTACTACAAGGCTTGAAGTGGATACACAAATGCGAGCCTCCTTAAAAACGCATCAGCTGAGTGTGTGTTCACAGAAAGTCACAAATCAGAAGAAACTACACGGCTGTAATCCACTTGTAAAAGAGAGTCCAACCACATCTTCCCCAGGAAGCTTCATCAACAGAAGACAATTCCGATACTATAAATGAATCATTTGCTGCTTTATCCAGGAGACGGCGCTGTATGTGACAGTCTAGTGATTGCAGAACACCTGACCATGCACACCGATATGCTTAACTGGAATCCAGTCTGTCTGTGAGCATAATAACCATTACTTGTGTCTGAGATTGGCTTCAGCTTCGGTCTTGATGTCAGTGTCTACTTGCAAATTTTAAGAACTCTGAATCAGAAAGCTGCTGCTGTCCATGTTGTCTGTCTTAAAATCAGACAAGCACTTTAGGGGAACACTGCTCATTCTTTTGAGTGATTCTCCTGCAATGAACAAAACTGATCTTTGGCTTATGTCTCACACAGGGAAATCAACAGTTCCCTTATACAGAATACTCTCAGAAACACAAAATACTTTCAAAATTTATTTTTCAAGTTAACATTCTTGCTGCAGAATAACACGCACAATAAGAATTAGCTATTCAATTCTATTTCCCCTAACCAAAATGTATCCTTAATAGAACTTAATTCAACCCAAATCTACTTCTAATTAAAAAACCACAATTTAATTTTAGAATTTAAAACTATACTCAATTAACAAACTAAAAATAACCACCCACTCATATGTCTCTGACTCAGGCCAGGCCTCTGGTCCTCTACCTGTAACATCTGGGCCACCAGGCAGGCACATATGTGACCTTCCATCCTTAAGTTTACTCAGTAACTTGCTTGCTTCCAAAATCCTTGTCTTCCCCCTCAAGAACTGATACTCCAACAAGAGATGACAATAATTCATATCAACAACTATACAAGTACCACGCATACTTAAATCAGACAGTCAAGAACTGCCATACAAGAACTCTTATTTCCCATACCAGAGACCCAGAGATTTATTTCCCGCCTTGGCAAGCAAGACCCTGCCAAGGAAAATACAGACACCTGACTTGACAAGTCAGCAAACACAGGCTTCTTTAAGAGAACAAAACAACCCTTATTTGAGGTTCCTGGAGAGAGAGCAATTTCACAAATCAGCCATATAATATTCAACCATATCTTCTTAATGACCAATTTTTAAAAGTTGCATAGGGAACTGACCTAAACATTCAGCACTTTGAATGTGGGCACTTCTTCCTATAACGTTCTAAAATGTCTCATCCACACGCACAACCACAGACACATACAAATAGGCAGCAGGTGTCCTGCCCTCTCAAGAGTCGTTGCAAGGAGAGTATGCAATGTGAGTCTTATAAAATTTATTTGTGTAGGCATTCAGACATTTTTACGTGGGAAAGATGATATGCAAATTTCACTACAAGGTGCAATGAAAATCATACTGGAAAGAACGGTATGGTTGGCGCAGAACTGGCAGTGGCACGATTCCAACGAACATTAGATGACAGCACTTCATTGGGGAGAAACGTAAAATAATTTAAAGCTTTATGAGGCAAGTTATGTTCCAAATTAAAACACTAAGAAATAGTACCATCAATGAAAAAGGAACTCCTAAGTGTACCAAAAGGGTTGTAGGGCAAATAAGGAAAATTTGCATTTGAGGTACAAATAGGAGTGTTCCATAAGAGGGGCATCAATTATTATTAATGGCAAACCCTGCAAATACAAAAAAAAACCCAAATCACTGGTCACATGATTCAAAATTTACATGTAATGAAGGCAAGGCAATAGACTCAAGTTATATGGCCTGTCGAATATTTACTCCACTGACATTATCTACAGAAGCACTTGGCCAATTTGTACACAGTGATTCCTTATGCACGCCAAAAGGGTTTCCGTAAAAATGACACTATATACAAATCTGTACACTGATCCACCAGAGCAATCTCCATCTCCCAGGGAGGGAGTTACAACTTAAAGCAGGATACCTGAGGTTTCGTTTCTTCGGTTGCCTTATCATAATCCCAAATATACATTTCAGGGTTTGTTTTTAAAGACACTTTCCTTGATATGTGCACTATGGTTACAATTAAAAACAAGAATAATAAAATAAAATGATCGCTTGAATGAGCTCACCCTCCCCACCCCATCGGGAGACTTATCTAGCCAAGGCCGGCGAGAAGGGCCGTGTGGCCCTAGACAGGAAACCTGGGCTGGGAGGACAGACCCTCGATGGCGCATCTCTTCAGCGGAATCAGCAAAGGCCCTCGTTGACTTTTTTTAAAGGAGGAGAATGAAGAAGAAAAAAGGAAAAACAAAATCCCAAATGCCAAAGGAATTTCAGTGGGATGAAGTTCCTCCACCACTTAGAGAATATCTAGGGAAAAAACAAAAAGAGAAACATTAGTAAATGCCATTTCTCCAAATTAAAAAATTTGCAAATATTCAAACAAAATCTTAGTTTTTATAGACAATCCCAAGTCATAAAAAATTAAGTCAAGTGACTATCCATGAATTATTAAAGAATTCATAAAATTAAAAAACTTATGTGTATAAACTTATACACAGTTTTACATAACTTCCAGAAATGAAAAAAATTAGATAATTTCATGGCTTATCTATAACAATGGACTAGGGTGGTGGGATCAAATATACTTCCATTTCCCAGTGATTCCATAGTATTGTCTTGCTTTGGAACACAAAAAAAGGTGGAAGTAAGAGGAGCCTTCTCATGGCCAAGATTCCCTCCCTCAGCCATCTCAAAACTGACCCATTCACAGGAGATGACAGAGGACATGTTCAATAAAACTTACTGCAAACACTCCATCCTAGAGCTCCTCTTTTAAGGCATTTAAAATACTCAGCACTTTCCCAGAAAATAAACAGTTACATAAGATCCTCCCCAAAAGCATGCATTAGCCACAGATCCTAAGACTCGCTTTCCAAGAATATAAATGCCTAGGTCATGAAAGGAGGCGATGCCACACAAAAACATCTACGTGTTAATTCAACTAAAATAGGCAGAAAGCCTTTGACATGATTTAGACAAAAGTCAGTTCTCATTTTTTGAAGTGACCCACTGAAGTAATACATTCGAGAGTAAAATGGATTTGTAACATAAGCAGTAATGGCGAACTGGCATCTGGCGGCATCTGGGTAGGGGACATACAGAGATTGGAGAGCCCGAAAGCTGTCAATGGACGGCACCAGACAAGGCCTGTGGGAACCAAATAAGAACCCCAAGAGTAGGGTCATCTGATAGCTGAGGCATAGGGAGTGGGTCCACACGTCAAAAAGGAAAGAAAACCAAGAAAGAATAGTCTGGAGATGAGAAGAAAGAACACTGACTCAGTGTGTCTAAGCACATCACTGGGAAGTAAAACTTCAAATAGTGCAGACAGCGGATAGTTACATTCACATTTTAAACGACCACCAAGCACCTGAAATGTGGCAAGTTCAGACTGAGGCGTGCTGTGAAGTGGAAACACACACAGTTGCAAAGACTTAGTACTAAAACAAACGTGAAATACCTTAGTGAACATTGTTTATATTGATTACATGTTTAGGTAAGATTTTGGTTTAGTTCTACTTGTTTGAGATTAAAAATTTTTAAATGAGAAATAAAAGTCACTAAAATGAGGTATGAAATAATAGCAAGTTTCTTTGAGAAATCAGAAAAAGGGACCGTTATTAGTAAGAATGATACTACTATAAAACATTCAATGAAAAATAATGTCAGAAATGAGCTGCCCACACATAATGGGTAGATACAAACATGGCAACAATGACTATGTCTAGATAAGCGTGTGGTGCCTTCACTTCTTTTATCATTTTTCTTTACTCCTGCAATTCACTGGGGAGGCGGTGGATAATAATTCTGACTACTGCCTCTAAACTGAAGGCAACCAAGTAAACCAAATGTATTCTCTGGCCTAAACTTTACTTAGAGTAGGTCAGAAAGTTAGGATCTCTTTTATGAAGGAAGCTGAGAGTCTGGGACAATAAACCTGAAGGGTCAGAACTGCAAATTTCTCTTGAGATCCCATTTTAAGGGAGTCTTCACAGGTCACTGGGCAGCCCTTTAATCATCACTTCTAAGAAGTGGCAAAAGTGACCCCACATACCAAACTTCTTCCTGTGCTGTCAAGCTGACACCTCAGACCCAAAACGCTCCTAACTCTCATCAAGCCTCTGCCACCCTTTGATAAGGGCTCTGCAGCCTGGACAGGTCACCTGGAAGGTGAATTTCAAAGTGATGAATGACATGCCTCATGCTTCGAGAGTGTTGTGGCTTGGTGTGTGAGGAGATTGAGCCACATGGCTGCAGCATGGCACACCTCCACTCTCTTAGCACCCCCAAATGACTATACTTATGCTGGGGTGGCAGTCAGAGTGACCTCCACAAGGAGACTCCTAAAACGAGTTCGAGACTGGGTTGCGAGGTCCTGACTGTCAGCCCCACTTACTCCTCACACGTGCAGCACCAGGGCTGGGGGCCGGGGGCCGGGGTTGGGGGGGTGAGCAGGGAGCACTCTGCAGGCTGGTGCACAAGGATGCACTGCTCTCACAACAAGGCTTCAACTCAAGAGGCAGAGTCAAGAACTGACACAGACACCCGAGGGAAAGAACAGGCCCATGTCCGCTCTCACTGAACTCGCCACGCCTCGGCGTCTGGGGTTTTGGACACTTGACTTCGCAGCGTAAAACGCAATGGAGTTACAAACATCTGGCTAAACGCTGCACTTCTCTGGCTGATAACTGGGCTGCGACATTAAGAGCAAACAGATATCTTAAAGGCATTCTGTTTTTATGTAGCAAGAGCTACACGTGCACAAAGTTCGTGGTCCTTCCCAGTTGTTTCCAGATTCCTATCATTCATTCACACTGATTTCTACAATTCAAAACAAGAAGGTAGCAGGAACAAAGTTGGAACAAAGTGCCAAACTGACAAATGGAGGACAGCTAGCAGCCCATCTGTAGGCGTCCTACAGCCAGCCTAAGAAAGCCACAGGGCAAACGCGGCGTGCCTTCCATGGGCTCTCCCTCCTAGAGGCAGCAACCTCGGCTGCGGGAACACTGGCAGCAGTTACCTCTGCAGCCGCTGTACGAGCTGGGCCACCATGGTGTCCGAGATGCCAGGGCACGCCTCTTCCGCCAGGTAGATGGCCCCTCGCAGTTCTTCTATGGACCCCATGTTTCCTCCACACGCCTGGCTCTTCTCCTTCAACTTAAAACAGACAAACGTGAAGAGCATGATACACATGGGCATCTATTTTAAAAAGTAACTGCTCCAGCCACGAGTCCCGGCCTCCGCTCAGCCTCTGGATCGCTCCCCGTCCCTTTCAGCAGCTTCTGAATGCTGAGAACACCACGCATGAGAAGAGCGTTATCAGACTTACGTCCCTCCCTTCACTGGAGTGAACAGAGACAACTAGCTTTCTGTGCACCTTTCTGATCACGGCAGTCTGCCTCCTCTGTTCTTTTTCTATTTCAACCTTAAATTTCAATATTACTCAACACTGGTCTCCACACTGAAGCTACAACATAATCTCAAGCTTACTGATGTTCATGGTTGGTTCTTAAGATACCAAGAAACTGCCTTTTGGTTCTGTCTCATCAAAATATTCTATTTCATGTAAATAGTTGCAGTTCTAAATTCTGGGAACCTGCAATGTCCCTCTTGGTACCTCTACTCCCACACGAAACCATTAGTGTCTGCGAGGCACCTCGCTCACTTTAAGATCAACTCAGTCTCTGTCTGGGATGCAACCAAAACATAAAGGGGAGTCGCTCACGATGCAGCCGAGAGCAAGACCGACGGCCTCTTGGAACAGGATCTAGTTGACAGCTGCAGAGAAAACAGACACTACCTCCTCGTCAGAAGTCCCCCTCCTCAATTTTATCCTTAAGAAACAGTTTACAAAGCAGCTTTGACTTTTCAAGCTGTCATGAACACATGCTATCATTCCAGCATGGCTCTCGTAAGAACAATGGCTTCTCCCTGCTCAAGGCACCTACAGAAGAACTGGAAAGGCCTGGGGTGGGTAGGGCTGGCGGTGGCTGAGGATGTCTGCTCAGCACTTCCCAGAGCAGTTGTTCCTATGTTTTCTTCACAGACTGAAACACAGCCACTCTAGAGAGTCACTGTGTCTGTATAGGTTCCCAATCATTTAACAACTAAATACTAGTCCTTATAAGTCCTGAGTGGCCTGCAACACACCACTCTGTGTCCCTGCCATGGTCCTACAGCTCTCTTCTTCCACTGCCCGCGCCACCCTGGGGCCCCACAAGATAGATAGTTCCTTTGCTCCAATGCTGCTGGATGGGCTCTATCCACCCTTGAGGGATGTCAAGGAACATCCTCATCTGCAGATGCCGGGATAATGATTGCTACTGAGTTTTATGAGTATTATATAAAACAATGCACACTGAACACTTTGAGTATCAGATTATCAAATATTCATAATAAAAACATAAGATGCCTGTGAGTTTAGGTTAGCCGAAAAAAAAATGAAAACATTATTACACTTAGGATTAATTCATTAATTCTGAAAGATTTAGAAGTTTCTTCATGTGCCCAATAAAAGGTAAACAGCTTCAGACAAATGAGAAAATCTATGTCATTTTCCCTAATGTCTGATTGATTCTAATAAAGTAGCAATGGAAAGACTGTAGGAAAGCAAGGGAGCATCTAGAAAGCTGAAGGACTAATCCCCTAAACAGACAGAAGAGCAAAATGAGGTCTCATGGACATCCCAGGAAGAGTGCAGATGTACCGAGAAAAATCAGCCAAGGCTGCAGCCAGAAAGTGACACAGACGGGGCCTCTACCAGCCCTGTGTCATTTAGTTTTCAATCTAAAACCAGTGTTCAGTGGTTCCAACCCTGTACCTCAGGCTCCAGCCACAGCCCTTTAGTTGAGCCCCAGTCTCCCAGGCTGGGAGGGAGGGCCCTTAGGCAAGCTTGTGAAGGCAGATGCTGAGCTGGGCAAGGAAAGCAGCCGGAACAGGACAGAGGCTGGCTTGGAGCACCCTGGGCCCTGCCAACGTGAAGGCACCATGTGACTAAGGCTCAGGCCAAGTGGAACGTGGGAATGAGACTGTGTGTGGCACTTCCTTCCCACCTTAGACCACCCACCTCAAGTCTGAGGTCTCTTGCTACAGCCTCCCTGGGGAGCACTGAATCACCACACAAACAAAAGGTAATGACTGGTACAACTCATTCTGAATTACCTTAAAGGTCACCTGAGCCGGGAAGGGGTATAAGAAAATGAGAGAAAGGGATATTTCCCACTTTTGTTCAAATCAGCTACTAACCAGATGAAAAGTAATCTTCATTCTCACAAAAGCTATTCTTAAAACATCTCAAAATGCATTTATGCATACAGATATCGACTGGGAGGCGGGGCGTTCCCAGAGATGGCACAAGATACAGTCAATCACAGGACAAGGGACTGAAATGAGCTACTCACCTGAAAGACAAATAGCCCTGCTAGGTAAGGTAACTGCGCTGGGTACTGAATAAGGAGTAAGGTTAATCTCAGGGCTCAGTGGGGAGCACAAAAACTCCAGGGAATCCAGTGTCCCCTTTAAAATAGAAATCTACAATTTACATTGCCATAAATTTGTCTGAGGCAGAGAGATCAGGCTGCACCCAAATCGATTTTGTAGAAAGCAGCACAAGTGAAGGTAAAAATCACGCTGGTAAGGTATGCACTTGGGCTGGGTTGCTGATGTCCTATCTGTACATTCAAGGTGGCAACGCAGTGACTCTTAACCAGGAGGGGCTGGATTCCAGCTGGCTTTATAGGAGCGCAAAGCACACTCTTCTGCTTGTTCCAATTTCCCAACATTGTCACAGAAGGTGTCCTGCTCTCCTGTTCTTCCCTTCTCACCTCCCCACAAAAGTCAACTGGGTATCTTACCTCTGCAAACAGAGGAGAAATAATTGTAGATAAACATTGAGAGAAAGGCCTCTTTGGGATGTCTTTCATCTTAGGAAAGGAAAAAAAAGGTAATTAGAAATATTTAATATTCATATTCACAATAATTCAATAAACTTCCAAGCATAAAGTCTGCAATGTTGTGTTTACTATAAAATCTGAACATGACTATCTTACTGTCCTTCATTAGACTATACAATGGCGAAACCAGTGTCTGGATTCCACACTGAAAGGTACTAGAGGCCCAGGAAGCGGCATTCTGTGTGCATGCAGGCAGCATTAAACTGCACTGCTGTGCTATCTATGTAGGAGGACTTTACTAATGAAACCCTGGGTCTACAACCATGCCACCCTGAACAAGCCTAATCCTGTCTGATCTCAGAAGTTAAGAAGGGTCATGCCTGGTTAGTACTTGAATGGGAGACCACCAAGGAAGACCACATGTTGTAGGCGTAAAAAATAAGGATTATAAGCTGATATGGTCCTTGTAATCTGTGAGGTCAACCAAGGGTTGCCTCGCCTATTAAAAAAAAAAAAAAAGGAAATAAAGAAAGAAACCCTGGAAATAGAAATCAGATCAGAACTGCCTACTCCAAGTGGCTATTGTAGAATAAGAGTGTCCTATTTCTTACTTTTACAACCTCTATCTGAACACATGACTCCCACTCTGCTTATCAAAGCAGGACTTACAGGATCAACAGGGGACAACTACTGGTCCACACTGCCTGAGAAACTACACCACTGTGCTTTAAAAAGATCCTAATAATACAGCTTTTCGTAAACTTAAAATAAGGCATCAATTAATCAATTTTTATAAATAAAGTTTTACAGAAATACCAAAAGCAACGCATCTGTTTTAAAGTTCTTTAAATAAAACTTAATCTCCAAATTCTAGTACCTTATATGAATAACCCTGTATATAAAACAGGCATAGTCCCATCAAGAGAGCTAGAAAGTTGTTTCATATGTAAAACCTCATCCCCCCTCCATAACCGATGAATCCCACTGTATGTCCAAGTGCCAGGAAATGCTGACTCCACAGCAGGACAGCACGTCTACACAGAGCAGAAATTAGCGCTGTAGGTCTGAAACTGAGCAATCGGACGGAACAAATCTCTTGCTCTGTTGATTCAAATGCAGCAAAGTTCCAGAACAGGCTGCCATGAGAGACCACTTAGCCCACTAATACAGCAGGCAGGCTTCACAAAAAGGGACTAAAAAATGCTTTTGACCGATGACAAGTGTTACTCTAGGATAATCGTACCTTATTTCTTTCTAAATCCGACGGCTGAAGAGCTCCATTCTCAAGACTCTTTGGATCTTTCTCTCGGATTGTGAAGATCCAGTCCCCGGCGTCGCTGCCTCCAGATGCTTGGCTGTCTGTGTCTGTTTCTCTTAATACATAAACCCAGGAGAACTCCGTGAGTGAGTGCTGTCTCTGCAGGAGACTTCAGAGACCTACTGGTGGCCTCTCAACCTACGTTCCCCAACCCCAACCGAGCACTGAACACTGCCCATCTACCACTGCATGCATATATGCCTTCTGTCTCACGGCCTGCGCCACGCCTACTTCCAGTTTTCCCCACTTCCGACCAATCACATCCGCCTCTAGTCCCCCTTGGACTTTCAGAAGACAACCCTATCTTCTACTTCACAGAGAAGACCATCAGAATGTGGTCACCGCAACTTCCCACAGTGCCAACTGCATCCACACCCATCTCTCCCTCTTCCTCAAATGGAAAGCGGCATCTCTTCTCCTGTGGTACAATCCTCTACTGCACTGCACTGACAGCCCCTCTTGGATTTTTCTCTCCTTAAGCTCCTTCCTATCCACTTTCAACATGCACCCTTTTGCTCACTCGCACAACCTCCCTGCTGGCTACAGTCAGTGTCTCCACATTTCTTGGATGTGTTACCCACACTCACTGCTTCCATTCCTCACCTTCCACTCACTCTAAACTTACCCCCATCTGCAACTGCTATGACCAAGGCCATCTGCATACCATGAGACAAAGAGTTTCTGGTCAGTACTTATCCTGCTCAAACCCTCAGCAGCAATGAGCCTACTGATCACTCCCTCCTGTTCTAGGCTCTCCAAATTCCTGGGACTGCATGACATCTGAATTTCCTCTGACCCACGTCATTCTCGCATTCATCCTTTATGCTGGCATGTCTTAGGATTTGGTTGTAGGCTTCAGGCCCTTCTCATTCCGAAGATACGCTCTAAGTGGCACCATTCATTCTCATGTAAAGAACGGTGACTCTAAATCCATATCATTTGCCTAGACATCTCTTCTGAACTCCAAACCTTGATGCCACTCTATACTGGACACATCCTCTTAGACATCCTTGTCAGCAACTCAAACATGTCTCATACCAAACTCAGTCTCCTATACCCTGGCCTCCCCAGAACAGCTTCTTCTCCAATATCGTCATTTCAACAAATTCATCACACTGCTCAAGTGTGGACTGTCTCTACCTCCTTTATCCAAATCCATGGCCACATCTGTACTTACTGTTCATCGTTTTGCCCCCAACGCTACTACCCTAATTTCTCAAAGTCTTGACCTCAACAAATCCCCAGCCAGTGGTTCTCACTCCTGGCTTTACAAGGGGATCACCCGAGGACCTTGAAAATACACTTGTCTCTCATCCCCAGAAATTCAGATTCAACAGGCCTGGTAGCTTCTTCTTTCACGTCAGAGCCATCAGCTTTCCCCACCCCTATGTACTGAAATGGCATCTATACCTAATTCAGCTCTTTAGCTAACAAAATTCCTAGATGCTTAAGCTGATGGGAGTTTTTGGTCTATTTACCAAAAACTTCCTCTTATAGAACTGTTATAATAATGCCAAACTCTACCAGAACAGAACACAGAATCACAAACCCAAATTTATATCTTCTTTAAAATACATTTGAAGCAGTTTCATTTAATCAGTTTCATTTTAAGGGTAGGAAGTATAATAATAAAAAAAAAAACTGGGTCAAGTTCAGTTTACACAGTTTTATCACATAGACTTTACTCAGAAAAACCTGACTGTCAATAAAGAGAGGCTAAAAGACTCCCAGATGGTTCCATACTAACCGAAGGAGCACCATCGACCTGGATTATCTAAAAAAGAAAAAGGAAAGGAAAGGCAGAAAGGCGAGGGGAGGGAAGAAAAGAAACTCAAAGCCCATCCTAAAGAGAAGACGAGAACAAATAGGCCACATACTATGGACCTCAAGCACAGCACAGGGGCTCATGGACATGCCATTCGACTCATATGAAGCCCTCCTGGGTCACGCACACTCTATAAGGCTCAGGCAGAGCAGACTTACGTGTCAGAATCATCGGAGCTAGAGTCTTCGTGGCTCTGTTCAGCCTTCCACCTCTTGTACCTGTCAATGAGCTCAGTCAAGTAGGATGTTTTCTTTGCATTGCGTATTATAAACTTGTGCTTCAGTAATTCCTTAGCAGTGGGCCTCTGGAAAACAAACCACCGACACAGAAAACAGAAAAGCATGAGATGAAGTCCCTACATTCTACTTGATTCTACCCTGAAAGTCAGTTTCAGTGACTCAAAATTCAAACCACCACATTCATACGAAAAGATAAAGTTCTTCTTCAAAGATTCCCCGCCGCCCCAAGACTTATTCGAAGAATAGTCATTTAGCACCTATGGGTGGGACTCTGTACATAGTGTTTAGTACCTAACGGGATCCTTAACATTTTGCACGTAACCATCCAACAAAAGCAAGAGAACTCCCTCCAGATAAATGCATTTACACAAAAAGTACTCCAGAGAATTTTGGAGATCATTCAAGAAAGCTAGAATATACTTCCTAGTTTTTATAAAACATTTTAATACAAATGCTGGCAAGAGAGAAAACATGTTCTGTATTACCTTGTTAACTTCCTATATTAAATTTTGGTTCCACCCAAAAAAAAAATCATTTTAAAAATCTTAATTTGGATCCACCTAGAGGAAACTAGAAAGGAGCTAGGAGATACCCTTTTCTTGGATGCTAAAAGAGTACCCAAGTTTAGACATACAGCCCTCCAAATTTAGAAATGCTGGTTTTCCAGTTCTGCTTCTCTCCTTGGTACAGGGTGAGTACTTCATCTAGGCCCTGGGCTTAGCATGGCTACAACCAGACAGAATGCTTTGCACTTGGCCAACTGTTTTGCCCTTGAGGTTACAAACCCAATTACAGGGAACATGCTTCCCAAGGAAGCTGAGCGAAGCCCATTTAGAGGAGACAGCAGGAACATACAAATAACACGAGTAAGACTAAGTTCCCCACTTACTCCAAATTACTAAAGCTCTATTAACAAGAGCTAGACGTGTGTCTCAAATTCGAGCTTGTAACCTAGGCCACCTCCGGTATTTCTCACTCTGTTCTCACGATTATGAAACTCCAAGTACCTCAGAAGTGCTCATACTCTCAGCTTCTCATCCTCTTCAGTGTGTTTGCAGTCAAAGCAGGAATGGAGATGTGTACATGTGTACACTAGGCAAGTAAGCCAATACTAGAAATACATTTTTAATGAGAAGTACACATGTGTGGGTGTATCTTCTTGGGTGCTGGTGCTTTGCGACTAGGAATTAACATCATGATATAAAGAGCAGAGCATCGTGGCCATGTAGAACAGCAGCCCTACACCACCTGAAGCCTGCCTCACATACTCTGCATCCCCTAGAACTTCTTAGAAAATGTTGCACTCCTCCATTTAATTTCTTTACCCAAACTAGCATCAAATTAGAAAACCACAGTGCTCTTATAATATTAATCACTCATTTTTAGATAAGAGTTCATAAAAGGAAGGGTTCAGTTTGACCTTCAGCTAGCTAACCCTGCTGTAAAACAGAAAAACAAGACACAGGGTGCTATACACACCACCAAAATACATGGATAACTATCAAAGAAATGTCCTAATTCAGACAGAAAAATGGGCTAAAGCTTTGTAGTTGTCACTAATAACATGGCTCTGCTGCCGTCAACGAAACATAAAATGAAGAAAGGAAGTGGAGAGCAAAGTGGGTGGTTCATTTATGTTTTATTTGCTTTTTCTTTCCTAACACATGCAAAGAATAAACTAAAAATATTTACTTTAAAGACACATTTAAGCCATTATTTTTCAGGCCAGATTCTGCAATCACTAAAAATAGCTTAATAGTTTACAGCCCTGACCTTCCACTATAAATATTAAAAACTTATGATTCCACATATACTAAGAATAGTCCTCAAGCTCATGAGATGTTAAAAACACTGAAAATAATTTTTAACCATGAAATAACAATAAAAACATACTTGCAATGCAAAGAAATCCATCATATTCATTTAGAAAGAGAAAAAAAGTGAAATCGTGAAGACAGCTGACAAGTGATTAAAGGAATTTCAGTAAGATGTATCTATAACAAGTCAGGCCACGCGCAAGGAAATTCCCGCCCATTCCAATCTCATAAACTCACAA
The DNA here is from genome assembly GCA_030015415.1 of Cynopterus sphinx. NCBI lineage: Eukaryota > Metazoa > Chordata > Mammalia > Chiroptera > Pteropodidae > Cynopterus > Cynopterus sphinx. Next base: position 35,785,185 of record CM057381.1, read on the forward strand.
AGCTCGGCTCCTTATTCAAACAGGCCTCAACAAACTCCTTGAGTGGCTTGCTGTAGTTTCCTTCCAGTGTCGGGGGGTTGTTCTTTGGAATGAGGAACAAAACCTTCATGGGGTGCAGCTCAGAATGAGGTGGTTCACCTTTTGCAAGCTCTATAGCTGTTATGCCCAAAGACCAGATGTCTGCCTGCAACAACAAAGCATTTTTAGAGACATACTGAGTAGGAGTTAATTCAAATATGCTTCTTAAAAAAAAAAAAAATACACCTTGGTGTATCCCTAAGGTTTTGAAAAGCTAATTATTTAACTAAAAACGAAAAAATAAGCTTTTAGTTTTAATTTCAAAATGGACAACACATAGGAGAAAATTTAAAATACAAAATATCTTCTACCTCTCTACTGAAGACGGCTTTTACGGTTCTTCTTCCACTTACTGCTGGAGGAACGACACATTCAATTTAACTGAAGTCCCTGAGACGGTCCATAGGGATAGGTAATCAGAGGTGAGCAGAGAGAGCAGATATGGGCAGTGGAGGTGTTTCTGTGAGTCACCCCATCAAGCAATGCTTAGAACTAATGCTCTGATGTCAAGAATGGTCAACCTGGTCTAGTGATGATGGGTAAAATACCTAACCTGTGAGCCTAGTTCCCTCATTTGGAAAATGGGAACAATAACAGTGTGGTTGTGTAAGATGCCTTACATAGGACGCAGAACTTGGATGTTCAAACATGCAGAGAATATTAGTATAATGAACCCCAATATAATTATTGACATTTGACTATACAGGTTTTGTCTATTATTTGCCACTGTATATTTTAAAGTAAATCACAGACAGCATGATATTTTTCCCAAGTACTTGAGTTTGCCAATATAAGGACATTTTACTATATATTAACACTTAAAATTAACAATTCCTTAGTATCATGTAATAATTAAATTTATTCACTATTCAAAAAGTCTTTCCATAGTTAATTTTAATCAGGATCCAAACAAGGCGCATGTGCTACAACTGACTGTTAGATGGCCTTTCAGCTCTTTTAACCTGGAACAGTCCACTCCCTAATCTCAGCGTCACTGACTTGAGGAAGAAATAGGCCCCAAAGTCTCAGTTTGTCTGGTTTCTTCCTGGTGTCATTTAATACATTTTCCTAGCTCCTATATTTCCTGTCAACTACCCAACGAGTTAATTAAACCTACAGGCTTGGTTAGATTCACTGCTGGCAGGAATCAGGGGGTGCCACGTGGGGGAGTCTAGCCGCCTGACCCTGTCCTGCCCACCCAGCATATATTTGCGGCCTCGCCTGGTTAGTCAGGTAGATGAATGAAGTCCTTGACCATGTGTCATAAATGAAAAGAGCAGAAAGGTCTTAGAGAAATTTTAGTTAATGAGGCTTTCTCAGCACCTGGTACCAATCCCCATCAAAGATGACAGAAACTGAAAAAAATGAAGACCACACAGGCCAGCAAAACAGAACAGGGGCTTGGGGTGGAGGGCTAAATCTCTCCTGTACTCAGTCAAGTATAACTTTTCTGCTCTTGTCACTGTGCACTATGAACTTATTATAACTCCAGGCAATTAAGTTGGAACCTAATAAATCTGCACATTCATTCTACAGCCAGGAAATGGAAAGTCTGAAACACCATACTGGTCACTGCAGGACTCAGACATTCTCCACCTTTAACAGCCTGGAGAGGATCACTTGCCATGTTCTCACAATCCCAGTGAGTATGAGAAATCCTCACAACCTCCCCAGCAGTCTGTGGGATCGATGCCTACCACCTGTTCTACTCTCTTCTGTTCTCAGGGAAGGTGAGAGTGACTGTCAGCAAGCCCTTGTTCTAAATTCTTTGTACTAAACTTTACTATAAGAGGTCTGTCTGGATGAACTAGTGTCAGGAGTAATGTGCCTCTCCATTCCCTCTGCAACTTCGACTCTGCTTTACTTTAAAAATCAGTAGAAATGTGACTTATTCCAGTCCTCACCCCCAGGAAGAGGAAGATGGGTGCACAGGAGCCTGCCGGCGGTGAGCACCTGCAACTGTGGCAGTGGCAGGAGGACATGAGTGTGCAGGTACAAGCAGGGAAGGCGAGATGCAAAAACAGATGAGGCAAAGATGAGCAAATACACACTCCAGTAGGGCAGCGACCCTTTATTCAACAGCTTCCTTTCTAAAGTCTATAATTCCACATCTGTCTGCCTACTCCAGCCCTCTCAGACTGCATTACAGCTTTTGCTGTTTGCAAAGCCTGCTGCTCAGCACCAATCCGCCCCCTTGCCGTACAGATACAGGAGCTCTGTTCAGATGACCTCTACACATCCCATTACCACTTAAACACACTCCTTAACTAGAAGGCCCAGGCAGATGACATTGTCTACTTGCACTCATTTCCCTTAGCAGTCTGAGAGCTTGCTAACAGGTTCTAGGCCAGACAATAAGTGGACAAGCAGCAAGACTCAGGACTTGACACCTGCTTCCATCAGCAAGGATAAACCAACTAAAGTTGATTGAGGAAACAGCCTGCCCAGCCTAACTGGTTATGCATTTCTACAGTCTTCAGAGAAGAGGTATAGCGTCACGTGCCTGCTTCCCCTGGGAAAGTCGCCAGCAGAGGCTTGTCAAAATGAAAGTTGTGCCAATCTCCTAGGCAGCCTGGCCAGGAACCCAAGTGTCACCCTAGCCTTAGAATACTCTGGATCCTCCCAAATCAACTAGGTGCCAGGTAGGTGGCTCCTGACTTCTTGGCACCCTGGGTCCCTCTCTAGCCCTCCTGCCCTGGCTCACTCCCTGGGACTTGGGTATGGGACCCCTAATTGTCTTGCTGCCTGCAGGCTCCCCATGCGCACATATAACCACCTCCTGACTAATTTGGAAAACTTGACTGGCACCTGAATAAATGAAAAGCAATTTGGTATAATGGTTCAAAAGCCATAAAAACATTCAAACTTGTTAAAACCAATTAATTCCACTTTTAGGAATCTATCCTAAATAATTTTAGATTTAGAAAAGAGTATATGCTGCCAAAAATATTCAACTGTATTACGCAAAACCTCAGAGAAATGATTAAGTTGTTATAGCACATTAACGTCTTAAAGCATCTTGTACACAACAACAACGTTGATAGAGAATCACAAACATAATTTAGTTGATCTATAGCTGTACCTATACGGTGTCGCATTTAGAATGTGTGTGTCTGTTTTAACATAAAAGTTATGTGAGGAGAAAGACAATCGGTTTCCAAGGCAACTGCAATTCAGGTATGAGAAAAGACCCATTTTCCTTCCATGAAAGACATGAAATAGACATTAAGAGAAAACAAACTGTGGTTTTTCAATGTGACCCCAACTCAAAAAATATTAAGGGGCAAGTGCTTTGTACTGCAGATATTTTGTGAACAGATGTTCTCCTATGTGGACAGTTCTAGGGAGCATGTTCCTAAGTGAAAACACAGAACTGTTTGTTAATGATGGATCAAGGACTTTATCATTGCAGGTGACAGGTGGGGTGGGAGTTACCAATATACGACAGTCTAAATCCTCCCAATACCATGTTATGTATAAGTTGGCTACAAATCTGCAGACAAAACAAGTTAAGTGCTGTAAAAAATTTATGTACAGAAAATATTCTAGAAGGAATCACAGTCAATTCTATAATCAAGAGGAAGGAGGGTTGGAAAAATCATGGAGAATCCCAAATCACAGTTATAACAAGTCAAAACATAGCTCAAAATGGAGTTAATATAAACTAGCTACTTAATTAGATGTGATACCTAAGCAACACCTAGAGGTATTAAAATCATTTGCACTAAATAGCAATAAATGGTTGATCCAGAAAAGCCCAGTTAGTCTCTGGCTGGATCCTTTTTGCATTCACATCCTTCCTCTGCCTCCAAGGTATTATAACAGGGACTGTGGGTAATTCCTGATCCCAAACAGAGTGACCAGGGAGGGCAGTAGATTCAGCACAGGACAGGAAGGGACAGTCACACACTGCAGTGCACAGGCTAACTGTGCAGATTCCAGCAACCAGGGGGCTAATAATGCTGTGTTGGGATTCGTCTTTAACAATTTTATTTTTTTCCATCAACGCATCACCTATTTCCATTTCCATATTTCCAATATGGTTTGACTGTAAATGGTTATTTCAAAGATGCCTGGACACCAAAATAATTTGGCTTGTGCTTGAGTGTTCTACAGAGTTTTTCTTTTCATCTCATTTTTTTCTATATTTTATAAAGAGTTATATTGCTTTTGAGGCCAAAAACAGAGTTATTTACAAGTGAATACTGACACTATACTCCTAGCGTCCGCAGGATGTCGTTTCATTTAACAGGCAAGTCACCTTCTCTGGCCTCATCTCCTACCACATGCTTCACCACAATCTACAATCCAAATACAAATGTCTTTCCTTTCCTGCACTGGACTTGGCCCGAATGCCCTTCCCTTATCTTTGAGGGGCTGAAAAGTCCTATGTCTGTGACTCCTTGCCCAGCTCATTCTGATGTCCCTCACTCAGCTCCCCTGCTCTCCCCAATCATCTATCAGAGTACCTGACACCCAGAACTGCAATTACTCACTGAAGAAATAAATTATTTAGCACAGCACTGAGCAGAATTACACTGAAGACTGAATGAATGAGTAGAGGAAAAAGGGACATGAAACAGGGGCAAAGTCTTTACTCAAATCCAATCCACCATAATAATGTACAAAGAAAAGGGGGAAAAAGATGAAAGTTCTGCAGCCCAAGACCCTGCTCTAGCATTAAAAACAAAGGCTTCTTTGTGGGAGAACAGTCATCTCCCTTAGCACCATCTCCAAAGTTTGAGGGGTTCTTAAACAAACCAAGCTACCCTAAAAAATAATGATGATGATGATAAAGGTTCTTAAGGTATAGGAGCAATCATAACTTAGTAATGCTGTGGTGAAGAGTTGAGATTGACAATAAGATGCCCTGCATGGGCAAACATATTCAAACACCTAAGCAGCCCAGACAAATGACAAGGCATCAAAGATACTGGTTCAAGGGGTTACTGTGTTAAACAAGGTTCTAGACATATACTCAATGCTTAGGCTCATATTCCCTTTAGTTCAGTGAGTGAAAAGGCTAGTGAGGCAGGTGCATTCCTTTCCTCTTCACACAACCCAACCTTCGAGAACCAGTGTGTGCACCCAAAGAGGAAACTGACAGGAGCATGCTCTCATAATGACAGTAAATGAACCTTGCTACCCTACAGCTATTAAGCTCTTTACCTGTAATGCAGAGACCAGTGGGAAAACCATCTAGAAGTACACTCAAGAAATGGGAGGGGAGAATGGAAAGAAGAGTAAGTCACTAAAAAGATATTCCAGAAAGCAACCTCAGAAAAAGGCTCTTTTGTCTTCATCAGGCTTTTCTCTTAACAAGAGCTGCTAGCCCAGAGTCATGAGGATGTTAAAGTGTCCGACTGTGTGTGTGTGTGTGGTGGGGAGAGGATTACCCCTAATACCCCAGCCGCAAGAACCCACTTATGATAAGCCTCAAGACTCACAGACATTAGCCTTATCTGCACTTTCCACACCTCCTGAGTCAATAAACCTGGGAAGTAAATTTCACATAAACATATTTCACACATGATTTCCAGTAAAGAGTCATGTGGAAAATTGAAAAAGTTAAAAATATATATTTTTGATAGTCACTGGGTATGATCCAAACAAATGAAATATTTAGCTTTTGACATAAGCCAGAATAAAAGGTAATTACAGGTTAGAGAAAAAAGTGAACATTTCTTGAGGCCTCAAACCACGGGTGCATTCCTACTGAGTTTGAGATGGTATTTTTTGATTTATCTAAAAAGAATACTGCAAATCCTACTGATCAGATAAAAGCACTTGGATCTTGACGAGAACACCAAAACAAAAAATGATGGCAAAGCTTTATGATGCAGCAAAAATTCTGCTGCTCAGAGGCCACCTTCAGCAAACAGCTATAGAGGTCCTGCACTGGGGGAAAGACAGGGAGGAAAAAGGTCTCGGTTGACCAGGACAATTCTTGAAGAAAAACTGTGAAATGAACAATGATGGGTAACAGTGAAAACATAAGGTCTGAATGCTGAGTCACATGTGCCAACTGATTAGCTACTTTACTAGGAAGAGAATAATGAGCATGATATAATCAGATGAGTTAAGAACCTAGATTCCAATCCCTACTAAAATCTAGACCTATGAACTTTGATAAATGAATCTCAGCCTAAAATAAAGAGCACACTCTGAATACATAAGTTTCTATCAAGGCTTAAAATGTTATGACCCTACAAAAAGGGCCAATAGCAAAAGTGGCTGTAGGTATTAGAAGTGGCTATGGGGGTAATCCGCACATCAGACAGGGCAAAGCACTAATAAGCAACAAACATGCCAAGAACTAGACGGCTCTGTTGTCATGGTGGTTGAAAACCTAATACTTACTGGCCAGTGGCAACTAAGGCCATTAGGATGCCTACAGGAGTCATGGCCACCACTACAACTCAACAGTGGGATAGCCAGGTGTACCTTGCAATGCTGGATGGAACATCTGCAACTTCAGCACAACACTGACACTTTACAGTAGTCGATGGCTTAAAATAGCAAGTCTACTGTATACTGAAAAGATTTCCATTTAAAGAGAACAAACCATATTTGGCATGTAAATGTATCTAGATTTAAATATTTGTTTGCCTAGAAATTTTGGTCGAGAAAAGCCATTTCTCTGTGGACCATGTGTAGATTTTGCTATGTACAGGCTACTGAGAAAGCAGCCTATGGGATATGGGAACTAAAATAGAGACCCAGGAAGCAAGGTCTCTAGGTTTTTTAGTCTACACTGCAACATAAAAGTTGAAGGGCAACAGAGAAAAAAGGACATAGGAAAAATTGGGAAAATATAAAATAGGACAGGTAAAAGACAATGAAGAATGGAATTACTATTTTGCCTGTTAGTAAGGAACCTCTGAGATTAATGATCTTAATTGAGAACTAAAAATGACAGGAAGAATCTGCAGTAATCATGAGAAGCATTATTCTTTCCAGATTCTAATCTTTTATCTTTGTGAGCTCTCCATTTCCCTCGTGGGGCCCTCTTTCTGTACTTGTCCCTTAAATATAGTTCAGAGTCCTGTCCAAGGCCACCTTCCCTCATCCGCACCACTTAAGTCTCAACCACCAGCTGTACAGACAACCTCCCAGCCCTCTCTGTGGGCCCACACCCCCACGCTGCTGGAGGCCTCTACCTGGACTTCTCAACAGAGTGACCCTGGCTACCACCTTTACACATGCTCCTTCTCAATGCTCTCCACCACCAAGCAGACATTGTTTAGGCTAAGAAAAAAAAAAAAAACACCTCATTAACTGCAACTGGATTAAGGGCATTAAATAATGAAGCAGAAGACAGAAAAGACCTGTTAAAAACGGTCTGAGAACTACCTTTACGACCTACTTCAGGGTACCAGGCTTCACTTCAACTGGAAAAGCTATAATGTAAAAGTTAAAAAGAGAGAACTCTCCAGACTCGATGAACTTGAAGGACTGACTGGCCCTTACCTTTGAGTCATAGGCTGACTGTTTAATGACTTCAGGTGCCATCCAGAAAGGGGTGCCCACGAAGGTATTTCTTTTTATCTGTGTATCTGTCAGCTGGCCTGCCACTCCAAAATCGGCCAGCTTCACCTCTCCATGTTCAGAGAGCAAAACATTGGCAGCTGCAAAATAAAACCAAGATGCCTTCCGATATCATCTGCTGTACTGTTCTGTCCATTATCATTTGGGAACATATGCACTCTCTCCCCAGCGAGATAATGCGCTCAACAATAACAAGCTTTAGGTTGGTTAGACGCTCCTCAAAGCCAACCCATGCCCAGAAGTGTTGAAGGTACTCTATAATACGCACAAGACAACTTCCCTTGAGAAGCACAGTTTAACTCTACAGTACATTCCTACCTGCCACCTTAGGTATTTCAAAAAAAATATAAGATGTTGTCTTACCTTTAATATCTCTATGAATTTTCTTCTCCGAATGCAAATAATCAAGTCCTTTCAGTATTTCTCTTAATATAGTGGCAATCTGTGTTTCATCTAAAGGGCCAGGTTCTAACTAACAAAAAAAAGGTATTAAAGTTACTTAAATGATTATAAGACGTTTGAGATGATAAAACAGTCAATACCTATGTTAAATGCACAAGAATAACTAAAATCTAAAAACTTCTTTGCTTCAAAATACCTTGTCCGAACGATTTTTAAAAAATACTTAAAGGGACCTAAAAACAACAACAAAGAACTGGAGAAAATGACTTTGCTGAATAAAGCAATGCTAAGAATCCAAGTAGGCCAGTGAGAAAGTTCATGTTAAGCCCCACTGTGCCTGCAAGTTGAGCTGTGGGGGATTTTAGCCCAGAAAGCAGGAGCCCAGAAACTTACAGTACTTGCTAGGAAGACTAGAGTATAAAGTAGCTTGGCTCTGTCCTAAAATATGTAATGGTTATCAAAACACAAGTGGTCCAAAAGAGAAAGCCTGGGAGAGCCCACTGTTGTCTGAGGCTACCTCTGCACCAGAATTTTTTAAATCTAAATTTTAAATCTTAGGGGAAGAGAACAGAAAGAACTTACTCTCTAATGATTTGAGACTTTTTATTATATATGATCCCAAACAAGGTAACAATGACCTCTGAAAACTTTTATTGAGAAACTCAAAGGAATTATAACACAGACTCTATATTCATAATTGTTGAAAGACATAAGGAAGAAATGTCAAGCGTACATATTCCTTTTATAAAAGGGAAAAAATAAGACAAGTTCTAGATCTGTTTAAATTGGATAAGTCCACCATCACCTGCATAGTAGGGAATTTAACCATAACTAATCAGATAAACTACAGCAAAATCACTGAACACTCCTTAAAGAATAACAGAACCGTGAGATTTTAATAATTTAGATTAATTCTTCATCTGAATAATGATCTTTGGTATATTTTCAGATTTGACAATGAATGCAATCATAACCCAAATTCATACACTTTAGTCAACGGAAGACACAACCCTGTGACGTTCACTAAGTATGTTTTAAAAAGACAGATGTGCTTTTAAACCAAAGGGAATGAAAACTAACACACTCCTTGTAAGGTAGGGTTCTGACTGACGCTTGCACACTTTCTTAGCCAGTCCTACTGTGTGACTCAGGGCCTTCGCTGGGATGATGGTGACAGAACAGGCATTTATGGGGCCCAAGGCAGACACAACCAAGACACCCCGCTCTCACTTCACTGCTGCTTTACTCATGCCTGATACTGCTTCCAGTTCATCCAGCAGGCTGTGCCTTCTGCTCACTGGCCCAACTTCGTCTACACAAAAATCCACAAATTCTGAGGGAGAGGGGAAGGTGTCAAGTTCTCAAACCTGGAGCTGCCTCTCCTAACATGTTGGCCTCAATGGGACTCTGGCTTCTGTGGCAGCAGAACACACCCAGGATGAAGCAGCTGCTCAGCTTTCCCACCTTCAGAACACATGTATAAAAGAATGTGTTGCTTTGGTTTTACCATATATTATATGCTTAGAGAAGGTCACACTGCTGTGGTCAACTAGCCTGCCAGGAAGTATCTCAAATTCTAATTAAATACTATCCAAAAATTAGCTCAAATGAGAAAACATGTCTCATGCTTTTTTCCACAGAACGAAATCTTTTCCAGTTATCTGACCAAGAGTCTCATTTTTTAAGAAACACACATTAAAAGCACTGTTCCAAAGAGCACAGTGGAAACACTGCTTGCCTGCTTTCTCCACATCTATTTTTGAGTGTTCATAGCAAGCAGACGTTTTATTACACAAAACTGAGGAAAAGACACTTTGCTCACAACATGGGGAAAAGGGAGGGCAGCGATGCTGGCGTATTTGCTCTTATTCATAACACCAGAACACAGAAGGATAATCCAGTTGTTCAAAATCGTGTCACAGGGTACAAGTTCCATTTCCTTCTCCAGCAGGTTTTTACTCAAGCAGACAATCATTAACTTTTGGCTAGACGGCCTTAACCACCTCCACCCTTCCATTATCAAGCCTCTGGAAAGAAACTGAAAGCCTGGTGTCATTAGCAAGGGGAGATTAAAAAAAAGACCTGAAAAAAACTAATTGAAAAATCTCCTGGATCACTGAGAGCTCCCTCTCTGGTTAATACATGCACGGTTATGTCCTTTTAAATATGACCTAAACACTGCCCACCAATGATCTGTTTGCCATGGGGGTGGGGGGGAGAGGTGCTCTATTTACTCAGGGTGGGGGCTCGAGGGGGGTCCTTCTTTGTGTTAAAATTCTCTATAAAAGGTTTTCTGTTGCTGTCTACAGGACAGAGATCCTCCTAGTGGATAAGACAAGGCTGAGCCAAATTCCCGAAAGTCATATATTAGCATTCTCCATTTCCATTTCTAAGCACTACCAATGTGGCGGTCTCTTTCATTTAGAGAACTGTGGAATCTTCAAATAATCTTTAGAAAAGAAAGACTCCTAGGAAAAAAATTTAGGCTGTATCTCATCTCTGGGTGACTTCTAATTCCCTCTCCCCAAGTCTGTCCTCTCCTTCCTAAGCACATAGCTGCTACCCAACAAGAGGCCACATATGCCAACCTCTGCAACAGCAGTAACTTTGTCCACATGACTACGTTCTCACCACTGGAATACAAGCAGAAGTGACAGACACATGCCCCTCACATTGTCTTGGCCTTGAAACACTCACAGCCAGAGAAGAAAATGACTGAAGACCATGGGAAGCCATGGGTTACAGATGGTAGAGCCACCCAGCAGTGCAGGGCCCTGATAACCATGTGGAATAGAGCCCAATGACCCCACGTGTGGGAGAGAAATAACTTTCTATCTTGTATGAGACAGTCTGGACCCTCTACAACAGCAGCTGGGCCTAAACAAGAAATGTGCCATCTCATTTTGAAAAAAAAAAAAAAAAAATTCACATTACAGATACATTTTTATGTTTGTCAAACATCTCTACATGGTATCAAATCTTTAATGTGATAATATTCTGGTTTTTAAAATCTGCTGCGAACTTACAATAGACCCTCTCAAAACAGTAATGTTTTCAATATGGAAAAAACAATTGTTTTATCCCATTATTAGAGTGTGTCCTCTTCTTTGAGGATTGGGCGCAGGCCAACAGAAAGTGGTTAAGAGGCAGAAAAAGACAAAACGATGTCAGAGGGAGGAAGACAGCCTAAGCTCAGGGAAGACCTCAGCTTTGCACCTGGGTCAAAACGAGATCCAAAGTCCAGCTCTATTTGCTAGCTGGGACACCTAACCTCTGAGTGTCTACTTCTTCATCTTGATTAAAATGAGAAGGTTCGGGACATCCAAAAAGGGACGTCCAGTTTTTGTCACCAGGGATATTGATGTGCAAGGTGGATGGCAGTTTTCTGGGACTCTCATACCATATGGAATTGTTTTTTAAGTGGAGAGTTCTATACTTCCTTCAACTGTAATGTCTAAAATTTCACAGACTTCAATTCAAAGTTCCAAAGAAAGCTACCAGTAAATAAATTAAATTACTGTGGCATTAAAACGAATAAATTAAAGCATTGAGAGACTACAATTGCTGCTCTGAAGGAATCAATGTTGGAAGAGTCCCCACAAATTACTTCATATATGCCATAAATGAAATTCACTTAAAAGAAAATCTAATTACACAATGAGATAATTTTCTACATTCTTGTAGTATTTCCCAAAAGAATTTTAAAAAATGAAAAGTTCTTTGTGTAATGTGTACATTATGGAAAAGAACCCAAGCAAGTCAAAATTTTGGCTATTCTGTTGCCTTTCCCCTTTTAATATAATTGTTTATACCATATTATTTTTTTCTTGAAATTTCCTCTGAACATCATTTTTACCAGTTGCTATTATGGTTTATAACATTATATGATTTTTCTAAATTAGGTAGATAAGTCTTTTAGAGAAACGTAGTTTTTCAGAGGTTTACCTTCCCAAAAAAAACTACCAATTGCTTGCTACTATTGCTATGAGAAAGAAATCTGTTAATCAAAAGATATTTCTTAATGAATAAAATCTATGTCGATTTTAACGATTAAAAAACACCGGCTTCTTTCAATTCTCTGAGCAGTAAAAACTACAGTCTCATCATCCTGACACCTTCCTATCAGGCAGGACCCACCCTCTAACGCTAAAATAATGGGTTAGTCCTGTCTTGGAAATCATCACTCACCCCAAAAGCCCAGCTTTTACATGATGGGTAGAGGAAGAAGGGGTCACTGCATGACCACTGTGGGGACAAGCTGCTAAGTGCTTAACTGTGTGAGTTCTTTTAAGAACTTGCCTTGTATATACTGTGCTTTAAGGACAACTTGAACAATGCTATGGTTCACTGGTTGTTTGAGCATCTTCTCAAAGGCCAAGACACAACCGTGTTTTACCACAAGCAGCAAGTTGCAGACTGTGACTTCGAGGTCATTCTGTACCTAGTTTCCATTATCTTGTGTGGAAGGTAGTGGCACACACTAATGGCAGAGTAGGCTGTGGCCAGACTGATGATGACACAGCCATTGGTGCCAGTCCAGGTCCACCCTAAACGCACTGCATGGCCTGACCACTGCTCTGATACGTGATGCTGTACTGCAACCATCAGGCCCTGCCTGTAACTTACTCCTGAAAACAAATTTTAATTTTTTTAAATTTTAATTATAGATTAAAATATTACCTACATATTTTGGAAGCTAAGTTACATCTGAAACGTGAAACAATGATGGGGCAGCAGCTCTACAAAAGTTAAAACCAGTTTGGGAAGACTAACGAACTGTTTTTAGGAATGACGACAGGCAAAATCCCTCTTGGCTTTTATGAATGAATTCATTTGTTTCCCAAGAAACAACAAAACTGGTTTCAAAAGTAGACCTATAACTCCCAGTAATATATCAGAAACAGAAATACATATTATAAGAAATAGTTTGATTCATTTTTCATGGAACTTAAAAGAGTGAAACAGAAATTAATAAACACAGAATTATCTTAAAAATCAAGATTTACTAAGAGCTTTAATGTGTATTAAGCATCTGACATAATACTTACTAGATCGAGTGCAGAACCTCCACCAAGATATTCCATTATTATCCACAATTTAGTATCCTACAAAAATAAAAAAGGGGAAAATTACTATAAAAGCAAACAAAACCAGAAAAAAAATTAAATAACTTAAGGGTATTTTTTCATTATTTTCAAACTAGAAAATTTTATAAATACATATATGTAATTAAAAATGTGTGTCCAAGTGAGTCCTATGCAGAAAAACCTGTCCTATGTCAGAGGCAGGCCAGGGCCTTCACAGTCTAGCCAGGGCCCCTGCGTCATACTCTTTCTAGGCAGTGTATTCAGACCCACTACACCAGAATCTCTGAAGGCAGAACCAGGGAACTAAGGGGTAGGGGGTCCATTCTTAAACAACCTCAGTCAGTGATGCATGGGCACCACTTTTGAGACTCAGTCCCCAAGGCCAGTCAATGCCAGCAGCAGTCACACAAGTATAACTCTGGGTGTCAGCCAGGAACTACCCTGAGCACAGCCATGGGAAAATGTCACCTCCCTTCCTGTGGACTGCAGCTCTAAGATGCAAGAAACTGTGAGCAGAGGGAAAGGCAGTAAGGCGGGAAGGCCCCCTAACATTAGTTTTGTAGAAAGGCAGCCAATTCCAGACAGCTGCAAAGCTACCGTACTCTTCAGGGAGATTTCCAAGGAAGTAGGCCCCTGCTCACTTTGTGTCTGGGTCCTCTTAGCCCCCACTTCACCAGCCTGGTGTGCACAGAGTTTGGATCCTGACCTCTCCTTACAACCTGAAGGGCCCAGGGAAGTTATCTCCCCTCTAAGTTGAGTGTGTAGCCAAGCAGCAGAATGACAGTCCCAGTGGCAAATAACCCATCAGTGACACTGGTGGTGGCTAACCCATCACAGCGCCAGTGTTGCTCTGCTCCACTCCCAGGAAGCTATGCTCATAGGTGTGCTCACAGCAGCAAGCTTCACTGCTAACGCCATACTTTATGGTAACCTTCATCTGCATCAAGAGAACAGAAAAAACAAAATCTTTCCAACGCTCTTTGGTACCTTCAGGATGGAACTGAGCCCTCACTCTTCAGAACACCACAAGAAAGGCCCCTCTGGCAGGAGCCCACCCACTCTCCATGGTTCTAGCATCAATGACTGACTGAGCTAGCTCCTGGGAAAGTGTCAGTTTCTCATCAGGGCTTTTCACCTCAGCAGTTCCCTCCATCAAACAAACCCTCACCTGCTGCAGACATGGTGCAAACTTTTGCTTTAGTACCTATTGGTCTGATTTTCATGTCAAGACTTACTTGTCTATGTTTCCCACCAACAGCAAACTGAATGCCATGGGACAGTCCCTGGCGTACTCAAGTTCAGGAAAGGTTAATTATGGTGCTCCATAGTCAAGGAAGGGTAAATTATATTGACTGTGCATTCACTTCAGGGAGGCACTGATACATGCACTGAATAAAATGAATTACTTTTAAAATATAAAATAAAATCTGACATATGAAGTCAATTCTATATCCTAAATAAACAGTCCAAGTCTGACTGTATACAGAATATTTTCTCAAGCTTCTAAATGCCTTTAATAATATAATGAAGACAATTTCACTCTAGACTGGAAAAGACACAGAACCTTAAATCATGTGTATGGGATCCATCCTACAGGTACAAAGATTTCACACACTTAATAACCATCTAGTCAGGGGTACCCGCCTTGAACAGACTCAATCACCTTCTGGTTCTGATTTCAAGAGAACTTCCTATCAGAAAGAGCATTCTACAACCTTCCTTTCATTTCACACATACACTCAATGATAGATTTCCCTGACACTTGGCTCATGGAGAACATTTGTGTTGCTCCTTCCAGGCATTCTGAAAGCATCTTGTCAGATTGCTGGAAATAAACTATTCTAGGGAACAACCAACATCACTTTCAGTGACACAAGAAATTTAAACTGTTTTTCTATAAGGGAACTTGATCTTCAGATTTCTACTCCCATTTCCTTTTTTATGGCACTGTTTGACCCAGCTCCCAACCCTTTTATTATTTTATGAGCATTAAGAGCAAATTTAAGAGCAAGATAAGCGCTCCCTTGACAGGCAGGTAATCTCTCCTCACCTCACACCCCCATCAGCAGGGAGCTGTGCAGTAAGACACACTGGAAAACAACCTTGGTTGACTCAGGAGATACACGTGTCACCACACTGCTTCCCGGAACAGCAAGACACGAGTGACCATACCCCGTCTATCATTCCAAAGCTCCACACTCCTAAATACCTACTGTGCTAACTACCAAGGAAACAAAATAACCTTTTTAAAATACGACTTTTGCTCCCTTTGCTCTATCTACTGCGAGGATGAAAACCATTCTCAGCAATCAGACTGATGACATTACAGAAAATGCGGAGATCACTCGGAAGGCACGCATAGTTATTGTGAAGGGCCCCAGAGCCACCCTGTGGAGGGACTTTAATCACATCAGTATAGAACTCAATATTCTTGGAAAGAAAAAGAGGAGGCTCTAGGTCGCCAAACTGTGGGCAAACAGACTGGCTACTGTAGGCACCATCTGCAGTCACAGACAGAACATGATCAAGGGTGTTACACTGGTTTCTGTTAGAGGATGAGGTCAGTATATGCTCACTTCCCCCTCCATGTCATTATTCAAGAGAATGGTTCTCTTGCTGAAATTCAAAATTCCTTGGGTGAAAAATATATCCACAGGGTTCAGATGAGGTCAGGTGTTGTTTGTTCAGCATCTCAAGCCCAGAAAGATGAGTTAATCCTTAAAGGAAATGACATTGAACTTGTATCCAATTCACTTATTTTGATTCAACAAGCCACAGCAGTTAAAAACAAGGATATCAGAAAATTCTTGGATGGTATCTATGTTTCTGAAAAAGGAACAGTTCAGCAGGCTGACGAATAAAGTATAAGTTGTCCAGCTATAAAAACACCAAGAAGTCAGATGATTTCTCAGACTTATTATATTTTAATGATGCAATAAAACTTTTATATTGATTTGGGTATGAGGGTAGGGAAAAGTACTATTTTTCCCTTCCAGGGAGCCATAGCAGAGGACAAAATGACACATTTTCAGGTGTTGTCCCAAAACCTTAGGGAGCATTAAAGCAACAGCAAAACAACTGAGGAACTAGGTGCTCCCCAGATGAAAGGCTAAAACCCCACCATTTCATTGTGAAAACGCCATCTCCTTGGAGGGGAAGACTGAGTAAAAAGACCAGCAGCTACTTCCATCTTGATTCCTGGTACCAAACATGCGCCGATGGACACCAGATTCAAGGGCACTTAGAAAAACAGGGTTAGGCCCTTTATTGCAGCCACTGTTTTTCAGTACCTTGGGTAGGTCCTATGACTAATGTGTTTTTGTTCCCAATTCCACCAGTATCACTAATGCATTAATCAGAGAATGGAATGAAAATTGAATCATGAAAGGTTCCACTGGCTACCACCTTTTGGCTGAATTTGCTTTCCAACCACACTGGGTGTGTTGTTTGATCTAGCCAAGGAGAGTCCACCCCTCCAGAAGTAAGGCTCCTATGCTCTCCGCTGCCAGTCCCCACTTGCTCCAGGCTGAGGTGCCACTAGGTGGCCTTTCCCAAGGGCCAGCACAGGGAAGCAGCATTAGGCAGGGTGAGCAGCCACCTTTCCCACAGGGAGCTTATCTTCTAAAGCTGAAGACAGATCTCCAACAATTGTTTGATAAATTATAACTATCACAAGTGGGTGCCATGAAAGAGTACAGAAGAGACTTGCCAGATCAGAGTTAGAACCAAGTGCCTTTTAAGATGAACCCAGATGATGAGCTGGCACTTGAGTCAGAGGAAAAGTGAGGGAGGAGACAAGCGAAAAAGTAGAGGTCAGCAACCAGAATGGCAGGAGTGAAGCTGCAAGGCAGGGAAGCAACAGCATCAAAGACCTAATGGAGGGAGGACACAAAGAGGGGGCCAGTGAAAAGTGACCTAAGGTAAACAACAAAACAAGGCCAATCTTATAGCAGCCAGAATTAAACATGCCAGACTTTTCCCCTAAAAGTCCCTGAATGGTTTCAGAGTAGATACTGGTTTTGGAATAAATGCTCAATATGTATGGAAAGAGTAAAGCCTCCTGCATGGTCTGGGAGAGGTGAGAGCAGAGATGCCTGTGGTGTCATCTGAAGAGGCTTGGGAGGCAGAAGTGACAGGATTTGGTGGTGCACAAGGAGGTCAAAGCAACTTCCTGGCTTTGGCCTCATTCAGATGAACACCTAGGAGTGCCACCTCCTGACAGAGAGCCTGGAGGTAGAGGGGGTACAATGAGCTTGGACGGGTTGCCATAAACATGTTCACCAAACATTGCAGAAACTGAGACAATATCCTTTCTCTTAAAAACAAAAATAAGAAAAAAAAATCAGTTTTTAAATATCTGAGAGCTTCTACTAAATTCTACTATGATGTCCAAACTCTGGCACTATAGCCCTTCACAAGCATGTACCCATCTATCTCATTTCATTTCCACCTGCTCTGCTGCATGCCCCTGGAATGCACCAGGGTGTAACTCCTACAGACAGTGCACCGCTGCTCCCTCTATCAGGAGACGCCCTGCCCATCCTGCCTCATGGAAGTCACAGCTCACAGGGCAGCTCCTCTGAAGACACTACATTCAGGGTACCCGTCTCTCGAATCCATTCTCCAGGTCTAAATGTCTGCCTCACTCTTCCTCCAGCCTTAGAGGTCCATCCTATCCTCCATTCAAGAACAGCCATGCAGCTACATCAGGAATCCTCATCTAGGCATTATTGACTTTTGGGGCTGAGTAATACTTTGTTGTGGGTGCTATCTTATGTACTAGTGTTTAGCAGCATCCCTGGCACTCTATCCACTAGATGCCAGTAACACATTCCCAGTTAGGATAACCGAAAATTTCTCCAGACACTACCCAAGTCCTCTGGGGGTCAAAATCACCTCACCTGAAAATCAATAAAAAGACATGATCAATGCTGATAAGTTTGAAGTGCTGCCAGAAGTCCAGAAGCACAAACAAATAATTCCTTCCTTATTCTTAGCCAAGTCAGTTTTGCATACATCATGAAACCTCCACCTAGAACATGATCAGTAATTCACCAAGAGACACTTAAGCTTAGGATTCCTCATCCATGGAAAGATGGTAATCTTTCTAAACTTCACAGTTCAATTGACATAAAATGAGATCATGAACATGAAAGCACTTTGCAAAGTCAAGGTACTAAACACACGTAAAGTGCTATTAGCTTTATCAACATCATCACCGATAAATGCCTTAAAATAACCTGGTAAAACCAAAAAGAACTCAATTAACAAGACCAAATAGTATTTCTCTGCATGGGAGTTTCTGAGCAAAATAAAATCTGAACAATGATTCACACATATTCTACAACAGAATGAAAAAACAATCACTGCCCTAACAAGCCTTCAGGCAAGAGTATCTGAGAAGAATGGTCTGGCCTAAGGATATTCTTGGCCTGTTCTCTGTGACCAAATGACCAAGCGTTGTCACTGACCAGATGTAGAATAATTGTCCTCAAAAAACCTCCTAAATAGCGGCTTGTGAGGCACTCTAAGAAATATCAGAGTTCCTAATCTTAATCAGAATAATTCCATTTTTAGGAGATGACCTCAAACAATATATATCATGACCTTATGATACAATTTTCTCAAATAAAAGATAGAAACTGGTTTAATAAATTCAGAATTCAAAATGTAAAAGGTATCAAAATGTGTGCAGTGATCATTTACTCTCTCACCGCTGCTCACCTCACCCTCTGTCCAGCCTCCACACTACCACCCATTACGTCTCACATAACCTTAGAGAAATATTTTATGCAAATAACTATAAATTCTTTCTCCCCTATTATCTAAATGGTAACGTTTCCTACACTGTTCTATATCCTGCTTCTCCTTAGAACATTCTACACCTGTCCATAAAGGACTTCCTCTTTTTTTAACCATAACTAGCCCATGTCTACTGACATTAAGTTCATTTCCATTCTTTTGTTTTATGTGCCAGGTGGCAAGAATCTCTCATTTGGGGAAATCCTGAAATTCCCAAATCCTGCTAGGTCAGAGGAGTACATCTGAATTTTAATAGACGACAAGTTACTGTTCAGAGGCTATCACAATTTCTACTATCTGCAGCAATATGTGAGGATGCTCATTTCCCCTTTCCTTTGCCAACAGTGTAATCAAACATTTTTCTGGTCATTGTTAGGGGTTAGTTGTGGTGTCCCACTCCAAATTTATATGTTTAAGTCCTAACTTCCAGCACCTCAGAATGCGATGACAATATTTGGAGACTGGGTCTTTAAAGAGGAAATATTAAGTTAAAATGAATTTGTCTACAGCCATGCCATTGAACAAACGAACAATAAAAAATAAAAATAATAAAACAATAAAAAATAAAATAAACAATAAAAAATAAAATAAAATAAAATCATTAGAGTAAGACCTTAATACAGTTTGGTGTGTATCCTTTTAAGAAAAGATTAGGACACTTGACACATAGAGAGGAGACCATGTGAAGACAGCCATCTACAAGTCAAAGAGAGAGACCTCAAGAAACCGTCCCTGCCGACACCTTGATTTCAGACCTCTAGATGTCAGATTTGTGGAAAAAATAAATTTCTGTTGTTTAAGCCATCCCAACTATGGTACCTTTTATGGCAGAAAATGAAGACAATCATCCATTCTTAAGTGGAAAAAGAAAGGTATCTCAGGGAGTTCATCTTATTTTTATTGTACGGTTAAACATCTTTAAATACTGAAGAGCATGTGCATTTTTTTTTTTTCTGAGAACCTTCTTTCATATCCTTTGTCCATTTTGCTATTGGGTTACAGACCTTTTTTAAAAGCAGGATCTTTTCACATATCAGGGAAATTAGCCTCCTATAATATGTGCTGCAAACAGCATTTTCCTCATTTGCCTTTTGATTTTGTTTTTGGTGGTTTTTGCTTGCAGAAATTAATTTCATGGAGACACAACATCAATAATGAATGATATCACTTACAGACAAACTGCTCTAAATTGTTCAGAACTTCATCCTAAGAATCTGTGACTGAAAGCTGAGGCTTCCTACACCACAGGGAAAGGGGGAAGACATCAGCATGACAGAAAAGAAAAAACAAGGTAAACAGAAGAGGTAGATTCCACATAGTTAATAAAGAACAAAATTTTATAAATAGGAATTTTAAAATGAAGTCCATTTTGTATCTGCACTATATTCAGAGGCCTCCAAATTTAATAGCCATAACAAAAGGCTGAGCTCAAGAGATATAATGCAATAGGCTCTATTAAAACAATTTGGGGTCACAGACTTCCCTAAAATATGGTTTTAAAACCAAAGGTACCTTTTTGTTAAGATGTGGGCATGAACACAGAATACTGAGACCAGGTTTTACTCCTGCCTCTAACCCTTACCAGCTCTATGACCCTGAGACCAGTCCCTCAGTGACTCCTTGACATCACAGCCCCTTCCAAGTGTACTCAAAGTACAGAACACAGTTTCTGACTTCAAAACATTTATTTAACTGGTCCTCTGTCTCATCAATGTTAGCATTTCTTGAACGATTTAGACCTACTATGCACATGATGTCGTTGAGAGGGTATAGACTGAGTAGTATCTAGGCTCTGAATTTAAAGAACTTTTCATAACAGAAAAAATGGACAAATAACTATGATCAAACAGCCTGTAGTGGATGCCAAAAAAGAAACACAAAATGCCAGGGGTGTTCAGAGAAGAGGTCTGTCTGAACTGAATGAAGAGAAGGCTTAGATGTGCACCTTAGTGGTATTTGATCTGCACCTTGAAAAACTGTGACAGACTGGGACAGGGGTGACAAGGAGTGTGTTTCTGGCAGACACCGGCAGAGAAGAAAAGTGGATGGTCAGGAAGAAAAAAAGTGATCCTGTTCAGCTAAAGCAGTCAAGAACGAGACACAACATCCTTGAATGTCAGTCAATGATTTCAACTTAATTTAACAAGCAATGGGGAAATCACCAAAACTTTTAGACAGGAGGATAAATAACCAGCTACTAACTACCAACATGACTGAATGAATGGGGAGAGAAGGAGAGTAAGAAGATCAATCAGTAAGTCATAGCAGAAGGTTGGGGTAAGATGTAAGAGACATTCTACAAGTGGCACTGGTGAGTGAGTGTTCATGAAGAAGCCGAATCAAAGATGTCCTGCTATTCTGAGCCCCAGTAAGTGATGACTCCACAAATACAAACAGGAAGGCCAGGAAGTGGACAACTGGGTGGACAAGGGAGGAAAGTACAGATAGCTCTTCATATTTTTTCCAATACTGATGTGTCATTCTGGTAGATGCACCTGAGAAATAACTGAAAATACGGTTTAAGTTCAAAAAAGAGGCTGAGACAATCATAAGGATGAAAACTGGCACAGTGCAAATTAGTACTGGCATGAAGATTATTTTAAGCGGAAGGCATTTGAGATTCAAGAGATGCAGAAAGAGCCTTATCAGAACTTCCCTTATCTGGCTAATCTATCTGAGCAATTTCTGGGAAATAGGCTGCCGTAAATTCCCCCTTTGGGGTGGGTCTACTCTCAGAAGGAAGAACAGAATAACCCTACCATAAATCCCCCTTGGGCCCTCAAGAAAGAAGATAGACCTCTTTATATCTATGAAGAAAAACATCACAAATTTTCTTATCTCTTGTTTGTACTTCTAAAACCCCATTTGTCTTTCCTAAAAGGACCCACTTGTTCTTCCTCTCCCTTTTCCCCACTAAGTATATAAGTATCTTTAAACATCTAATGAGTATGCATACTTTATAAACTTTTTTCCTTGTTAATCTGTCTTGTTATTTTAATTTGCAGGCCCTATAGTCAAAAAGAGGGCAGAGAAAAAGTTTTCTCTTCCTGATAAGTAATATGCTACAAAATTTTTAACTGAAGAGATGCTCAGAACATATGCAAGCCACCCAGGTAAAAGTTCAGTACCTATCCTTTAACTGATTTTTAGTTAATAAGACAGCCCTCTAAGCACAGGAGAACATTCAATCCCTGTGAGTGACTCTTCCCACTGGTCACCCTAGTTCTCAAATGCATTTTGAACTTCTATGTTAACTCAGCAACACAACTGAAGGGGTGCAGATGACATATAATGCTGAGTCTAGATAACATTCAGGGTCAAAATTTCCACACAATCACATGTGGTGACAACGTCCTCTGGCCTTCAGTCCCCCCAGGTGATCATTATCAAAACTAACCCACCCAGTCAGTACTGGGCATTGCAGTGGGAAGGATGCAGACTCTCCCATTTCCTTCCCTCCATCCTCCAACTTAGGCACACTTAGTTGTGTGTCACTCCAACAGAGAAGAAAGCCTTACATTTAAAAACAGAAAAGTGGAATTTCTGTGGAAAATCATTTCTGTCAACATTGTCTAAAGAGGCTACCCAGAGTGAAAGAAAGAGGTGGAGACCTAGCACCAGACAGTATTCTTTGGAGAGAACAAGAAATAGCTGTGAAGCATCACAGAACAGAAGCACAGGGAATACAGACTGCAACACAGAAATCCTGCGATTGCCTGGCTAGAGCACAGGTCGAGAATATCATTTGCTGTGTACCTTTTTATGTCTGGCACTGGGATAGATGTCTTACATACATCATATTATTTCCACCAATTCTCACAATATTCCTATGAGGCAGTTGTAACAGGCCCATGCTCTAGAAAAAGATTCTAAAATGCAACAGGTTCTGGAGCCTTCCTTAGCGTCCCATTCTCTGCTCACCCAGAAGTAATCCTGAGCCATCAACTAATGAAAAGGGGAATCTTTCAGCATATTAGGAATAAGTGTGGGGGGCAGCTACCTCCAATAAGGAAAGGCACAGAAAAAACAGATCCCCGTCTTCCCTCTCCAGGCAGCCCTAAAAGGAGAACAAAGGTGCTCTAAGGAAAGGAAAGTCCAGCATTGGAAACAATTATGAAATGGGAGAAAGTCCACTATACACAATTATCAACTGAAAATAAGGGTGTGCAATAAAACCTGAAACAAATCAGGTGAAAATTGTTGGATCGAATCCTTAGATCAAAGGAAAATAGTCAAAAAACAGCTATTAATTAGCCAAAAATAATGTTGGAAACATTACATACACCAAAATCTATACAAAACAGCCAAATATTATTCAAAGAAAAACTTACAGCATTATTTATTTTTATTACCAAGCCAAAAAATTTAAGTGTTTTATCCAGAAGTTAGGAAGGGAGGACACAAAACTAAGGAACCAACCTAAAGAAAGCAAAAAACAGGAATAAAGATACATGTATAATTAAGAGGAAATATTAGAATAAGAAATAAAATATGAAATAAGACAGAAAAGTTGAAAACAATATGATTTGGCTCATATGTGGGATTATAAATGTGAAAGCAATAAACAAAGATGACGAACAGAGACTCAGGGTCACGGACAGTGGATTAGTGGTTACCAGAGACGGGTAGAGGGGGTCAAATATTTGGTGATGGAAGAAATTTAACTTTGGGTAGTGAACACAATTTACATAGGACATTTTACTGAATTGTATACTTGAAACTTATTGATTTTATTAACCAATGTCATACCAGTAATTTTCATTTAAAAAATGAATTTAAAAAATTCTTTATCAAGATGTTCAAAAGATTTTATCCTTGAATAATTTCAAACACTGAAGAATAGAATTCTAGCAACTATCTGAGGCACAAGATTTTTCATGACATCACAACATAAAACGTACACCTGGAAAAGTTACTGGTTCAGAAAGAGGAGGTGGAGGAGGTTCCTACTAAGGAATGGACAGAACTCCTGGGAAGAAGGAGGGTACTACGGCAACCAGCGCATCTCTCTGTGCCAGGGATGCAGTGCTGCCCAGAACAGGGAGCTGTGAGCTAATGAGAGAAGTTGGCCCAAAGAGGGTCATTTCTAAAGAATAAAGGTGCTTTTGAAAAGGAATATTCGGTGTGAGAGTCTGTGTGTGTAAGATTTTTTTCACCTTATTTTCTTTAGTTCCACCTGCCCCTACCAACTCTCAGGATTTGCTATGCTCAGCACAGCCTGCTTGACAGATCTGCAGTGCTTTCAGGAGGCCCAAACTTGCCTCTATCTTGGCCATAATGCCATTATCGCCAGACAGCCTTCACTTGGCAAAAGCCTTACATGGCAGTGAGAGATGTCAACTTTGGGTTCTTATAGGGGGTACACAGCCAAAGCTGCTGTCCTTCCAGGCCACCTCCCATTTCTTCTGACTCCCAGGGCCAACTCAGCTGTGACCTGGTGTTAGATTCAATGAAAAAGGAGACAGCCAACTCCCACAGGAATAGGGACAGCCACATTTTCTTTCACGATGTGTGGTCAAAGGCTCCTTTAAAAAGAACAGCCTCTGAATTTCTAGTCTTCCTCCTTGTCAAGTAGGTGAGGTCCCCACCATTTTACATTAGTGCGATGCAATGGCACTTCACAGTGTACTAAATATCTTCATTAAAGTATTTCATTTGATTCTCTCAGGCGTTCTTTTACATAGGTAATCAGTCTTTTCCTACTTTACAAATGAAGATAACTGCTCAATGGGAAGGAAGAGCAGCTTGACTCCAATTCAGATACTCTGACGCTGAGTCAGAAACCTAAACAAGAACCACAATAACAAAAATTATAAACTCTAAGCAATTCCTAAAGGATTCAGTGGGAAAAATATTTTCTAACTTAACTGTTCTTAACATTTAACTGTTTAACTGGTTTCCTTTTAGAAACCAACTCTACTCTGGCTGACTGAAAAGTACATCAATTTATAAAATGCCTGGAATTTTAGAGATTCATATGCCCTAATTCATCATGCCCAATTTAAGAGTCCTGACCTTAATGTCCTTTAATTAACTGGAAAAAAAAAACAAAAAACAAAAACACTGGGCATTTCCCAAAAAGCTCAGTTTGGGGGTTAAGTTACAGGACTAGCTCATCTGGAAGAGGCCGCCTTATAACTATGTGCATGTGTGTTCATGTGTGTTGTAGTAATTAATCTCCCGCAATGGGTAGAGATGTTCCTCTATTCCATCAACATAAATTTGACATAACATGGTAATAAATCTGTTAATGAGAAGTTTCTGTGCTGAACACTAGTAGATATTAAGATGAATAAAAACACTCTGCTTAAACTTAATGACACTCACAAGGTTATCAGGATAACATACTCTCAAATAATCTAAATCTGTGGGAAAAGAAATATCCAAGAAGAGCATGAAAGAAGTGCCCTGGGAGGTAAAGAGAAGGATTTTTCTTTCCTTCCTCACATCTATCCTCAATAAAGTTACAAACATCACAGTCAATGAACATGAACCACTAAATGGAACAAGTTCTATGCCATAATCTTGCTATGAGGCTAATAATGTACTTTCTGCTAAAATAAAACACTTCTAGTAATTAATTATGAGATTATCCTCTGCTAGGTGAGTATTTCAATGGTAACTATACAATATATGTCAGAAATAGCAATCACAAAAACCATAAAACAAAAAGTGATTATTGAGGACTTAATATCAATTCTATGAATATAGACTCAACCCAAAAAGATCAGACAAGTGAGTGTGGCTGAGAAAGAATAAAGACTTCCTTGTGTTCTGCAGAATTTTTTAAGAGGTGCCTTTATTATTATAAGACAACTTACAGAATTGGTGGGTTTACAAACAACAAATGCTGTGTTTCAAATGCATGGGTTGCAAGTTCATATTTATACTATTACTGTCATGTGTGGAGTTGCGTCTAAAGATAAACAGCTTTCAAAGTAAGAGGCTTTTCAATATGTGTGTCAACGCTTGATTCCTCGGTACAGAGGAAATGTTTCTGCTATTCGAACCCTCTGCTTCTCTTCCTCCCAACCTTTTGGCCACCACTTATCTTCCTCTTCTGCACAGTTCTGTCCTACAGTGAACACTTAGATACATGTACATGTTTTCAATTTGTAATAAGTTTGTTACTGAGCTACTGAATACAGTCAAGCTATGCCTGGATCAGACAGGCAAATCCTAGGGTGACCTCACTAAGGTCAGGCAACAGAGGACTCAGGACCCAAGGCTGGTGGGCAGACACGTGCCTCTTGCCCCCTCATCCAACCATGGTGTGAACCACCACCAATCCATGTTGAATCTGCCTCGGTGTGATAGACTGTATATAAAACCCACAGTGTTGGATTACAGACACCTAGAAAACAGCCAGCCTAACTGCTCTGTCTAGCAACTGACAAACCGTGGTCGTCAATAATGCTCATGATAACATGCTACTGCCAGGGAGGATTCAATAGAAGGGCTTGGCTCAAGAAGTCTATTTTTCTCATTTTGAAGCAGATGTTTTTATTTATCCAAATGCCTAAAACTACTAGACGAGAGTTTATTTATCTCAGTGATAATCAGTCTTCTCTTTAATTACATACCAAGAAACCCCTCATTACATAATCTAGGTAAGATCTGCGATATCACATATCATACCATTTCTTAGAAGTTTACACAGAAATATAGAAATTTCAGAAAAGAAAGCATATGGCACAATTAGTTGTTTTATCTAAACACATCGGCTGTGTTTAGATACTCCAGATGGAGGTTTAAATATGCAGAATGTATATGTTGAGACAAAGAGAACTAGAGATACAACTAATACTTACTTTAAGTTATAGGTAGCATTAGTCAGAAAACAATTCAGTTTCTTGTTGGTGAAGTAAAATATTTAGCCTAATTGAAATTTTAATTCATTCAACTTTCTGGATAGGAAAACACAAAACGGAGCTGCCAAATGTCTTCAGGGACTTTCAATTACACTAGGACAGTGTGTTCGAGAGAGAAAGGAATCCACAGTCCCTATCCTCAAAAACATTTCAAAGCAGATCTTTTATATTATCTTTGGAAATGAGCCTACAATTTTTTCCCATGATTGATTATGAAATGAAATGTATTCCCTTGTGATTTAAAAGCAAGAGTTACTTGCAAATTTGTTTTATCCGCCCCCCCCCCCAAAAATAAGTGGTTTTGCTTTTACCCACAGTCACCCTGGAGTCTGATACCACAGGCTCCATGTATCTTTTCTGTTTTTCCCACAAGAAACACAGGAACAGATACTTGCATTCTAAAAATCACTCTCTGAGAAAACAGATGTGCTTCTCCCTCTCCCAGAAGTTGCAGTGTTCCAGGCCAATGGGGAACATAGCAGATGATTTCCACATGGGAGAGAAAGCTTTGGAGGACAGCTGTCACTATGAGGGTACATGTGGAGGAGGAAGGGCATTCTGTCATGCCAATCAAGAGCCCATTTGGCTGACTGCACAGATGAGCACCCATTAACACAGGGAAGTGCTCACTCAGCCAGCCAAGGGGCAGCAGGCATGCTCATAAGCACCGAAGACATCCTCTCTCACACCTGGAAATAGTATGATCCCCAAACCTTGACAAGGCACAAAAAGTGGAAGAGATCACTGTTAAAATCCCAATTTAAGTCACAAGGATAAAGTTTTTGTTACTTCAGAGAAAGGAAATTTTTCAAAATGGAAAAAAGAAGTCTGACTACAGTGTCACATCAGATGGAGGGCATAAGGCCACTGCACATGGAAATGCTAGCTTCCCAGTGTTGCGGGACCCATGACAGGCTGGTGCTGCCAGTTCTCTGTGAGACCAGAAAACATGACTAAAACAAGTCGGCATCCATCAGACTCGAACCCTCCACATTCCCAAGAGGGGCTCTACCCTGGGCCATCACCAGTGGTCTCTGGGTGCAGATCAACAATGTGGCCATTCTGGAAGAAGGCTGTGCTTCCCCATCCACAAAATAAAAAATCCAATTTACAAACATCTGTGAAATTACCAAAGGAGGTTTTAAAAGAGCTCTGTATCAATCATGTTTATAAAAATGTGCATAAATTTCTTCTCTTTTCAGAGACTCTACTTATTTACATCCTTAAATGGAATCCTAAACCCAAAACCCATTTCCTTTAGAGAACAGAGTAATTAAAACCAATAAATAGTGAAAATACAAACAAGAAGCATGGAAACAGGACAGCTTTTGGAAGTAACCCTGAAGTCAAAACAACAAGCCAAAAACCTAAGAAAACAACCCAAAGGAATCACAAAACAGATGATAAAATGGACATTTCCTGGCACACATTCCACTCTCCCAAGTTTTAGTAAACTTGAAATATAACAATCTTAGAGCATTTCTAGAAGCAACAAACATATTCCAGATTCTTCTCAACTCCACCAGACAGATTCTGGCACAGGCCAGGGAAAAGAACAAGTCCCAGATGAAAGCATTCTTCACCTGCCAGGTGTACTCCTCGCCACCTCTCTGTTCTTCCTCCAAACCAGTTTGATTCCTGCCTTCCTTCTTCATGTCTCTGCTCAAAACTCCTCTCTGTGAGATCCTCCCTGACCACCCTGTTAGAAACTGCAGCTTCGTGCCCCTACAGCACTTGCCAGGGTCGGATCCACCATGTGTGTTTGTGGTTGATTCGTGGTATCCCTCCTCGAGATCCGTGAGGACTGTCAATTCCTTTTGTACATTTCTTTCCCCACACCTACCAGAACAAAAATAGGATGCCAAATGTTTTTGGTCCACTTATTTTACTTTCTATGCCACAAAAACAGTGATGATGCCCCACAGAAACACAGGCTTTCACAAAGTCGAGGCTAAAACTTATTTTCCTAGTTTCACGCAGTTTTCCTCAAATTATGTGTCACGGTGTTTGAGGAACAGTGTTTAAGAGGCCCAGAAATATAGGCAAAGGTCCTCTGGGCAAAGCTCTTGAAGGCAGCTCCACCCACAAACCCACCAAGTTCCTGCTGGCCTTTGCCCCTAAATTCTACAGGTCACCCAAATCCTTCCCCTCCCCCTTTGCTAGTGACTTGTCCCTCATCTGGATAAAAAAAGAGAAAGGAGGCTTTTTCATCCCATTCTGAGAGTAGAGGTGGGTGGATGATGGGACGTGTAGAGAAACTGACACTGTAATGGAACAACAGCACACAACAGGGCATAGCCCCAGAAGGACAAGTGCTGGAATTGGGTCATTTTGACTTTTCCTAAAGTAATCTCCAATTACATCAGCAAGAATGATCAAGGGGAGCAAGCTACCCAGAGGCTGAACTACCAGCATCACCTTACTAAATACCCAGCCCCCACCTGGACACATACTGAATGAGGGAGCCTCAAGGTCAACAATGTGGGAGAAGGCTTGTCGTTCCCCTCTCACACCCTTCAAAGAGACAGGAAGGATCACCTGCTTCAGTCAACCTGCCTGAAGAGCCATAAGGGACACCAGCACAGGAATGACGGGAAGGGGAGGAAAAAGCAGGACGTGAGGTGCCATTAAGGCATCCCAGATAGCCCTGATGAAAAATGTTCCAGTATCTCTGTCTCCAGATTTTCTCTCTTACAGACCATTAGTTGATGTCATGAGGGCGTTCAATGTGGCTCCTCTGAAACAGCTTCAATTAAAGGCCTCATTTCCTTAACATCCTCACTCTTAAAAAGCACTGAACACATTTCTAAGGTATCTTCAATGCATGTACTAAAGGAGATTCTACACCACAGGACTTTAAATCAGGTCATTCATAAACACAGGTGGGTTACCATCCCGAGATCCCAGCTCAGGGGTGAGACAGGGCATCTGCAGTTTTTAAAGCCCCTTAAATGTTCCTATTTTAAATTACTACCTCTGGATTAAATAAGCACCTTCTAATCAATCCCTTCATAAATATCTTATAACTTATTTTCTCCTAAATCTCACAATATCACTCAAAAACTATTTGCTGAAAAATAGAACTGCTTAAAATATTAACATGCTACTTCAGCAATTGCCTTTTATTTAATGCTTCATGGTCCTCCATCAATTCATGCAGTTTTAAAAACACCAACACTCTAAGGAATGCTTTTCAAAAGAGCAAAATAGCAGAAAATTGGTAGAAAACTACTAATCAGTGCTAATCTAGTATCTTCACATGATGTTTCCTAAGGCTCATCTTCTCAAACACGTTGACTGGAGAATTACTTCAAGAGACATTTTCCAGGGACTTGGTACAGAAATTTACCATTAAAAACAGAAAAAAAGAGAGCAGAGGGTCCGACAATGAAATACAGTTAGGAAATGCTTCATATTTCCCTCCCTTAGAGAGTCGGGAAAGCTGAGAATACTCTAATAAACCTGCCAAAACAAACATATCCACATGTATTTCATCAAGCAGCACCTACTAGTATCTCTGAGAATGGGACTCCTCCAGAAAACACTACCTTAGCTCAGACCTACCTGCAGAGCTGTCCAGCCACTTGCCAATCAATGAGATGCTTTATCCAACACCTTTCACTTCATCTCATTCTCTCCCCATCCATCCTACCATCACCATGAATCGCAATTATGTGCCATGAAAACAGTGATACTCAGCATACAAACAAAGGTTGGGTAGGTGTGACTTAATAAAATACAGTGTGAGTGATATCAGGAGCAAATTTCATTATTCAAGAGACTCACGAGAACGATGGGATGCTCATGTTTTTTAAGCATACATCGACTTTTAAAGTCACAAACCTCAATGTCTTCAAGTGCCTGTACCTTTTCTTAGTACCCCTATGGTGAGTAAAACAGGCATATTCGTGTCAGAATAGCAAACACATTATCTTTCTAGAATGAATCTGGTGATTCCAGTTACTGCTTGAACTTTGAAATAACTCAAGAAAAAAATAAAATACAACAGAGGGTCTCAACAATACTTACAGCACATTATTCACACCTCTTATGTGTGGTTAAAAATTTTTGAGCCTCTCATTAACTGAAGTAACTTTAAAAAGTTCAGTTCTGAGGAACTGAATTAGGGTTAACTTGTACAGCCTCACAGGAGTCCATGAAGCGATCTGCCAGGAGCAGAACGAACCCAGGTGACACACAGACAAAATCTACACACTGCCTTCTCTTGCTACACAGTCAGTCAGTCAGCAAGGGGAGTTGGGGAGTACCAGGAAGAGCCATGACAGGCAGGAAGGGAACCGGAACAGCAAAGAGGCTGAAACTCACCTACATCAAACTTTCAGGGGAAGAATTTTTCAAGTGAAATTCCCTTTTTTTAATTTAGGAGAAGACCGTGCTATCAGAAAATACAGTATGAAAACTGGGTGCATGTAAAAATTGACTGGTTTTATCAAATATAATTCAAATTAAAGTTATCTGACATTTAAAAACACCCACCTATAATTTCTATGCATGACACGCAGAACAAGCCTTCACCTAAATGACAGCTCCCTTACATGGCCAAAGTTCCAGTTTGGCTTCCTTTCTCGCTCCTTCAGTTCAGTGTCTTCACTAAGATATATGTCCCTGATATCTCACCTCCTAAATCTCCCCCACCTCCTTGCCCCTGGCCTCCGTGCCCAGGTAATGTTACCTGGGCTTCTTCCAGAGTCTCCAACACCAATCAAGGCTATTTTCTTTAAGCGTCTGTCTCAGCTCTCCAATACTAGTCAGTGATGGACAAACCCCAAGAAATGGATCCAGAAGGCCATGTACCTGTCTTACTCTGCCTTCACCCTGACCTCTCCCTGTCCTGTCCTAGATGGGTGATTTTCCTGTTTGCCAAACACAGTTCTGTGCCGCCCCCCCCATCAGAGCACTTACTCAGGTGACAACTACCTGCTTTTTGTCTCTCTCCCTCACTACACGAAAGAAGTGCTGGATGCTGGGCCCATGCCTGCATCCCCAGGCCAAAGCAGAGCAGCAGGGCTCAGTACGCATGAGATCGGGTGAGTCGTGAATGATGGCGGAGGAGGATGATACCTAAAGATGATACCTTAGGATCAAGGGAGAGTATAACCTTTAGACACAAACACAGAAATGATTTCAACGCTGCTATAGCCTGCTACAAAAGGGAAAGGGTGGCACTGGTAATCCCAAGTACTTTCTTCACAGGAATGAAATCTCATTAACAATTTTTAAAAAGCAAAAACCTATACAAATAATCTGTGAGGAAAGACACTTCAGATCCCAGGTAATTAAGCGCTCACATACCTCATACTGAACATACTGGAAATATTTTCCGTGTATTTTTTTTTTCCAGCACGGAGAAAGTGAACACTAGTTAAATGTGCATTAGGGGCTCCTGTCCTAAACCCAACTACCAAATAAGAGACCCCAACTTACCTAGAGAGTACTTTTTAAAAACAAGTTAAAGATTAAAGATGGGAACAGCTCTGCACACTGTGGTGCAGCCAGCAGAGAGCAAAGGGACTCAAATATTGCTCAAAGAAGAAAGCACAAAGTGAGAGATTAAGAACATGCCACTCATGTTGACAGCTACTCCAATGGACCAGCTCTAATCTCCCGAATATAAAATGGAGGCAGAAACCTAATTAAGACCAGAAACAGCAATATTAAACTTGGTACATTATTAAACAAGAAGTGAAGCTAGAATCAATTCATTTAATAGCCCTGAGTTCATAACCTGTTATCACACAAAGTTCAGTTTTTATGGCTACCTTTCATTAAAGCTGCCTTATTCACAGTCTGTAAAAGAAAAAGCAAGGGATTGCAGATGGCTTAATGCACCACTGAGAAAGTAAACACAATAGTGAGAGACCTGAAAAGTAAAAGAACATGAAGAACCAGGAGATAATCTTCCTAATACATTTTATACTAAGTGTGCACATGAGCTTAGACAGGAGGTCCTGACAATAATCATAAAGATGATCTTAATGGGTTAGAATAAAAGACAAAAAGTCAACGATGTAGATTTTTCCTTTTTTAAGAATGCGTACAAGTTTTCATAACAAAAATGTTCACAGTGAGGCCACAAACACTGCAAGGACTCTCACCAACCACAGCTAACAGGCAGCCCATCTTAAACTCTGAATACGGCCATGCAAACACAAACCACTGTGACTTCTTAAATCTGCAACACCCAGCAAGTCCTGAAACGCTCAAACACATGCACTCACTCTCCTCACTAATGTCAAAAAGGGAAATGTGAGGTCTCTTAAGAAAGTGAGAAAGATCATAGTTAAAATCAATTTCAGCAGCTATGCTTAGAAACAAGTAATTACAACAACAACAAAAATATGCTAGGAAACACACTACTTTATACTGATATACCTATTCTTTAAGAATAAAGCAACATAGCAGGAGAAGCTGTATCTCTGCCAACAATCAAGCTGGTTCCGGGTTGCAATCCATTTCCTAGAAAAATGTAATCCAAATTGTGGTCCACAGTGTCTTCTCTGGGTCAAGATCAGGAATAATACCATCTAGAAAGTTCAGAGCTTGGACTCTAAAATTTGCACACACCAGACAGTGCAGGGTACCTACCACAAAGGTTAACAGTAACTCCATCAATAGTTTCTCTCCTAATACAAATGAGAAGGGAAAAAGACTCTGCAACTTGATCCCAAATGGCAACTGTGGCTCAGTGTGGCCAGAATTACACCCAATACGTGGTGAGAAACAGACACATAGGCATAAAGGACTGTCCACGAGTTCAAGAACACCATCTCAGGGGGGTTCCTGTTCTCAACTAGGAGAAAGCTACCACAGCTGTATTTCACTCTACTCATTTCTAAGCCCTATGGAAGAAGGGCTATTTGTTACCTGCGGTGCCAGAACCCTAGCCTTGTCTCGAAGCAAGAGAAAAAGCTTCAGGTTCTCCCGCCACATGTGCACAAGGTGTGGATGGAGGCAGGGCCCAGGTCTGATGAGGAAGGCGCATGTCTGTCTGGGCAGCACTGACAGAGCAGCTTACCTCCGTGGAAGTCTTTCGATGTCAGGGTCATGTGCCCACTGTCCATCGGGCTGCCATCCCTTTGAGGAGAGGGAGACATTGATGGGAACCAAAGGATCTTCTAAAGGCAAGTTCTTACTGCAAGCTGGCCCAAAGGTCCCTGCAATCAAAGAAATCATTGTGGTTTTGCATCTGGCATATTTATGCCCCCTTTCTCCTAGAGACAAGTATGAAAGCCTCTGAATGAATCTCAACTTTCAAAAAGAAGTGTCCAGAAACACAGATCCACCTAGGTATAAAGGAGACAAAAGAAAGGCAAGAAGTCTTCATGCTACACCTCCATGCAGAAAGCAAACATGATACTACTTCCTTCCCAAAGAAGAGTCATAAATCATATTTTACTTTTAAAGAACCAATGCTTTCTACCAAACACTTTAACTCAAGCCAACTCATCACACCTGTTTAAAATACAGGACCAATAATGACTCCGAAATCCATGTGCCATTTTATACCAGCCTTGACAAGAAATAAGAAAAAAGGCTTATATGTAAATGAAGAATGTAGGTGATTAGCCTCTGTATAAGGGCTGGTCTATAATCAACCTTGCTATTGACCTCTCTACTGATTCCAGTGATAATGACAAGAAAAAGTAATTAGAGCCAATTGAAGTATATAATCAAACACAAACTCAATCTCTTACTCAACCAAAAATCTTCAAAATTCAGGAAACTAAGTACCAAATCAGGGTAACAAAGCTTGGTCTACTTAACAAGTTATATAAATTGTTCTTAGCAATTCAATCTGCAGTAAGCCAAGAGCCACCTAATGCCAAAACATGGAGACTAACTACTCAGTTAACAAAGCTATCTGTGTATGTTCTATGGTACATCATCTCACAATTTTCATTTTTATTTCCTTCAGGCAAAGAAATGTCTGGAGATATTTGATCCTTGTCACTGCAGTAATGCAAATAATAAATCAGAACTGTTCTCAAGGTAATCTTACAGATCAGAGGTTTTCAACCTTGACCTCACATTGGAATCACCTGGGCAGCTTTCAGCCAAGGCCTCCCGCCCCTTATAGGCCATAGGTGAGAACAAATAAATCAGATTCTCAAGGTAAGGTCAGGCCTCAGGAGTTTTTAAGGTCCCACAGTGATGCCATGGATTCCACTCCTGCAGGTGATCAGTCAACCCCCAAGGGGTGAAAAGGCAGGTACAATATTAAGGCACCCCTTCCTCAGGAATGAATGGTTTCACTCATGTAAAATGGGCTCAGTTAATGACAACTGAAATATACTTTGTAGAAGGGGGAACAAGTCACCAGAGAGAGAAAATCCAATAAGGCAAATGGGGGAGAAATATCTGATAGGATAACATTCAAGTGCAGGGAAGCCAATGGTGGACCAGGAACGAGGCACCTCCAGCACTGAATTTCAGTCAACTACCAACCCTGTGTTACTAGGAAAATATGAAATCACTCAACATCTCTGTGGCCTGGTTTTCTAATCTAGAGAATAAAAAGTATGGGCCAGGAACCTCTAATGTCTGTTCCTGCTCTAACAATCTATGATTCTAATTTCTCTGTGCACAAGAAATATGTATTAAATGGAAAGCTAAGATGTATCAGAGACTGAAGGGAACTGGAAAAAAAAAAAAAACACGTCCAATCTCATTAATCTGTGATGAGGCCACAGGTCCGAGATTAGGTGACTACACTGCTGTTTTAATTCAGAGCCAGAGGGAGGTCTCCAGACCTCTAGAGCTTAGGGCCAAAAATGACTACAAAAGAAAAGTGATGGGTAAAGGCAGTCTTCCCCTACTTTCTAACTAGGTCTCTTCTCTAGCTCCTTTATATTTACCAAAACCAAGTCTGCAGACCATTTCCCCCGATCCCAAAACCTCTATTCCAAGTCAAGTGGAAGATACATTATTCCACAAACCTACCCAGCCCAAAAAGCAGAGGAAAAAAAGTACCAAAGTAGAATTTAAAATCAATGTATGAAGAATATTTAGTATTACCATAAATTCAAAAATATAAAGAACTGTGTGACTCACTATGACAGTCCAAGCCACACAAAATCCTTTCTTCCTCCTACAGCCTCCTGCCACTTGCAATACTCCAAACTTTGTCTTAGACAGTCACCAGCAAAGGGAAAAATCATTCCAAACTGCCAACACAGAAACGATGACCATCTACAGACTCTCGCAGATGCCATCTGAACAATTCTGAAGAAGAAAAATCCAACTGGATATCACTCCAAAAGTAATCACATCTCGTCAATTCCAAATCCAAAAACTTTCCATAAACTGAAAACATCCCCCCAAACTCAACACACAAACCAGTGTGTGGTGGTTTCAGTTTAGTTGCTTTAAGCCAGGTCAGCCCCCCACATCAAGAACCCAGAGAACATTTAGGAACTAAGATGCAGAACTGCCAGCACAGATGTGTGTAAATAATTCAGTGATCAACTGAACAGTCAGCTAAAATTCTGTGCCTGAGCATCCTTCCTAACTCAAGACCAGGAGGGAATCAGTGATGGGGCCTCGCAATTGCCTATTATCCAAAGCAAGGTCAAGTTCTACTTCTCTGTTGGATCTGTGAGCACTGTGCAAAACTGCAGACCTAAGAAATTACCTAAAAAGAGAATCATAAAGTTCTTAACTAATAAAGCCAATTCTCTGGTCTCCTTAGCAATATCAACCAAAAAATATTTTCCTCACTCTATGATGCCAATTTTCTTTATTAGAAATCAGAAAGGGCACACCTTAAATATAGCCAATTGTCACCTATGTGCACCAAAATTGAAAGAGAAAAACCACAACTATCTTTAAAACTACAAAAACAATTTTTAAATACATATATATGCATATATGCATGCTATGGTTGTTTTATTTAAAAATAAATCTCTAAGAATAGAAGCAGACATCTTTAATTTTAAATAAAAGGTTACACACCAACATTCTATAGTAAAATCATATCTATTAAAAGCAAAATTTAAGATACATTTTCTTTACGATCGAGAACAAAACAGGCATATTCTTCTTATCAATACATAATCAACACAGTACTAGAGGTTATGGCTGAAACTAACACATAAGATGGTAATAAGAATGGAAGGAAAGACAGAAAATTATCATTTGTAGATGTGAACATACGGATAAAAAACTAAAGAGAGTTCAGAGTAAGAGCACCAGAAACAATGTGAAACAAATCATCACCATTCCCTTAACTAAGCAATAACCAATCCAAAAAGCTATTCCTAAAATAGTAATAAAAACCTGTGTCTAGGAATGACGTTATGAAGCCACCAGATCCAGATGAGGAAAATTTTTAACTTTATTAAAACTCACAAAAAAACAATCTAAACAGAAAGATGCCTATGCATTCAATGTTCAAAGATGGGATGACTTAATATGTAAGTTTTAAATATGTATATTTAAAAAAATTAATTTTAAAATTTCTGGAGGATTTAAAACAAAAAACGTACAAACATTCTAAATCTTATACTGGAGAATAAAGGTCTTTGAAGACCTCATGAATTTTTTAAAAGTAGCAAAAGTTTTTATATGTATGTGGGCAGAGGTGAAGAAAGTTAGCTTTTCCAGATATTGAGACTCAGAATAACATCGAGGTAACAATAATAAACACAAAAAGAGAGTATGAATGATACTGGCCCAGGAACAGAACAGAAAATCCAGAAACAGGCCTAAATATGAGACTTTGATGTGCTACAGCATCATACATGAGTGGAGAAAAGATTATTTATAAAATAGTACTTGAAAACCTAGCCCACTACATAGAGAAAAATAAAACTCTTCATACTATAAACC
This sequence comes from Cynopterus sphinx, assembly GCA_030015415.1. Taxonomy (NCBI): domain Eukaryota; kingdom Metazoa; phylum Chordata; class Mammalia; order Chiroptera; family Pteropodidae; genus Cynopterus; species Cynopterus sphinx. The sequence continues at coordinate 35,822,821 of CM057381.1, forward strand.
AAAGATCCAAATGTAAAAAGCTTTTCCATTTAAAAGCTACCAGAAATAAAATACACACACACACACACACACACACACACACACACATTTTTTTAAGTTTTTAACCTTAGGAAACTAGTGAATTTATTAAACAGGTTCTCAAAAGCAGAAATCAAAAGGCGAAAAATTGATGTATTTAACTACATTAAAATTAAGGATTTATTTCATCAAAGGACACCTCAAAGTTAAAAGCAACGCAACAGTCAGAAGACACTTGTGATATCTAAAAACTGATTTTTTAAAAAATCAGTAACATATAATGAACTCTAAAAACAAGAAATCCAATGGAAAACTTCACAAAAGATATGAATAATTCAACAGAGTAGAAAATCTTAAGGGCTAAGAATATATGAAATGTTCAAACTTACTATTAATAGCAGAAATGCAAGTAAGTATAAAATCCTGTATTATACCTATGTGAGTGGAAAAAAGTTGATGCACACCAAAGGAAATCAACCATAAAATAAAAAGGTAACCTACAGCATAAGAGAAAATAGTTGCAAATCATGTATAAGGGATAATATCCAAAATGTATCAAGAGCTCAAACAACTCCATTGCAATTAAAAAGTGAGGAGATATGAACATTTTTTCCAAAGACATACAAAGGGCCAGCCAACACATGAAAAGATGCTCAATATCACTAACCATCAGAGAAATGCAAATCAAAATCATAATGAGATACCACCTCACACCTGTTAAAATGGTTATTACCAAAAAGACAACAAATAAATGTTGACAAAGATGTGGAGAAAACAGAATGTTTGTACACTGTTGGTGGGAATGTAAACAGGTGTAAACAATATAGAAAACAGAATAGAGGCTCTTCAAATAGAACTACCATATAATACACCAATTCTACTTTCATTTATCCAAGGAAATCAAAAACAATAATTTGAAAAGATATATGCGCCACTATATTCCTTGCAGCATTATTTACAATAGTGAAGATATGTAAGCAACTTGTGTCCATCGATGGATGAATGGATAAAGAAACTGTGATACACAAACACATACACACAAATACTATTCAGCCCTGAAAATAAGGAAATCTTGCCATTTACCAACATGAATGGACCTGAAAAGCATCATCCTAATAAGTTAGACAGAGAAAGACAAATACCATATGATCTCTCCCCAATGTGGAATCTTAAAAAAAGAAAAAAAGAAAGCTTATTGATATAGAAAACAGATTGGTGGCTGCAAAAGGCAAGTGGCAGAGTGTGGAAGAAATAAGTGAACTGTTTTTCTGCTTGCTTTAAATATCGAATAAAGGTTTTAAAAAGAGTAGGAAAAACTGGAATGTTATATGGTTTTATAACAATGTCGACAAGGAAGTACACAAACCATGCTTAACTCATTAGCCATGAGAGAAATGCAAACCAAAACTACAATGAGACACCACTTCACACCCACTAGGGATGACTATAATCAAAAAGATAGATAATAAATATAATGAGGATGTGGAGAACTGACACCCTCAACTCACTGCTTCTGGGAAAGTAAATGGTTCAGGTGCTTCAGAAACAGTCCAACAGGTTCTCAAAGGGTCAAACATAAGAATTATACATGACCCAACAATTCCATTCCCAGACATACACCCAAGAGAAATTAAAACTTACCATATGACCCAACAATCCTACTTCTAGGTATTTATCCTAGAGATGAAAGCTTATGTTCATATAAAAACTGTACATGAATGTTTATGGTAATGTTTATAGCTGCCAAAATCTAGAAACAACACAACTGCCCTTCCATAGGTCAATATGGTACATCCATACAATGGTATACCATTCAACAAAAAAAACAAAAAACTGATACATGCACATACATGGATGAATCCCAAATGTGTTACGCTAACAGAAAGAAGCTGGTAACAAAAACCATGAGATTCCATTTATATGACACTCTTGGAAAAAGCAAAACCACAGGGACAGAAAACAAATCAATGGTTGCCAGGGGTTGAGGTGAGTGATGTGTTAGGAATTCTTTGAGATGTGGGTTTGTTCTGTCTCCTATCTGTGGTGATGGTAAGAATCAATACAGATATTAAAATGTACAAGAATTGTACACGCAAAAGTTAATTTTTGGGGGGAAGCATTTTTTTTAATCTTTTAATGATGACATTAATGAAATCCAGCAAGCTTCAGGTGTACAATATATCCCAAGGGTCCCAAACCCTGGCCTTAGAAATATTGTTACTTACACCTATTATCTGAAACAAAAGACCACTATTCATTCCAGATGGCAGCATTTTCTCAACAGTGGCATTACTGATACCTGGGCTGGACGATGCTTTCTTTGAGGACTGTTCCGTGCACTGTAGGGTGTGTAGTAGCATCCCTGGTCTCCATCCACTAGATGCCAGGAGCACTGACCCCCACCCCAGTGATGACAGCTAAAAATCTCTTGAGAATAGCCACATGTACCCTTAGTACAAGAGGGTACACACAAGGCAGTCAGCAAGAGGTAGAAAGGTACAAGTACTCCACTTAGGTGGTTCTACCCCAGCATCCCATGCTCTTCTCTGTTACAATGGCAGAAGTGTCTCAGGCTGCACAAGAACTTCTCTGTATGGGAGAACCCAGACTTTCCTCCTTGGCCCTTTAAATTTGGTTAGTTGACTCCAATCCAAATGAGCTGCAAATCACCTGCCATGTAACTAACTATACCAATAGTATCTTTCTTCTAGACCTGAATAAGAATATGCCAGACTCTTTCTTCAGGAGTAGGAAAGGTGTGAATGAGAAAGAACCTATGTGCTTTTCTAAGAATTTCTGAGGCAGAAGAGGGTATACATACCAGGCATATATCTGAACTCAAATGCTTCCCAAGACTAAAAATTCATCTATATTCCTAACGATGTCTGAAATCAGAAGTCAAAACAAGAGCAGGATACGCCATGGGGCAGTTGGGAAAAAAGTGTGAGTGAAAATAAAATTTAGACATGTCCTGACAGATATGTTCATTACCATGCTGCTACAGTAATATTTCTTCTCTGAGAGATAAAAATATCATTAAATTATAAAACACTATGCGCAAGAGATTGTTTTGTTTTTCTGGAGATAAAGTATAATAAGCTGACTGTGTTCAGTTGTCTAAACTTGAATGCCTCTGAAACTCAAAGGGGGCAGCTATTAATAATAATCACGCTGAGACAAGATGCACAAATGAAGACCATGGGTGGATGGTAACCTATCCAGCAGACTCATTCACAAAGATGTCAACCGTTTAAATACTTTCCTTCTTTTCGTAAGGGTAAAATGACTGGTGTTTTTATTTCATCAGGAACTGCTATTCTCCCTTTGGAAAAGTTAGGGGGAAAAAAAAGATGACTCAGAGGTCAAAAGAACATAACTTACGTCTGTAACACACACACATCCCATAATCAACCCTTTACCAGAATAAGGTATACTTATATAGAACAGTTAGTTTTCTAAAATTTATCAAGGGACATTCCCATATTCGTTTTCTAGAATCTGAAGGGTACTACTACCCTAAAAGTTTTTAGGAACTGAAAAAAAGTTACTCTTAAGTGAGGGATCTACATCCATGATTAGACAACTACTCACTCCATGGACGTGTTCCCTTAACGTTGATACTACAAAAACAACTATGACAAGGTTTGGTAAACAACGTTTTTGTTTTGGGGTTTTTTGCCTTGCACCTGATTTGCTAAGGCTAAACCGGCTTGATGTTTGAGTACAAAATTTGTTGTACAAGAAAATGAAACCCTAGTTTTTAGCATGCTAATAATCTGTTTTTAAGACTCGTGAATTTTGAGTCATTTGGCACAGATAACTTTTCTCACTGAAAAAATAATTTTTGTTATCATTTGCTAAAAATCACCTATGCACATGTCAGGCACACTACCTATGATCTCAATCTTTATTAGTAATCCTGTAAGTTTATTTATCTGCATTTCATCCTTGAGAAAGTCAGCCGCCGGAAGAACATCCAAATAGATCCAACTAAAAATCTCAGCTTTAACTCTAAATGAATCACAAAGTGGAGATTTTAATAGCCGGGCAATCTCTACAAAACAAAAAAGCTTGAGATTTATATTGCTGAAGGGAATGAGTAGCACTTGCCAATGCTGCATAAAAAGAAAACAAGCTTAGAATCCTGTTTATCACCACACTGTCCTTTATTATGATCTTATTATGTCTTCACTACCCAACTGAAAAACCAAAATTCTCTGCTCCGGAACACTACCCAAACCACCTTCGAACACACACACAGAGTTCATTGTGATCTTGTGAATGGTATTCCTGTGGAAGAAAACTCCAGTGGTATAATGGTTGGGACGTGAAGGCTTCTGGTTAATTAGTCAAGAGGGTTTAAATTCCCAAAAAGTAAAAACTTAACTACAACAAATGAAGTTCCTCTATTGTATGTGATAATTTTTAAGATCTTTCCAGGCCTCAGGTTCATCAATATAAATCAAAACTATCATGCTATTATTCTCTCTCTTTCCTAAAATATTGTGATTGTGTTTGCTTTTAATCTTTGGGGGTGGGGGACACGCTACAAAGAAATTCTGTTATTTGATCATAGCTACACAGTCAAAATCAACTCCACTCCCCTGATCTTCAGTAACATTCAACAATACATTTAGACCACTTACCTATTGTTTTTCTTTTTCTAGATCAAATGACTGAAACCAAAACATTAACTATATGACCTTTTAATTCTAACCCAGTAATGAGGGAACCATTTTCTTCTTTGCTCAGTCTTGTTATATAAAAGTCCCCCGAGGTGAAACCCTAAAGCCCAGCCCTCTCTCTCCCATCACTTAAAGAACTAAGACTATTACCTATGACAGACCGCTATAGGGAATTTTATTTTTTTCAGGTGAAAAAAAAAAACCACACAAACCACAATCATTTTCAACTTTGTCAAACACCCATCTGACTTACATCAATTTAATTTGAATCTTGACAATTAGGACTACACCAATTCAAACTTCATAAGCCTACCAGATGGAAGAGCAGCTTCTTGCTCATTACTGAGGTCTTCCTCGGGGCCAAGGAATATCATTTCTTCTTCCATGAAGCACATGGAAGCCTCTCCTGAGTTAGGTGTGGTCATGTTACTGAGTTCTGACCATGGCAATGTGGGGAGAAATAATGTGATCTCAGTCTAGGCCTGCGCACATAAAAACTTCGCACAGGAGTCTCCACTTTCTTGCCCCCACTATGACTTAAGGTAGACAAGCACAACTATGTGTGGAAAATGGGAGGAAGAGCAACTAGAAGGAACTTGGGTTCCTCAGTCACTGCTTGGAGGAAAAGTGCCACAAATCAGGGCTAACACTGAGCAACAAATAAATGAGCATATTTCAGCCATTATAAATTTAGGGAATTATTCTAGCAGATCACATTATGTTAATTAAAGAAATTCACTGGGCAAGGTTAGGCTGACTTGGAATGTATGTTCTAGAATTAGTGACTCAGGCAATTAAAGGACATACCAGATGCAATCTCTAAATATGTACAGTCAAGGTAACACCATGTTCTGCCACGACAGAGCAATCTATTTCAGCATGCAGGAAAACTTCTGCTGAGGAGCTGAGGTTGAAGATACTTTTGAACCACTGATTCTTAATTTTCACAGGTAAATATTAGCTGGTATAAACCATTAAAAATTTGAGGATCTTCCACATCTCCTTTGCCAAAGGTACCATAATTCATATTAAAATACAACAGTAGCATACCACATGCTAGCAAACCCAACTCCAAATTTACTAAAAACCATGTTGAAGTAATTTCACAGAGGATATTAAGTGATATAGCAAACAGAGTTCAAGGTGAGTTTCTCCAGACATTTGTTCTCAATAATTCAACATCAAGACCACCATTGCTCTCATGTGTGGGAGTTGCATGAGTTCTCCTCCTGGATCATGAGAATGATAAAACATATAGTGCCCTGTCACGACTCAAACTGGCTGTACCTCCACAGTAACATTCATTGTTATTGTTGGCACACTTCTTCCTCCTGGCTTTGACCTCAGTTGGATACGTCCTTCATTGCAAGGTAATTTCTGAGATGAGGTATGAATAAATTCAACCCATTAAGAAAGGAAATTAATACTCATTAAGTATCTATGACATGCCAGGTACTTCCACACAATTCCATTCAATCTTTGCATAAATGAAGTATATTCCATAATTTTCCATTTTACAAATAATAAGAGGAAAGTTAATTTTAAAAATTAAAAAAAAAAAAAAACTTGCTCAAGGCTGCACACCAAGATAAGCAAGATGCAAGTCCAAGACATCTGACTCCAAAACATTTTTTTCCTTTTCAAATGCTGCATTTGACCTATGATATCCTTTAAGCTATGGAAAAAAATAGGATTATCGCTCAATTTTGATTTCCTCTTAAGATTCATTTAGTGAATCAATAGTTCTCAAAATTTCCATCCTTGCACTTATAGGTTATCATGTTTCCACAAAATGAAAGCCCGCACTATCCCCCTCACCAAGGAATAGGCTGCAAGCAGCCACATGGAGAATCAGAGGACAAACAAACCCAGGAGAGGAGGAGGCCTGGTCTTACATCATCTAGACTTATTACTGCCTCCCTCAGAAAATAGTTCTTTCTACCTGTGAAGTTTTAGAATTTTTTTCACCAATTCTTATGATTTCCAAAACCTTATTTTGAAAAACGCTACATTTCTAAGTTCAGTAAAACAGGTGTATGTCAAAGAACTTGAAACACAAGGGACAGTCTGAAACTTCCTTAGTAGTACAACGTTTTCACCCTACAACATCTAAAATGGACCCATGCAAGACTGGAAAATCAATTATACTTTTCTTTCCCACTTAAAGAACTAAGTGAAGATCAAGGTCACTGTATAATGGTATATTACAACTACTATATTTTTAAGTCATTATATACTTACCTAGAATCCATAAGTCAAATGTAGATAAACTGCTCACTAATCAACATTATCAAGTCTCAGCAGCAGTTTTTAAAACAGCATTAAATTAAGTCACATTTAATAACCAAAATATCAAGACTAATATTCTTAGGTTGGCATGAGTTCTAATCATAAATTAGATGATGAACAGTTATAAGTAAAAAATGCACTTCTGATGACAAATTTTCACTCACAAATACTCTTTCTTGCTGGAAAGGCAGTTTCAACATCAAACACTTTTATCAAAAAATAATTTCTATAGGTGGCATTTAAGATGATAAAACTATCATCAAAGCCAGGTTCTTTTGATTGCAAAGGTCAAGCCATTTCTCCTTCCTTTGAAAACCTGCTGTGCTATTTACTGAAGTCCTTCACATAACACTGCTCGTGTCTCAGTCAAGTGCTGCATCATGGAAAATCGTGTTTTTATTTTTAAGCCTTACCTTCAGATAGGATCCATAATATTTGGTTACATATGGGCTGTCACACTGACTCAGCACTGTGATTTCTTGTTGAATGTCCTCTATCTCATCTTCAGCTTCTTCCAGATCAATGATTTTTATGGCAACCACTTTCTGAGTCCGATTGTCAATGCCTTTAAATACCTCACCAAAAGAGCCCTTTCCAATTTTCTCTAGTTTTGTAAAAAGCTCTTCTGGATCTGCTTTTAGATTCTGTAGGAGAGAAAAAAAAAAGAGGAAGTTCACAATACTGGAACCACATTTTTCCTTGTATTTATAATGTACAGACCACAGTCTTTCAACGACTGATCCACCTTCCTCACTTACAAATCAGGCTGGTTGTAACCATGGTTTTTCGCATTCAGGACTTAAGATTTCTAAGTCTCACCTACAGGTGAGCATTAGATTGAGAAACATAGCAAGTGTGCAAATCATTAGGCAGATTATAAAAACTGGGAAAGGCTCCAGCATTTGTATAATTAAAGTAAATAAAAATCAAAACACTTATTTGACTGTTATATAATTTATTGAAAAATCAGTCTTGTCTAAGCAGAATTCCCACTTTTCTCCCCGCCCTCCCCCTAAATTTTCCAAATTCAGGTTGGTAAATATTAAAACATAACTAGCTATATTATGTCACAGGAAAAAATATTTATACCCTGACTTAATTGTTTCATAGGAGGCCATGTTTTAGAGTCCAACAAATATGGAGCTGTGTATTTTCACTTATGGTACTGCCCCAGCCGAAATATTTTATTTAACCATATCTCACGGGGAAAAAAAAGCACCCTGTTTTATTTTGTCAGGTAAACATCATGCCCTCGATATAACTTCTAAAAGCTCACATCAACCAGGTCAGTTGAATATACACACACACACAGTACACATTTCTAAGAAGTTCAGCTGTAGGGACTCCGATACCCATCCTAAAAGCTCCCTGACCAGAGAGATGTGTGAACGGCTGAGTACTCAACTGGCAACAACCCGTCACCCTGCTGGAAATGGTATAAGGGAGTGTTTGTCACAAACTGAGGGGCAACACTGACATTTAGCAAGCAGAGCTAGGAATGCTATACATCTCATCCCGAGGATTTTCCAGCCACAAATGCAATGGCACCAGCCCACAACCCCACAGAGAGAGGACCCTGGGAGCCACCTGCCTGCCAAGCACACCTGCCCTCAGAAATACTGTGCACGAGCAAGAGGATGCTAAGCCAACCCTAAGGTCTGTTATTCCTTCAAAACACTGAAATATTATGGGAAAGAAAATAAAGGTATAGGGAAGGAAAGGAGAATAACTGAAAAGGATTCCGGAATGACAAAAGGCACTAACCACTAACTTGCCTTCCAAGGTGAAACACACGGAGTCCTAAGCAGTGCTTTCTGAGAGAACTAACACTCAGCCAGCCCATCTGCAGTGTAGAGGTCGTGGGGAGTTGCGGCTTGAACACAGTAGACAGCAATCATGGATGGGTAGCTCACAGACACCACAGAGGCCCCATGCTGAGACTGAATAATCTAAAGCTTACAAAACCCACCAGTAAAAAAAAACCCTATCAGTAAAAAATAAGTGAGAAATGTACTCCGGGATTACCAAGAAACACGGACACGAGAGAAACGACGTCTATTTTCAGCAGCTACAAACTCCTGTTTTCATACCTGCTCTCTTACCTCCTTCCCTCCAGGATGAGTGAGGGTGGCCCTCCTTTTCTTCAAGGCCAATCCTAAAACATGGACTTTTGAATCCATCCTTCTTTCCAGCAGGATGTGGCTTCAGCAATAACCCTCTTGCAGTTACCCCTCTCTACTGCCTCTCTGCCCTCAGCAGCATGCTCAGGTTTCTCCCATTTAAAATTAAAATTTAAAAAAAAAAAAAAAACATTGCTTCACCAGCTGCCCTCCCTCCTTCCCTCCTCCCTTTGAAGTTCCCTGAAAGTCATCCAGATCTGCCCAATGCCCCGCCCCCTCGCTGGTCACCACCGCAGTCTGGCTCCAGCTCTGGCTACCAATGATCCCGGGTCGTGCTCTAGTAACTCTCCAGTTCCTCGGCATCTACAACCCGCTCTCCACTCATCTTCTTCTAAGCCCCCTATAGCTCAGAAAATTCTTTACACACAGACTCTACCTACATCATCCCATGTTCATAGGCATCCCCTCAAGATTCTAGACTTGGCCTCTTATTCTTTCTCTACTCCTTCTCCCCAGTTTCATGATCTGGGACTGGGTTCCCCGCTCTGGCTGGGGAATCACCTGGAACACTCAGAGATCTCACTCTCTCACTGACATAGGGGATGGCTGGGGTGCATAATCCACATTTTTAAAAGACCCCAATTGATTCTGATGAACAAACCACCTTTGAGGAAACATGGTTTTGAACTATCATGTACAAGGAGACTTTCAAATTACTAGCTCCACCCCTGCCTTTTTGAGTTTTGACTTCTAGAATCAATTACTTGCTAGCTACCTCTTCCTACCAGGACATCACAAGTTCAACATTTACACACTTAATTCATCATTTCCCCTGTTGAACTGGCTGACCTCCCATAAACACACTACTTCTTTTGCTAGACTATAAACGGAGGGCATTCAGGGAACATATCATACTCACCCCTACGCCAATGTGTCTGGGCACAGTGGCTGATGGTCCGTAAGAGTCCCAGAGCAGTAAGAAAACCCCAGCCAGCCTTACCATGACACAAACAAGATACAGGGCAGACACTACAAACAACATCCTAATTCAGAAAGACAGAAAGCCTAGAAGGAAGGAATGGTAATAGAAGGCAGAGGTGCTGAGAGCTTTAATACTCAGAAGCAGTGATTCTCAAGCATTAGGAGCATCAGAATCACCTGCAGAGCTTGACAGAACAGACCGCTTGGCCCAACCCTGGAGATCCTGATTTAGGAGATCTGGTGTAGGGCCCAAGAATCAAAGAGTACCCAGGCGATAGAGATGCTGCTGGCCCAGGGACCACACTTTTGAGAACCAAGGCAGTAGCCACACACCCAGGCCAACTGCAGACATGGAGAGAGATGCCCATTATCCTAGCTGTCCCTACTAAGCCCAGGCCAGCAAAACTCTCCAGCCAACCACAGACACACAAGTGAGCCCAAGCAAAACCTACAGAAATACTAAATAATTATTTTAGGCCACAAAGTTCTGGGATGATTTGTTACAGAATAATATCCAAGATTCAACAGAATTCACTGATCACTACAGGAGAAAAGTACCCATTTCAGGGCAGGGAGATCGTTGAGTGGGTACAAACAGATGTTCTTTACTCTGGACAGGAGGTTTTAATAAACTGCCTGACCTTTCTTTTGCCTGACCTAAGACAGCTTAGAAACAGCTGTTTTCACTCCTGCTGAACTGCCTTCCCCAAAGCCTTTTTCCTGGAGTTTGCACCTGTAAAGCTCGTGGCAGTGGCTTCGTCTCGCATCTGCTCAAGTGTGGTGTATCATTCCCCAGCTCTTTGTCACTGTTAATAACTATAAACTGGGCTAAAAACTGTCCCTGGCAAGAATGAAGACATCTGCTAAAATGATGACAGCAGGGCATGAAACAAGCAGAGTTCCTTGCCGTTTGGCAATTCTCGAATAAGCTCATTACCAGGCATTGTAGCACCCATGGCCATAAGAAAATCAATGCCTATTTCAAAAGGGACTTCGAGATTCTGCTGCCAGAATCTGTTTTCTAAGGAAAGCAGATTTCCTTTGTAGAAAAAGTACCATTCTGCCAACCATCTCGAAAATTTTCTTTTCTGAAAGGTTTAGGCTGAACTAAGCCCCGGACATCATGCTCCATTAGAAAGGCCTTCACCCTACCCAACATTCCTGAAAGTCAGCAAGACCTGGCTGCTGAAGTCACAGCTGTCACTAGGCAGGAGTCAGGACAAATAGTAGCTCAAGCCTTCCCTGAAGCAGGGAAAGGTCAGGACCCTCCCAACACTTCCCCTCCCTAAAGCAATGAGGCTGGAAGGAATGGAAGCGGGTGCTACCTACACATAACCATCCCACTCCTCCGGTCCCAGACTCCTCACTCAAAAATATCAGTTACATGCCCAGTGCAACTTCCCATTCTCCCAACTGTGCTAGGACACCATCATTCTAAGGCAAAGAAGAAAGAATGGCTTCTCAGGATGGAGGTAAGAATGTCATTCACATGCTTACTAAACTACTTGGCCCCATAAGCTACTTAACATTCATAAATCTTTTGTTTCCTCCTCTGAGGGAAGGGTTAGAGGGAGAGAGAAATAATAATAGAAATAACAGTATCCCCTGAAAGGACTAAAAGATACCAGGAGTTGGGGTCCAGCACCTACCTACCAATCATGGTACCTGACATATCTAGTGCAATGTCTGCAATAGAAAGCACTCGAATATTGATGTTCCTTCTTTAATCACAACTTTCTGGGTCCCTCAAAATCTTTACCATCTATGTCAAGAAACAGCCCAACTCCCACTTGGGGGAGCCTCGTGGTTAAGTAAAAACCTTAGAGAAATATCACTTGGTTTCTTACATCTGGTGGCTTCATTTTCTTGTCTCTTTCATCACTCATCATGACAACACCAGGCCATCTGTCTCTTTAAACTTCAGTCAGCTACATTCTGGGTTTTCCTGCAGGCTTACACATTTTGTCTCGTTTATTTTTCATTACAAGATTTAGGAAAAACAAGAGTATTTGTTATATTTAATGATATAAAGTTTGGGATCCTTAAAAACTGACTAAAATAAGTAGAAAATGCATTTCCCCAGATGAACAGTCCCAGGCACAAGCCTGGCTTCTGAAAATGCTTCTAAGCCCCTTCTGGGACAAGCCCAAAAAACCTTCACTGGTCTTGGGGATGTGGGAAGAACAGAAAGCCAGGGAAAGAGTCCCCGGGTGAATCTGGAATCAATAGTTTCATAGAAGTTTCTTGTTGATTTATGACATGGAACTTCTGGGGCAACCACCTAGCATCCTCCTCAAAGCTCCAAGCTAGGAGAAATAAACAAATGTGTGGTTGTCACACTGCCACCTGGCACAGTGAGTGAAGGCAAGCCACCTACACCTTGAGGATTTTCCTTTCAAGAGAAAATCCACGTTGTAACATCCTACTCCCTTGTCCAAGACTAGAGAAGTTTCAAAGCTGTGCCTTTATGGAGCTCAGGCTTCTACAATAATTCAATGTCTTTCATAATCCCTTAAGAGAATTCATTAAAATAGTTCTATGATGACTTAAGTATTTTACATTTTTAAACCTGAATAGCTATTCTGTTTTCTTTTGATCATTTGTGGCAATAAAAAATACACTTGGCATTACTGATCAACTTTCAAAGTCACTTAGTTTCAGATGTGCCACTTGCATAGTCACACCACACACCACCACTATGGGTGGAAGCCAAGCTTTTCGCTTTGTTTTTCCAAAAAGAAGTTTGATGTGTTCTAATGCCTACTGCTCATCGCATCACTATCACTGCAGCAACAGATGAGAAAACACTTGAGTTCTGCCGGGTCTAGATGAGGAAGAGGGCTGTGGCAGGTGTGCACCCCTTTCTCCTCTTCTGAACTTGGCAAGCATCCGTAGTAAACTTCTGGACTCTCTTCCTGGAGCTGAACTCAGCCTTAGAATCCCTCTTACCCCACCATGCTGGGCACACTGGTGGAACCTACTTGCCAGCCTGGTGTAGCCCTATTACCAACAGGTCTCTTGGCTGTTCTCATCCTTCTATATCTGCCTGACTCCCCTCACGGGCTCCACTGTTACCAGTGTTTTCTCCCATTTCCAAAGCTGAAAGCCCCTGTACCCTGATTCCCTGCTTATACCTACAACCAAACTGTGCCCCTCCTTCTTCCAAAATGCATCTCCATGCAGTCCCCCTGCCACACCTCTGCCTGACTCCCCCCGCACCGTCCTCCCTCACCCACAGCAGCTGAGCCTCCAACCCACCCACTTCAAGACCTTCCTACACGCTGCTGGCAGAGTTTAGCTTCCTCAAACGTCACAGTTTTCCTTCACTGCTTAAAACAACCAGGGACAACACATGGTCTCAAGACTGAAGTCACAAACATTCATGAATCTAAAACCCATAGCTCCTTTCTAATCCCATTTTCTGCCACCACCCCTCACTTACCCTCCTGTCACCCAATTTCTTAACACTGTACAAGCACCAAGAGTTGCATATTGTATTATTCCATTCATAGAAAATTCTCAACATGACACAATTAGAGTGATGAAGGACAGGTGTGTGGTTGCTGGGGCAGAGTGAGAGATGAGTAAGGGGTAACACAGATTTTTTGTGGTGATGGAACAGGTCTGTGTTCTGACTGTGGTGGTTTTACTCGAGTCTGCAAATGTGATAAAATGTCACAGAACTACACACACCAAAAAAAGTACATGCAAAAGCTGGTCATGTCTGAATTAAGGTCTGCACCTGAGTTAACAGCACTGCGCCAACATCCACTTCCTGGTTTTTACAGTGTAAGATATTGTCACTGGGGACAGCCAGGTGAAGGGTACACAGGAACTACGCACTATTGTTTGAACTTCTTGTTAATTTTAAACTATTTAAAAATAAAATTATTAAAACTCTTTAAAATTTTAAAAGCTTTTTTTTTTAAATGATTTTTTTAAAAAAGCCTAATCTAAACTTTTCTTCTGCTCCAAAGAGGCCACTAATTATTTCACTGTTACAGACAGAACATTTCCATTTGCTGTTTCAAACCCTCTCAAACCTGACAACTCCCTGAGCAAAAGTCTCCTTTATCCTAGAGCACATTTTTTATACAGCGGGTTGAACACTGTTTGAACATTTTACCCATAGATTTCCCCCTAAAGATTATGATCTACCACTAAAGAAAATGTCCTAATCTTGCTAACCTAACCCAAAAAAGAGAGTATCACATGAACCTCCGGGCAACACCCAAACTTCCTTAGACAGCAGCTTCAGACATACCCAAATAATGGAAAACAAAATTCCAGCCCAAATTCAGAGCATTACATGTAGAAGACAAGGAAAATACAACCATGGACTAAAAAACTGTGGCCCAGTGTGCATAAAACAGCTGCTTTGCTCTGATTTCACAAAATATCTCATTTGGGGCAGCAACTATACAAGACCTGAAGATACAGAAGACACTAGATACAATGCCAAAATAAGCTATCAGAATTATTCAATGCTGTCCTTCTGAGTGCTTCAATTATCTGCCCAAAACCATGATTTCTAGGGGGCCACAGGCACTTGGGGTGTAAACGCAAGTGCAGAGCTCAGCTCTGCCAAAATTACTAGCAAATTACTGAACCACCAACCTGTTTCCACACCTGTAAAACAGAAACACTACTTAGGATGTTGAAAGGATAAAATAGGACATAAGGAAAGCTCCTAGGAGGTTATCTGCTAAAAACAGGTACTAACAAATAAAATTTGCTTTTGTTGTGGTAGTTATTTCTGATGTAGTTATATGGCGCCATTCTGACAACATTTGTTCAAATTTCAGTAGTTTCTCAGAAGCACTTCATTTGAACTAGATAGAGCCAGAAATAAAGCTCAGATCATCTAGCTCACAAAACCAGTGCACTCTCTACTGCACTATCCTAAAATCAACTAAAATAATGAGGCCTTCCATCCTCTCAAGAACGAAGGGGAGTTAGAAGAGGCGTGGGTGAGTGTCCTCAGAGAGAATGAAACATCTGCAAGACTCTGAAAGTGCTGAGGGGGACACTCTGGAGGCCATGTGTGGTGGAGGCTCTTTCTCAGTGTGAACTTAATAAGAGGCTCTGAGGCTCCCACTACTGTTCTGCTGACTGCCTGCTCAGTGCCAAATGCTCCCACTCCGCTGGGTTGTCTCATCACATTCCTCTTGGTCAACATGAGGCCTGACAGCAGAAGAGTCTGAGGCACCGAGATCCTGGGGGTTCAATGTGCCATTGGTCACAAAGCTTGGTATAAGTTCTAGACCCGGCTAAGCTTCTGTACCCCAGGGTCCCCACCAGGCTCTCCCAGTGGTTGCTGGGTGCACTGTTCTTCAATAAAAGGCTCCCTGGATAAAAGATGAAGAACTAGGGTTTCTTTGAGATGATGAGCAGACCCAAGGCAAACAGCAAACTCAGGGTGGTTTTGTTGGCAAGAATTTGATGAAAAATACGCAATGCATTCCAAATAAATTATATAGCCATTGAGAAATGAATCCTGGCACCTCTTTCATTAAAACCAAAACATAAATAACAAGACATGGAAAAGATTCTGACCATACCCTAGTATACCAAGCACTGACAAAAACCAGGCCCCATTTCCAAAGCTCCTCCATCCAAAGGCTCTACGCAATAAAGCTGTCATAACTATTGCTTTCTAGACCTCACAACTGCTCCAGGAGAAAGGAAGCATCATCCACATGACACAGCTGAAAAACCCTGAAAAACCCAGAGAGGAGGTCGCTTGAACAAGGTCCCCCACTGATACTGAGTGAGGTTTGAGCCCATCTGTCTGTGCATCATGGCTCATCTTCTGGACTAGAAAATGCTTGTAAACTGCAAGCTTGGCAGCATGCCTGATGAGAGAGGAACCCAGCTGGCAAGGAATGCCCTTAGGTTATCACACTGGAATGCTAAAATCAGCCAAAGGAGCACAATCTGATACTACCTCAAATTCCCTACAGGTGAACTCACCTCCCTGTATGTATTTAATAAAAGCATGTAGTAACAAGAAATTGTTTAGGACCTTGCTCTAAAAATCAGAGCAGTTTTGGTGTATGTATATTTCAAATAACAATCACATTTCCTCTCCTTGAAAATCCGTCAGCTTTTAGAGGGATCAAGGGGAAAATGGCTGAAACAGAAATGCTAACATTATGGACATGTTGGTTTGCCACAAATAAGAATACATGAATCCCGTCCACAAAGGGGGGGGGGGGGATGTCACTGAGTATTCTTTTATCCCTAGGAGTGGCGGCAAGGGAGAGGATATAAAATGCAGTCAGTGTCAATAATCTCGTATTTCACAGTCTTGTGGCTCTGTGTCATTCAGTAAGAGTCCGCCACCAAATCAGCTGTCCTGTGTAATCTCGGGAGGATTAAAGAATCTACAGGCAGTATGCTAGAGCAGGAGCAGCAGACCCTTTTTTGTGAGGGGCCAGACAGTAAGCACCTTAGGCTTTGTGGGCCAAACAATCTCTAGTGCATATTCTTGTTTTTAACAACACTTTAAAATTATAAGAACCCATTCTTAACTCATTCACTAAAAACAAGCCAAGGGCAGCTGTAGTTTACCCATCCCCATGCTAGACCATCAAGATGTCAATACATAAAATTCTATCACCTACCATACTAATAACATTGCCTGATCCCAAAGAAAGAATCCAGTAACAGCTCCCAGAGCAGGCACAGGAGCTGTCTATGACCTCTCAGAAATAATTTCCATGCATCACTTAATAGAACCAACAAACACTCCTCTCTCCCATTCTGTCATGCTCCTTTCCATCCCCTAACTGTTCAAAAGGAAAGAAGAGACATGACAGTTTGATACTCAATATGATACCCAGAGCTTTCTTCACTTGGGCTAGTATCATTAGCTCCTCTCCAAACCCTCTGAAGAAGCTACTTTTACAGATGAGAAAATAGACACTTAAATAGTATGCATTCTTTGACATAGCTCTTAATATCTTTTTGGATACGTTTCCTCAGGCAAGGGAAACAAAAGAAAAAAAATTAAAATGAGACTACATCAAATAAAACATTTCTGCACAGCAAAGAAAGCCATCAACAAAACAAAAAGACAACCTACTGAATGAGATAAGATCTTCGACAATGATACATCCAATAAAGGGTTAATATCCAAACTTCATAAGGAACGCATACAACTCAACACCAAAAAGACAAACAATCTGATTTAAAAATGGGCAGAGGACCTGCATAGACATTTCACCAAAGAGGACATAGAAACAGCCAACAGATATGCAAAAAGATGCTCAATGTCACTAACCATTAGGAAAATGCAAATTAAAACCACAATGAGTGACCCACTTGCCACCAAACCTCCTAGGCTCATCTCATCATTACTTCTTTCCCACAGGACCCCTGGTATACCTTCCTTCTTGCTCCTTAATTAGACTCAAACTGAAGTGAAAGAATGTCATCACTACTGAGAAAAATCAGTGAAGATACTACTTTGTTTTGTCCTCCTAAAACCTGTCACAGCTTCTAGACAATATTATAAGGAAAATGAAATGAGGAGACACAGGAGTCCAGGATGGGGAGTTAACTGAAAGAACAGGGCCAATAACTAAAACTTATATAAAGAGTTATTCCACAAATCCTGACACCCACCAAAGCAAAATAGAACTGTTTATATGAACTCTACCTGCTGCCCCGTTAGTACACTACTTTCAATTTCCATTCTGTTCACTCCAATCATGTTGCCCTGAACCACATACTTATTCCATGGGGGTGTTAAGCTGGCTATAACCTTAAAATACCTCCAAAAGAGCTATAACACAACTTTTTTTGTTATTATGTTGCTCTCCTCCATTTTTTTATAACATGTCAATTGTTACATTGGACATAGTGGTAAATCTATTAAAACCACAATATGTTGTCCCTTCCAATAATTAACTACCAGAGGGAAGTGTACAGCCGCTTCAGGAAGCAGTTTGGCAACTTCTCAAAAAGTTAAACATAAAACCACCATATGACCCAGCAACTCCACCCCCAAGAGAACTAAAAGCACACAGACATACACATTGGTGGTTACAGCAGCACTATTCATAAAAGCCAGACCCTGGAAACAACTTAAATGTCCATCAAATGGTGAATAAATAGACAAAATGTGGACAACCATACAATGGGATACTATTCAGCAATAAATAACAGCAAACTATTTACACATGCTATATCATGAACCTCAAAAACACTATGCTAAGTGAAAGAAGCCAGTCGCAAGAGACCACACACTATATGATTCCATCTATACGAAATGTCCAGAAAAGGCAAACTAATGAGAAATAAAGCAGATTAGGTTTTCCGGGGCTGCAATGGGAACATGATAATGGCTGCGCCTCTTGGTAAAGTTACTAAAAATCTTTGAATTGTACACCTAACAGGCATTTTTATGATATGTAAATACGCAACACAGCTGTTTAAAAGAAAAAGCACACATTGTATACCTATATTCATCTGTCTTCTCCAAATGATTTTGGGAACTAAAAGGGCAAAGATTTCATTTGGTTAATCTTACCTCAACATCTAGCAAAATTTTTACCTGACATGGAGTTGAATGCAAAAATATCTAGTGAATGAATGACTTTTCTAAAAACAAAACAATAAAATCTTGACTTTTTCCATAACTTCACGATTGCCAAAAATTCACATCCTTATCTTCTCTCCTACCCAATCTAACTCCAAAACAGAACAGCCTGTATAGGCCATAAAGTGGATGTGTCCTGGAAGCTTCAAGCTGATCAAATACTTGACCCCAATACTTGACCAACTATTTATGAAGTGCAGTAGTTGTCTCTGTTAGAAGTTTAAAATGAAAAACTTTGTTTCCTCATATTTTCATAACAGCAATATTATGAATAACCTTTGGGGCTGTGAGTAGAGAATAAGCATGATGTTAAGTATCACATTCAGTTAAAGCAAAGGTTCAGGAAAATCATAATCTAATTCAAAATAATTTTTAAATTCTTTCCAAATAGATGTTATTTTTGACTTAACAGACAGTTTAATAAATGTACCAGATACAATTCCACAGAAATGAAAAACAGCGAGCAAAGCAATGGAATGAGCTTTGACTCAGCTGTGTGCTGCACCATTTTACCCGCACTAATAGCACCAGGAGGGTGTTTCAATAGGCCATAAGTATTAAGAACTGTATCAGTCTTGCTTTGAAATGCAAGATTTGATTCTTAAAGTACTGGAACAAAAATAATGCAGTACTGAGTAAAAATGTATTGCTTGCTATATTCCGTGCTACCTAGCGTTCATGTGCTATGTCCTACTTAATCCCAGGTTTCAGTCACACCAGTATCTGTCCTCCAGATTTAGAAATATACTTCCTCATGGTATACATGTGAAGTATACTGGTTAAGGGTGTAGGCTTCTTAGAAAACTAGTTCAAATCCTGACTCTGCCACATGTTTGCTTTGATCTTGGGCAATTCATCTAACTTTGTATTGTGACTCCCTTTTCTTTGAAAAGTGAGTGTTCAATGATTTAATTTCCTTTATTCATAGGCCATTTACAACTTATTTCTTATCCCAGCTTGAAGACTAAGGTCTTCACAAGACTGCATTATTTTCTGGACATGGTACCGGCTCTCACGATTTCATATTTCCTTGGCACCACATTCTACCAACCCCAGTGCTAACTGATATGTATGTCAGCCATTTTGAAGTTTAATAAATAGAGACATTAAAAAAAGCAACCCTTTGGTACGTGTGAAAACCTAAATACTTCCTTTCCAGCAGTTTTCTCTTTTCTGTTAGGTAAGGACAAGACCGACAAAAACTGCGTTTGTCCTTTGCATGCTCAAAACAAAACAAAACAAAAAAAAACTCTATCAGTAGGTTGATTCCAACTTCCTCCCAGCCCTGTATTTTCACTGATAACTAAAATCAAGCCAACCTCACAGATTTAACTGTAATATGGTAATCCTTCAGACCTACCATATTGATGGCTTCTTAGATTCGAAAACAGTGTACAAGACAGTTCATTTACTTAGATTAAGAGACATTAAAACTCACATGGCTGAGATTAATAACTATTCAGATTTCCTGGCTCCTAATTTCCACTGTACCTCTGTATCAAATCCTGTTTTCACAGAGAGGAAACACTGTAAAGCTGAGAGGAAACAAAACAGACCACAGTCCTCGGGAAAGTGGACAATAAAGTTTACTTTCTAAATCTTAATCTTTCACTATATTTCTCTATCTACAACATCCAAGTAGTAACATTCACTGTGCACAGCTGCAACAACTGGGCTTAAATTCAGACCCCATAATTTCCAAACTCAAAATCATAACATACAACCTGACAATAACAGGTGTATTTCTTGAAATAATGGGCCAAAAAAATTTCAGACCCTCTAGTCACTACAGCTTAAAACCCTCCAGCCAGTGCATTTTCAGCAAAAGGTAAAAGAAGAGGGAAGACAAGGACAGATCTGCTCTCTGGCTGAAGAAGAAAAACCAGCCAGTGATGCTAGCCCCCCAAAATTTCACCACTCCAATGAAATCCCTCCCTATCTGAGTACCCTACTGAGCTGCTGCATTCCCCCCGCCCCCAAGAACTACACACTTGAAGGGCAAATCAAATGAATAATGCAAAAATCTGCTCCGCCTGGCTGGACTACAACAAGAAATATGCATATGTTGAACTGAAGCTCACATAATTATTCAAGTATAGTAACTCAATTTCAATTCAGAGGTAAGATTTTGGAAACCTCAACCTTCCAGAAGCACAAAGCAAAAATTTAGGCCTCCAAGCACAGAATTACATCATGAATCCTAAGCCTTGAATTCGCATCCACTGGTCTATACAGGAGGGGTCTGCAGTCCTTCTGAGAATATTCTGCTCCACAATCAACATACGCTCTTACAAAGGCCAAATATCTGGTTCCTGATCCACAACAGCTTAGAAGCGACAGAATGGGCAAGGTGAGCAATGACCCTAAGAAATAAATGGCTTTGACTACAGTGAACAGGAAATGTACAGAGGACGAAGGACAACTGACTGAGGACCTTCTGATGCATAAGCAAACCCTACCAGTGTCAGGCAGTGCCCAAGGACATCACTAAATTACAATATGACCCAGGACACCTTTCCAACTATGAGAGGGTAAAGTCTGAAAACACCCTACTGAAATAAGAAAGATATATGTCCAAAAAAGAATTTGCTCCTGATACAAAAAGACACCAAAATTGCTCCACATTTTCTTCTTAAAGTTATCCTCTTCTCAATATTTCTTCAATTCTACCTCTGAGAGGCTCCTTCTATGAAGAAGCTGTGCACTGGCTCCTGGCCATGCTGCTGTGGCAAGTGGGGCAGGCGGGTCAGAACCAGACAGCAGAGCAGGAGGTGTGTGAGGTCCTCCGGCGCTCTGAGGACCAGTGAATACAAAGTCCCCACTATCACAACTGATACATGTGCTATTTCACCAATAGGAAAGGAATTAATAAACACCTGAAGAAAGCTTTAAAGATGCATATCTTTTAAAGGATTCCTACCAAAATAGTTAACCATTTTTACTACTAGGTATCTACTAGGTATCTAGTAGACTCAGTCATCCATGCATCTGTCTACTCCAAATAAACCACATATACAAAAGAAATTTCATTTTACTTCTAAGCCCTTCTGGTCCTACGCTTAAGGAGAACAGCATGCAACATAAATGGTGGACAAGTGTGAATAGACTAATTCGAAGTCGGTCATGTCAATGCAACTCAAGCTTAAAGATAACTATGAGAACACTTCAATGAAAGGTGGCAAATGAAAGACACATACATATGCTCCTCTCCTCTGATCCACACTGGAAATAAAAGAATAAAAATGAGAGAAAAGTCTATCTAAAATAAGCCTAGAAAACAGCAATAACCTGAAAACACAAATTGCAAAGACCATGCTGAATACAGTGACAAATGAGCCCATGAAAGAGAACAAATCTGCAACTTACTAGGCCCTGGGCAAGAAGAGATTTCCTTGAAATCGAGATGTCTTTTTTCAGGAATGGCAAGGGGTGATGTTATGGGATAGCAAGGACCCACCCTGTGGGTACCCGGTTCATAAAACAAAACTACCCCAGAGACCTGACTGACAAGGGCCATCTCTACTTCCCCAACTAGGAAGAGAAACCAGCTTCCCACTGCTGACCAGAGCTAGAAGGGGCCAATTTACTCTTCCCCAAGTAAGCCACCTGGATTGAGTCACCCCAAGGGAAGAGTGAATGGAGTCAGGCAGGACTGTGAGAAAACAGTCAACCAAGGTGGCCAGGTGCTCCAGACGGGCTCCAGTGTTCCTGCACTAGTCCTGGGCACAGACTACAGGTCCAGACCAAACTGCCCCTTCAGACCTGCCTCCTAAAGCCAAAGAAATCTACATAAATCTACATTCTTTAAAACAGGGGTCCTCAACCCCCAGGCTGCGACCAGTACAAGTACGGACCCCACAGCAGGAGGTGAATGGCAGGCAAGCCAGTGAAGCTTCATCAGTATTTGCAGCCGCTTCCCAGCACTAGCATCACTACCTCAGCACTAGTATCATCACCTCAAGCTACCCCTCAGATCATAAGAGGCATGGGTACCTGGAGCCAAAAAGGTTGGGGACCACTGCTCTAAAAGAAAAGGAGGGTATGAATAGGTAATACAATAAGCCAAAGGCAGAAGGGAAATGACATTTCAGAGGAATTTGTAAGGGAGAGGGCAAAACAATTCAGACACTTTTCTTGACTCTCAAAAGAAATTTAATTGGGACTTATTTTTTTAATTTCAAAAAAGATCAACACAGTTTGAGATAATAAAAACCATTACCAAAGTAAACTTCACTTTAAGCAGAAAAAGTAGAAGGAACACTGCTGAAAAGACGACAAAAAAATCACCTAAAAATGTGGAGCTAGAAAGATAAAAGTAATCACAGCAGATGGTACTTATGGAAAACTCCATATAACCATGTGTATTTTACTTGAAAATAAAAAAAAGTAGCAAACATCTCACTTCTAGTTTATCATAAGGAAATAATTAAATGATTAAAAAATTCATATATTTATTAAAGTTTTCCATATTTTTTTAAAGTTGCAAACTAAACAGACATCAATGCAGAATTAATTATAGGAATTATCCTGCAGCCATACAATGAAATACCAAGCATCCACTCAAAAAAAAGAAATTGTTGATTTACAGACATGGAAAATCATCATGATGTTTAATAAGGAAAAAACACATTATAGAATGATATAAAATGGTTTTATTTTTGTCGTAAGGGTGGTAACAGTCACAGAAAAACTTTGGAAGGATGCACACTAAAACATTATTTGTGCTTTTCTACTTTTTTTAATTAATGTCTTTCTGCACTGTCCCAATTGTTAACAATCAGCTTATTTTACAAATTTACTAAGAAAAGCAAAGCTATAACATTTCCATTTTTAATGAACACAGAAAGACACATGAACATATACATCCACAAAAAGATGAAAAAAGTCCGGACATGGCTTTAGCAAGATTTTAAGTTTATGATCCAGAATTCTTCAATTAAACCATTCTGGCTGTAAAAGATCGGTTACCAGGCCTCTAATCCATGTCCTAAATCAATCTGGATAATAATAAAGAGGCTAAAAGCAGCTAATGCCCTTCTATATTAGATTAAACATACTGAATTATATTATACCAAACACTGTAATTACTGCATTGCTTTTAAACAATTCTCTCCATAAGGAGAACCAATAAAAATGAAAATGCTAAAAGATAAATCATCTGAAAACCTCAAGAATACTTAACCCCTCCTCTATTTGTATTTATTTTTAAACCTATTCAAATTTTTATTTTGAAAAATTTGTAAAAAGAAAACACAAAAGCTTTTTAAAAACTGGGCGCCATGGAAATTTAAGATATAATTCAATACTACTCTTAAAACTTTTGTCATTCTAGGCTCCACTGAAGAAAGTATCAGAAATAACTTCAATATAAAAAAAGCATTACATTTAAAAGCAAGAATGTGGCTCCTCACTTTCAGGCAAAGAATGAGAATGTGGCAAGACAGATAATTCCAGCAGCAAAGGCTAAGAAGGTTGCACAGGTTCTCCCGATGAGTGTGATTCACCTTTCACAGTGGACACCTAATAAAGTGCCAGCCTGCACATGATGGTGGTCTCCCTAAAAATTGTGTTTTCCCCCCATATATGACCCTACCTGTCCAGGCAGATCTCAAATGGCCTGGCCATTTGAGAAAAACCTCTTAAGTTTCAAAGACCTACTTACCATTTTTCCACTAAATGTTACAAAACTCAAGTGATATTTGAGTAACTGTAAAAAGCCTCTTTTTATTTTTGGTTTTGCTTTTCTTTTTTAATGATGAAATTGCCAAACCTGTCAAAAAGCTTCAACTATGGATGATACTACCATAAGCTTACCAATTCTGCCAAAAATATGGTGAACAAAGACTTTCTTCCATTCATTGGCCAACTCAAGTGCTTACTGTAGGCAGCAAAGGCCTCACCCAGCACCAAATTGCCTGTCTTTCCGCTTGGCCTTTCAACCAATCCAAAGATACACAGGCTGGCTGCTCACTTTTCAAATTATCAACCACAACTGGTCTTATCTCCAGTCCCACAAATGCAGCTAACATAACCTCCATCATGGAGAGTTCAACTCCCATTTCTCATTTCCAGAAAGGTGTTAAGAACCAAATAACTGGCTCCGAAGAGCCAAAAAGATGGATTTTTCCCAACTAAAAATGGACATAACATAATCTCTTTGTGTTTGTCACGTGAACCCTTTAGTTATTCATGCCTTGATCTCTAAGGACTTCTAACACTTCCTATATCTAATTGTTTAAAAGTACAAATTTTTCCATTAAACATTTTGAAAGAAGACACTGATTTAAAAAGTCAACAGGGTGCGAGCTGTGTGTTATTTTCCCGATATTTGATTCTCAGAAGGATATGTCATAGGGATGGTAGATGGATGGTTAGGAGGTGTGATCTTTAACTGCCAATCATCGATTTCTCTGCAAGATTCCCAGTTTTGTTCAGCTTGCTATCAACCCAGTAACCTTGGCCTTATTATCAATTCTTTCTGACCAACAGAGCAAACTGAAAAAAATGTACAACACATACAAGTAACCTTTTCTATGCCTCAATATCACAGCCTCAATCACTCAGCCAATTAAATACTCCAATAAATGAACGCCAAGCTGTAATTCTTATCCATACTGAACACCCTTAATGCTAAAACTTCACAGTAGGTGATGCCCTCCCTTCACCCTTGAGAAGTCAACTGAAAACCCTAACTCTCCATTCCAGTAGACAAATCCACTAGTAAATCTTGCTTAGTGTGAAGAAAATAACATGGAGCAGGTTCAAATCCATCTCCACGCCTTACTATTCAATTTCCTAAGCCTTAGTTTACTTATTTGTAAAAGAAATGACAAAAAAATGCATACATGCTAGTTTTTCTGAGACCAATATATGAAATCTATTTTTTTAAAAACTGGTACATAACAAATGTTTCCATTTTCCCATTATAGTCTGACCTGAAACCTTAGCTGCATTCTTCTTCTGAGTCACAACTGCCATAATTTGGGGGATTATTAGTTGAAATATAGATGACTGATGCACAGTAAATTTCAACTAATGGCTGGATATGGGAAGATAACTCACGCAAGTGTCAAGGACTGATCCATCTCTAGGGCGTATCCTCAAATCACACACCTGAGCATGCACACGTCACTATTCTCCCTCATGCTACATCTTCCTCTACAAAGAGCGAATAAACTACTTCATCTACTATATGACCTTCAATGTGCATCCAGATCTCTCTGGTGAGCCCTAAGTAATAATACATAGAGAGGACCCCAATCATTTCCCCAGGCTAGGACCACAATGGTCATGCTTCAAGGGCCTCTGCAATTGGGCTGTTGCTAATAACTCCACTGGAAGCTTCATCCTGAGATAACATAGATAACACAGACTATGAAACACAAAGGTTTAAGTTAGAATTTTTTGTTCCAACCATTTGAAATATATTCAGCTAAACATCAACTAAGTTAACAACTTCCTACATTAGCTTAATGCCACCCACCTTCCCTGCCCCCCAATGCTTGGTGTAACCTCACAGAGTAGGAAATCACATCTTACAATTTTCTAACAATCCGGACTTTTTTACAGGAATCTCACTTGCTCATTTAACTTATTAAATACATTTATTTACAGTGGCTAGAGCTGCAATGCTGCAGGTTTCCCCTCAACAGCCTAATTCAATCCTCCAAAAAGGGATTCTCATCTTAACTCATGAAATATCACTGTTAGTCATTGCCAGTTGATGTGATTCTTCAGAGAAGGTAAAAGCTTATTTTTTGCCTTTCTTTAAAAAGAAAAAAAAGGAGCAGCCTCCTTCCTAGTTGTGTCTTGTCTTCTCAAAATAAAAACCATCAGTAACCATTACTGAAGTCCAACTGTGATTTCCTAATGCACTGGCCTCACGTGAAAGTTCCCAGAGATGGCCATTCTTTTCCCAGATAAGCCTCAAAGCTCTTGGCTCAAACATAAAAACACTCATGTGCATGTTATTTGTACATAAATTGTTTAGTTTTAGAGTCCCAACTCTAAATGTGAAAATGAAAAGAAACCATCTACACAGCCTACTGAGCTTCAAGTGTAATCGACCCAATTTAAAAAAAAAAAAAAGCACACTCCTAAATCATGAATAAAGATTAAGCTCAACTTTTAAAAAATATATATACATGATACCATGACCAGCCTATAAAAATCAAGACATCACTACGTTTCCAATCTCTCCTTGTTATCTGTGTCCCTGAAGCAAATCAGAAATAAAGAAGCAACCAAAGCCACTTTAGGGTTGATCCAGATTATCCAGTAACCCTTGCTTGAAACCCTCATCAGATTTTCTTTCTTTTTTAGTACTTTTATCCTACTCCAAGCTAAAATCTTTCTTTCCCATTATTTTAGGGGGGAGGGAGAAGAGGGAAGACACCTGAGTTTTCTCATCTACACCAGTCATCCCAAATGACAGCCAATTCTGTGATGGGACCCCAAATGCCTGGAATGCTCTTTACTCACTAGCACCTTAAAGAACTACTTAAGTACAAACACAAATGCCACCTCCTCTAGAAAGGCCTCCTTTCTTTTCACTCACTTTGGTTAATATAACATTGTACTCCCAGCACTTGCTAGCTGGACTATCTGTCCAACCAAACTGGGTTGTGTGTGCATTAAGGGTAGCAGGAATAGGCCATCTGTTTCCCCAGCTTCTACCATGGTGCATTAAAAACAGCAGACATCCTATAAATCTCTGTTGGTTGAAGAACTGAATGTAATGTCTCATTAGGAGTATGAAAAGCACTGAAGTGCTGATAAGAGACTAGGTTGCTTAAGAAGTCTTGGTTAGAGAGGTCAGTGACATTGCTGATGGAATTGCTGGGATAGGGAAGAAGACATCAAATGGAATTCCCAGCCTTCCCTTCAGTTCTAAATGTAACAATCATTTGCTGTTAAGGTAACAACAGAATCCATACACTTAACATTAGTTACCCCTGGGGAATAAAATCATATATTTCTGTAGTTTGATTTTTTTTTAATTAGCTGTGTATTATTTCTATAATATTTTAAACAAATTAAAATCTGTAATAGCTCAATTTTTTAAATAATTTTTGTATTGCTGGGGGCTGGGGGGTAGAGGGCACCATGTGCTTTTTATTCCCTCAAAACAACCCCCAATAGCCTTCCACAGGAACTAGAACTATGGGAAAGGATTACACCCTAAGTACCAAACAGAGGTTAGAAACATGAGATGCTGAGGACAGGTCAACAAAGTGAGGGCAGCTTCACGGGACTCTTAGGAACTACAAGAACAGGGACAGGGTGAAAGCAGGAGAGGCTCAAAGGCAAACCACCTTTGCAAAGGCTAAGGGAGCGATTGTTCCATCCTGGGGCAGATCTCCTTCTACCTGACCCAGCTGTTAAAGAACAGGATAAGGGAGATCTCAAGGAGTCAAAACAAAAAGGGGAGATCTATGTAGAGAAAAAGGTACCTCCATCTTCAGAGTGGACACCTAGTTTTTTAACATAACAGCCTCAAAATAACTGCAGGAGCAGAGGGCCAAAAAGAACTGTGCAAAACTACCCTATTAGAATCTTCCCTGGTTGGGTTCCTAGCTGGCTTGCAGATTTCATGATGACAAGAGACCAAGAGTAATCCAGGTACCACACCAAAAGAAACTACTCGTGACTGAGTCACAAACTGAAAAAGCCAATAAGGAAAAAAATGGTATATATAAAAAAATATTTCAACAGTATCAAAATGACATGTTTTTAAAATACCCTCATTGATTTTTAGGGAGGTAAAATTATTGTTATGATACTATAAGGGTAGACACATGTCATTATACATGTGTGAAAATGCAGAAGGATATACAACCCCCCGAGTGAACCTTAATAAACTATGTTAGGCGGTAATGATGTGTCAGTGCAGGTTCACCAATTACAACAAACATAATCTGGTGCAGGATATTGATGGGGCCCAGGGAGGAGGGGCAGAATACATGTGGGAAATCCCTTATTTTCTACTCAATTATGTTAATCTAACACCGCTCTAAAAAATAAAGTCTATTAAAAAAATAAATATTCCCATCATTCCAGTTAACTCTCAAAGAGCCCACACTTCCCAAATACACTTAATGCTCTTTATAAAACACAACTTTAAAACGAGCCACTTCAATTACTAAAATTACTTCTAGCTAAAATAGTCATAAAACAGGAGTCCTGATTTAACCTGCCAAGTTGTATAAATGATCATCTCCAGAACCCCACATTATCTAAGACAGCATGCCTCTTAAAAATTAACGAAAAGTAAACCAATTAGATGAAACTCCAATATTCCTTGCTCATGTAAAACTAACATTTTAAGATGCTTAAACTGTATAAATATTAAAGAAAATTTTTTAATAATATAATCGCCCAAAATACCCTACACCTAACAACATTTACACCAAGCGAGGTAAGAAGCATCATGGAAACCACAGCATCATCCATCTGGGTTAAAATGAAAGTTTGCTTGGTTTAGTTAACCAAAAGGCTGCTACACCAATTTTTGCAGGAGTAACCAAGATGTTTGAACAAGATCTGTGCAAAATTCTGTTACCCAACTCACTGGAAAATTACTTTCTGATCCACTCCAGAAGTGACATCCATTAAACTAAACATTAAGGAGTGTTAGGGTCAAAATTAAGTATAAATTAGTAGGTATTTGGAGCTCTGGTGTATGACTTACCTGATAAAACTTTTTTAAAAAGTAACTCCTGTCACTTGAGAAACTACATACAAGCTGCTCTCCACTCATGATCTGCTCCCACTGATAACAGACTGGCCACCCACAGAACCCCTCTCTCCCCATTCATCCAGAGGCCACATGTGGAAATTACATGTAAAAAAGCCCAGAAACTCTGTTAACAGCAGAGTTCAGTAGAGCTCACTATGGATAGCAGGTAAAACCAGGTGAAGCAGGTAGCATCCAGCTGCCTGTGAGAGCAAAACACACGCTCCTCCCTTTTCAGTCACCATCTTCACTGTGCTCACACCTGTTCTCATATTGCTAACCGCCACTGACGACGTAATAATCACTAGCCTCAGTTCCTAGCCTGGACTCTTCCCCCAAGCTCCAAGTATATGTAACTTCCTGTTAACTTCTTCCACCTACACTCTAGGTTTATGAAAAGGAATTCTTTATCTGCATAGGTTCTTCTGTGCCAATAGGTGACCCCAGCATTCATTCACCAACACACCCAAGCCAGAACCCTAGAAACCATCCCGCCACTGCCATCATCTCCAAATTCGGCCCATTCTACCCTCAGCTCCCTCTTGAATCCCCCCCACATCCCTCCCCAACCAGCTACTGGTGACTCAGTCCAGTCCTGCATCAGCTCTCCCATGGGCAATAGCAAGACCAACCTCCAACCTCTAGAGTCCAACCACCAAACTGCTGAAACCCAAAATTAGTCTCATTCTGTCATTTCAAACTTTCCTGAGAATTTCACCGTCACCTAACAGGCAAAACCAAAACCACTCAGCATGGCCCTTCTTTCACAATCTGGTCCCTGACCACCTTTTCAACTTCGTGTTTCTGTTCTTCCTTTCCTGCTGACGTCCAACAAAATTGAAATCCTTGCACTTTTCCAAACACTCCATGCTATTAAAAAAAAAAAAATCTGTCTGGATTCCTCCTGCCTTTAAAAGAAAGCCTTCTATAACAGAACCTAGGCAACATTTCCTAATTATTCTTCAAATTGCCACCTCTTGATATTTAATTGTTCCCTCCTCCCTGCTATTTCTGTGCCTTGTACTGCCTTCTACTTATCCCACTGAAATGTATTTTCACATACATGCCTCTGCTAAGAGACTGTAAGCTCCTTCAAGACAGTGTTTATCATTTATCTTCCTACTCTCCATGTCAGCAAGGAGTCTGACACACAGCAGACTCCTCTTTAACCCTAAACATCATTCCTATATAATGCCATCAATTTTTCACTGCCTAATATTCTACCTATTTAATATCTATTTAGAGCAATACATTCTTTCTTCCTATAATTAGAACTTACTACTTTGTATGAACTATATAAATGCTTTACCAACGTCTAGCTCAAATCAATTTTAAAACAAGGGAACAGCAATTTTAACTGGGAATTACTGAAACCTACTGAAGGGGAAGTAGTAAAGAAGGTATTACACCAGAACCATGGTATCAAGAAAGCATTAAAGGATGAAGGGGACTGGAAGGAACACTGGGGACCAGCACAGTGCAACAAACCAATATGAAAAATATTGCACGGGCCCAGTCCTACACCAACTAAAGAAAATTCCTCCTCTTCCAATTCTCTTTTATCAACAAGCTTCCTGGCTTCAGAAGGAAGAAATTAACCAATTTTTTTAAATTAAATTATAATTGACGTACACTCTTATGAAATCTAAAGAACAAAATACAAAAAACAGATACAGAGAATATTTTGATGGTTGCCATATGAAATGGGGTTGGAGGATACAAAAGGGGAAGAGATTAAGAAGTATAAATTGGTAGTTACAAAATATTCATGGGGGATGCAAAGTATAGAATCATACTTTTAAAGAATATAGTCAATATTACTGTAATAACCAGGAACTTAACTCTATAACATTATAGTTCAGTTAGGCTTTTCTAACCTAGCCTCACAATCACCATTATGAACTCATTTCTATGAGGAAACATACTGGATTACTAACCAACACGCTTACAAATGAAATCTGACATGCAGTTGAAACTGCCATATTTTAAACTAACAAAAAATTGTGCTTGTTTTTGCATCAAACTGTAATGGTGAACATGAGAATTAATTAAATTCAAAATATTAATATATCCCTTACTAATTTGTTTTATAAAATACCAAAAGGTAAATGGCCACATACTTTACACTTATTGTTTCTAAGCTTAAAATAGTAAAGATCTTTAGACATAGTTCAACACTTTTTCTTTTTAACTGTACTTCTATCAAACAAGTTCTCATTTCCGGACTCACTAAGAGTTAGACAACTAAAAACAATTACAATAAAGAAAAAAATTTAATTTGAATGAAATGAGTTCTAGCAAAATTTGGTAATACTAAATTCTCACACTACCTTGTATTTCTCAAGTTTTTCTACTCATTAAAAAATATGTATGGTAGAAGAGTAGTAGTAGTACAAGTCTGTGTCCCTTGTTCAAAATTCTAAAAATCAACTGCTTTTCATAAGTCTCTTGGAGGGACAACTTAAACTTATCGGAAAGCATTTAGCAGGAATACCTAAAGTGACATGGGACAAGTCATAGTCTCAGTGCTAAGAGACACCCGTTGCTCCAGCCCATGATCTGCTCCATGCAACCAGGTGTCTCATGTCCCATTCTCAATGCTGGCACCACTACTGCCAGCAGTCCCTCACTCATGTGTGTACCCCGCACAGAAAAACATGTATACGTATGTGTTATGCCCTCACATGAAAAGGAAAAACCATTCAACTGTTAAAAAGCAGATGGGTCCTATTCAGAGTAGTAGTTTAAGTCACAAAATTTGCATTTATCATAGTCCTGTGAATTTCCATGTCATCCACAACTTTTTATCAAATAGAAAGACTAAAAAGAAACATACGGAATATATAAGCTATTTTAAAGCTAGACTATTTATCACATACAAAGTGTTCATCTGAAGGACAATTAATAAGAATATAATTCATCCAGGCAGAACTCCTGCTGTTTATCTTCCTCAGGCCCCAAGCCCCAACATTCACTTCATCACATTTTCATGAGCCCGTGCATATGCACATAGACACACACACACAGTCTTTGTGGGCCACAGTCCACATATAGTGTCCTTGATACAATATAACTGGGCAAGAGGCAAGGAGCCCAAAGTGAATTTGTAACACCACTGGGTAAGCGGTCTAGCTTATCAATGTTAGCAAAGCAGTTAACTTCAAAAGCCTCTCTAAATAACAGTGTTTTCTAGTATACTGTTAGGGCAGGGAAAAGATTAATAATTTTTTTCTTTCTCCAAAGGCAAAATAAAGCAGCAAGGTCGTTCTTTCTAATCAGCAGAGCCAAGCTGGAATGTGCTTCTGGCTAGAACTCTGTGTCCTAAGGATGAGGCATGCTTTACGTTAAAGGAGGCAAGGGTAAGTCAGTCAAGACATTAAAATCATCATCAGGAAGACTGTATGGAAATGGGGGACAGTACTTACGATTCATTTCTGAATGGAAAATATAAAAGTGCACTTATGTATGACTGCTATTACTTAAAAATATGTATGTACTTAGACAATAACCAGAAAATAAACAAGTACTAAGATTGGAGATGTCATTGCTTTAAAAACATTTTAATGGAGCATAGAGAGAGTTTTCCCAGTGAGAATAAAGTTACCACTTCTGTACTCATCTCCATCATCCTCCCTTCAAATTTTTTAATAGACTATGTACAGACTACATGGCCAGTATAAGAAACAGGGCGGAACACCAACAGATAAGCAACTGAAGGCCCTTCTGCTGGGTTTCAAAGGGCCTTACCACAAATTCCCCAGCAGAAACAAACAGAATCACACTACTCTGGTAAAAAAAAAAAGGGAGGGGGGAGGCAAGGGAAGAATCATTTTCACAGGGTTTCAAAAACAGTCTTATTTGGTTGCTAATAGCTAACATGTTAAGAAATAATCTGTGTAACAGGCCATGCATAAAAACACTGATAATCTTACCATTTTAAAAAAAGTTTAAAATATTTTATCTTAAGTAACTTTTCACTCCAATTATTTTTCAGGATGTTGATGAGTTTGTTCCTTTTGGAAACAGGAAAATTAATTCTGACCAGGAGTGCTATAGCGTAAGCTTCTTTTAGGCTATTAACTGATAAAATCAGATTAAAATGAAAAACTAAAATTACATTTTATATGCACACACATACATACATAAACATATACACATATATATGGGAGGAGGGCCAAGAAAAAGCCTGCTCTCAAAAACCATTTGCTCCACATAAACTTAAGTAATTCATCCAAGAGGAGTCGGTAGATCACTGGGAAAACAGCTTTTCAACTCAAAACAGTTTAAACTATGTGACTGCTTTAAAATACCACTGCCTCTTTCCTATGGGACAAAGAAATTCCATCCCACAACATCTAGGGCAACCCCCTTGTGCTGCTAATGACCAAGCGGGTTTGGGAGTGTGACCTGAGACCACCACTATTAGGTGTGTACATGCTTCAAGCATATCCCTGCCTGCTCCATAAATATCAGCAGCCTATATGACTAAAACCAGGAAATGCAAGCAGTTTCACTTCTCAGTGTTTCGTTTTTTCTTGAAGACAACAATATGGAAGAAGGCATTCTGAATGACACACAATGTTTTTTTTAAAGACTTCAGATTTTTCACTGGCAAAGGAAAGAGAAGCCTTTCCTGTCACAACCCATCCCCTAAGTCTGCTTAATATATGCTATTTACCATAATATCAGGGGGAAAGAAACATGTAACAAACTGCACAAAATTTTTAATAAACTTTAAAAAAAGTCAAGCAACCCCCTCCCTGCCCAAAAAAAGCCTCAATCAAGTCTGGTAAGATCAAAGTCCAACTAATTGTAGTACACTCTAGTATAAAACTACCAAAACAGACCATTTTTTAAATTAAAAATTGAATCAAATGTTAACACATAAAAGCATAAAACCTCTGCCATCCTAAACATTAAAAGGTCTACTGGTCAAGAATATTTTTTCCAGTTCAGAGATATATGCATGTCTTCAGTTAAGTGTTAAACAGAACTACAAGAAAACGAAAACCAAGTTTGCCCAAAGAGAACCCATTCATTCCTAACTAGACCCTCACCCCCAGCAGGTACTCATCCAGGGGATGCTATCCTAGCACTGTGAGGGAGCTGGCTGGCTGCTACAGACTTTGACAGGCATTCTTTAAAATCCAATTAAGAAAAAAAGGGCAACATGATATAAATACTGAGGGATCTCTAGACTTTACCCAGCAAAGGTTCTCAGAGGCAAGGGGTGCACAGAGAGAAGTGGCTGGAAACCTTCCCAAGAGGAAGCTGGGTATTAACACACACCCTGAATTTTAAATTAGAGTTTACATTTGGTCAGGAAGCACAGGAAAACACCAAAGGTTCTCAAGTGGGGAGTGACGTGGCGAAAACTAAAGTTAAGAGAGAGTATCTGGCAATGCTGTGGAAGATTATCAGGTTCAGGGCTTTTGTTCTGGTTCAGGGTTTTCCAAAAGAACCATGGAATACTTGTCCTGAGAGATACATTTCTTAAGATTCCAAGGTCAAAAAGACATGAAAGCAGACATCTCTTGTGCCCCTCCCCAACAATTTAATAATGCATGCTAAAATAGTAAAGGCTCTAATAACTCTTAAAATTAAAAGCCTATTCAATTCTCCAAGTTAGACCAGGGGTTCCAAGTCAGTGCTCTGAAACACAAGCTGTAAGTGGCCAGCATGATTGTTCCACTGTGCTGCTTTTCAATGGGCATCACTATAGTGTGCTGCACAGTGGGGGGCAACAGGGATTTAAGGAGTTTAATTCTCTAGATCATAAAGTATGGTCCCTGGGGCAGCCACACACCAGAAACCTTGTCAGAAACACAAACCCCATCCTAGACCCACAACCCAGCAGTCTGCATTTTATCAAGCCCTCCAGGAGATGAGGATAAATGCTAAAATTTGAAAACCACTGTGTTAGATTTACAGGGTACTTTTTCAGTTAATACTGCTTCAGGTTCAAAACAATCTGGCAATACTTGAAAGGCAATAAACAGAAGCCAGTCAAAGGCTCCAACTCCACTCTGAGGAGCTAAGGGCTCAGAACAGAACAGAGATAAAGAGAAGAATGGGGAAAACATTGTGAAGTCCAAGTCATCTCCAGCCATACCCACAATCCTAAATTTCAAGAAGCCAATTAAAAATACTGGAATATGAAGAAAATCTCCTTTAAAAGTAAAAAAGAAAAACAGTGGAAATAAAAATGCCTAAAATACCATCAGTAACCAGCCCTCAACTGGGCTGGTTTCATGGACACAGGATGCACAATTTGATCACCAGGAAATAGAGGCCTGTTGGAGAGAGAGGATTCTCAAACACTTGGTAAGAAGCATTCAGTATAAGAAGGAAAAGAACAAAAATGCTTGCACCAAAAGTTAGGTCTCTATCTACTCCCAGCTGGCCTGTTTTCTAGCTGAGGGACCTTGGCCAAGCTTCCTGAACTTCAATTTTGTCATCAGTAAAACCAGTTTAACAGCCCTTCCCACAGCAGAGGCCCTAAGCATTACCCAAGTATAAGCAGCTTACAAGGGCCTGACTCAGGAGGAATGTAATAAAATTCGGTTCCCTTCCTACAAGGCTTCCAAGGCTTCCACTAGCACAACAAATCTGTACTGTCTTGACTGACATCAACACAAGATCAAAGGCACTGTTTACTTTTCTACTTATCTATCCAGGTAACAGTGAAGCAGAAGGAAAAAGAAAAATCCACCAACTTGGTGGGAAGTGCCCAGGAAATGAGTAATTCTTTATACTTGCATATCCCTCTCTTTTTAAATTACCCCTCAAAAAATGTTTGGTACACTGAAAGTGCATCAAACACACTAAAGAATGTTCAACAATACCTTTCTTCAGCAGGTTCTCAGTTCATCAGTTCAAGTAACAATTTAACAACCTTGAATTAACCACACTGAACATCATTTTAAAGTTCTATGAAACTGTGCCTAAAATAGCTGCTGGGCAACACCTAGTGCCCAAGCTCTGGATTACTTTTCATTTTCACTCAGCAGTCTCTCATTGTAAATTTCTATCCCCCAAAATGTACTTTGTTCTTAGGTAGGAAATCATTTAAGGCAGCATCCCAAAGAGCAGCTTTCCCTGTTAGGATCTGCACTCTTGAGTCACTCATTCATTAACGTCAAGTGTTTTAGGAACAGCACTGTTCCATGTCCAAGCCTGTGCATCCTGCAAAGCACACAGATACCCACTCTCAATTCCTGACTCCGCAATCCTCTGACACAGGCAAACTGGATGTAACACACATGCTCCTGAACATACCCTGGCAAGCTATTCAACATCTGCTGTGCATCTGTGTCCAAATCCTGTGCTGAATATCATAAAACATGCAGCCATGACTGACACTGCACCTGCCCTCCCAAAAAGCAGACACTCAATTCTGGACCATGGGCTGAACCACCAAAACACTGATCAACTTAAGCAAATGCTGATCCAAAGAGGGCTCCCTGAAATGGTTCTGTGTCCCAAGGATCTTGTGATCAGAAAATGAGATAGAATGGAGAAAAACAGCTTCTCAGTTCAAGTTAGGGCGGTGGAGTTCATTGGCTGCTGGAAATATGAAAAAATAAGCAAATGTATATATTGCTGTTTATTTACAGCAGCAGTTCCCAACCTTTTTGGCACCAAGGACCAGTGCTCCTTATGCAAATCTAATGCCTGATGATCTGAGGTGGCTGAGGCGGTGATGCTAGTGCTGGGCAGCAGCTGCAAATACAAATAAAGCTTCACTCTCTCACCCACCACTAACCTCCTGCTATTGGGCCTGGTTCCTAACAGTCCATGGAGTTGACTGGTCTGCAGCCTGGCACTGGGGACCCCTAACTTACAGAAAAAAACAATAGGCCCAATCATAGGGATGAAGGGAAGAGCGGCTCAGGAGTCCTTCCTCACCCTGGGACCCCAAGCAGTTCTGACCCTGGAACTCAAATTCTATTTATTCTATTCATCCATCTATAAATTGAAGGACAGTGACTTCCAGGTAGAGAACACACTTACCATAAGCTGCTTTTTTGGTCAATCCTGAAACCCCACTAAACCCATAACAAAGACAGCCTTTTAAAAAAGCTAACTCTCCTGTACCAGGAGAGAAGACCAACATCAATGAAATTCCAGAAACTGGAAAGTGGGTTGTGAGAAGATGAAGGAGACAACAAATGCTAAACTAGAAAAAAAAAAAAAGAAGAAGAAGAATCAACTCCACTCAAAGCTTCAAATGCCCCAAACTCAGGAATTGGCAGCACCAGGCACCTCTGGATGAGAGCACCTATAATGAGGAAGAATTAAAGTAGTAGTCAGATATTCAGATTGCCTCCCCCACTCCTCACATCCAGGCAACTGCTCCATGCCTCCCCTATCAAGGAAACAACTGAAAGCATATTCCCTGGAAAGGAAAACTGAGGGTTTCTGGAGCAGAAGGAAGCCTAGCAAGACACTGTACCAGCACTCAGTTCTTTCCCTCCATCCAGCACTCAGGTGGGCATGAAGCCTCAGGCCAGAGAAGCAAACAGGCATCATTCAGCCTAAGGGGAGCACCAAGTGTGGACAACGACCAGTCTGGACC
Source organism: Cynopterus sphinx (assembly GCA_030015415.1). Taxonomy (NCBI): domain Eukaryota; kingdom Metazoa; phylum Chordata; class Mammalia; order Chiroptera; family Pteropodidae; genus Cynopterus; species Cynopterus sphinx. The sequence goes on from CM057381.1 coordinate 35,860,832, forward strand.
TGAGCAGGTCAGAAGGCTCAAGAGAAGGCTTCCCCGGAAGACAAAAAGTATAAAAAGTGAAAAGAAACTGACATAAGCCATTCCTCACCTCCCTTTTGCAGTAAGTGCACCTATGACATCACTATGGTTAAAAACATTCCACTCAAGGGCTCAGATTTCCAACCAGCTTCAGTCTCTGACTGTGACACATGAAGATATCAGAAGGTGGCCTCTACCACAAAAAGAGAGACCAAAACCAACAAAAAAAAAAAGGAGGGGGGGTTTGGAGGAAGAGAATCTATTGAGGAAAAAAATACAACATAACTACAATTGACATAATCAGGGAGATAAGAACAGATATTTAAACTGCCACAAGAACACTATAATAAAGAGAAGCAAACATGCTGTCAGAACATTCAGAGAACCAAAAAGAATTTACAAGAGTAGAAATGAAAAGCTTATCAGAAGAGCTGCAGATAAAATTGACACAATCACATAAAACCAAGAAAAAAAAAAGGCAGATGGAAATTAGGTTCAAAAGGGTAAGAATATCTGAAGACCTGTCCAGGTCAAACAACCAAATAATAGAGAAAGAAGAAAATGGAGGAAAAAGGGACTCCAAGAAACAATTCAAAAGACTCATGCTGCCTAATTAAAGGGGCCTGCAAAGTACCCATCACAAAAAACAAAAATAGATCCATACCAAGATGTCTACTCATTGTGAAACTTCAAATCACAAACAAAAAATTCAGATACTATAAGTTCAGGAAGAACAAAACAGCTCTCATACACAGCTCCTGTTCTGGTGTGGCACGGCAACACCAACAGCTAAAACACAGAGAAAAATGCCTTCAAAATTCTGGGGGAAAATAATTTCCATCCTATGACTGACTGACTGTATACCACATCAAAACATTAATCGAGGGGAAAGATGAAAATAAAGAAATTTTCAGACACCCAAGGACTCAATAAACCTACCTCTCGAGCCAAACACACACAGTGGATAAAGGAAATTCTCTACAATAAACGGGGCTGGGAAAACTGGAAAGCCACATGCAAAAGAATCAAACTAAACTGTTGTCTATCACCACACACCAAAATTAACTCAAAATGGATCAAGGACCTGAATGTAAGACCTGAAACTATAAAGTGCATAGAGAAAAAACATAGGTACTAACACTCATGGACCTTAGACTTAGCATTTTATGAATTTGACCTCAAAAGGGAAGTAAAACTGAAAACAAATTAGTGAGACTATATCAAACTAAGTCTTTGCACAGCAAAGAAACCATCAACAAGACAAAGAGGCGACCACCTGAAAGGGAGAATATATTTACAAACAATGCCTCTGATTAGGGTCCAATATCCAAAATATACAAAGACTCATACAACTCAACAATGAAAAACAAACAATCCAATTAAAAAATGGACCTTAAAAGACACTTCTTCCAAGAAGACATACAAACGGTCAACAGACATATGAAAAGACGCTCAACTTTACTAGCTATTTGAGAGATGCAAATCAAAACCACAAGGAGATACCATCTCACACCTGTTACAATGGCTATCCTCAACAAGTAATAACAAGTGCTGGAGTTGTGGAGAGGTGGTGAGGAAAAAGGACCCCTCATATACTGCTGGTAGAAATGCAAACTGGTACAACCACTCTGGAAAACAATACAGAGGTTCCTCAAAAAACTAAGAATTGAATTAGCACATGATCCAGTAATCCCTCTTCTGGGTATTTACCCAAAAAAACCTCAAAATTTTATCTGCAAAGATATATGCACCCCTATGTTCATAGCAGCATTATTCATGATGACCAGGACAGGGAAGCAACTGAAGTATCCTACAATAGATGACTGAATAAAGAAGATGTGGTACATATATACAATGCAATATTAGTCAGAAGAAAGGATTTCATTTGCTACATGGATGGATCTTGAAATAATCACGCTAAGTAAAATAAGTCAGACAAAAAAGCTGAAAACCATGTGGTTTAGTCATGTAGGATATCAAACTTAAAACAAATATGACAAAGAGAGACACATGCACAGTGGATTAGTGGTTACCAGAAGGAAGGGGTAGACAGGAGTTAAAGGGGTCAAAAATTTGGCAAAGGAAGGAAATCTAACACTGGGTGGTGAACACAATGTAACATATATATGACTTACTGTTGAATGATACACTTGAACTTATTTGATTTTGTTAATCAATGCGACACAATAATTTTTAGTTTTAAAAAAAAAGGCTACAAAAATGAAAAACAAAAATACCTCCCTCCCTTGTACCCTATTCACAGGAAGGCACTGCAAGTTAGGTTTCATCAACACAACGATGTAAACCAAGAAAGATGACAGGAGACACAGAAAACAGGCTATCCAACAGAAAACAGCACAAGGAATCCCAAGGACAAAGACAGAGGAAGCCAGTGATACACCAAGTGTGGAAGCTCACCAGTCCAGATCAAACAGGTGGAAAGGCTCACAAGGAAGACTTACACAAAAAGATGAAAGTGATTGTCTGCTATTTCCGAACTTCCTAAGAGACAGTTTCAACAACTGATGAGAGTCTGGGGTTGAATAAGTGCTGCTAATGACTGAATGTTTATGTCCCCAAAAATTCATATGTTGAGATCCAATCCCCAGTGTGAGAAGGTGGGGTCTTCGGAGGTGATTAGGTCACGAAGGTGGAGCCCTCAGGATTGGGATTAATGATTTTATGAGACCCTAGAGTGTTCCATTCTGCTCTAGGAGAGAGCAATAAAACTGTCAACCAACCAGGGTCCTCACCAGACATCGAAATCTGTCGGCACCTTTATCGTGGACTTCCTGGCTTCCAAAATGTAAGAAATGTTTGTTGTTTTAGCCACTCAGTCTATGCTATTTTCTTGTAGCAGCCCCAAATAAATCATTACTAAAAACAACTTCTAAAAAAGATTTCAAAAGTAATCTTGGTTTACTAATGGCTAGATGTGAATACTATTTACATTCACATTAACAGTACACAGTGATCTAACCAAAGTTACAACTATATTGGGGAGAGGGATGGGATGTAAAATCTGTGAAAGAGAAATCCTCATCTCCAGATATAATGCCTAAAATTAGAAAAAATAGAAGCAATTTTTAAACATTCTTCATATACAAAGGAATAAACAACAATCAGCTAAGAGAGATCAAAGGGAATGCCTTTGGGGAGGAGGGAATGCAGGCAAGGGGCAAGTAACTGCAATCATTCCAAACCTTATGAAGCTATCTCTTTAAAATATATGTATAACTTCTTTAATTAAAAACTAATCAAAAATCTTAAATAGCTGAAAATTTTAAAAAGGCTTTGGGTCTAAAGGATCCTTTCAAATCTTAGGTCCTAAAAGTCTTTTTAAAAACAGGAAGATACTTAAAATAATAGGAAAACATCAGCTACATATTCGGTAAGCATTAACATAAAACCTGAAATGTTCCCCTAATTTATTCAGCTATTAATAGGATGCTGAATAGATAAGATTCTTTTTGCTGGCCAAGAAGCCTTATGAAAATATAATGAAAGGTCTCTACTGTCAACAACTCTGTGCTGTTCAGGGGTGTGCACATAGAGTGCCTTTGTAATCCACAATTAGGGATGTTTTATACTTTGTGGTAAACAAAGGTACAGTCTTGTTTTATTTTCTCTAATTTCAACCTTGGAAACTAGGCAGCCATTTAGGATTAGGAAACTCCATGTTCATCTCCAAGAGCAATCTCCAAGGTGTTGCAATAGCCATGTTTTTCTTTTTCCCAAAGCATTTGGCACTAAGAGTTTTAAATACACTGCAACTGGTCCAAAGACAGGGGTTGACTCTAAGCAGCAACAGAGGGATAACAGAGTTTAACTTCTATTTCCTGCATTCACTCCTGCCACTAGATTCCATTAATGATAACAATGCTCAACTTTAGCAGGAAAAAAAAAAACTGCCACAGACTAGTTGGTTGGGTGTGGTCCATTTCCTGCAGGTACCAAGTTCCCAAACAGGCAACTCTGAATCACTGGGAGAAATCACCCAACTAAGTGAAGTGGCATGTTTCTAAAGAGATCAGATTCCTCGAAGCTGGCTTTAGTGTGACTGTACAAATACACTAGAAAGAAGCAGCAACTAACAACAGACTCATTTCTTCAGTGACTACTCAGATTACATTTTGAATCAAGATCCTAGAAAAATACTGATGAACTGAAAAGCAATCAACCTGTATCAAGTAAGCTCAGCTCTAATGCATCAGAGCCGTATCTCAATGAGGACAAAAAAATTACAAAAAGAACAAGAAGGCAAACATGATGGGACACTGTGCTACATTAGCTGCCTAGAAAAATCTAACGACCAATTTCTACTTGAAGCTCACCTCGTTCTATGTAAAATACTATTAAGAACATTTCCAGATCTGGGATTAGAACCAAAATGTCCTAGACTCCTCCAAATTATAGTTAATTTTTTTAAATCTTCTAACAACCCTCCCTCCCAAAAGCACACTTCTAAGCAAAACAAACCCTTAACACTATTAAGTTTTGGTGACACAGGAAAAGAGGGAATATGAAGTATTGAAATAGGTATTTTTAAAAACTTACGCAACAGTAACAGAAAAATATGCCTTTATTTCCCTATTACTCTTTAGCATAAGACAGCAAAAAGGGTTAAAAGAAGGGAGTGGGACAGAGTAAATAAGATGTAAAATGTTCAGACAGTTCAAAGGACCAAGGTTGAAAACAACCTTTTGAAAAGGTCCACCTTGGCAGCACTCAGCTTTCTCTGCTCTAATGCTCACTATCCTGAGGTTCCTCTCACCAAAAGTGCCACCACTGCCTTCCAAGCTGGTGCCCAGCACTACCCAGAATCTAACTCTATCATCTCCTACCACCTGCAACTGAGAAAGCAGGGTTCCTAAAGTACAGGACACAACTCTACCCTACTGCAGCCAAGAACACAGGCCCCCTTCCCTGGGCCCATGCGGTTCCCCCAACCCCAGCTCTAAGAATCAGCTTTCCAACCAGGCACCTCTGCTCTCTGCACACCTCATTCATTTGAATTGACCCTCACTAGGCTGCTGACTTCCTGAGGACAGACAGACCCAAAGAAAGTTCTCATCTCTTTCTCCCATGGCTGCTGGGACCACACTCCACAGACTTAACACGTTGCATGAACACAGGCTCTCCACCTAGTCCAACGTTCTAAGACACTAGGCCACATTCTATAGTTATCAGCATTTCCCTCAAGGTGCTTTCAGAACCTAAATTTCACAAATACCCTAAATGTCCATATACCAACATCTTCCCAGGGTGCAAATGGTAACAGGCTGACCATGGGGAGGCCTCTACCACGGAAACAGGAAAAAAACTATAGAAATGTGACACTAAAGAGGAAAAAAAAAGACAAGAGCACTTAAGCCACAATTAAATGCAGCTGTCCTTCTGCTTGCCTTCATTTCCCAGATTTTGCAGAACACACAGGTCTCCCCAGGGTAAGCAAGAGAACTTGAGAAAAAGCTGCCAAAGCATCCAAACTGCCCATTAAACATCTTTCTTGCTACCGCCAAAGGAAAGGAAAACTCTCAGGCAAAGGTATTCTCCAAGTAGCTAGAGAAATGAAAGGATGATGTTAAACAGTAGAAACTAAGTTTTCTAGCTATTCCTGTAAATTGTCTGTACTTTCAAATATGAGGATATCTTAAATTTACGACATCCTCAAAACACGCTAACTTAACTAAGGCCCTACTACACATGTGACATAGCTAATGAGTATTTTCCAAACTTGACTCAAACCACTCAGCTGTGAAATCCATTTAGTGTTGCAACCAGTTTTGTTTTTTTTTTTTTTTAATAAAATACATCACACAATAGTACTTCACAAGTAATAACGGTTAGGCCTGTCTTCCAAAACTTTTGTTTCAGATCTTGATGTAAAATTTATTTCTTACATGGGTCACTGTCCAGAAAGTTTAAAAGTAACTGATAAAATCCTGTAATAGAAATTTATAAACCAAAATCTATTTTTTAAATTACAACTTATGAAAACTATAAATTGATCAGTACCTCTTAACTGCAACTGAAGATTGATTTTCTTTTAATCTTAACAGTGATACACCAGATGTTCAATAAAGGACAGAGAGCAGTTACACCCACAAATATCAACTTCTGTCTATTCTAGTTACTACATTCAGCTCATGATTTGTTTTTTCATCCATGCTAATATGAAACTGAGGTGTGAAAAGTAAAAAAAAAGAAAAAGCCCCTGGCAACCTTCATTAAACATTTATTAAAAATTATAACTCATTCAAATTTATAGTCATCAACCCCTCACCTAGGGCCTGCCACATGAATGTGGCTGAATAAAATATCAATCTCACATCCCTAATTTCTTTAGCAAACCCTTTGGAATGAAATGAATATTAATTTTTTCAAAAGCAATAATAAAGTGATAACACAGCATGGTGAGTAGGAGTGTGCTTTTTGAGGGCCAGAAAGTCCTGGTTTTCAAGTCACAAATTTGCCACATAATATACTATCTCACCCTGGTCAGTTCAATTAGTCTCCTTTGCTGTTGGTTCCCACATCTAGAAAATGGCATAAATAGTACCTAGGCCTCAAGTGCCATTAATAAGAATCAAGAGGCATAAAAATGATTTGCAAGACAGTGAAAAATGTTTACACTAAAGTATTCTTTCATTCAGGCTTATTTTTAGACATCTTTGCCTAAGCTGCCTGAATTCACTCTGCTGTCTGAAATTTCTAAACCAATTCCTTATAAGCCCTGGTCAGGAGATGAGTTAGGAAGAAAAGGGGAGGGATATCCGGAGAGGGAACAGAAGGGTTAGTAGTTCTATTTTATCCAAAACAGTCAAAGGCAGGTGTGCCTTAATTTATTCCTCAACAACTCTGAGGAAAGTCTCTCTGGGCAGTAGCTGCTGCTTATTCAAAGTAAAAAATAAATGTACTTTGCTGGTTTTTTTTTTTCTTTTGGAGGGAGAAAAGGAATGTTCTTCCCCAAATTGCACAATAAAAACAATTATCATACAGTTTGTAGATGTACTTCAATAGAGATAACTTTCAGAAGCCATCTTCACATCTCTAGAAATATGACATAAAAATTTGGTTGTTTGAACCAAATAAAAACTTATTGGCTTTTAAACTGAAAGAGCAAAATAATAAGTTCCCCAGGTAACACTACCTAGGAAATACTTTGGGAGGCAAAGTTATTAAAGAAAATTCACCTTCTTTTCCCAAGATTTAAGAATTTTGACCTATACTCTTGAAGAAAAAAGTGAGGACAAAAAAGTATTGATACTACATAATACCTGGCAACCATCTGATACTAACTTCAGGGCACCTGCCAGTGGTGCTTTAAGTACCTTTTTTCAAAATGATTCTCCACAAAGGCAGAGTGGCAAATTCTCAGGCATTTGTGCCACATTGCAACCTGATTAACATAGCAGAAAAGTGCGTCTAAAGGAAGTATTGAGTAAAAAAAATTTTTTTTTATCATTACAAAAGGGCTTTCTTGCTCTACTGGTCAGAAATAATTTTTCACCCAGTTCACTCTGCCTTCCTGCTTCTCAATTCAAACCAATCAAAGCAGGAACTTTAGGAAATACCAAGAAACCACATCTGATTTTCACCTAGCAGCCAGCAGCAGTTTAGGTTTCAAAGGTTGAGTTTAAAAATTCTCTAGATGAGATTCAAGGACCGTTTTCTCAAAGTACATTCTTCAGATATGAACATTATCTGCTGCTCCTTAAAAAATAAAAAATAAAAAATAAAGACTCGAGCTAAGATTCTAACTTTACGTTTCTGTTTCTCGGTGTTTCAAACCTGAAAATAAAATCCAGTTTTCCTTTGATGGTTGTAGGTGGGGGTGGGGGACACATTCCCGATTTCGAAGCGGCCAGGTCCCAGGCCCTGTCGGGCGTCGAGCCCGAGGGAAGAGGCGAGAATGAGCCCGTGGCTGCGTGTGAAACAAACAACCCTCTCGGGCAGCAGTCCTCGTAGCGCGCTCGGCCCAGCTAACCGGGGAGAGCCACACTTTAAAGACGTCCCGCGGCTGCATCCTGGGAGCCCAGTCCCGAGCATTCCGCCAGCAGCTGTGCGCTGACGAACAGCACGGTTAGGACGGCGGCTTCGTGTTTTAGGGGGAGAACTCCGGAGGTGTGCTTCACGCAGACTGGAAAACGCTCCCCCGCCCGCGCCCGCCCCAGAAGTCACTGGCGGGCCGCGAAGCCACAGGGCGCGACGGAGGGGGCCCCCCGGACGCAGCCCAGTCTCCCGGGCTGTGGGCGCTCACCCTCGTCGGGGGACACCCGAGGGCAGGGTGCGGGGCGGCTCCTCCCTCCAGGGGTGGACGGGCCGCCGGCCGCGGGCGCGCCCGGGGGAGAGCTGGCGGCGACGCCTCCCCGCGCCCTGCCCTGCCCCCCCCCGCCCGGCAGGGCCCGGAACCGGTCCGGGCGCGCCCGGGGCCCCCGCCCGCCTCCCCGCTTCCCTGCCCGCGGGCCGGGAGGGGACCGGGGCCGCCCCTGCGCCGCGCCCCGCACGCGGGCCCCGGACACGGCCCCGGGGCCTCCGGGGGCCTCTCGCAGCGCCCCCCGCGCGGGGCCGGGCCTGCAGCGGCGGAGGCGCCGGCGGGGTGGGGGCGGGGGAGAGCCGGCCGGCGCCCCCGCATCCCGCCCCGGCCCCCGCGGCGCTGGCCGCGGCGCGCGTCAGGGGCGCCCCGGGGGCCGGGGAGGCCGGCGCGACCCCGGAAGCGGCCGCGGCAGGGCCGTGTGGCCCGCGCCGCTTCCCGCTTCCGCCGCGGCCCGCGCATCCTCCCGCCGCCCGTGCCCGCGGCGGCGCGGCCGCTGCCTACCTGCATGCCGGGCAGGCCCGGCTGCACCGGGGAGTGCGCCATGGCGCTCGGCGCGGCCGCCTCGCGGGGCGGCGCGGCACGGCCGGGCCGCGGCGATACGCGCGGGCGACCAGGCCCCGAGCGCCGCGCACGGCCCTCGGCGGCGGGGGCGGCTTCGGCGGCGCCCGAGGCCCCCCCAGCGCCCACGCGCCCCGAGCCGCACGGAGGCTCAGCGGCGGGCGCCGGGCCGCATCTCCGAGCGCCGCGCCGGGAGGGGCCGGGAGGGGCTGCGAGGGGCGCGGGCCGCTCCGCGAGCTGCTGCCTCCGCCGCCGCCGCTGCAACGAGGCTGCACCCCGCGGCCCGCAGTCGGGATGGGCGCGCGCCGCCCGCCGAGCCCGCGAGCGTCGAGGTCGCCCCGCCCCGGCCCGGCCCCCGCGCCCGCCCCGCCCCCGCGGCCCGGCCGGGCCCCCCCCGCCCCGCCCCGCGCTTCCGGGAGGGGGAGGGGCGCCCGAGGCCGCCGCCGCCTGCACCGCCGCCGCCGGCCGGGGCGGGCGGGGACCCGAGCGTCGCCCTCGGCGGGCTGGGCGGGGGGGCCCCCCTCTGGGCGTGGGAAAGAGGGAACCACGGGAGAGTCCGAGGTCGGCCTGGCGCCCCCCCACAGGCCCCGGCCGGGTCGGGCGCCCGGGGGGCGGGGTGGCCTGGGTGTCCAGAGGGAGTGGCGAGCCCCCGCCCTGCGTCCCCGCCTGCCCCGGCGAGCCCGCCCTTGCTCTGCCCCGAGGGCAGGGCCCGGGGCGGGGGCACCTCGCGGAGGGCGGGAGCGCGGGCGGGCGCCCAGCGGGGCCCCCGCCGGGGCCGGGCCTGAAACGGGCGCGGCTGCCGCTCGGGTGTCGGGGAGAGAAGTTTCGTGTCCGGGTGAAGTTTCCTGCAGCCCGGGGAGGAGGCCCAAGGGGCGAGGCCCGCGCTGCGCGGGCGCCGGGCTCTGGCCGCTCGCGGACGGCCGCGTCCGGCAGGCGGGGCGCCCTGCAGTTCGCCGAGCGGGGAGGGGGTGCCCGCCGCCGCGTCCGGGCCCGGGGCCGCCGCGGGAAGGGGAGAGGCCGGGGGGGGGGGCGGGCAGGAGGACAATAGGAGGAAACGGCGTCTAGACCGACCACGGCCCGCCCTCCCCTCCTCCCCCCCACCCCTCCTCCCCCTTCGCTGCCTGCAAAAGCCGCAGGTCCGCCCTGGGCACCGCGTCTGCCTCCGCCACTGAGTGCCCTCTGTTCCAGCTAGGAAGGAAAGCTCGAAGGAATGAGTCAGTGCCTCCAGAAAGCAGTCTATTGACAGTGACAAAGTGTAATGAATGCCCGAGTTTGCACCGTCGCCGTGCGAGGTGGGACGTGCACAAAACGAGCCCCCCGAAAGTTCACGGACTCGCGTAGGAAACTCTACAAGTCCTCCACCGAGGAAAGGACGGTTCTTCTCGGAGGTGTCATGTATTCGGGGAACTTAAATTCCCTCTGCGGGGCTCCAAAACTTAATCCCAGCTTTCCCTTTAGGAACATGCGTGTTTTTCCTCGAGATTTTCCAGGATACCTTCGATACCTTCAGCGTGGTCACTGGTACACTACACTGAGTTGTAAAGCCCTCTCTCTCTCTCTCTCTCTCTCTCTCTCTCTCTCTCTCTCTCTCTCACACACACACACACACACACACACACACACACACACTGTGAAAGGAGTTTGGCAAATACAAAGTTAATAAAAAAGCATGAACCCTGATACCTAGGAGTTTACCATCTTTTGTAAATGTGTGTCCCTGAAAAAATGGGTTCATAAGAAACTGAACAGTAAAGCAAGAGCATGAATCTTTAAAATGTCCATAATCTTCAACCCAGCAATTCTACTTAGAAACAACCAAGAAGTGCCTAAGAATGGAAAGATGCAGCTACATGATATTTATAATTATAAGAAAACTGGGAACACATGAAGTCTAATGGAGACTAAGTAAATGCTAGTTACTCGTACAGTGACTACCATGTAGTCATTAAAAATTATTTCAAAATTCAGTAATATGGAAAATATTTTCATTTTAATTTGCTAAGAAAGAAAATGTGGGGGTGGGGGAGGTGCTCCATTGTGTAGTGGTTAGCATGTCTGCTTTGCATGCAGAAGGAGCCACAAACTATGCACCGGGTGTGCAGGCCTCTGGTGCACCAGGCTGTTGGTGCATGTGCAAGCATGTGGGAGGGCAATCCCCTGCTTTCAGAGATCCACTTCTCTAGGGGAAATGGCTACATTCATGGGTCAGGGGTGGAAGTAAGGAGGGAGGGAATTAAAGGAAAAAAAGAAAAGAAAATGAAGGGTATGAAATAGTATGTATAGTCTGATCTCAAACTGCTTCATGTATATGAAGTTATATTTAAATATATATCATTTACACATATGTATAATTTTATGCATATATGTGTAAACAGAAAAGCCTGGAAATACATACACTAAGATTTAGCAGTGGCTATCTCTGGAATTAAAGATGATTTTGTCAGTTGGTAGTCAGCCAGTGGAGACCATCATGCTAAGAGGTCTCCTTAGGATCAGCAGTCAGGGCAGTAACAGACAATAACAAGAAGAAATAAAACAAGTAGACAGAAATGTTTAGGCACTGATCTGAGGCATTACTATAAGAAACCCTCAAAAAACACGGGGGCCTATTTTGTAGTGGGCTAATTTCCAACAAATAAGCCACGAGGGACATTAGACCATAATAACTTGGATGTAAAGAGTAATCCAAATTCCTTTTCATATCCAAAGACTAGTGCAGCTAAGAACATCTAGGTTACAGTGGGATATAATTTAACTGGACACAGTGACTTGCACTTATTAATTTCCCTATACCTTGTTTATCTCCTCACCACAACTGAACTTCATTTCCTCCTTTGACCATATTTATACTATTGAGCAGTATTCTCCTTGAAAGAAGCAAGTTACTGTTCTGCTCAGTCATATGCAGACATTACGCAGTATTCCCTGCATGGTGGCCCTCTCCCTTTGTTTTAATAGAGCAGAGGTGATCGACAGGGCCTGAGCCTGTGATGTGATCCTACCCAATTGCTTGTTGCATTCATTCATACTTAAACACACTTTTTGAATGCCAACTGCATGTCAAACATCTGGTTCAGTGTGGGGCATATAAATACTAAAGTTTTAGATACCTCTTATTTCATCCTAGAGACATAATCTCCCAGAATCCTAACTTAGAATTTTACAATACCATAATTGGTTAAATTTAGAGCCATAATAGCTATATTTCCACTAAGGAATTATCCTTTCATCCTCTTCCTCTTGTCAATTTTCCTCCACCCTAAACTTATAATTACAACAGATCATATACTACTCTAATTTCAGGAGGAGAGGTTTTGAGGGTCTTCATAGAGATTATGCATTTTCTGGTCTCCATGGAGATATTTACCAGCCCAAGGAATTATTTTCACCGCCCCCCACCCCGCACTCTTTGTCTTTTGTGTTGACCTAAGGATATGAATTGGGCAATGAATTGTACTCTGACACATATTCAAGACAACAAAGGACATTTCCATACCCGTATATAAAGCCCCTCCAAATATAGAGCCCTTGTGTATTGACTTCCCCTAGCCAGCTCACAGCCTCAGTAGAGCTCAGAATGCAGCCAAAAACAAGAATTCAACAATCAGTCCCTTCACTTCTTCTGAGTTGAAAAGATAAACACCCCCAAATGCCACTTTATAAAGAACAGCTAGACAAGTAGCACATTAGCAATTTAAATTTACAGATTAAAGAAAGGGACTTACATGGTGAACTTTAAAGAGAGAAATATGAGTAGCTTGGATAAGTAACTAACAGAAGGCCTGACAAATTTGTACATGTGTTCAGCAGGTGAAGACATAAAAGAGGAAGACAGGTTATTAAGCTCAGCATAAAGAAGTATGACTAGTCATAGCTGGATGACATGATAGCAAGAAAATGTATGCGAAAGCCCTAAGAAAAGATCCAGTTTTATTGTGGAATGGTGCAAAGGCAGTTTCATTCTGTGGATGTGAGGCTCAGAGTACAAGTTCTCACAGCACATCATTCTAAATCAATTTTTGGTTGCACCCTGCATTCGTTTGCCTGGGATGCCATTACAAAGTACCATGGGTGGGGTGGCCTAAATAACAGAAATTTATTTCCTCAGAGTTCTAGAAAATAGAAGTCCAAGATCAAGGTGTCTGTAGAGTTGGTTTCTTCTAAGGCCTCTCACCTTGGCTTGTAGATGGCCATTTTCTCTTTACATATCTCCCATGTGTATTTATGCGTGTTTCCTGATCTTATCTTAAAAGAACATTCATCCTATTTGATTAGAGCTCACTCTAATTACTTCATTTTAACTTATTTATGTATTTAACTTAATTATGTATTTAAAGACCCTATCTCCAAATTCAGTCATATTCTAAGACACTAGGGGTTAAGACTTCAACATATGAATGGGGAGGGACACATGATTCATCCCATCACACACCCCTTTCACTTAATATGCATTTCTGGTCAGTCCCAGCACCTCATATTTCCCTGGCTCAGTTTCATGTGCAAGATCTTGCTCTCTCCTCTCCCAAGGCCTATGGACCTTGATATACACTTTGCATTTCTGCTAATAGGCATTGCTTCATATTTGCGTGGGTGCAGTCCCTAAACTTTATCTCAGGTTAAAAAAAAAAAAAGAGCATTAATCTCTAATCACTGGATAACTGAGAGCAGTAGCAGGAAATAGGAGCAGATGTTTGCTTGGTAGAATGTTTTTAATTATAAGAAATCACCTACAATACATGGTAAAACCTGCCAGAAAAGAGTTTAGAATATTTTTCAGAGAGTACATCAAAAGTAATACTTATTTCAGCCAAAAGATTATGCTTTAATAAAGTCTAATGTCTCTCTAGTGCCTCTTTCACCCTTGAGTATTATTGCAGTTGGAGGCACAGTTTACCAGGAAGATTGGAAGCTGAGCCCCCAAAGGACTGGGGGGCAGATTTTAGTTGCACATTTCCAATGTGACAGTTCTAGGGGCTCAAACTAGAGAAGTTTAGGCTGTGTAGAATGGTGCGCTAATACAGGTTCACTAGGAAATTTCTCATGTGCAAGTTTGCCTGGCAAAGAACCAATTAACAGGGCTTGTCACACTCTGAACAGTGGCCACTTGACCCTGCCAATCACCTTATAAAAGCTTCAGTGTAGAAAGACTCATCAAGCAATGTGTATGTGGATTTTCTTCCCTCTGGAGGCTGGGTTTGTTCTCAGCTGTACCCAAAAAGGGCAAAAGTGAAATCACCCCCAGAAGGGTGATGTCATCTGTCTTACAGTCACAGAACTGCCACTCCAGTTCTCAAAAGCCCTGGGCCTGGCCTTCCAACAGCAAAGACTAATTGTGGAAAAGATGTAAATTTTCACTTCAAGGAGATCTAGGGAATTATGTGCTTAAAGAGGATTGCATAACCCACAGAGAGGTTAAATGTGCCTACGAGTTAGAGATTGGTTCCTGAATGCACATAACCAAGAATGCTTGGAACTTTCATGAAAGTACTGACCTAACCATTACCTGTTCATCAAGTCTTTTCCTGAAAAAACTAAGCATGTAGTCTCATACCTTGATTTTTAAGTCCAGTTTTATTTGTTTTTCTAAGAAGCTATGTTAATGATACCACTAATCAGAATTCTGAATAACAAATGACAGAAACCTAGCTCAAACTGCCATAAGCACAAAAGAGAAAATTTTAGCTCAGTGACAGAAATCCAAGCTTAGCTAAACCAGGCTGGGATAAATCCAGGAGGATGGGTTCAAAGATAAAATCAGAATTCTCTTTCTCTATATCTCTCCTCTGCTAGCCTCTGTGTGGCTTCATCCTCATATAGGTTATCTCAGTGTGGTGTCAATAGTTACTCTATTTGATCCTTGAAATCCCAGAGAGAAATGAGTGAATTTCTTTTAGCTACTATCTATATGCCACATCTAATGGAGGAATTTGTGTGTGTGCGTTCTTGTGACCAGAGGGCAAGAAGACACAGAGAGGGAACAGTCCAACCCCAATTGCATACCATGTGGAAGAGGCAGTTTCCCAACAGACAAAAGACTCCTGGCCTGGTACATTCCACCCCTTGGCTGCTCAGAACATTCATATACTTGTGTATACACACACATTCTCTTTTTCCATATGTAAAATCACTTCTATAAACCGCCCCCTTAACATAACATAGCCAACCCATGTGTATCCATTCATGTCCTTACCTCTTCCTCAGAGCGAGCCAAGCCCACATGCCTCCTAGTTAGGTCATCCATTGTCAAGTCCAGGGGCTATGGACAATATGCATTTCCCTTTGTTAAGTCTGGATGTGGCTTTTCACAGGCCGGCAATCTACATCTAAATGATAAGTGTTACCTTTAATGTGTTAAATGTCCAATGGAAAAAAAATTTGATAATTACCTTAAAAATCTCATTTGAGAAGGAGGAGAAAGGGAAATAAGCAGGCATCATCATCAGTCCATCATATAAAGCTGTACCTTGAACAACGTGGGGGTTAGGGGCACTACCCCATCTGTGCAATCGAAAATCCACATATAACTTTTGACTCCCCCGAAAATTAACTGTTAATAGCCTACTATTAACCAGAACCTTTACCAATAACATAGTCAATTAATACATATTTTGTATGCTATATATATTATGTAGTATATTCTTACAATAATTTAGAGAAAAGAAAATGGTATTAAGAAAATCATAAGGAAGAAAGAAATACATTTTACAGTATTTATTTTTAAAAATCTACATGTAAGTGGACCTGTGCAGTTCAAACCCATACTGTTCAAGGGTCAACTGTACATGATATCTTCCTGGAAAGTAAGGCAATTGAGAGTGTACCTGGGTCAGTCACCATGGCTGCACTTGGCTCTGTTCTTTGAAAGGTTCTACCTTTTTTGTGGTCCTCCAGGGTCCTATTAGAGAGGATCCTGGGGTGGGCTGGTCCTTCTGGAGGCTTTACCACTCTTTAACAGCCCAGCTCCTATTGAGAAAGATTTGGGGTCCTGGGGACTATCTTAGTGCCCAGGAACCAAACATTACCCTTAACTGCAAACTTAGATCTTAGTAATTTTTTCATAGCAACTCTGAACCAAAAGAAATACCTAACAGTTTAATTAAACTTGAGAGTTTCTGTCTTACTAACTTAATAGCCATCTGAAGAAAAACACTGCAAATTTGAAAATATTTTAATTTCCTTTTTAAGTAATCACACTTACTTGCTAAGAGGACATGTCTTCCTGTTGGTCATTGCACAACTTTTCAAACCTCAGAGTCCGATTGGACACAACCACCTTCAGTTCTTGTTACACATTGATATTTGTGCTTTTTATCATAGCATATGCCAAAAATATAAGCAACTGCTTTGCAGACATAGGACATCATTGAAAAGAATGTGGCATGATCTAATGTTAAAAAAGTAGACTACCTGTGAGTATGGTGTCTGACACATGTTTATACTGCTGTGTTTCCTAAAAAATTAAAATATTCCACGGTTCCTCTGTAAATTCTCTGTCGTTGTCACAGTACCTTGGGGACAGAGTTTTGGAACCATGGTTTTAGAGATAAAATAGTCACTAAATTACTCTCATGAAATAATTCCCTTGAAAACTGAGTAGGAGACCAAAGCCATCAATTTATTCAGTCAGGATCCTTGACTATTTTGACCTACTTACATCTAGAGCCTCCTAAGTGTTAGGCCATGGCATACCAGTATGTCCATGCCATAGCCAGTGACAAGGCATCGTGAGCCCCAGGTCAGTGGCTCACCCTCTTCTGTATAGACCAGCATGCCATACAAATACTATGTTTCTGTATATAGATGTAAACGTTGTAAATTTTCATCCCCTGTGCCCACCGAGTCCAAAGTCTACAAATGATCCAGGTCCTGAAGCACAACTGGTAACAATGCACCAGCTTTAGACCAAATATCATTCAGGTCCAGGATCTCCAGCTCTCTAGATACAGGGAGTCCTCCATCTTCCATTCAGTCTTATCCATGCCAACTACCCAATTTTCCTCTGTACCTTCCATTCCTGGTTCCAGTTTTTTACTTGTCTGGATTCTTTTGGTTTCATATGACAGAAATCCAATTAAAAATAGGTTAAGGAGAAATAGTAATTTATTATCTCTTACAACTGGGAAATTTGGTATTTATAAGTAAGTCACAGTCAAGTAAAAGGTGAAACTATCTTCTGACAACTCAATTTGGACATTCATAGAAGGTAGTCAGGACTCTGTGTTTCATTATTTTAGCTGGCTGACCAATGATTGCATTACCTGTCAGATGGGCTTTTCCCAAAGGAAAGCAGGTTGGTCATGTCTGCTGGAGGTCTTCATCTTTCTCACAGCTTGAGCACCCAGATTTAAAGGGAGCATCTTTCCAAAGGTTGTAGGAAGGATGCTGATTGGCTGGGGCAGTGGGAGGGGCAGAATCATCCCCATCAGAATCCAGGGACAAAGAACAGTTTCTTTGGGGATGGAGAGGAGTTGGGGTGGTGGGGTTACCCTACATAAAGTCACACTGAGCAGACAGTAACCTTATACCCACTGGAATGAGGCAGTTGTAGTTTCAGTTTGTGAAACTGCTTAATCTGGTAGTGGGAAATCTTTCTTATTAAAGTCAGGATCTGCTTATATAGTTATAAGGATCAGGGTTGGCAAACTTTTCTGTAAAGAGCCAAATAGTCAATATTTTAGGCTTTGTGAACTGTATGATCTTCACTGCTGTATCAACAAAATGTCCACAGACTATATGCATACAAATGAGCATGAGGTGTTCCAAGGACACTTTGTTTACAAACACAGCTTGTAGGCCAGATCTGTACCCAGAGTGTAGTTTGTTGTACCCTGATCTAAATGAGTAACCTTGGTAAATTGGGTGAATGGTCAGACCATGGAACAGAACTCAAACAGGGCAAGTTTCAGGAAGCATAGGAAGGAGGAAAAAGAAACTACAGCCACATTACATGGATATGTACAATTGACAGGAGTCCAAGGAGCTATTCTGGACTAGGTACTATAAATAAATCCATGATACGGAACTGTAGTTAAAGATAAAGCAGGGTCCAAAATACATATATAGCTGGTGAGAACACAAGGAGGAAAATTTCCATACTGAGGATTCAGGCCTTCCAGGAACATTACCAATGGACTTTCGTAATGAAAAGGTAGTCATAGAAGAATATCTATGGAGACTCATGAGCTCCTTAAGGTCAAGGTTCAGGTTTAGTTTTTTTCTTGTGATCCCAAGAGTGTTCCTGGTAATGATACAGAAGAAACATATAATAAATTCTTGCTTATTTATGTCAGACACGGGCAAGTTTATAAATTAAAATTCTATTTACAAAGGGCTTAAAAATATAGGAAAACTGGCACTTACATACTGCTGGTAGAAGTGTAAATTGATAGGATTTTCCTAGAGGGATGTTAAGTAATACAACAAAAACCTTCAAATATTTATACATTTTGAGATATTATACTCAGGGAATAATTAAAACTATTTAAGAGTGTGTATATGAAGATGAACTGTTTATAACAGAGAAAAAAATAAAACCAGTATAAATGTCCAATTGTAAGGGTTTGGCCAAAAAATTATATTTGCTCATAGAATAACATAGATTCCATTTAGCAACTTGAAATTATCATGTAAATTAATATTGACATACTTATTAATGATATTCATGGATCATGAAAGGTTAAGTAAGAAAACTAAGTTATAGGAATGTTTATATATTATAATAACATTTTTAATTGGAGTATATGTAGAATTCTGCTTCTGGCCAGGCTGACTAGTTTATTTCAGAACAATTCTGCTATTCTTCCATTAAGAATGACTAGAAAATCTGGACAAATTAATTGACAAATTAATAAAGAAAAAAGTGTTTGAAGTCATCAGAGAACTAGCAACGCAATTTGTGGAATCAAGATCCAGAAGAAAGGAAAGCCATGAGAAATAAATCTGGCATTTGGCGGTGCTTTTTTCCTTGAGGCGATTGCTGATTTGCAAGAGACAACTGAGTAGTGAAAAACTTTGGCACTTTCACAGGGCCAGGTGGGCAAATTTTAGATTTCAGTGCTCTCTAAGGAAGATAAGACTTGGCAGATTTTTTTGACTGGGACCACAAAGCACTATATTCTAAGAATAAGGTGAATCCGAAATAGACTATCACAAGGAATGAAGTGTAGCTTCAAATCAGCTCAATAAATTAGATTAAGATTACCTGCCCTAACGTTGCTCTAAGAGGAAAATATCATCATCTAGAATCATTTCTAAATTTTTTCATGTGTGACACTCAATAAAAAATAATTCAGCATAATGAACTAGAACTTACAAAATAAAACTAGGCATATAAGAAAGCAAGACTTGACAGAAAACCAAGAGAACACATATATAATAGAAAAAGATTTGTAGGAGATATTGAAGTGATAAGAATAAACATTAAAATAAATATGATTTATATATTCAAGGAGTTAAATGACAAGATGGAGAATTTCAACAGAATACTGCAAACTATAAAAAAATCAAATGAAAATTCTAGAAACAGAAATACAATTCAAAAATTTTTTAAATTAAGAGCTGATTGGATACAACTGGAGAGAGATGTAATAAACAGAAACTGTGTGTGTGTATGTACACACAGAAGCTCAAAACATAATGCTGAAAAGAAGGCAGACATAATACCGTACATACAGAGTACTGTATCGTTCTCCTTATATAAAGCTTAAAAACAGACAAAAGTAATCTACAGTGTTAGACATCCAGTGTGGTTAAATTTGGGGAGGAGAAAGGAAATAATCATTAGGTGTTGGAATGAGGGGGCTATTTCTTGCTCAAGATGGTTATATTGGTATATTCATTTTGAATTATTCATCAAGTTGTTTATGATTTATGTATTTCTTTCTGTATATATTATACACCAATAAAATGTTAAAATACATTTGAATATATACGTGTAAACATAAAGGTTTTTAAGAGAGGTTATATTTGAACATTACGAATAATTTTTTCTTTTTTCTCTTCTTTGTGTGTTTTACAACGATCAGAGAGTTCTTATCAAAAAAGAAAGAGAAGAAGAAGAAAAGAAATACTGGCCAGTTTTTATTTATTATAATTCTTGTGATCGTGGAGTAAAATAAAATATAATTTACATTCGGCTTAAGAATCTCCTGGGGTGGGGGGAGAATCTCCTGGAACTAAAACTTGTTAAATAGAAAATGATGAATTCTTCTTCAATGGTGGCCTTTCAAAACAGAATAAGTAAGTGTTAAGTGTGGTCTTCTCTGAAGGCGTGGGTGAAGACCAGAATACCTCTTAACATTTATTTTGCATCTATGATCCTATAGTTTTTGACATGAGGGAGATATATTGAAAGAACTTTTTTTAAAGTATGTTTACCTTCCAGATAGTGATCTAATGGCTGAGAATAATAATATGTAATAATGCTTTTAGGACATTGCGGTTTATGCAGGTTTATGCATATAATTTTAGGTGAAAGTGATAAAGTAGAATAAATGCCACTCAATAATTATGAGCTGCATAGCATAAGTCAGACTCCTGTTGGACTGGGATATTGCAGTAAATAGAACAAAATCAATGCTATCATGGAATTTATATTCTAGTAAACAAACAAAAAAATATAAAATACATCAAGTGGTGATAAGGCCAAAGGAAAAAGAAGCAGAGTAAGGATAAAAAATGATGGTGAGATGGCTGTACAGAGTAATCTACTTTAGATAGGATAGACAAGAAAGGCTTTTCTGTGTTTGGGGACATTGGAACAGACACCTGAATGAAGTGGGGGAGTGAGTGATCCGTGTGGCTTTCCAGACTTGAGCAGTCCAGGAAAAGGCGCTATGTTTGGACCACCCCAGAAGCAGCAACAAGGCCATTGTGGCTAGAGCAGTGTGAGTAGGTAAGAGGGAATGATAAGAGATTGGGTAGCTTGGAGCAGACCTCGTAGGAACATGTGGTTCATGATAAGAACTTTCAACTTTATCTTTGTGAAGTAGGAAATTATTGGGAAGTTTAGAACAGAGCCATGATATGATCTGAATTAAGTTTTAAATGTGTTACTTTGGCTCCTGAGTGGAGAACTGATGGCAAAAGGGCAACTGTGGAAGCAAGACTGTTAGAAGGTTCTTGCTCTTCTCTAGGCAGGGTATGATGGTGGTTTGGACCACAAAAGTATTATAGAAACTAAGGAAAAAGAATGTCATCTGGAGACATTTTGAAGACAAAGACAATGAGATCTCTTGAAGGAGCAGATTGGAGTATAAGAAAAACAGAGAAGTCAAGAATAACTCCAAGGATTTTGGCCTGAGAAACTGAGAGATTTCAGAAGCAACATTTACTGAAATGGTGGTAGTCTTGAGAAATGCAGTTGGGGAGGGGTATGAGGCTCTGTTAGCAGAAGTGACTCACTCTGTTCATATAAGGCAGGCAATGCTTGAATGAAGAGAACCATTTACACATTTTGATAGTGCCTTTGCAAATTTTGGACACTACAGAGAGTTTGTAATGCTAATAATTTCAAAACAGCTATTTGTTATTCATTTTGCTCAAATCATCCTTTTTTAATTGTTACATTTTAGTAGGGTCATAATTAATGGCAAACCATAACACTAGCTCCTGGAAACCATTTTAACTTATCCACATCCCTTACCACTGACGTCAAGAACTGCCCTTTCTGGGACACTTTCCTTTGCTTCTTCAGTTAAGGTTAGTTATTCCTCATGTAGATTTCCATAAAACCCAAGGGTCCTTCTATCATATTTCTTACCAAATACACTGTATTATCATCATCTATTTTTCTGCATGATCAATGGGTAGGTTCAATTATCTTTAAATACACAGTAGCAGACTCAAGACTTAACACTCAAAAAAAAAAAAAATGAGGGGAAAAAAGAGAAGAGAGGTGGGAGGTGTCTGAAATGTATTGTCTCTCCACTATCTGAAGATGATTTCATTGCAACAGGTCTACTTTGCTTAAGTTCACTCTTGGTCCATTGGGCCAGGTGAAATAAAAGTGTATCCTAGAAATGTTGTCCAGTGTGATTAAGTGGAAAATTATAACATGATGACTTCTAGGAACACCTTAACATCTTCCTCCTGTCGCAATTGTATTAAAGCTAGACTTATAGACCAGAATTGTCCAATAGAACTTTCTGTAATGAAGGAAATGTTCTACATCTATGCTGCTCAATAGAGTAGCCACAAGCTGCATATAGCTACCGAACAATTGGAATGTGGCTAGTGTGGCTGAGAAACTGAATTTATACTTTTATTTAATTTAATAGACTTAAATTTTAAGTAGCTACATGTGGCTGATGGCTATCAATGCGATAGTGCAATTATAGACTCTTAACATTGAGTCATATTTTCTAATTTCCTCAATTTACAGATGAAGAAATTCAGCCCTAAAGATGCAATGTTATTTGCCCAACTTCCTAATTCTTGTCACTGAAACATATTTTTGATTTTGTACTAGTCATTCCTAATGTGACCTTTATGTTGAAAGCTACTCCTTCCATAGAAACTTAATTTTCAGATAGCAGAACAAATGCAATCTTTACAGATCAGTAACAATAATAAACCACTTTTTTAAACAACTAAGTGCCACTATCTTCAGAAAAATGTGATTTTTCTCAATAAGGAATCTCAAAAATTATTATAATTATAATAAATTACATACCATACATGACTCATCTGATTACTTTTCTTAAATGGCATCATTTATTGAAACTCAGAACTAGCTGCACATAACATTACTCCAGTGGAAACTGAACATCTGAACAAAGAATCCAATTTCTGAGACTTTACATTCTCACCTAGGTGATAATGAAGTGGGGACACATAAAATAACTGAAAAATGACTAACTATATAAAATATCGCATCTATCTCCAAAAGTACCTCTACATTCTATGTGAATATTGTTGGGGAACAAAGGGTTGGGGTTGTGTGTGTAAGTGAAGGTAGTTGGGCAGGAGCAGTGGACAGCTGGGGGAGACTGGGAATTGTCTCTCCTGTAATGATATACACAATTCTTGTAAACCCTCTGTGTGTCAGGCCCTATAGCCTATAGAAAATTATTTTCAAAAGTTTAAACCAAACTCTATTTCTCTTTGGACCTTTCTTGTGTATTCATCTGACAAACCTCTAATTCTAAATGGACCAAATGTCTACCTTCTCTCTTGCACTAATAAAGCCAACCACCAGGGTAAACCTCACTGCAGGGCAGACTGGCTAGGTATGTAAAATCACCAGTCTCAAAGGAGCTTCCAACATTCCCCATAGACCACCTCTGCTACTCTAATTGGTCCTTCTTTTCACTCTTCTCACAGCCCAGCACCCCAACTCTGCCCCATCACTCTCTAGAGAAGTCTTCCTCTCCTGTTTTGCTGAGAACAGAAGCCATCAGATGAAAAACTCCTCAGTATCTCACTTCCATGTCTACAAATTTGTTGACATTGGTCCCACGTCACTCTTCCTGTTATAATAGCAGATATGTCCTTCCCCATATCTAAGTCCAGTTCCTCCACCCTTTTTTTTCAGTGACCTAATGCTATCTGTCATTCTTTATCACTTCCTGATCTCGTCTTTCTTTTTTGACTCAAAATTTCCTGTCAGAGTTTAAAAATGCTTATGTCTATTATATTTTAAAAGATACAAGAACAACCTTCCATCTGTAACACATATTCCCCAACTACCATCCAATGACCTCTTTCGCTCTACAAACAAATTTCTTGAAAATGTGTTCAATTTCCTTACTTCTCCTTTCTCAGATCCCTCCAATCTGGTGCACACACGCCACTCTGCAGAAACTGCACTAAATTCACCAATGACCTAGAAAGGTAATCTCATGCGCAATTTACAATCTTTTATCTTTTTATTCAGCATTTGGCCTGGTTGACTGTGCCACCTTCTTCAGGCATCTCTTCTGTTGGCACCTGTATCACACATTCTCCTGGATTCCTCTTACCTTTTAGTTTTCTCCTTTCTAGTCTTCCCAGTGGGCTCAATCTATTTTACCCAACTTTTGATATGAGAGGCTCACAAATTTCTGTTCCAGGCCCCCTCACCCTCTCCCTCCTCTTTGCTCTCTTGGGTCCATTATACTATTTATCCTGATGACTTCCAAATTTACATCTCTGGCCTTCTCTTTTGATCTTGAAACTTGTAAATCCAACTATCTACCTGCCATCTCCATTTGGATGTTTCCAAAGGTCAAGATCATCCCCCACTAACTTGCCTCATCAGATCGCATACACACAAACCCCGTTTACTCAAAAAATGAAACTCACCCTTGTCCCTTGCATTTTCTCCTGATTAATCAGTTAACCTTATTATCCTCTTCTCTACGTTGCTTTGAAATCCGTTCACATCTTCCATCTGTGCTTATTGCCCTGTTCTAAACCCTTGCTACTCAAGTGTAGCCTGTGACCAGGGGTATCATATTCACCTGCAAGCTTGTTCGAAATACAGTGTCTCAGGTACCACCCCACACCCACTGAATCAAGATCTGTATTTAATAAGACCCCTACGTGATTTGCATGTACATAAAAGTTTGTAGTTTTCCTACCTGGTCTCTGTGCTTCTGCTTTTGCCCTGACAAATTCTCCACACAGCAAACCAAATCATGTCACTCATATACTAAAAGCCTTTCAAAAGCCTCCCACTTTTCTTAGAATAAAGTGAATTCTATATAATTTTCCTTTTATATGCTATGATTAAAGATACTGTTGTCCTTTGTCTAACTTTCATTTTTATTATATCTCTTCTAAGCAAGAAATATTTGACAGCTTTAATTTTTAAAAAGTAACTTAAGAAATGTTTTAATTTTGTCCTTTTTGCATGATGTTATATTTGCATTGCAAATGGGACTATTTCTCAGTTCATGTAGTTTGTTAATTTATGTAATGAATATACATAGCCCTCAAGTACTTGGAATGTGCCATAAATTATGCTCTGAAAGCTCAAGAGAAACCCCATTGGATGAATGGTATTAAAATCTGAATGTTATAAGCATGAAAAATAAAACTCTTATTTGTTCTATTTTTTTTTTATGAGGAAGACAGTATCTTGAGCTCATGAGGGCCATTACTATGAAAGAATATCATTTGATTTACCCAAATATGTTACACATAGGCTAAGAACTCTGTTTCAACTCCCGTGTCAAATGCTACTGTGGAAAAAGTTTTTGTTTGTCATAGTTAACCTACAGATCCTTGAAAACAAAAGCACTACTGTTGAGTCATAAAACTCAATTTAAAAAATATCCCTTTCACTTGTTCAAATATAAAAGAGGAGTTTGGAATAGTAATATTTCATAAGACTATGGAATCCAAGTCAAAATATAAAATGCAATGTAGATATTCCTCAAAAGTTCTCTATAACTTATAACTGGCAGCGGGGTAAGGGATACTGCTGACCAACTGTAATTAAGTTGCCTGGAATGTTGGCTGACGTCACTAGGCAGCCCTGTTTTCTGGTAGCAGAGTCCAAGATACTTCTAGATAGACAGAAGGGGCTCCTCCAGAACTTTTCTGGTTCACTTAAAGTGCTGGATGGCAATCATTGGTGCTGTTACAGGGAAGTCTTCTTGCCATGGAGAGCCACAAGCAAAAGCTGTATTTCCTAAGGACAACTTCAGGAGGGATGACAGTGAGGCTTCTGCAAAGTAAGGACCGAAGAACCTGAAGCTTGGAGGTGGGCTTGAAAGGACCAAATTTGAGGAAGAAGAGGAGGATCAAAAACCCAAAACAGCTAAATGAAAGAAGCCAGTTACTGAGGACTGATTATCATCGTGTGACTCCATTTATATGAAACATTCAGAATATGTGAGTCCATAGGGACGGAAAGTAGATTACTGATTGCCTAAGGCTGAGGAAGAGAGATGGTGAGACTGTGGATCAAAGGTTAAAGGGCGCAGGGTTTCTTTCTGGGATAATGAAAATATTCTAAAATTGCAGTGATGGTTACACAACTCTAAATATAGTGAAAGGTACTAAGTTGTACACTTCAAATTAATGAATTGCATAGTATGTGAATATCTCCAGAGCTGTTAAAAATAAGTAAATTCTAAAAAATACCCCCCAAAAGAATATGAGGAAAATTTTTATAGATATTAAGCAGTAATAGAGACGATTGTATTATATGATACATATATAGCTATTGATTTTTGTTTCTAGGTTAGCTATCAACCATTGACTTCCTGCTATACAGGATGAAGATTTCACTTCTTATAGACCACTTCCTACCATGCACAGACATGCTTTTTCTTCTCACCATCCTCCCATTACAGCTGTATTGTAATTTTAGGTAAGATCAATATTTAGCACTGAGGACTCTCACATTTATATCCTTAACAGAGTTCTTTCCAGGGTCTAGACCATATTCACATGTTTACTTAACATCTATATTTACTGTCTAACAGACATCTCAAACTTGTCCGAAACTGAACTCTTGATTCCCCTCTAAAAACTGCTCCTCTCATTGCCTTTTCCATCTCAGTAAATGGCACACCTACTTCCCAGTTGCTCAAGTCAAAACCCCAGAGGCATCTTTGCCTTCACTCTTACTTCTCATCTCGTATCTGATCTGTCAGCAATTCTATTTGGTTCTATCTTCAAAGTACATCCAGAATTTGATACCTTCTCACCATTGATACCTGCCTGGTACAAGACACCATCATTTCTCTCTTGAATTGCTGCAGTAGCCTCTCAATTGGTTTCCTCACTTCTGTCCTTGGCTCCTTAAGCCTGTTCTCAGCAGAATGATCCATTTAAAGGCAGATCATGCCACTCTTCTACTCCAAAGCCTGCAGGGGCACCTATTGCTGGGACATCAGTGGTAGTGAGGTTACTGAACCAGTAAAACCAATTGGCCCCTGACTAGTCTGTTACCCTAGTACACAAGCCTAATGCCTATTACTTATAGTTTTCTGGAAAGGTTAGGAAGGTTAAAATCCCATTTAACCCACCAATCATAAAACAACTTACCCTTTACCTGTTAAGTTTACAACATTCTCCAATGAAGACTTTTTCACACAGATAAAGAAGTCCTCACCTTTGTCCTCTGAATGGGATGAGGACTCAAGACTATTTTTCTACCCAGTATAAACTCCTCTAAAGCAAATCTACTTCTAATTTCCTTAAGGGAAGCAGGGAGTTATTTCCCTAAACTATTATTCTCCATATATAAAATCCCCTTCTGTTTCCTTATACAAAGCATATGCAGCTATTTTAGGGTCCTACTTTGGGAGCAAACAAGACTCCAAAAAAACAAAACACTGAGACGTTTATTGGGGTTAACCTTTGGATGTCTTAATATCTGTTTCTGTTGCAAACGATCCTTAATTAGCATGACATTCTTGATCCAGTTTTTGTTTTATTAATCCATAATAATCGTCTTAATCTGTGAAATTCAAGTATGTTATCTAGGAAGTGGTGTCACCAGAAACTACTGATAAATAGAATTTCCTCTGTGGATTACAGAAGCAGCACTGGAAGGATTTATAGAAAATTTACTATAAGCCAGTTTAGGAAGCATGCTTATTAAAATAATCATTTTTGAGCCAAAATATTTCTTCTCTGAAACGCTGGAAAAGGGATAGTGGCAAAAGCATTTATTTCTGTTGAGCCTGTCAGAATCTCTCTTTGCACTAAAGGAGGATCTAGAGGGGAAGCCCTCCTCTCTAGCTAACCACTTCTTGATCCTGGCCCCACTCATGCATCTTTATTTATTCATTAAGGCTCCTAGGGATTTAATCTGATTTCTTTTCCTGTACAGGTCTTTTACTAAATATCTACCTCTTAGAGTTCTTCCAAAACCGACTTCAATTTCCTCAATTTTCTTTATTTTTCCTGTTCATCATTCTCTTATGACAAATATTTGCTGAACACTTACTATGTTTTTATAAGTGTTTATATCAGACTCCATCTCTGCCCTGGTGAAAATCATAAGAACAAGGCAGGCACATAGTAAATGCCAAGATGACCATACAGATCAGAATGGTCGCTGTCTCTGGTGGGGTATGAAGATTAAGTGCAAAGGAACATAAAACACTTTCCAGAATGATAGAAATGGTTCATATCTTGATTTACGTATTTATCAAAACTCACTGAATTGTACATTTAAGATGTGTATATTTCACTGTTTTACCTAAAAAACAAATATAAAGTAATATTTAACTCTAACCTATACATCTCACAGTGGTATAGGTAACTCTGAAATTACTTTGTGTCCTCAAGTCTTGAGCAAATGAACAGGATATATATTTAGTATAATGAAAGCTAGGATTCTCACTGTTGGAGGGAAATTATAAATTCAGAAAGAGAAAAGACTAGAATGTGCCTTGTGGTATTGGTTTGGAACTGAAGGTATCCATACAAATTCATGGTTTTATATAGATAGAGCTAGACCTGCATATATATGTGTATGTGTGATATGTGTGGATATGTACACATGTACACACACAAACATACATATTTCCTAACCCTGTGTGCTGAAAGGGCCAGAAACAATGATGCACCTGAAATAATGAGCACATGTAGAGCCCAGATCTTGGTTTCTAAATACCACTCTCTATTTAAAAGAACCAGGGCTCTTTGGAGAAATGGCTGACTCTAGACCTGGGGCAGAGATAGTACAAAATGACCCTGGAACATCTTGTGCTATTAAGTACACAAGTGGCACCAATGCTAATGGGGAGATATCAAAGGAAAGGATCAACCAAGTGGAGGGAGTTCCCAGTGGTCAAATCTGGGGCAATTGGAGCCTCAAGATAAATTATAATTGTGATGGAAGTTTGTTGTCATGGAACACATAACAAACTAAATTAAAAATGATGAAAAACAGTAATTAATAAATGAAGCAGAAATGGCAGCAATTGAAGACCATGTCCTACTCAAGACAAAACTGTTAATGCCCTGATAAATAGCATCCTTTCTCCAAGATGCAGGAATTCCAACTATCCAAGTACGAGTATGAGTACTGCCAAGTTACCAAGGCGGCCAGCCAGAATTCTACATCGCGCCCCAACTGAGATTCCTGTGTCAATTCTCATCACTTCTAACCCTAGTAATAGTGAGAATAGCACACTTAGTAAGAATAAGATATAAGCTGAGTTCACGAATTCAAGGTATGCAAAAAAAATCAATTTCTTTGTTTTCTTTATATCAAACTAAATCTTTCAACTCTCCAGCATGCTAGGCTGGAGGAAAACTGCATTCCCATTTCTGAGGCCTCCCTCCTGTCTTCTCAAACTCTCAACAGAAGTTAGAAGTTTTATATGGTGCTGAGAATAGGCAAGGCCACTCTCCTGGGTTTTGTGCCCTCTCTGTTAACTCCATTTTCTAAACCCACCATAGTCTCTTAGAGCTTCTGGTTTTTTAGGGCCTTGTAGGTAGGGTCCAGCCTCCCTAGGCCCTCCTAAATTTCAACACTTCTGCTGGGGGCAGCAGGGAGCAAAGCCCAAAGGCTGGAGGAAACCTCCTGCTCCCCTGCCTTTGCCAAGATGCTCCTCTCCCCATTGGTTTTTTCAGAGGAAGAGAGCATGATTTCTCTAATGAGCTCTGGTTTTAGGAAAGTAAAGGCTAGGAGGAAAAGCACCTTTTCAGTCATTTTATTTTTGGCACCGTAGCCCCCAGCTTCCTCTGAGGCACAGGGTTAATGGGAGAAGGGCGGGAGCACAAGGTCCTGCCCAATTTGGTGAAATGGCAGTAGGGTGGGGCTGTCAAAAGAGACACCCCAGTAAATCATTTTGTCACATAGATTATATATAAGTGACCCTGGGTTGTTTGTAAAACAAAAAGCAATGACTTTGTGCATTAATCACTCTTAAGAATCAAGAGAGAACTTGCATTTTTAGATAAGTTTTAGGTTCATCAGGGGAACTCTGGTCCACCAATCAAGAATCACAACATGGTCCAACCTCCCGTCACGCATGATACCCATGACCACCTCCACACAGGGCGTCACCCATTTCCTGTTTGAACATGTTCAGTCACAGAAAACAGCTGTCTCCCCAGGCAAGAGATGCCTTTTCTAACAGCTCTAACTGAAGGCACCTTCTGCCTCTTTAATCTCTCTTCACTAATTTAGCTTTCATTCTTTGAAGCTGCCCTGAATTTGTCTGGTTTACTAGCAGTGGTTCCAGGGACATAATTTTAAAGTGTTTTCAGGATTCTGGAGAATAATCTGCTTTGGTTTGGGTCTTAAAGTCATTTAAAGCATTTGGATAGTCTCTTAACTCTTCTTCTATCTATGTCTTCTGTACCCGTAAGAGGATGTTTGTTCTCCCCATTCCATTTAAAAAATTTCTCATTAAAAAAAACTAAAGTGAAAATAAAGATACCTCCTTTTTTTCTTTTATTAACTTTTGTTTCATTATCAAAAACAATGGAAGTTCAATGTTTTAAATAGGGGAAAAGGATAAACCAAGAGAAGAAAAAATTACC
Organism: Cynopterus sphinx; assembly: GCA_030015415.1. NCBI lineage: Eukaryota > Metazoa > Chordata > Mammalia > Chiroptera > Pteropodidae > Cynopterus > Cynopterus sphinx. The sequence goes on from CM057381.1 coordinate 35,891,166, forward strand.
CATAAACTCAACACCCAGAACTCTGTTTTTAAATGCATAAATATAAACATGATTATATATTTACTAAATATTTCACTAGTTGTACTGCTTTGAACTTGCTTTCTTCACTTACCAAATGTCTTGAAGAGGCCTGCATCTCACACTATTCATTTATCATTACACTCCCATTTCAAGCAGGGAGTTACCTCTTTATTCTTTTTTTTTTTTTTTTTTCAAATATATTTTTTAAAGCTCCTGAATATTTTCTTCTTTGGGTTCCTGGTAATAATACTTTTTGTTCTGTAACTTTCATTGACTTGATTCTGTATACATTTTTCTGTCTTGTGTACACAATCATTTATAACCTGTCTATATTGGTGTCACTCAAGTAAAATCTGACTTTTTTTGGCTATCTTCCCATTTCTTCCATAAAGAACACCGTTGGTAATTGATTGTTCAGAATTTTGCTTTTCTCAAGTTCTCATCCCTCTTGAGCCCACTAAGCATTTAGAACCTCTGGCTTTGGAATCAGATCTATTTCTTCTGCATGGACAATTTGATATCTGCTTTCTTAAAATCTGGGGTACAGAATAGACTGAGCCCAGAGCAGGGGATCCAATGCAGAGTTGGTCAGGTCCGTCCTGCCCCCAAGAACCTGTTGCTGTCCACCCTTCCACCCCAAGATTACACACACAAGTTAAGACCCTGCATTCAGTGGTTGACCTATGGACCATCTTTGGCTCTATGACCACAGTCAGTTGAACTAGGGTGGAGATACCTGGTCCAAACCACGCCAGTGGATTCTCTCTTCTGGGAAGATGGAACGAGGATGCAGAGGCTCTCAATCTCTTCCAAGCACTTGCATGGGAATAGTAGGAAGCAGAGCCTGGAGCAGCCAAACCTGGCCCAGATGCATGTAGACAGCAGAGAAAGCTGGTTTTCAAAGAGAGAGAACAAATCAGTTCCAAGGAAGGAAGCAGAGATGCAATAGCATTCATAGTTTTTGCCCTGCCCAAATTCTCCTGGGTTCCTTTTACCAAGTCTGTGTGTGCCCATAGCCAGCCACTGCAAGCTTTGCTGTTCCCTACTCTCACCAGTGACTTTCTGAGGATTGCCCTTGGGTGCTGGAGCCCCCTCATCCATATAGATAGGTAGGAGTCCAGAGGGAGTTTTGATTCCCTCTATGCCCCTCCTCCTCCCTAACCTCAAGCTACAATCATCAACTGATGAGTGTACTAGCACAAAATTCCAACTCTGAGGTCTAATTACACCTCTGAGCCACCCATTCGCCAGTCCTTACTAAGTTCACCCAGGAGCATCTCACTTAAAACCAAATCCTTGGTGGTTGGAAGAACCTAATGCAGAACAAATGTGAAGCCAGGTAGCCCAGAGAATCAGAGTGGCCTTGGGCCTAAGAGATTGCTAGTTCCTGGTTCAGGTCCCTTGTAGGGTCCAAAGCTGTCTTCTCCGTGGGTTCTCCGGCTTACTCCTGAATCCTCAGCTCACTTCCCACTTTGGATTAAGCTTGAACCAGCCAGTTTTTCTGACTGATACCCTAAATACCTTACATGAGAACATAATATTCCCTCCCTGCTGATGGAGTCACTGTCCTCCAGAGTTCTCAAGCTTTTACTTTGATCATTTATTTTCCATTGGTCATTATGTGGGAGATGAAATTAATCAGCAAGCAAGTTAAGAATTTATCGGAGGCTCTGCTTTAACTGGAAAGTGGCTTTCATCAAAGTTTCTAGACCTTTAAGTCACTCACCACTGCTATTTTTGGCCATACTTATGCTTTTACATTTATTTCTAGACCTTGGAAGGCTAAATATACATTAATATGAAATACACACATTTAAAATATGTAAATATTATGTATTTATATGAGTTACTCTAATCCTAGAAATTTTAACTGTAATTAACAAATTTAAAAATATTATTTTAATGGCAAGTTCATGTCCTTTGCCCTTTTATCCAAAAGTCTATTTATGGGGCGGGGGAGACAAGCTCAGTTCCTTATTTGGTGTTTGTGTTTCTTCTACTATAGCCTGCCTTACAAAGAAATTTTTGTTGCTGACAGTTTTTTTTTTTTTTTCCACTTTAATGTTCTTTCCTAAAAGCCAGGGGCTTCTTTGTATATTAGTTATCAAGTTCCTCCTGGCTGTGCTGAAAAGTGATATTGAATAATAGACTTTTCTGTCAATACATTAGGTGTTTTCACTGTATTGAGAACACATTATACAATTAAAAAATATAGGAAATCAGAAAGAAGGGAGGGAAATCACTGTAGACCTACTAGAAGCCATGTCTCCTTTCCCAGGCTTTACTTTCCTCAGTAATAAAATAATAATGTGGACATAAAAGACCTTGACAATTCCTTGTAATGCTCCAAAGAAAGATTTTGGAAGGAAATGTTAGCCACAGACTGACTGGAAAAAGTACTGGACAGGAAATTAGTTCTCATTCTTTTCTTTTTCATCATCTTTGAGACCTTGCTCTTTGCCACTATCTTCCTAAATTGCTCCTTAGTTTTCAACTGTTCTTTGACTACCTTATCATTTTTTACCTTTAGACATATATGAGCAATGCTTAGGGGCTCCAACTATTTCAGGTATTCCCACAGATCATTGGACTTGATTTTGTTGAATGCTAACTGAAAATCTAGAGGGCTCTTTGCACAGCACTGCATATAATATTTCAGTAAATGCTTGCTAAATGGCTGGTTCAAAGAAGGCAGAGGAGTATATAGAAATCCAACTTAGGAAAGAAAGGGAAAAATCTAGAGTTCAACTCAGTTAATAATGACACTTATTAGTGCTTTTAGAGCCTAATTTTAGATCAAAACTGCAGAAACTATGACCTCCTTTGGGACTGTGATTGTGTCATAACCTGTGTATAATAAAATAATAACTAACATTTAATGAGTGCTTAATATATGCCAGGTTTTATTTAATTTAATCATCACAAAACTCCAAGGATGATAACACTGATTTCATTAAATCCGTGGTATGTATTTGTTTGTTCCCACTAATTTTTCAGAGTCCTGATTCATCTTACAATTGATGGCATTTTACAATCATTATTGACCAGGCTGTAGCAATAAGCAGTGATCTTTACCTGTATGTCCACAGATGTGGTCACTGCTATTAATTTTAGCATTTCCACTGTTATATGTATTGTTGAGACTATATAAGGACAAAACAACATAGAAACAGAGCTGGAAATTTGTTGTTGAAGAAATGACTGAACTAAATTTTCTTGCAAAGAAACAATCAGGGGCTTCTGGTATAGACGAAAGAAATTTCCTAGCCATGAGAGGCCACTGTGACCAATTAATGCACTATACAGGGCTATTGTTTAAGACAACATGCCAAAGTTTAACTGGCAGTCTTTGTCTTTCTTAAACTAGATTATGCCTTTAATTAAGGGATCTTAGATTTTATTAAATATATTCTCTCCATTTTGCAGATTAAAAACTAAGGGTTGAGGAAATTGGGTAATTTGCTCAGTTTACAGTGCTAGGAAATTATAGAGCCAGGATTCAAATCCCAGACAGTCTGATTCTAGACCTCATGGTCCTAATCACAAAATTACCCTGCAGTTGACTGCACTTAACAGGGTGCCTGGTAAAATAAATATTTGTCAATACAAACTGAACTGTTTAAAGAGGGTTTATTTTTGGTGGGAAAATAATCAAACATGTAGAAAACGTCTCTATACATGGAAACATTCTGATGGGAGAAAAACTTGGAGCTTAGTTACTTCCAAAGGCTCAAGGTTAAGTGCAGAACTGCAGAGGACTGTGTCCTCCAGGGCGTCTCCCCGCCAGATCACTGAACACGTGCGAATCCCAGACTTGCGCCAGCTGTCGCCGGCTTGGGTCTTGGGACAGCACCCCGCTCTGAGACTCTGCCTGGGCATTCCTAAGAGCCGGCCCCCAAGAGGCTAACTTCAACCCATTAACTGAATTATTTCTGGTTTTCAAACTTAAAAGTTTTATTATAATGTTAATTATCTTTTCTGATTACTAAAGTAACTTTCAAAAAGATTCATAAGGAAATAGTAGCCGCTGTTAATTCTCTGGCATACCCACATTTTCAAGTTTTGAATCAGGTTGCTCTGTAACTCTTCTTTAGGCAATATATTTCACAGATACTTTCCTCATATTAAACCTCTAAAATATAGTATTCCATCTTGTAAATATTGTTTTTGAAACATGTAAAAGATATGTAGAGTAGAAACACTCTGCAGATAAGATTTATTATATATACAATAAGCCTTACAGAGAAAATGGGAATTCCTCAGACAAAAATTAACTGTAGCTGAATTTTTAAAGTGAAATTATGGAAAACTGTTTTCTGAATATCCCCTTGAAACCCTCCCTTCCTGCCCTTCCCCAATCTTTTTTTTTTATCAAATGCATCTTTTTTAAATATATATTTAACTACCCGAAATATGATGTCGTTTTCTAGGCCAGATGAAACAAAGTGCCACAAATTGTGTAGCTTAAAACAACAGAAATCTCTCCTTTCACAGCTTTGGAGCCTAGAAGTCTCAAATCAAGGTGTCCGCAGGGCTCCTCTCTGAAGACCCTTGAGCTGCTCCTTCCCTCTTCTAGCTTCTGATGGCTGCCACATATCCTTGGTGCCCTCTGGCTTGTGAGGCCTCCCTCCAAAGCCCTCCATCTTCACAGGACCGTCTTCCCAGCATTCCTCTGGGTCTTCACATGGTCCTCTCCCCTCTGCATTTCTTCTTCTTTTAAGGTTACCAGTCATGGTAGATTAAGGGCCCACCTGACTTCATCATGATGTCATCTTTTTTTTTTTTTACTATCATTACTTCTTGTGATTAAAATATACCTAACAAAATTTACCATTTTAATGATTTCTAATAAATTGCATTAAGTATATTCACATGGTTGTATAATCTCTACTCTTTATTTCTAGAACTTTTCATCATGAACTCTCCATTAGTTTAAGTATTCTTTAATTATTTTCAGCATTAAAGTGTTATAGTTTCCAGCATACAGATCCTAAACGTATTTTGTAGATTTATACCTAATCATTTCATTTTGGGTAAGCTATTATAAATTTTATGTACATTTAAATTTCAGTAGATATTTTACTGCTAGCATGTAGAAATAATTGATTTTTATGTTGACCTTGTATTCCACAACCTATTAAACTCACTTATATCTAGGAGACCTTTTGATTCCTTGGGGCTTTTTATATAATCATCTTATCTGTGCAAAAAAAAAACTATTTGAATCACTTTCCAGTGGGTATGCTCTTTATCTCTATGTCTTGCCTTACTGCACTGGCTAGGACTTCCAGTGAGATGTTAAAGAAGATGAAGAAGCTTGTGAGTTTGTTATATTTTTTGAGATACATTTATCAATCTTCTATGAATTTTAGATTTGAAGTGATGATAGAAAAGACTTTCCCACTGAAAATTACTATGTAACTCTCCTTTTGAGTGCTTTTTGGAAAAAAAGATACCGAGGAAGCTATGAGACCTAGATAAGAGAGAAAAGACTGAAAGAGGCATTACTGTAGTCTACATATTTTTCCTGATGTCTGAGAATTATGATACAAGAACTTGAGTTATTTTGAAATTAATTATTTATTGGTGGACTCTTTACTCACAATCACTCTTGAGACTGGACCATGTGAAAGGTATTTATTTAAGTGTCATATTACCAAGGATACAAAAGATATTCACATTCAATTTAAATGCCTGGGTCTGTTTACTGACGCAAAATGAGATAAAATTAAAGTGGCTGACAACTAAGTATGATTTCAAGAATGACCCATAAATATATGACAAGATTCTCATTCTTATTGGATATCACAAATGCAAATTAACACTCTAATGTGACACTATTACATACTCAACACAATGGCTTAAATGGAAAAAGACAAAGATATACTGAGGATTAGTCAGGATATGGAATAACCAGAACATTCATACATGCTGTTGAGAATATAAATTGACACAATCACTTTGAAAAATTGGTAATATCTAACCAAATGCTATCATGCATATTCTGTGACCCATCAATTATAGTCTAAGGTAGATGTTCAAGATAAATTTATATATATGTTTGACAAAAGATAGGAACAAGACTATGCAGAGCAGCAGCAATATTGAAATAGCTTCAAACTGGAAGCTATCCAATTCTCCATTAATGAATGGACCATGAAATTATGGTATATGCACATTGTCATATACAAAACTCTATTAGTTGAAAATCAATCAACTGTAACTATATACACTAATATGGATGTATCTCGCAAACAATGTCAAATGAAAAAGCTCGACACAAAAGAATACATACTGTATGAATCTATTACTATAAAGATCAAAAAGAAACTAAAATGACCTATGGTGCTAGAAATCAAGATAGTAATACCCTTGAGGAAAGCAAGAGTGAAAAGGGCATGAGAGGGGTTCTGGGATGCTGATGACATTCTGTTTCTTGACATGGGTGCCACTACATGAGTATGTTCATATGTTCATTGGTGAAAATTTACTAACTAGTACACAATGATTTATAGAAATCCTTATGTATTTAACATAGTTTTAAAAATTTAGTTTGTTCTTATTCAGGGAACATGGTAGCTAACAGGTGGCACCCAAATTCAACCACACGATGCATTACTTTTAATATGCTGTTGGATTCTGTTTGCTAATGTTTTAAAATTTTTACATTGTTATTTATAAATGAAATTGGTCTATGGTTTTTTTCTTGGTGCCATCTTTATTAAGTCCTGGGATCAACTTGTTTCATAAAATAGACTGGGAAATTTCCCTTCTTTTTCTATGGTCTGGACATTGTTAAATAGCATCGGAATTATCTGATCTTTAAAGGTGAATAGAACACAGAACTCCCCTGTGAAATCTGGACCTGGTGTACATTTTAGTAGAGCTCTTTACTTTCTCTATTTCTTCACTGATAATTAGTCTATTTAGACAGGTTAGCTTTGATAAATAGTCCTGTTCTTGAAATTTATATGTTAGAACATTAACTGTGTTATCCGAGGCTAGATATCCAATAACTGAAAGCCTCAGTTTCTCTGTCTGAAAAAAAGAGATAATGACAGAACCTCCTTCATACGTGAAAAACTGGTAAATAGTAACCAGTATGCTAGCAAATTTTAGTACAGAAAAAGTATCTTTCAGGACACAGTTGACCTGCCTTGATATTTGAAGACTCATTAGAACCTAAATCCACTGCCTTGCTTAAGTATGTCATTTCCTTAGATAATGACCAATTATCACACATACTAAAAATTTTACTTTTCCAATTTTCCTTGCAGTTTCAAAGTGATTTCACATATACTATAGTCATTGATTTCACATAATTGACAAGAAGGCAGTGGTTTATAAATAAGCATTAAAATTTTTTTCTGAATATAAAATTAATAGGTACTCTCTGAAGAAACTATAGACATTTTGGGAAATAATTTTTTAATAAGTGAAAAACTTATAATTCTAACACCAAATATAGCACCCGTGTGATGTATTTTTTCTCCCAAATTTTTTCTTGTGTACTTAAGAATCAAAGCTGTGACTTAACTTTATATGTAATCTTATGTCCTGTTTCTTAAACCTAATATAATGAAAACAATGATTATCCTCTCCAGGCCAGTCTTGGCAGTGGCCCATCCAACAAGAACGCACGTGACTCTAAAAAGCCCAGAGAGATGAGGTAGGATTTTACTGTGTCTGTTAAGGAAATGGTAATGGAGGAATATTGAAGCAGGTACAATTAAGAGAACTCCATGGAAAGTTAGAACAGTGTAAAACAAATTTTTAGATGTTTTATTGTGTTTTCATGATTAACATTTCTCTGAGAATCTCTCTAGATGATAACAGGATATCAACTATTGTCTTTTCTCCCCTTCCTTTAGCCTTCTTTGCTCATTATGCCTCAACATAGATTCTCTCCTAATTCGATATAAATGGAAACATCAGTGGGCATATGGCGTCTCTGCTGACAACCACATGTCCCAGACCCCCTTGCATTAGATGTATCATTTTGACCAAATTCTAGTCAATGCAGTGTGTGTAAAACTGACGCATGTAACTTCCAGATTGTGGCCCCAAAAGGAAAGCGTGTTTTCTTTTCTTCCTCTCTTTCAAACCTGATGCCTCTCCATTTCTATTAGAAGCACTTTATTAAAAGAAACAAGACTTTAATGGCTGAAAATGTTCTATTCTATAATTTTTTAATCAATACCTATCATTGGCTATTTAGGTTGTTTCCAAACATTTGTCATTACAAAAAATAACAAGGCATAGTGAAAAGAAAACAGGTTGCAAGAGAGACAGATGTGAATTTAACTTCTGCTCTTACCACTTACAATCTGTGGATTTGGGACAGGCATTTCTCCTCTCTGGCCTTTAGTTTTCTTATTTGTATAGTAGATACCAGAATACACACCTCCCTGATTTCTTACAAAGATTAGAGATAATTACATAATCACTCACACACAGCAGACTCAGCAAATAGTAGTTGTAAGTAAAGGGGTGACAGTATATTTTTGTACATAATGCTATTTCCGCATGCCAAACTTTTTCTTAACTGATAAAATTCTTGAAGTGGGGGAATTATCGGTTCAAAGTCTAGGTTGTTTTTTTTAGATTCTTAATACATACTTGACAGGACTTACTGACATTTTTCGAGTTAATAAACCAAGGCTCTGAGAAGCTAAGTGATTTAGCTACGGTTTTAGTACTCAGAAATGGTAGAGACCAGATTAAATCCATATTTTCTAACTTTGTCTTGGGCAATTTCTACTCAATGTTACAGACACAAAACCTTAACCTTTGCAGTGTGGGAAACTGAATTAAAACTCTTTGTGAAAATCAGCTGTGTACAAGCTTCCTTATAGCACCATTGTTTCATTCTGACTCACCCTTCCCTCAGTAAACTTTTATGGGCATGCAGTCAGGAGGGGGGTGTGGTGAAAAGCCGTCAGTTGCGGTCAGGGAGTCAGGAGGCCTGATGTTTCTTCCTAGCCCTGTCATTTACTCTTCGTGTTATCTTGGCAGAACAGTCAACATATTTGGGTGACAGTTAACTTATCTGTAAAGTGAGAACTGGGTGATTCACTTCTTGTTTAAAGCCCTATCATAAAGTAGAGCGTCATGAACAAATCGGAGTAATTGAAACTGAAACCGTCCTCCTAGGTGGCCTCTGCTGAGTGTTATGCCACAGATGAATTAATTGTTGCCCATGTATATATATCGGTCCGCGTATTTTTTTGAAATACATTCAGACCCTGAAAGAACAACCTATGTATGTATGCATATCCCATAAACGTTCATTAGAAGGTGGGGTAGAGAATTTGAAGTTGGATCTACCCAAAAGTTTAATGTGTCAGAAAAAAGATGTATTTGTGTACTTAAGGACTAGAAGGAAAATGAAAAATGAATGCTATTGGATTTGGGAGATGGCATAAGAGTAGAATTTTACTTTTCAATTACCCTTAATATTATTTATGCCATGCCAACATCGACAATAAAAATACTTCCTAAGATGCTGGCTTTGAGAACTTTGCTTTGAGGACTTAAAAAAAAAAAAAAAAACATCTTTTTCTTTTTAACAAAAAATATTTTCAAAGTCTTATTTAGCTTCAGTCAGAGTGAATAAATATAATAGATGTGGGTAGCCTTCAGGGTGGGGGTGTCTCCAAAAGTGGACAGAATGTACAAATGGGCAGACTCATGCACAGAGCACATTTAATGATTTACTGAGTAAACAAGTTTTTGAGATGCAGTGGCAGGGAATCCTCTGAGTCCTGTTTCAGGATATACCTGCTTACTCCAACACTTCCCTCATTCCAATCTACTTGAAATTAGAGGCAGTTAGTGTCAGCTGCTGTCCCTCCCTGACTTTTTCCTATGATTCTGAAAACACAGGGTTGGTTGCCTCTATATATGTGGCTCTCAGCCAAGGATGGTTGAAGCCCCTTTTCCACCCCAAGAGATATTTATCAATGTCTGGAGACATTTTTGGTTGTCATAAACAAGGGAGGGGTTTGCTATCTAGTGGGTAGAGGCCAGGGATGCTACAGTGTATAGGATAGTCTCCCATAGCAAAGAATGATTCAGCCCCAAATGTCACTGGTGTTAGTGTTGAGATATTGAGCTTTACAGTTAAGAGTATTGTAGAGTGAGGGCTTCTGGCCTAGTGTCTGTGGCAGGCTGTCATTTGCAAGGGCACAGAAAGTAAGTAAAGGGTCACAGCCAGTTCCATAGTTCTACCCCAGAGACATCATCAGGCCCTGAAAATCTGGTGCCAAGAAGTTTTGTCTGGATGAAGGATGACCTCACCTGTGGACAAGGCAGTTGGACCTTGTCCCAAAACACTGCCTGTGACATACACTCCTATACTTTGGAGACTTCTCCATGCCATCACCCCTTCTGTGAAGCCTGTTTCTTACCACAGCAAGCTTCCTGCAAAACCAGTTTCTCAAGCTCTGCAGCATAACCCTAACACCAAGACATTTTTCTTGATTATATGAATTCAAAGGCACAGGAGGGCATGTAGACGAGGTCAAGTATTCAATGAAGGAGAAACTGGACTAAGAAAGAGAAGCTATCAGAAACAATCATAAACCAATCAAGTCATAGTGAGGAAGTGCAACAAGAATAGACACAAACTCCACCCAAAGGATGAAGATGGGGCAACAGTTGTTAGTTCTGAGAGCTGGCTTGCAGCACCAAAAAAGGAAAGATAAAGAGAAAGGAATCGGTCAGAATTGGTCAGAGACCCTGGAATCAGTGAGGAAGAGGGTTCATGGACAGAGTAAAATAACATCTATGTCTCGATGGTGAAGAACAGGAGCTTATTACCTTACCATGGTTTGGTGAAAATATTTCTTACAGCTCCTGGCTTCTTTCACTTTAATTTTGTCGTCATTGTAATTCTGACCTCAATGTGTTTTTCCAAGATCGTGTTTTCAGTTGATCAGCTAAAATGAAGACATGACTGCCTTTATTGTAAATTAACAAGTGAGCATTTTGGTTTTGCTGATCCTGCCCACTCACCCTGGGGTGACTCTGAATTGCAGGACCTGGAAACAGAGCTGGAGCAACTTCAGCTTTGACAACTTCCATGGCAACATGATGAGGGACCATCTTGCTTTAGGGGGAAGCTTTCAGTAACAAGCTATTAAAAATGTTTTTCAGCATGAGTGGGTCTCTGTGCACAGATCTGCACAGCAGAGTCATGCTCCCTGAAGCCAAGGCCCTTTCTAATCTTTAGTGATTGACAACACTGATGGAGGGGAGATAAAAAAATAAGTCCTCTGAAACACCAGGTGATTTGGCTCTGTCTCTCCCATGGAAGGATTTTGTCTTCTCATCAGTCCAACAGAGGACATAATCTTATTAATTAATCAAGACAATACACAGTAAGGAAAAGGGAGGGCCTTTAAATCCAGAATAGTGGAACAGATAGATGAACCTGAGCAGGTCAGTAGGCATAAAAGGTTTTTCCAGCACAAAAGTCAGCAGAATCTCTTGAGCAGCTTTCAAGGCCCATGTGGGGAGAAGGCAAGGAAAGCAAGACACATTCTCTCTCTCAGGATTCAGCAGGCAGTGCTTCCTCACATTCTGAGCCCTGGGCATGTGCTCGCTCTAGTACCTCTTCTGCCAGTTTAGGTCTTCTTCAGCTGCTCTACTAGCTTCTGGAATGTCTGCAGGTCTTAAATCTTTTGCGCCAGACTTTGCCCAGCTCAGATTCTGGGATTCAGCCTGCACGTATTCGGGTCTACTTCTCACTCCGGATCCCCACTTGACTTAATCATACCCAGACCTGCCTGGCCAGCTTAAATGAATTCAATTTAAAGGTTCCACTAGAAGTAAATGACTGAAGGTTGAATACAACCTTGACTGAAGGTTGTATTCCTGCACCCTTAATCTGAGATCCACATAATCACAGGAAGAGTCTGAGCAGGGTCAGCTAGGAAAATTCACCCATACTTCATACTGAAAATTAAGACCCAATGAAGCCCTGTAGAGGCCAAATTATAGTTGTAAAAGCCTGTGTAGCAACCAGGAAAGGTGCTTGTGGTGAAATGTTTCTGTGAAATAGGATAGGAATGTGTATGTTGCCACAGGATATTTCTGAAAGACAATACCAGAAGTATCTGGGTCTCTAGTTCCAGTCCTGCTAAATGAGAACATTTGAAGCTAGATCCTAAGTATCGAAACTTTCATCAGATTTTCCTGGTGGTTCTTATGGATTCTAAAAAATGAGAGCCAAGATGGAAAGAGTGGTGTGCTTGAGACATAACCCTGCAGCAAGGAGTTGTATCAGATATAGTGAGATAATTGATGGAGTTTTCTTACCCCACAGTTTTTACTAGTGCTATTTTATCTTTACAATGAAAAGTGAAGTATTTTACTTTTACAATGGAAAATAAGATAAATAAAAATAAAATCAAAAGAAAATAAATTTTAAAAATTTAAATATATAAATAAAAAGGAAAAAGGAATTGGATGGAGAAGGACCTAGAGACAGGGATACAGGTAGGCAGCCCTGAAGAGCCTAGGTGAGAGATGATGAACACAGGACTTATGAAATACAAGTACAGGAGAGGGCCTTTAGACCTAGACTAGAAAACTTGGGTTTAATTCCGGCTCTGCATTACTGGCCGTTAACTTGGAGGCAACACACAGCTCCTCAGGCTTTTGTGAAGTCTAAATTTAATAACTGCTGACATCATTGTACCCTCTCTATGTGCCTGTCCCTGTTCTCAATGCTTTACATAATTATCTCATCCAATCATTATAGAAACTCTTTGGGATAGATACAATTATCATCCCAACTGTTCAAATGAATCAAGTGAGAAACAGAGAGGTTAAGTAACATGCCCAAAGACACTCAGCTAGAAAGGGGTAGAGCTGTATAAACATGCTTTGTGATGCGTAAAGCTCTATATTGTAAGGAGGCAGCTTTTCTTTTTTCTTTTCTTTTCTTTTCTTCTTTTTTTAAGTGGCAGAGTAATCCCTTTCATCAGAAAGAAACCTTTAGACCCTTTTCTGTGATTTCACTCACACATTATCTGCTCTGTTCCCAGAGTCACTCTTGCTGAGGTCAGCACCACCTGAGAGAGACTCTGAACTGGATCTGCAGGGGGAAAATACTATCCCTGCCATGACAAGTAAGTGTTGTCATGGGGAAGCCCAGTAGAGGCCAGCATCCTCACACTACATTTGCCGTGTGACTAGGAGGTCACCTGCACTCTGTGCTCCAGGAACTGGCTCTCCCGCCAGAGCTTGGATTTCAGTGTCAGTAGACCTGAGCTCAAGTCCCAGCCCTGCCACCTGCCGGTTGTCTGACCCTGGGCAACTCAGTTAACCCACTGGCTTCAATCGGAGCCGCTGTGTTGGTGGATTACTGTGTTTTTAAAAAGTCTTGCAGGTGATTCTAAGGTGCAGCCAGCAATGAGAACCTCTGATTCACCTCTCCAAGCCTTTTGTTCCTTATATATAAAAATAGAAGTAACCATTCATAACCAAAACTTAGTCTTTGAGCACCTATTAAACATTTTCTCATTTATCCATCTCAGAAAGCCCAGGAATTCAGTAGTATTTATCCCCCATAGTTTGTGGTTAGTGGCAGAACTGAGACCCAGACCCAAGTGTTCAGGCTCCAGGTGCAGTTCTCTCCACGGCCTGACATTAACTAAAAAGCCCCAGCACAATTCTTGGTACATGAGAGTAGACTTTATTTTAACCTACATCTTTCAAGATGTCTTGAAGACTGTTTTGTTTTGTTTGTTTGTTTTTGTTTTGTTTTAAGGCATGGCAATGTGTTCCTCTCTGGTGATCACTGGATACATAAAATTCAAAATCAAGGCCTTACCTCAGCCCTGGATTTCCTAGATTCTTCACTCAGTCATGGTCTACATCAGGTGGTTCTTTGGGGCGACTTCAACATGATCTGTTTCTTGGAGCAGAGGGGCTTGGAAGTTGTGGTGATGCAATGCAGCTTATGCTGTATCTCCTTTGTCTGAGGGTCCTGTTTCAGGAAATCTTTCTTGTCTTTGGGTATCTGGATGACTTACTGGTACAGTCAGGAAATCTCAGGGTTATGGTCAGGATCTGTCAGCCTGAAGGGCCAACTGAGGCCTGTGCCGTCTCCTGGAGGCTGAATCACAAGGAAGTGTATGAAAGGCATAACGTATCAGCAAAGCATTCCTTGAAATCCCCTGCTCGATTCACCTGTGTGTATCAGAATCACCTGCAGTGCTTAGTAGAGCTCCCACTTCTGGGCTCAGTGCCCAGATTTCTGATTGAGTCCAGCTGTGCATTTTGAACTAGTTCTCAGAGGCTGCTGATGCTGTAGGTCCAGGGGCCACATTTGAGAACCACTGGACTAGAGAGGCAGCTGTCATGACCACCTGGGATTTGTGAAACTTCCTCTTGGGGATTCCAGAAATGACCCTAAGGCAACCTCAAGGCTGGCCTGGCCCAGAAATTCCTCTGCCTTTTGGTTGCATTGAGGATAGAGGTCCACGGGGAGGTGCAGGGGCAATGATGTCAGGCAGACCTAGAACTAGGAGTCTAGACTCCAGCTTACTAGGTCAAATGATACTCAAGTCTGAAGTTAAAGTCTTGCATGCTGGTAGTGATTATCAAGTCCAAGGAGAAATGCAAGGCTCAAACACTGAGAAAGTCTTAAAGATAACAACAGACAAGGTCCAGGGACAGCATAATTTGGGATAGTGACACTGATGAGTAGGGATACTACTACCATGACTGGTCCTCAGGCAGAAGGACTTGATGTTCTGTTTACATTTCGGGTGCCACGGCCGCAGAAAGGGAAATATTGTTCTCTTGTCAGAGCGGAAGAGCAAAGTGGAAGGGAGAGTCAGATTACCATAGGTGCTTTCTGCTCCCGACCAGGGCTGAGGCAGAGGAGCTGAGTCCTAGGAGTAATCCGGCTAAGCCATGTGAAGATATCTGTGTGATGGACATATGCTTGTTGCCATGGGAAACCTAAAAATAATTTTTTGTATGATGTTTAGTGAGGCAAGAAATTGACTCTGAGAAACCATTTTGGTGAAAAGGTCTGATGTCAAGGGCTTTTGCAAATGTAGACAATCAGCACTCATTTCTCTTTAGAGCTAATCTGGAGTTGACGATTGCTTTGCATTTGCCGGTTCTGTCCCAACTCCAGGAGCGTCACCTTCATTCATTCTGAACTTGCATTGTATTCTTCTACCATATGATTTAGAGCAAGTGAGATGGCAAAGCTGAGGTCAGGACTGGTTAACTGTTTTCCTGCAGTACACAATGAAGTGCTGGCAGAACCCTGAGCTTCTCCTAAGCTCCCCCATTAATCATTCAAGCTCTGACACTTCTAGACCAAATGAGGACACGCTGCTTTAAATGAGAAAAGAATATGACCTAGCCTAGGAGTTATAATTTTTTTATCAAGAAAAAAGCTGTACACTGCCTCATCATAATAAAAAATATTTTTTAACTGCCTATCTATTGGTAAATTGCTTTTATTGGAGCATCTTAATATCATTAGGCCACCTCGTGTGCTCCAAAATGCACTGGTATCCAGGTCAGAGGAGGCTGTTTTATTTACGGAAAGCCTCTGATGGAAAGGATACCAGGATCTGAATGCTTAGCATTCCCACTGGTAAGCATGTTTTAGTTTTGTCTTCCACATGTTTTAATTCCACTGAACATTGTATTCACTAAAATGAGGGTCAGTAGGAGAAAGTATTAAGATGAGCAAGCACAAAACGGAACAGGAAGTAAAAAAATTGCCAGTGTGGTGACTGACAATTAAAAATGAGAAAGGCTTAGAAAGTCTCCCAGTGCTGATAATGGCCTTCGACATAGTAATTATACTAAAAGGGCTTGGAACATAATGGGAGAGACAGGTGGTTTGATAATGCTCCACACGTCTCCTCTGAGGGCTTTTCGAAAGCTTTTTTTTTTAACTCAAAAAGGGTTCGCAAAGTGAAGTTCAGTGCCTTTACCAGGTTGAACATTCATATGGTGTCATTTTGAAAGCATTTACCAACCAAGCAAGCATTACTGCTGTCACCATCCAACTGAGACAGCTCTGCATCCATTTTTGGCTACGTTTCGATGACAAGATCAAATTTAAACACCCCCGTTACTCAGTGATTTCAACCCTACACATACTTGTTAACTTTTGCTTTGTCGGTTTCTTTCATCTCTGTGCCTTAATTCTGTAGGGCCTATGGGTTGTTTTTTTTTTTGTTGTTGTTGTTGTTGTTTGTGGACAGTAGCAAAATAAACAAAAGAATACTGGAATTAGCGAGAACATTTAATGTTCAATCAAGTCTCTGCTCAGTACAGACACTTATGGGCCTGGTCATGTAAGTTTCTTTATAATCACCAAACATCCCACATAGCTGAGTTAGCACACTCTTGAAATATGAGACAGTCAGTTTTTGTGAAATAGGAGTCTTTTCTCTAAAGCTGTAGTATCAAGGATGAAGGAAAAGGATATCTCTGAATATTTTCATGGAATGTTATTCCATTTTGTGAGAAAGTGCTGGAGAAAGTACATGAAACTATCCTGTGATGTCTGATTCACTATTTCTATTGGGAACCTGACTCAGCCTCTTCCTAAAGGTGGTGGTTGGAATGAAAGTAGAGACTGCCTGGGTTTCGCACCTGGTTACCACTATCACCAGCCATCAAAGTACTCCGAGGATTGCCAAGCATAGTCCCAGTAATTCTGTTAGAGTCCTTCATAGTAGTCTTCCTGCCTCCACCCTGGGTTGCCACCTGCCATACTGCCTACAGCTCTGCCAGGGTGACTTCCAGTGGGAACTTTTGTTTGCTTTCCAAAGGAGATGGATGGGCCAGAGTTATTTCCTGCGAAACTCCAAAATGACACCCACAGATCTGGTGCCTCAGTGACTGGAGTGTCCGTGTGGGGGAGGTGCTTCTGGAACATGTGACTCCTCCCTGATCACCTCCCTCTTGGGGAAGTCAGGCTGGAATGAGGTGGCAGGACCACAGGTAGAGCAATGTGAGGGTTCTGGAAGGAAGAGGGCTTTCATGCTGCAAGCTGGATGTGGCACGACACCTCTCACAAGCCTTTGCCTGTGGTCACCATGAAATTGGTGCCTAGTCTTGAAAAGCATCCCTGCCTCCTGAGCACATGACCATGGACATACTTTTGCAGGTGGAGAGGACATTGCCTATCATGCTCCCAACCCATTCCTGATTCTGAGAAAGAAAAGTTGGTTTTACCCTTGTGCAAATAAAAGAAGACCAACCCAACAAGAAATGCAGAGGCTACTTATTCAGAGTTTTCTATAGCAAGGGAAGCAGTCACTAGCGCTTGTGTTTAGCAGAAACTTGAAAGTAGGCAGAGGATTGGAAGAGATTTATAAAAAACAAAGGGAAGTCTCCAGGTATGACCTGATCGGAGGCTGTTGGCGTGGAGGAGCTGGAGGTGGCTAACTAGAACTGGGGTGTCCTCTGTAATTGCCTGAGGGAGTATATTTGGCTTTCTCTGATTGGTCCTAAGTTGGAAATGGGGACAAAAATTAGGGAAGCTGTCATTTGTTAAGTAAGTCCTGGCCATTTTTGGTCAACTGTGAGAGGAGTTACTGGTTAGCTTTCAGGACTAGTTGCTAGAGGTAGTCGTCTGACTCCTCACATGTCTGACACAGATAGTAGTAGTCTGGCCTTCTGAGCTGGTTGCTATGATTTGTTATATATGGTCTGGCCATTGCCTCTTTGTATATTCAATCTCTTCCCTTCATTTTATTGCCCCAGATGTCCAGAAAGAAAAGAATAACAGAGATTGGGGACCACCACTATCAAGGTGAATAGTGAGGTAGAGGAGCCTCAACCCAAATGTCTTGTTGAAGGTGGCTGGCACTCCCACCTAATCATCTGATGCATCTCATAATGCATGGCCCACAAAAGTCCCCCCATGGTGCCCTGTGCTTACATGCCCAGCTCTAAGATAACTTTTTCCATATCCATCTTCCTTCAGCCCTGACCTTCTTCTTCCTAAGCTCCATCTCGAAGCATGAGGTCTTGGTGGACATTTGCAAAAAGCAAAGAGATTGAGGTGTGAGTGTGCCCACAGAGCCTTCCTGGATGATCCTGCATCTCTAGGGATGTCTGTTAAGGCTAACGCAGCTCCCGTTCATGAAGGTTCTGGGGTATGACTCAGGAGAAGATCCCTGGCAGTAAGAAAAGGGAGTATCTTGGGGCAGGTAATTCTTGTCCTGTGCAATGGGAGGGCCTCTTTCATTTCATTGGCTTGCTGAGTGAGAGAACAGTCGCAGCTGGGGCATGTAGCCGAATGAGCAAGCAAAGGAATTGATGCCACCTCAGGGTGGTGCCATTCACAGGAATCACACCACCATCCATTTGACCTTTCAGGTTGGAGATGGAATCAAAGTATGTGAGCCATCCACAGCCCTCTCAGGTCATTTACAAGATTCTATTCCCACAGATTGAATCCCATAGATTCAAAGCCCACAGATAAAAAATCAGTGGCTAGGTATCTGAGAGAGAAGCCACAGAGGGTTGGGCCTCGATCACCTTTGTCAGGGCAACAGAGAGGATTCCATGTTTTCCCGCTTGTCCTTTACATGAAATTCATGTCCTTGGCACTATACAAAGTGTGGGGACTATAATTAAAAACAAAACCCACTCCTAGCCCTGAAAACCTCTATGCAAAGGAAGAAGAGAAAGAAAACAGTTATATTTCTGAACAAGCATTAAACCAGGATGTGAGGAGCATCACAGGCAACCTGCTGAAGGGGTTGCAAAGACAGACAGCAATCTTGCTCTTACGTTACTACCCGGATTCATCGATTACATTAGGTAAATTTCACAAGGTGGAGCTGAGTGACAATTTAGGCCATCTCCTCCCAGGAAACTGGGAGGTAGGGCTTTTCTTTCTTGATGATTACATTGTGAAGAGATGGCTACCAGGTCTATGAGGAAATAGTCTTTAGTTGGAAGACTGGCAAGTGATTCATGTGGCCAATAAAAAGAATTAAGTACATTTGGAAAGAATAAAGAAAGAAATTCTGAAAGAAAAGGCAGAAGTGAGAGAAAGTTTTATTTCCTTCTTTTCACCTGGGAGAACTGATCCTCTTATTTTAAATTTATAGCTGCTCTTCGAAAAGCCACATCTGGTTCAGGACTGAGGGACTCAGCGGAAACCTGCAGCCACCGAGCCGGGAGTGGACACACAGGGCTGTGGAGCAGTTTCCCCTTTCAGATGAATTTCTCTCCTCCCTCTGCCCCCTGCAGCACACGTTGCAGGCAGAGGCCCACATCCCTGCCTAGAGAAGCCCGCACAGGCAGAGGAGGGGTTTAGATGGGCTCGGGTTCCCCTTTGCCTCCCCCACACAGCCTTAACTCTCTCCCTGCCCCTCACTCCTGATTCTCACTTTTTTCTCTCATCCTGACTCACAAGATAATGGAAAATAAGAGCAAAAACAAGCGTCAGGTGGTGAGTCACAGCCATTTAACAAGCAATTTAGGAAGCCCTGCTCCAAAGGCTGATGCTGGGACTGCCGTGTGAACAAAAGAGGACGGACCTGCCAGAATATCACAATCCTTACGTAAACGCACGTTTCCTCCTTCTTTCCAAGGAGTTTTTTTCCAACCTAGCTGTCTCTGGAAATGCCGCCCCTGTCTAGTGCTTTCTAGTGCAGAGGACATCCTGCTCCTTCTGAAACATTTGGCTGTAGGCACCTATGGTGGGTTTCTAGCAAAGCTATCACAGGTTGAAAAAGATCTCAAATAAATCGTAAGGTGAGCTGCTCTGCCCCCAGACAGGCCATGGCTTGATGTCCTAGAGGCAGATGACTAATGGCCTTATCTTAAATAAACTGTCAATGTTGCTACAACCTACTGATCATCCATTCATCTGTTCACTCATTCACTCCATTAACAAAACTGGATTGATGGTTCACTTTGTGTTGGGCACTGCCCTGATGGTATGGACACAGGACAGATTCTGCCTTTGCATGGAGAATAAACACGAGAATATATCGAGCGGTAGGGTCTGAGCCTATCTGTCCCCAAAGAAATGAGCCCGGCAGTGTCCAGGCTCCACAGAAGTCACCTGACATGTGGTCTGAACTCTGTTATTCCTTACTTTCTAGAAAAATATTCAGTAGGAAGACCAGGAAATCTTTCTTGAAAAATGCCTGGTAGGGGATAAAGCTGTGTGGATGAAAAAGAGGCCACATACTGAACCTGAGAAGCTCAGCAGGCCTTACAAACATAGGGTGGTCTGAACATAGAAATTTCTAACTAAATTGGGTTATGGTGATAGTCATGCCTTAGGCCTGTAGCTTCCTTGACAAAGGTCAATCTTTACCTGTGAAATTGTCTATTTGTGCACCTAACACACCTTTGAAATCACAAGAGTTAATTTCTTTTCCAGGCCGCACAAAGGCACAACCACTGCCACCGGAGCAAGAGACCACACTGTTGTCTTGTTGCCCACACACCGACTCTCTGTACTGTAAATGTTAACCAGCCTGTACCCACCACTGTAGCCTGTCTCTGTTTTGTTGTTTATCTAGTCTCAGAGATTTCCCTGCTTTGCTTTCTCCTGCCCCCTTCATGTACCACTGATGGATTTCATGCAAACTTCCTCACAGCTCCCTTGATTCTCATGTATGAAATAAGCTGCAAAACTGCCGTTCTCTGGAGCATTTGCTCTGGAGCATTTTCTCAATCTGTTAAGATTTTGCTTTCTGTCGTCAGTTTGAGTCAAATAAACTGTTAGATTTTTTCTTAGGCTGGACGTTTTTGAATCGACAGTGCCAAGGACATTTCACTCTGGCCATGGCATCTGACCAAGCTCTGTGATTCAGCTGTGCAACCAGGCACACCCTGGAGGTCAGAGGGCTAACTTCTGTGTTCCCAGGCATCCAACCTTGTGCAAGTAGGTTACTATTAACTCTTATCAGCGTAGTGACACCAGTAGTATGAGGAATGCTGTTCATATATATTATACCTGAATACTTTCAAATATGAGTAAACATTGATGTACGACAAAAATACTCAGAAAAGCACATTCGTAAAGCATTGCACAAGTCTTAGTTTGCAGGATTGCTTCAGGGAACTTGTATCATTTTCACTGGTCAATCTTTAAGCTTGCGAGTTAAAGAGCAGATATATCTCTACCTTTGTCACTTGCCAGCAGAGAGGAAGGGAAACTTAATAACCTGGTGATTACTAACTAACACCAGCACCTTGCTCTGGCAAAGCTAAGCCAAAAAAAATCCCGATCCCTCACCAAGTTCAGCTGAAAGAGTGACTAACGTGGATGAAATAGGTGTTCTAGGAAAAGTAACCTCCGAGGGTGATCTGATCATAAATTCCTAACCCAGCAGGTCATGTCCTAGGAATGTAAGTTCTTCAGTAAAAGGTTTATCTTTGCCTTAAGGAAGCTCTGTCCATTGTTGATGTTTATGTGCATCTCTGCTATCAGATGTCTTAGAAATGCCTCTTTTTCAAAGGAACCACCCTCAACAGAGCACATAATCTTGTTAACGATCCTGTAATACCTTGCTTTCTCTCACCTTCATGCAGTCTTTGTATTCCCTTCTTAATTCCAAGTGCATAAAAGAATCTGCAAACTATCTTTCTTGGAGACATTATTTTTCTCAGTCTGTTGAGATCTTGCTTCCAGGAGTATCCTCTGTTTGGCTCAAATCAATTTTTATAACAATTCTCTACAGGTTGAAATATTCTTACGTTGACACTAATTTTGGAAAAATGTAGTTTAGTGAACACGAGAGAAACTATCATCTCTACATTGAAATGTCAAGTTTTAAAAATTGCCTTCTGAAATTTTTAATAATGTTACCTGTTCAAAGTCCATGTGCCTGATGCTTCAAAGGGCCAAACTGAAAACGCCAGAGTTTGGAGTAGGGAAAGTTTTGTTATTGAGAAGGTGCCAACTGAGAAGATGGGAGACTCACTGGCTCCTCAAATCCATCTCAAGAAAGTACAGAGTTCAGGTTTTTTAATGTCAAAGGGGAAATGAATGAACTCTTTTTGTAAAATTCAAGCCACAAGCAGAATTCCTTTTATGATTAGCATGCCTGTGTGGAAGAGAAAGCAGGAGCTCTTGGCCCGAAGGCCATGGGAACAAGATAGCCTTCAACAAGATGGAGTCAGAGAGACTGAGCGTTTCACTCTGTTACAGTAACATGGCAATAACAATATTTCTGATGATATTTCAAACTTATTTTTGTAGCCCATGAGTTTAGTCTTTAATGAGTTCAGTCGTTGATATTTGGCTTCATATCAACCAGATACTGATTTTAAAACTCAGCCCTTCCCATTCACCTAAAGAAGCAGTCAGTGAAAGGCATCTGTAGCCCCAGAGGACATCCTTACTGAAACAGACCCGTTCTAAATGATGAGTGTGGGGACGTGAGTGAGGGACAAAGGCAAAAGCCAAAGGGTAACCAAAATGGCTGAAGAAGTTGTGAGCTCAAGAGCTTGTGATAACATTAGTCTCGGGGCTCATCCTACATTGATCCCCTTCTCAAGAAAGGGACATCTGCATTTCCTTTTTGAGACCAGATGCCCCATTTGATACATCTTAGCACTGGTTTCCTCTTCTTGTCAATACTCTTGCTCTAGTTTCTTTTGTCCAGAGGCCTTGGTTCTTCTAGGATTGGGATCTTACCTTGTTTCCTAGTCTTGAAGGGCCCCAAAGCCTGCCCTTGAAACCCTGAGCTTGTGGCTACATCCCTTGTTGCCCATTGTCAGATTCTCTGACAAGAGCTTTCCACCTCCCAGAGCCTAACCCTGCATCTCCACGGCATGCTCCCTCCCGAGCTGAGCCCCAACTCTCTAGGATGGCCTGGTTCTGCTCCTGACTTCGCATGCGCTGAAACTCAGTATCAATAGCACAACTGCCATATTGATAAGTATGGAAATGTGCCTGATCAGAGCTTCACGACAAAATAAACTGGAATTCAAGAAATCTTTGGAATAAACAAAAAAAGGAAGAAAAACATAAGTACAGGCATTTTATAAAATAGTTTTTGTACCAAGCCACCTTACACCTGGCCTTGAATTGATAGTGATTATATCAGTAAATAGGGAGTGAGGACATCAGGAGACTCATCATGTAAGTGAGGGAAGGTAAGTAGATGGCTTACTGATACGATATCTAGATATCTATCTTCACCTTGATTAAATGCCTAGAACATCAGAATGGATGCTCCAGAAAATTTGCCAAGTAATTAAATAAATTGGAAATCCTTCTATATCAGCCTTTACAAAGGAGACTTAATATTTAATTTTATATTTTCCAATGCTTATGTTTTTTAATTTAAATTTTTATTCTGAAATAAAAAAATTAAGGCATCAGAAAACTTACAAGAACAGTACAACAGAACTCCATATACCCTTCACCTGAATTCACCAATTTTAGCCATTTTTACACATTTGTTTTCTTCTTCTCATTCTCTTACCTACATACAACTAATCAAAGTCAGGATAGTTCATAATAATGCCATTCTATCATCTAGTTGCTTGTTCAGTAATATTCTTTATTGCATTTTTTTTTCTGATGCAGGAGCTAATCCAGAGTTGTACTTTGTATGTAGTTTTCATGTCTCTGTACTTTCTTTTAATCAAGACCAGTTTCTCACCCTTATTTTTTGTTGTTCTTCAGTGACATTGGGTTTTTGAAGAGTACAGGCCATTAGCTTTGCAGATCATTCTTCCATTTCAGCTTTGTTTCCTCGTGATGCCAGTCAGCTTTCCTCTTGATTGGAAATGGTTGTTCATTTTGGGCAGGATTTCTGCATCTATAATATTGGATCCTTCTCAGTGCAACACATCAAGAGCAAGTGACGTTGGTTCGTCCCATTATTGGTAATCATTCAGTTAAAGTAATACCCTTTAGGTCTCCACAGCAAATTCCCTTTGTATCCTCTGCAATTAATTGTGGGGATATACTCTGGCAAATAGCCTATAACCTATTGTATTAGTCAGGGTTCTCCAGAGAACCAAATAGATAGATATAGATATAGATATATAGATAAAGATATGTAGAGAGATAGAAATAGAGTGATATAAATATGGAGGGGGAGAGAAAGAGAGTTTTGTTGTTGTTGTTAAAAAATTTACTCACAATTATGGAGACTGTCAACTCCAACATCTGTGGGGTTGGCTGAAGGCAGAATTTTTACCTCCTCGGGGGACCTCAGTCTTTTTCTCTTAAGGCCTTCCAGTGGTTGGATGAGGCCCACCACATTATGGAGTGTAATCTACTTTACTCAAAGTCTACCAATTTAAATATTATTAATCTCATTTAAAAAATACCTTCACAGTAACATTTAGACTAGTGTTCCACCAAATATCTGGCCTAGCCAAGTTGCTACATAAAATTAATCATCACAGTCTTCAAACTTTCATCCAATGGTTTTATCTCATTGATAATTTTACTTTTAATCAAACATTACTATGACGTTAAAAATAGGAAAGTTCTAACCCTATCATTCCCCCTGTATTTATTAGCCTTTTAAAAATTAAAATATTGTTTAACAAAATCCAGCATCTATTTTTGATAAAAACACTCAGAAAAGTGGGAAGAGAAATATATTCAACATAATATAGGCCATATATGACAAACCCACAGCTAACGTTATACTCAACAGTGAAAAGCTAAGTGTTTTACTTTATATCAGAAAAAAAAACAAGGATGCCCACTTTTACCACTTCTATTCAACATAGTATTGGAAGTCCTAGCCACAGCATCTGGCCAAGAAAAGAAATAAAAGGTATCTAAAATGGAAAGGAAGAAGAACTCATTTGCAAATGACATGACACTACATGTAGAGAACCCAAAAAAGCCCATCAAAAACTATTAGAACTAATAAATGAATGCAGTAAAGTATCAGTATATAAATTATTCAGAAATTGGTTTTATTTTTATATACCAATAATGAAATATCAGAAAGAGAAATTAAGAAAACAATTCCACTTATAATTGCATCAAAACAAAACAAAACAACTAGGAATAAATTTAACCAAGGAGGTAAAAGACTTATTCTCAGAAAATTATAAGACATTGAAGAAAGAAATTGAAGAAAATACAAATAAATGAAAACATAAACCATGCTCATGAATAGGATGAATTAACACTGTTAATATGGCCATACTACCCAAATCAATCTACAGAGTCAATACCGCCCCTATCAAATACCAAGGCATTTTCCACAGAACTAGAATAATAATTCTAAAATTTATATTGAACCACAAAAGAGGCCCCAAAACCAAAGCAATTCTGTGAAAGAAGAACAAAGTTGGTGGTATCATGCTACCTGATACCAGACTATACTACAAGGCTATAGTAATCTAAGCATGGAACTGGCACAAAAGACATACAGATTAATAGAACAGAATAGAGTCCAGAATAAAACCACACCTATATGGTCAATTAATCTATGACAATGGAGGCAAGAATATGCAACAGGATAGAGACCGTCTTTTCAATAAATGGTGTTAGAAACACTGAACAAACACATGCAAAAAAAAAAAATTAAACCACCTTCTTACACCATATACAGCAATAAACTCAAAATAGACTAAGGACTTAAATGTAAGACCTGAAACAATAAAACTTCTAGAAGAAAACATAGGCAGTAAACTTTCTGACAATGATCTTAGTAATATTTTTTAAATATGTCTTCTCAGGCCAAGGAAACAAAAGAAAAAATAAACAAATAGGGCTACCTCAAACTAAAAAGTTTTTACACAGCAAAGGACACCATCAACAAAACAAAAAGATAACCTACTGAATGAGAGAGGATATTCGCCAATGGTACATCCAGTAAAGGGTTGCTATCCAAAATACATAAGAAACTCATACAACTTAACATCAAAAAGACAATTTGATTAAAAACGGGCAGAGGACCTTAATATACATTTCTCCAAAGAGGACATAAAGATGGCCAATAGATGTATGAAAAGATGCTCAACATCACTGATCAGGGAAATATAAATTAATCCTCACACCTGTCAGAACGGCTATCATTAATAAGTCAACAAACAAGTGTTGGCAAGAATGGAGCAAAGGGAACCCTTGTGCACTATTGATCGTTTTGCAAATCGGTGCAGCCACTATGGAAAACAGTATGAAGTTTTCTCAAAAAATTAGAACTACCATATGACCCAGTAATTCCACTTCTGCATATTTATCTGAAGAAATTCAAAACACTAATTTGAAAAGATATATGGTGCCCTATGTTTATTTCAGCATTATGTACAGTAGTTGAGATATGGAAGCAACCTAAGTGTTCATTGATAGATGATTGGATAAAAGAGAGATAGTACATATATACAGTGGAATATTACTCTGCCATAAAAAAGAACAAAATCTTGCTATTTGAATACCATGGATGGACCTAAAGGGTATTATGCTAGGTGAAATAAGTCAGAAAAAGACAAATACCATATGATTTTACTTATATGTGGAATCTAAAGAACAAAATAAATAAACAAAACAGAAACAAACCCACAGATATAGAGAACAAATTAATGGTTGCCAGAGGGAGGTAGGTTTTGGGGCTGAGTAAAAAAGGTGAAGAGATTAAGAAGCAGAAATTGGCAGTTACAAAATAGTCATGGGATATAAAGTACAGCATAGGGAATACAGTCAGTAATATTGTAATAACTGTGTATGGTGTCAAGTGGGTACTAGACTTATTGGAGGGATCACTTTGTAAGTTACATAAATATCTAACCACTAAGGTATACATCTGAAACTAATATAATATTGAATGTCAACTGTAATTGGAAAATAAAAATAATTTTTAAAATAAAAAATTAGAAAACTGCAGATAAAGCTAAGTTCTCCTCCATTTCCCAAAGGTACAGTATATACAGTTATTACTTTGATGTGTACCATTCCACAGGTTCATTTTTTAAATATTTAAATTTTGCTTCATTTGAACTTATTCTGAGTACATTGTGTCATGTGGAGTTATTTCTTTTCCACATACACTATTCTTCCTAAAACCATTTGTTGAAAAATCCATATTTTTCCCAATAATTCGATATGAAACATTTATCAAATTCCAATTCCAAATTATCTGGATCTCTTTTAATCTTTATATTCCATTCCATTTGTTTGTCTTTTCATGTCCTGTGTTCCTTAAGTGTTGAAGTTGGAGAATGTGTTGTCTGTCGTGAGACAATTGTCTTTGGGTTTCTTGCATTTCTGCACATCTTTTGAGCTAAAGATGACTTTTTCTGGGCTACTTTTCAAGGATATAAGTATAGCAAACAGCCTTGGAAGAGAGAGAGAGTCTCCTGGAAGCAAAGATTTTGAAAGATTTAGGCTTCCTAAGCCCACACAGAAATAAAGGTTGATAATGCTGACACTTTGCTTTTCCTAGTATCTCATGTCTGCTACCAGTGTCTTGTGACTGTGCCAGACTAACTTGCTAACCTCCAAGAAGGATAAAATCTCTGACCCCTCCCAGTTCTTATATCACTTAGGGTGGTCATTCCTCAATGCTCTTCTTGTTTAGAGTTTTTCTGGTATTATTGCATGTTTGTTAATCTAAACTTGAGAGTTAATCTAGTTTCCAAAGTCAGTCATCAAAGAAAACTTGTATTTTTATATGGAGAGTGTCAACTTTTCATTGTCAAATGTTCCTCTTTTCTGTTCTCATGGTCAATATCATAAATTAGGCCCTTATCAATTTATACTTGAACTACAGCTCTTCTTAAAATTAGAGTTTGTTTTAAATAAGTTGAGAGAAAGCCCTTTTAAACCTCAGAATGAAAACCACAATGGCTGAAACATGGCTCATCATTTACCATAACCTGGGCTTTGTCTGGAAATGGGTAATAACAAAGCACACTCCACGGGGCTGTCGGGAAGATGAAATGAGTTCACACATGTGGGTCAGGCATGATAAAAGCACAATAATTGGTAGTTATTATTATTATAATTATTTCTATTTTGTAATAGTGATCTTTCATCTCATTTGGTCAAAAAAAAAAAATCCCAGCTCCAACCATTTTAATATGTGCAAATCTGTATGGTGAGGAAGCTTGGGAGAATTCTTAAAATATAGGAATATGATTTATTGGACACCTATCCAACATGAATTCATTAAATCAACTAATCTGATTGCAATCATCTATAAATAAAATCCTCTCAAATGTATCATTTAATTAAAAAACATTATATATTCCTCTTGGAAGCCACTACTTCATCATTTTTATAGTTTAATGAAAATGAAAGCCCTGCTTATTCAGGAAAGGGAAAGTAATAGATGGTTTTGTTAGAATGGTTGGTTCATAGATTAAAATGGATAGAAGTCACTGTAAGCTTAAGCGTTTTTAACTGGAATTTGGTTATTTGCTCTATTCTAAGGCACATCTTTTCAATTCTCATTATTTCATTTGGATATTAAAAGTGAAGACCTTTAATGCCATAATAAAGTATCTGAATGATTTCCATGGTAACAGGGCAGCTTTTTTTTTTTTTTTTTTTTTTTTTTTAAGCCTAAATCTAAAATGCAAAGGGAGCCCTGAGCTGCAAGCCACTTTTCCATTGGCAGGAGCAAAACTCAGGCATGGCTTGTGTAGACTATTTAGAGTGGCCAGGTGGGACGTAAGGCAGGTCTCTAAGCCCAAACACTCCACCAGCACCCCTCGCTGCTCCACCCCAATTCTAATGGCTCCTTAAGACCCATTTTAACTGGAGAAATCAATGAGCTAGTTAACAGCAGCTGGTTAGTAGGGATAAGAACACAGATTGACCCATTTCTCTGAGAGAAATATGTCTTATGAGGAGTTATGGAGCTGAGCAGGAGAAAGGTTCTAACATCAAATTTGTCTCCGAGAGCCCTAGTTTTAATCCTTCATTCACCTCAGTATTGCTCCCCCAGCCCCTTCCCACTGCTCTTTTGGTAGTTCCGAGTATCAGAAACTGCTATAATCTGAAGAGTTCTGTATAAGCAGATAGAGTGAAATGTGGCAGGGGTCCGTATTGTCATGCTAATTAGTCCTCTCAAGAGCCTTGCTCTGAGAAAAAGCATCCACTGTATTGTTTGGTTCTCTCAGAACGCTGCAGCTGAAAACACATTCCTGGTTTTTTCCTCCAGGTATAGTTTCCACAGGCCCCACTAGGTCCAATCTCCACTCATCTGGACTCTGCTCTCTGCCCCAGGAGGCTGGTCTGTGGGAACTGCAACAGATTCCCTGTCTGGCTGCTGGTTGAATTCAAACAATGGAAGCTGGAGGAGAGGGAGGATCAGTGTCTTTACTCTGTTCCAGGTTGTCTTGGGTTAGCTGCACACCTCCAGCAAGGACCACTGCCCTCTCCTCAAACCCAGCTGGTCCCTGTGGGTCTGGGGAACTGCTCCCTTCCTGGGACCCTGGCAAGCCTTTGTCAGGTTCAGGTGCTCATCCTCATGTGTTGGCCCCACAAGCCTCACCCACGCTTTGCTTATGGTTCTTCTAGACCACTCTCATTTCCTGTTTGAGTGCACCATCTGTTTTAGCAGGCGGTCTGATTAATTTCCTGCCATAACAGATCACCACAAACTAGGGGGCTTAAAACCAAAAAGGTGTTCTCATATAATTCTGGAGTCGAGAAGGTCTTAATCAAGGTGCCAACTGCTGGCAGGGCCAGGCCCTGAGACTCTAGTGGAGGTTCCGTCTAGGCATTTCTCTTAGCTTCTGGTGTTGCCAGCCATCCTTGGCATTCCTTGGCTTGCAGTCTCATCGCTCCAATCTGCCTTCCTCAGCGCATGGCACTCTCCTCTCCATGCATCTACTCTTCTTATAAGGACGTCAATTATATTGGATTAAGGGCACACTTTATTCCAGTATGACTGCATCTTAACTTGATCACATCTGCAAAGACTCTATTTCCAAATAAGGGTCACATTCAAAGGACTTCAACTACCTTTATGTGTGCGTGTGCACGTGCAGGTGTGCGCATGTGTGTTTGCTTGGGGGTGTCAAGATTGGGGAGGATACGATTCAGCCACAACAGGGCCCAACCAATGTAGTATCCTAAGGGGGCTTTTCTCTTCCTCCAGGTTCTCATGTCCCCAAATCTCCCTCCACTGGTCCTTTCTTCCCACTTCTCCTTCTTTAAGTTGCTTCTCTACTTGATTTCCCAACTACTTTAATGTCCCCCTGAAAACTCTTCTTTCTGTCCTGGTCCTATTGCTGCCACTCTAGTTTTAAGCATTCATTCATTTCCTTTGCCCTGTCCTGGTCTCCAGACTAACGCTGCACCTCCCAGATCTGAGCTGATTGCACATGGCCTTCTCTGTTATCATTCCAGTCAAGGCGGGCATGTGATATGCAGCCACCCAGTCAGAACCAAGGGGAGGAATTCTGTTTGATGAACAGGGGAAGTCTCCAGACTTCTCTCCCATGTGTGCACGCCCTCCTGGAGCGTGACTCAGGAAGCATCACTGCTGGCCTAGCCTTCCTACAGCCACGAGGGAACTGGTTTTAGAACGAGATAAGAATCATGTGGGTGGAGAAAAACTGAAAGAAAATGAAAAGATGGAAAGAACTGGGTCACAGTTGACATTGTAGAACAGCTGGACCAACCAGCCCTGAAGGCTGCCTGCCCACCTTTGGACTTTCGATTATGTAACCTAAAAAGGCAGTCTGGGTCACCTCCATGGGTTTAGGCTGGGGTTTGTTACTTGCAACCAGAGGCAAGTACACCGCTAGGGTTTTTCATGTTTCTAAATAACTAAGCAGATGGAAAAAAATTAAAAACAAATCAGAAAACAACTTTCCTGGATTTGAGGGGACAGTCAGAATTGGAGGCTATCTGGTTTTCAGTCAAGATGTTGACAGGGATCACTTCAGCTACTCTTCCCAGATTCCTGGGTTTTCAGCCCCAGTGGGTCTGTCCTGAGTGGATGCTGCCAGCCGGCTTACGCCTGGAAGCCCCGTGGAAGGCGAGTGGGAGGCCAGCTAACCTCGGCAGATCTAAGACTGGTTTAGGATGAACAAGTCAGCAAACTACACCTGGAGAAGGCAGCTTTTCCAAACATTTCAAACGAACTGTTGGAAAGAGACAGAAAGCATGCTCAATGTAAAGAAGTCTGCATTAGGGCTTCTGGATAGAAATGAGAACTGAATATTAATATTTACGCTATGCCCTCCTTAAACTCACTAAATGACAGTAAAGATAGTGAAATATATATAATAAATATATAAATATAAATATAAATATCTAAATATACATGTAAAATATATTTATATTTCTTTAATGTATAAACCCACAAGAATCAGAGAGAAGACAAAACTGACAATTTTGGAAGCCAAAAAGCAGGTACACGAGTGGTAAGTAACTTAGCCAACTTCAGAAGGCTGGATCCAAAACCAGCAGTAGGGAAGCCCGTGTGTGCACACGTGCACATGCACCACATGCATACACACGCCTTGGGGTCAGCAGCACCAGTACCTCAGGAGCAGGGATGAAGGTGGGGTAACTAGTGGGAATTTGACCCTTAGGTCTCCTCCTTCCCCTGCACAGTCAGGTTTTAATAGTGCCCCACCACTTTAGTAGTGGTTTAGAGTCTTGAGGGGGTAAAACGAAGGGTCACAGGCTCAAGAGACAGTTGACACAGTTGTGGGTGGGGTACTAGATGGCAAACAGGGTATAAATGGAGGTTTACACACTAAATACTAAGCTCTTTGCCCCAACCCCACCCACAGAACTCAGGACTATCACACTTTAACCCTTCCATCTGGGTCAGCTGAGGGAGAAAAATCTAAAAATGCCACCTTCTGGGTTTCTGCTATAAAATGGCTCATCCAGACTTCCTACAGTGAAGGCCATGGGGGTGTGTACAGAACTTCCATTCAGCTTTTTAGACTCCTCCTCTTAAGTCTGGTCAGAAAGCCAAGAATCATAGGACACTGGAGGAAATGTGCTGTTTGAAAAACAGACTAAGATACAAGCAAATCAGAAAAGAGCAACTTGGAGAAAACAGAAACTATGTAGGGGAAGAGCCCTTAAAACTCCCAGAGTGACAGCCTAAAAGTTACATGAGCAGGTCCTGCCATCGTGAAATATAAGCTGGGCACTATCACAAACAACAATTCAGAAAAGTAAAAAGACTCTTTGGATCAAAGACATGATGGCAGAAATTTAAAATGCATTAAAGAGTTTGAAAAATAAATTGATCAAATTTCAAAAGTAAAACAAAAAAAGAAGAGAGCAAGGTAAGAAAATTAGAGGGCTGGTCAAGGAGGAATAACTTCTAAATGACAGCACTTCTAGAGAGAACAAGAAATAGAGGGGTGAGAACTTTAAAAAAATTCATGGAAATGGCCCAGAATCAAAGGACATGAGTTCCCAGATGGAAAAGGCCCACTGAACGTTCAGCACAGTGGACAAAATGGACCCACACTGACATATATCACCATCAAATTTCAAATTACTAGACGTCAAGAAAAGATCCTACAAGCTTCTAGAGAGAGAAAAAAAATTTCATACAAAAGATCAATAATCAGAATGGCTTGGGCATTTTAATAGTGACATCAAAAGCTATGCAACAATGGCTTTCAAAATTCCCAGGGAAAATGGCTTTTGACTGGAATTGTACAAGCAGCTAAATGTCAATCAAATAGGGAGGTAGAATGAAAACATTTTCATTCACGTGAGACCCATCAAAAAATTTACCTCCCATGTTCCATTTCTCAGGAAGCTACTACAGAAAAGTGCCCAACCTTAAAAAAAAAATCAAGAAAGATGATGACATAGAATATACAATACAAGACGTAACAAGGTAGAGAGGTACAGGGAACCCCAGGATCTTTCTGGCCTCCAGATTGGCTTCTGTCACAAAGTTCCAGAAGAAACATCTTTAAAACATGAAACTGATAAAATAGGTAGTATATTTGATCGCATTGAGAGATTGTTAAACCAAGGGAGATTTGAGGTTAAATTAGTAAAAATACGTAGAAAGTAAGCAAACTTTAAAAAGAAGGATTAACTCCAGGTAAACCAAACTATGGTATTGTGCAGAGAAGAAAAAACTAATTATAGTGTAATATGTGGCTTATGCAAAAGTAGCACGTACACGAGCACAATAATGTGACGGTGAATATCAATCTAACACAAATGACTATATAACTGTATTGAGAGGATGGGAATCCCCCCACACACTAGTGTGCATTTGTAGCTGGTGTGAATGGCAGGGTGTGTGGAAAGAAAAGCTAAATTCTCCTCCATAGCAGGAAGTTAATACATAAAGTTTAAAACTAAAAAATCAACAACTAATTATATAAGAAGGCTATTTAGAGATAAAGAATCAGATGAAACAATTCAAGGTGTTCCCTAGGGAGAGGAAATTGGGCGGGTCAGGGAAATGGAGGATTGATTGCTCTTTTCAAAAAAAAAAAAAAGCCTTGTAGAGATCTTTGCCATTTTAGATTTTGTACGTTCAATTTGATAAAAATAAAAATTAAATTTTAAAAATACACTACATTCGTACAGACTATTCAAAATGATAGACCAGGGTTGGACAAACAGTTTTTTTTCTGATCAATGTTATCTATATTATAATCATAGATTCCAAAAAAAGTCTTGATAAAATATAGCCATTTCACAAAGCTTAAATGAACTTATCATTTCCTTAGCCAATTTACAAAAGCAAGAGAATATTATTCATACTTTCTAAAGGAATATTATTTTTCTTTTGAAATATAAATGAATATTAAGTTATTTTATTCATTTAACCTTAACCATAAAACACTTTCTTTAAACGAGCTTGATTCTTGTTTATACCTATTGCGAAAATCACGACTTAATGTGTGTTTCTTTTAGACACACCAAGTTTTGCTAATAGTCATAGCAGAAAACAAAATAAACAGGAATCAACTAAAAAATAGTTTCCAATATTTTTAAAGTCTTCACAAATAAGTGAATTAAATAAACCTGGTCAAAAAAACTGGTCATTTAAGTTTGTAGTGAGATCACTTTGAGGCTAATTACGATTTATAAGTTTTAACATTAATAAAGTTTAATATGAGTTTTGACTGTTTCTCAGAGCCCTTGAAAACAGACTGAAGGCATGAATGAAAATATTTCAACTTTTTATTGGACAAACATTTGATTCAGGTGGGTGTAGAGAGGGGATGAAGCTGACTGAGCGCCTTACCTTCTTTTGTAAAAATAAACTTGAGGTAGCAGGTGATCAGCCGCTCTGCACACAATCCACAATCTTTCCAAGCTGTTGATTAAGGGAACATAATCTGAAAGCCTATAGCACCACCAACTACTGTGTGTTTTGCACCTCACTGGGTGCTCTGGAGAACAAAGAGGGGCCAACATGGTGCTGTTTCTTATATTTGCTGTCAAAACCACAGTGTTTAGGGTCCACCATTCTTAGATTTTTTTTTTTAATTTGAAAGAATATAGAAATTTCAGAGACCAGTCAAAAAGCTTTATATGCACTTTAATCCCTACTAAATGCCACACCCAACTGATATTTGATTTTTATCCACATGAAATTCAAACTTCAGCCTGAATGCCAGCATCTGCACCTAAACTTCCTGGGCCCAGGGCTGATGTTGCTGGTGCAGTGATTGGGGGAGCAGGGTGAGAAAATAGGATGGCCAAGGAGAGGGGCTTGCAGATTCAGCAGAATCCCCAAAAGAGAGTTCCAGGAAATGGAGGGAATGTTCCAAACTGTCGATAATCTTTCCAGGACAGAGATGGGAGCCCAACTCAAGTCATGAGGAAATCTTATACTTAATTTTGCAACAAAATGGAGTCCAAGCAGAGCATGTGTGTAATATTCATAGTTCCTCTGTGCAGATGTTCTGATATGTCAAAGGAAAGGAACAGTAGCCTTGGCAGAAATACCTTAAGAAAATGATCTAAAAATTATATATGTCTGTGTCAGGGGTCCAGAGTACAACTGAAGTGTCCTTAGAAGACCCCCAAAACATTTTTTTTTCCAGATCAAACTCAACGCATTTGCTCAATTAAATGAACATTATTATTTCTATAGATTCCATCAGCATGTCACACACTGATGTGGACAGAACAAGAGAGCAAAGGCCTGGGAAGAAAGGCCCAGGAGGAAAGGCCCAGGATGTGAGAGGCATTTTGCAGTTTATGGAGATGTGACCACTGGCATCTCTTTATGCTTGAAATCCAAACCTTGCCTTGGAGACGGTCATATCTAAATTTCATGTCTTGAAAAATATACAGGAACGAAAACACGCCTGTTTTTAGCTATATCGCTATGCTTATCATGCCAGTCGTCATAGCTTCTAATGACTCAGAATGCTTTAGAAACTGCATTTTCCCAGTAAAGATTCATTAGAGTCGATGGGAGGCAGGAGTTCCAACTTCAGGTTCAGAGTTTAAACAGCTGTCCTCAGTGACCCACGCCATGTTCCCATGTGTGCACTAGAGCTAAAGTTGCTGTTCCAAAAAGGCACACGTTGTCATTAATCACAGTGTCTGCATCATGCCTTTACAGTTTTTATTGTGCTTCCGCACACAATATCAAGTGCTAGTTTTGAACCTTTATTGCATATCAGAATCCCTGGGAGCATTTAGAAGAACCCAGCATGCCCAGGCTGCAACCCCAGAGTTCTGATTCCAATTGTCTTTGGGCGAGGCCCAGGCATTGGAATAAGAGCTCCTCAGATGGTTCCAATGAATAGCCCGCAGTGAGGACTACTGCTCTGACAGCTTCCTGACACACACAGGACAAAACCCAAGGTCCCTGTTATGGCCCACAAGGCCTTATGTGATCAATTTGAGTCCCCTGTCCCTCGTCTCTTGCTCACCACACTCCAGACACAGGAGCCTCTTTGCTGTTCTCAAACACGCCAACCAAATTCCCACGTCAGGGACTTTGCCCTTTTTAGGGTCCCTTCTGGAATGTTCTTCCCCTAGGCATTTGCCGGTCTTGCTCCCTTACAGCATTCAAGTCTCTGCTCAAATGTCACCTCCTCAGAGAAGCCCTCCTTGGACATCCCATCTGAAATATCAGCCTTCACCACTCACCATCTCCTTACTGTTTATTTTTGCTTCATAATGCTTGAAGCACATAGCATCAACACCTGATATGTCTCAGTTTATCTGGCCCGCATCAACGCCTGGAAAACAGAAGCTTAATAAATATTTTTGAACGAATAGAGAGGATGAGGATAGATGTAAAATAATGCAAACTCTGGCATGTCGGAAGTGCTTGATAAATGTTTCTTTCACAACTGTATACATAAAGCCAGTTGCTCTCACATGTGACCTTGTGACCTACTACTGAGGAGGTGACCCCTGTTGGAATTTGTATGAGTCCCATAGAGAATCAAAGTCCACAAACGCCAGTAGCAAGAAACTTCCAGCTATAGAAATACCCAGGATCTGATATAGCCTTCTGATAGGCACTCATGAAAAATTCCTAATAAGATATTTCTGACCACAAAAAGCTGTTGGTTGGGCCACGTTTTCCAAAGCACATTCTCTTCTGCCACCTTGTGTCCAAGATGGGAAACTTCTGTACAAACAGTGTGCGATGACCTCGCTTCGGCAAAAGAAAAGTTCAGGGCTGCTGGGCTTGCCCAGAGCCGTTTTGCAAAACAATTGTAATCATTTGACTAAGTCCAGTTTCCCAAGCTTCCTTTTTTTTTTTTTTTTAAGAAACGTAAGAAACCTGAAGTGACTGCCTCTTTCGGTGGCTTCTGCTGGAAGGACAGCTGAGAGAAATAACTGAGGGTCACCTCCCCAGAGCCTAGCTGTCCCTGAACTTTGTTCTCCCACCCTGACACAGTCCCATAGTTAACTGGTCACAACTAGACCCTGATGGTTCGGTCTGGACACTCAGTAACCGCTCATTAACACCACGACAGCAGGCTTTTTCAATCGTGTACCCCCACTTACATTAAGCCACATTTAGCTCAGAGCAGGTTACCGAACAGTCACTGTTGAAGGAATGAGGTAACAGCTGCTGGAACTTACAGAGCACTTATTATACGCCACGCACTGCAGGAAGCCCTAGCACTTTACAGACACCAGCTCCTAAAATTA
This sequence comes from Cynopterus sphinx, assembly GCA_030015415.1. Lineage (NCBI taxonomy): Eukaryota > Metazoa > Chordata > Mammalia > Chiroptera > Pteropodidae > Cynopterus > Cynopterus sphinx. The sequence goes on from CM057381.1 coordinate 35,928,226, forward strand.
GGGTGACCAACTTGTCCTGGTTTGCCCAGGAATGTCCAGGGGACTGACTCAGTTTCTGACAGACAGGGACAGTTTATCCCTGTATTTATCAGCACAGGCTGCCATAACAATATACCACACACTTGGGGGCTTAAACTACACAACAGCAATTAACTGTCTTACAGTTCTGGAGGCTGGAAGTCCAAGGTCAAGATACTAATGTGGTTGTTTTCTAGTGAGACCTCTCCTCCTGGCTTTTCGACTGCTGCCTTCTCACTGCAGAGAGGGGAGATCTCCTTTCCTCGTCTAAGGACACGGATTCCATTGTCAGGGCTCACTCACTCACTCCTGGGTTGCCTGCTCTGGGTCCTTAGTACTTATCGGACACACATGGGCTGTGACTTTGAGTAGCTGAGTGGGACATACAGTCTCACCTCGTTTCATTAAGCTTTGCTTTATTGTGCTTCACAGATGTTACAGTTTTAACAAATTAGAGGCAAGACCCTCCCCCAGCAAAAAGGTTATTACTCACTTTATCGTTGACACTTGCTTTGTGGTGGTCTGGACCTGCAATGCTTCCCAGGTATGCCTGTACTGAGAACCAAACCAAGGACCTGAGTTAAGACTCGTGACTTACTGAAGTTTAGTCTCACTGAAGGCTGGTCTTATCGAAGGCTAGAATCCAGGCCGAACAGCAGGGGGCAACAGAGAATGTCATCTCTGCCCAAAGGTGCAGTTTAGGAAAGGGCTCTTGTCACCTTTTGCAGGCAGCTACAAAGCTGGGGAAACCTGTCCAATGAAGTTCTGTGACAGATGGCCTGTACCTCCCTTCTCTCTTTCCTGTGGTGATGGTGGACAGAGAATGCTTTAGGAGGCCACTCTGAAATGGAAACTGTTAAGGAAAATACTCCTCTGTGGAATGGGAATAATAATAGTAATCTACATTATCGGGCTATTGCAAGGATTACATGCTTGTATACTTCATGAAATAGAGTGCATAACATGCTGTGCATGCATAACATGCGCATATCCAGTGTCCAACAAAGGTTAACTACCACTCTTTGTCATAAAAAAAAAAGGCTACAAAAATAAAAATTCTGGAATGCATGACAAAAACCCATGGCTAAATGGTCAATAAAAATCAAATGTGAACATACTTTTAATGAAACAATTTTGTAAAATCTAAGATAGATTAGAAAACAAATATTTTACTGTCTTGAAATAAAGAACAGTCATAGAATAAAAAATATTATGGAGAAATGTGTAAACAAAGGTCACTATGAAAAAGATTTGTATGTACATTATAAACACTGCCCAAAATATTCCGGCTTTTTGATATAAGCAATGAAGTCCTGCTATTTCCAATGAAAGCATTTCCATTAACATGAGTTGCCAAGGTGAATAGTACTTTAACAGTAGCCAGCCTTTCAGGTCAGTGTACTATTCTGATTATACATTGATTAGCCCAGAACTTAGAGAAAGGCATAAAGCACAAAAAAATGGGGACCGAAGAAAGGGCAGAAGACCAGAGGTTACTGACCTGTCTTCATCCACCCATGCCCCATGACATTTGTCATTGTCTAATGTCTCTCATCTAGAACACTAATGCTGGCACTCATCAGTCTTGATTATGTTTAGAAGAAGTGGAGAAAAGCTACAGGGAAGATAACTCTGGAAATTCAGTTCTGATGGGCAAAGTCCCCAGTTCCCCTCTAAGCCGTCGTCATATCCTTTAAAGGTTAATGCAGGTGATGTAGGTGTCGTTTCCATCTATATGCAAAGCAATCTACAGTGTTAACAGCAGAGTTGATAGAGGGGCATGCCACCACTCAAATATTTTTAAATCTATTGTATGCCAGACACCCTCAAAGGATTTTTAAGACTTCAGGATGTCTAGTGTTCTGTTTGTTTCATAGGAAAAAGAAATGAGATCTAAAACGTCCAGAGTGGCCCAAATTTACTCAGAGGCTATATGAGAAGTTAGGACCAAAACATCTCTTGAGGGTTTAGGATTACTTCTCTTTTATTGACAAGGCAGGAGTAATGAAAACATTGCTCAACTGTCATTGTTGGTTTCCCACATCAAAAGAAAGGAACAGATAGAAGTTAGAGGGTAAAAGCAAGGGGAGAGACATTAGTCATCCCTTATAGCCAGTCTTTTACACTAGAGTTCGTTACTCAGGCTCATCAAATCGTTACTGAATGTTCAGTTCTCTGGCCCTTCCATCTCACTCCTCCTAGCCCAAGAAGTTTAAGACATTTGGCACGTAGAGGACTACCACGTTCTGGAGATTGAATGCGGAACAGGGCACATACAGAGCTTTCAGTCTAGAGAAAGCTGGAGAGTTACGACACACTGAGGAATGTGGTTAGGGAAACTCTTGGAGGAAGTAGCTTGAATCCTGAAAATAGGAGGGTTGAGCCAGACAGAAGTGGAGAGTGAGCAGTGCTAAGTGTCTTAGGACCTGATTTTTTTTTTTTTTTTGTCTTTGACCTGGAAATAAGAACTCAATGTATTCCAAGAACTAGAAGAAACTCGATGTTGGCTGGATCAGAGTATGCAAAGGGGAAGGAGACACGTACAGAGGAAAAAAGAGCCATATGGGCCCAGTTAAGGAATGAGCATTGATCCTAAGAATGGGGAAAGTCTTCAGTAAGGTTTGATCATCCCATTTGCATTTCTCACTTTGGACTTTGAGTACTTTTCTTTATTCCATCTCCACAGGTCAATGACAAGCTTGTGCATGAAGCATCTTAGAGGTCCAACATAGGTCCTTCCTCTTAATCCAGGAACCAGTTCCAACATTCAGAGCTATGTACAAGTTTGTCTAAGAATAGTTGCTTGATTTTTCAGGAATACCAAAGTAGACTCATTCTGGGTCTGAAACCTGGAAATGGTTAAATGATAAATACAGGATGAATTAGGCAGTTTTTATAATGTTTTGGAGGAATTTTTATTTGAGCAGAAAAATGGTCACGAGTATCGAGAAAAACACTTTGAGATGATAAATATACACATAGGAAGATCCTGGTAAGAAAAGAGAAATGTAGATATATATATATCCTTGGGGAAATAGAAGAGAAAGAATTAAATCACAATATTTCATGCTCCTGGAATTTATTATATGTGGGCATTTCTTTTGTTCATGCTTTTATCAACTTCTTATGAAATTTTAATGAGTGTGCACAGTTTCTACAATCAGGAAACATGTTAAGGATTTTTTTACCCTACCCAAAGACACATAGACACTTATTCTTAAGAACAGGAATTTATTTCATAACATTGAAACTCCAAAAATCATTATTGGCTTTTGTCTGAGAGATATTTTGAGTTGTACATAATTTAAAAAAAGGTGGGGACTGGAAAAACAAAGGAAAAAACAAAAGAAAAAGGTTAATATTAGCTGGTGCTACTATCGCAAAGCCTATCAATTCACTTTCACAGTCTTGTGCCTCATTTAGCATTGTTTTCATAAAGTGTTAGAATGCAAAAAACATAGAACTTTGCCATCCTTTCAAAAATTTAGTCCAAAATAATTTCATCTGTGTAGTAGGAAAGGAGTTAAATGCAGGATATGCTCTCAGGGTTGCAAGAGAGAGAGAAAGAGAGAGAGAGAGAGAGAGAGAGAGAGAGAGAGAGAGAGAGAGAGAGAGAGAGAGCATGTGTGTGTGTGTACTCATGTACACTTTAAATAAGACTTCTCTTAAAATAAAAAAGACTTTTTCCAGTTTTAGTTTCATTGATGGTTTCTTAGAAAATAGGCTTCTTGGCTTGGTTCACAATTCTGAAGCCTTCAGAGTGTCCTGCCACCTGGGGACAAGAGTCAGGGTCTGTTCTGGGCCCAGTCCATCCTCCACTTGCTTGCTGACATTCACATCTGTGTTTGTGAGACGGGATCCAATGTGTAATATGGATTTTCTGGTTTTTTTTTTTCTTCATCTTTATCAAACTGAGCTTTAATCTCTGCCGGATTGACGTAAGTATAGAATCGAGCCATGATGGCAAAGACGATACAGACAACCAGAAGCAACGCAGCAAATAGAATGTACTCAGCCCACTTTAAAGAAGTCAGAGTTGGAGGAAGAAAAAAAACAGAAACAATACAAGTTATGCAGTGTATATGGCATGGGTATATTTTCTGGCTGTGTCTGGATAGAAGGTGCTTTTAAATTGCTATAGAAAATTGGTAGGCCACTGCCATAAATGTCATGGTCAGTTGTTGCCACAGATACAGAAGGGCCACTTTTTCTTGAATGCATGAGTTTAAAGATAATGTGTGTGTGTGTGTGTGTGTGTGTGTGTGTGTGTTTAATAGCACTGGAAAGCAGCAATATAAAACTTTGGAAAAATTAGAGAAAATATCTGAAAAACCCAAGTCTTAAGGCATTTAGCTGGTGCCCTGAAGGATGGAGACCAAGAGAGCACCAGGCAGCACTCTTGAAAGAAAAAGAACACAATGAACTGTTTGCAGTTAAGACTCTTGTCTTAATCCTCCACAGTGCCTTGAGGTCATGAGCATGCAGATGCTCTGGTGAGACCCAGTAGGGGAAGTGAAATTGTTGGTCTCAGGTAAGGGACAACTTCCTTTGGAGGTATATATGCTAATGTGCTGAAGGGGGGAGCTTAAGTATCATAAAAAGCCCTTACTTTATTGTAGCTGAATATATTACAACCACCTTTATAATGGCTTTAACTTCAGGTATTATGACAGTTTCTAGATAACATGTCTGGTTTGAGACCATTAAGTTGCATTCACTGAAGCTGAGGAAGTCTTTACATTGACAGTAAAACGCATTAAGGTGTATGCACATTAACCCAATCTGGTTATGTTGGTTGTCAATTTCCAGCTGCGTAACACCCAGGGGAAATAAGAATCAGCACATGCTTGGCCCGAAGACCATTTTGTAACGGCCCTATCTGGCTGGCCTGGCAGTTTTATTCAGCCACTAGCTGAGATGACCATTAATAGCACAGAGATACATGCAATCTCCTTTTCCAACCCATACCTGTTCACTGAACTGGCCTGCCTCTGCCACAATAAGCACTATGATGTTGCCAACAGCCACTGTCAATAGCCATCCTGCTTGAAGCACCGACTTCATGTTGGAAGGAGCCTGAGGAAGCAAAGAGAATCTCAAACTAGATATCAACCTTAGCAGCAGAACACAACTCACCTAGGCATTCCATTAAATGGTCTACCCTAAAAATGCACATTAAAAGTCAAGCTGGTTTAAATGTAAAAGGGATAATTGCTTGGATAGCCAGATACCCCAAATGCTCAAGTTGCAGGAACATACAAAGATTTCTTTTTCACTCTCCACATACTTGCCAAGTTGCCACCCTAGTTAAATGAACAAATCTACAGATGATCTGATTCTGTTTCTACAGAAGAGTGTCCAGGTGAAGCCACCCAGCACGACACAGGAGGCTGCTTTCTGAGCCGTGAGCGTGCTCTCTTGTGAGCTATCTTGACATGTCTTCAAAACTTCTCTTTAAACTCTTGTCACCTGTGTTAGAGTTATCTCCTTTATTAGACCGCGAGGTCACTGCAGAAAGGGATTATCCAGTTCACATTTACAATCTTTACTGCAAAACTTTCTGCCAAAAAGGTGCTAGATATTGTGGGGATGCAATGACTTTAACTGCAGTTTTGTTAAAATCATTTATCAAAATTAAGAAATTAAGCTCTAAATCAGATATCAGCAAAACTTGCCTCATTAGTATAATATACATAAAATCAATAAAATACATATATTTTTGTCTTTTAAAAGCTAGGCCTTAATTAGTGTTTATTAGGAGCTAAAGAGAGACCTTAAGGATAATGAGGCCACACACCTGGAAATGAGCACTATTATGACTTATGACTCGTGGATACCATCTGGTTATTTCAGAAAGCAGTCTACTGACTATTAGGATCTGGTGACAATTAATATAGTTTTTCCTACTTAGGACTATAAACCTCCGTGTATGACTGTGGGGATACAGACACATATGATATATGTACTCACAAAGCTAAACAGTAATATTCTTAGTCAATAAAGACAAGACTTGGCAATCTCAAAAACCTCATTAGGTGGAGCATACCAGAATGCTTTCTAGAATTACTGAAAGCTATAACTATGAAGTCCCAGCAGCAGTTTTGAAAGCAGGGGTGTACAGGGAGGCTGGTGAAAACAATGAAAAAGCAACCTGAGAATAGGAGAACTCCAATCCTGTGACAGAGAAAACAACCTCGCCGCAGGTCAAAAGGAAATACTGTGGGATTTGCAGAGCTATGTTAACTGTGTTGGATGAAATATCTTCAAACATCTTCGGTTCGGGGCAGCCATCACTCTAAACCGATGAGGCAAAAGTGAGAAGAAATTAAAATCGAGATCACTTCTAAAATAAAAATTGCTCAAACAAGCAAATTGAGTTTGGACTTCTAGGGTTACATCGTAGCCCTAGTATACACTTTCAATGTAAATACACAACACTGCATTTTATACTCGTGATGGCCTTTGGTAGGATTTGAAAGTGTCTTCACTAGTGTTTTTCTCTTGAATAAGAGAGTAGACTGGTAGTCAGGTACGTTTAAGACATTGCCATCTCTTTGAACTAAAAGCATCAGATACTGGTCAATGTGAACTTTCTAGTAAGAGTTAAGTCAGCTGTTCAGTTTTATTCTAATGGTGAACTTTAATGATAAATTAAAGACTTGGTGATGAACTGAATCAATTCTAAACCTATTTAAAATACAGAGCCGAATACCCCTCTCGTTAAATCATTACTCTGCCCTAAGTGTTTGAGAGGACTCAGATCAAGGAAATCTGAGTAGAACTTCTGACATGATGGAATGAGTTACTAACCTTCCTTGTGATTACATAGGTATTTGCACTACCGAATTCAAGGTTGGATGATTCAAAAGAATTCCCACACTGTTCTGGAATTCCTGCTAGGCTTAGTGTGAAGGTTTTTCTATAGGGGAAAAAAAAGAATATAGGCTAACATTCTTGTTATTAAAAGCTTAAATGTATTATTTAGACAAAAAAGACTTGAAATCCTTGAGCTTGGTACGAGGTATCCAGTATAGGTACTTACTTGCCAGAAGAAAAAAACTGGTATTCACTGCCATTGTGAGGGGCAATGTTTATATAAACTTTCCCATCCATTGTGACATTCAAATTCTCATCAAAAGCATTTACAAATCTGAAACAGAAAACCATGTATCTTGTGACTGGACTATGGAATGATTTGTTCTAAGTCACTTATGTGCACTGGAAGTTGGTCTATCCTCCCTCTGAGAACGAATTCAAGGTGTTTACAGAAGACTTTTAGAGCAAAGGCAGAAAATAAGCAACTCCGGGCTTGCCTTTGCTCATCTGCTCATGAGAACACATCTAAAAAGGAATTTGTTTAACACAGTTAAATGCCAGGAACTATTCAAAGCACTTTGTAACTAGGAACTATTTCAATGATGTTTTGAGATATTAAATATGGACTGAAATAGGTGATGGTTGCTTCCCCTTCAAGAAGGCAGCCATGCCTTTGTGTCCCTTGCTTCAGAAGCTTTAGAACTAAAGTGGTGAAGGACCAAAAACAGAAGTTGCTGAAAACCTAAAAGATAGCCTCGGACTGGGGCTTCTTTCTGGGGGTGGGTGAGGGAAGCCCATTTATTTCCTTTACCTCTAAACAGGAGCCTGGGACAGGGAGGCACTCCAAGGACTGATGAGGAAGAAGTGGACCAGTCCAGCAATCAGAAACAGTTTTGAGGAATTCCCTTTGGGTGGAGGAGACCAGTGCCTACCGGTCCTGGAGTGACAGTGACCAGCACCCAGCTGGAATAGAGCTAGGAATGGAATGCCCCCAAAGACCTCCAGTTTCTGCAAAATCCCCAAGCCCAAGCCTCACATGGAGCCAGCTGAACTGTTTGCCTTCAAGGGACCATATGGGTGGTGACAGTGTGGGGGGATGACTACAGATCCCTTCCTTAAATGTCCCAGGCTATAGAAGACCCTTACATTCTTATACTACCCCAGGGAGAAGGGTGCTGCCCAAAATAAGACCAGCTGATTTTTCCTACCAAATAGGTGAGTGAAGGTTTACAGTAGACTATCCAATTTAGAGAAGAAGAGGTTCTAACAGAGTACACCTAAGTACAGAAAATAGTAACTTCTATATCCTTAAAATGTGTGGACAAGTTTCATCAACTTGTGGCGACAAGTAAGTAATGTTGGTAAATTCTAGGAACTGGAAGAACATCTCTATGAATTCAACTCAGGTCATGATGTTCCTAGATATTCAACTTGGTATAGTTGGATGTTATTAATATAGAAAACTCAACCTGACAGGCAGAATTAATACTGCTCCAAACTGTAAAAGCTACTCTTGTCAAAGATTAAGATGAACCACTCAGAAAAAGACAGCAGGCAGAGTATGGAAGTTGAACAGTAGACCTTTCAGCCTAGGCCCTGGCTTTATCACTCATAAGCCATAAGACTAAATAAATCCCACCCTTAGACCTATTACTTATCTGACATCTCTCTCTCAGGCTGGCACAAATACCAAAAAGGATGAAAATAATCTAAAATAAATAAATAAATAAATAAATACAAGCAACATCACACATGTCACATGTGTTTTCATATGCACACACAGAAATAGTAGAGCCTAAGCAGCAAACATATTCTGAGTGCTTTGAAGGGTGAGGAGAGCAGAGTCAAAATCTATTATGCTCTTATAGTTTTGGGTCCTAGGGTCCCATCAAGGCTGAAGTTAGCTTAGGTCTCTTAGGAATACCAGGATCTAAGGCTACCAAGTGATCATGGAGTGAGATATGGAGAATGAAAACCAGCTGAGAAAATGACAAGATGGGACCAGTTCCTTAAAGAACAACCAAGAGGCTGAGAGATTCGTTCCTTTTCATTTTAAAAAATAAACTGGCTTTGTGCGATAGATTCACATACCACAAAGTTCACCCTTTTAAAGTGTACAATTCAGTGGCTTTAGGATGTCCACAGGGTTGTGCAACCATCACAACAATCTAATATTTGTCAAAGAGAAACTCGATGCCCTTTAGCAGTGACTCTCCATGCTGCCTAACTCCAGTCCTTGGCTACCACGAATCTGCTGTTCTATGGATTTGCTTGCTATTTCATGTAAATGGAATGGTACTGTATGGGGTCTTTTGTGTCTGGCTTCTTTCACTTAGCACAATGTTTTTAAGGTGCATTCATGTTATAGCATCTATCAGCACTTCCTTTTTATAGCTGAATAAAATTCCATTGTATGAATATACCATAGTTCATCAGTAGATGGGCATTTGAGTTGTTTCCACATTTTGTCTATTGTGAGTAGTGCTGCTATAAATATTCAACTAAAATTTTTGGGTAGACATATATTTTCATTTTGGGGGGTATATATTTGAGAGTGAAATTGCTGGATGATCTGGTAAATAGGTTTAACATTTTGAAGAACAGTTTTTCTAATGACTAATGATGTCGGGAAACTTCATATGCTTTGGGGCATTTGTGTATTTTCTTTGGAAAAATATCAATTCAAATACTTTGCCCCTTTAACAAACTGGGTTATTTGTCCTTTTATCATTGACTTATAAGAATTCTTTATATATTCATCATGTCTCTTATCAGATACATAATTTTCAAAAATTTTCTCTCATTCTGAGAGTTGTCTTTTTACTTTCCTGGTGACATCATTTGTAGCACAAAAGTTTTCAATTTTGATGAAGCTCAAGTTGTTGTTGCTGTTATTTTGTTGCTTGTGCTTTTGGTTACATATCTAAGAACCCATTGCCTAACTCAAGTCACAAATGCTTACTCCTATTATTCTTCTATGAATTTTATAGTCGTCACTATACTAGGTTTGTGATCCCACTGAGTTAATTTGTGTGTATGGTATCAGGTAGCGAAGGTCTAACTTCAGTCTTTTGTGTGTGGATTTCCAGTTGTTCCCGCATCATTTGTTAAACCTTCACAATTTTTTAAATGAAGTTTTCTTTTTGAATCTACTTGTGGCCAATTATGCATCACCCTCCCTTCCGCCTTAAAGTATCTTTATAGTATGACAGTTATGAAAACCAAGATTGACATAAATGAAACTTACAACTAGGCTCATGCATAGCTTTTTTCAAATCCTTAAACTGACATAGAAATAGATGATGCATACAATCACATTATCTCCACTAATGATTTCAGCAAGACACTTTTTTTACTTTTATTATCCTATTTATATTTCTTTTTTGTATTATTTATGATGCACATATGAATTTGGTATAGTAGTTTATATATAATTTATAAAAGATATCATAGTCATTGTCGGCGCATGCCCAAAATATTTTTAATGAATGTGATAAAAGGTTTAAAGACCACTTCCCTAACTTTCCACATGTGGACAAAGAAACACATATGAATGGGAATTGTGGCATTGTTTGGAAAAATGGGAATAATCTAAATTTCCTTGAATAGAGAAATAGGTAAATAAAATGTGGTATATACACGCAATGTAATATTATAGAGTGGTTTGAGTGCATGGATAAGGGATATATATGTCAATATGGCAAAATATTAAAATAATATTTTATATTATTTATATTATTTTTAAGATGACATTCACAGGACAATAACACATTATTTAAAAACATGCCAAAAACATATTTATAGATACATATGTATATTATAATATAACATTAAAAATGCATGAAAAAAGATCAATATTAAGTTCTCAACCAATTTTTGGCTGCAGTATTGCCACTTTATTTAAAAGGCTCCATTTAAGGTAGTCTATTTAAATCTTGCAACTTACAGATACCACATAATTAAAAGGATACCATTTTGCTTAAAATTCTGTGTACTCTTTCTTTAATTCATATATTTCTCAGAAATCTTCTTGAAATTCTTGAACTTGTTCTGTTTATCAGTTAGTTTCTGACTAGTTGTGCAGAACTTCCCCTTTTTCTATGGGTTGTCTCCTGGATATTACTGGAATAATAAAACCTCAGCTCTATTAAGGATTTGATGTTTTAATTAAAAGAAAAGTTTCTGGTGTATCATTTACTACCCGGGTAGGATGGTGGGGTAGTGTTGCTGATTTCACGGGTCCTTCTTTCCCAAGATCTCAATAAAGACAATTTTTTTAAAAAAGTAGTGTTAACAGCATTGGAAGAAATGATATCGCAACTCAAAGTGTCCAAAGTGTCCAAAGTTAGCAGACATTTCTGAAGAAATCAAACAGTAGGTTCTGAGGCACAAAAGTACACTTTGAGGTACAAAGGAAATCCCAGAGGCACTTCTAGCTTTGCATTCAGAATCAAATACAAAGATCAGGAAAAGGCCCAGTGACCATCATCAGCGTATTTCCTTCCACAGCTGCTGGGGCAGCAGTGGTATGTACGTGTGTATGAGAGAGAGGAACAATCTGGAGCACACAAAAGAAGGTGTTATGGACTGAACTGTGTCCCCCTTTAAATTCATGTGATGGAATCCTAACCCTCAGCACTTCAGAATGACTGTATTAAGTAAAATAAGGTCATTAGGGTAGACTTAAATCCTTTTGGTACAGTCAGTTAAAAAAATATTATAGCCATCCAAGAAACTCTCTGTGGTTTTAACTTATATTTCCTTAATGGCCAATGATGTTGAATATCTTTTCACGTGTTAGTTTGCCATTTGTATATCTTTTTTTTTGGTAAAATGTTCATTACAATCTTCTGCTCTGTTTTTAACTGGGTTATTTTCTTATTATTGAGTTTTGAGAGTAATTCTGGGTACAAATTCTTTGTCAGGTATATAATTTATAAATATTTTCTACTGGGATGTAGCTTACCCTTTTATTCTCTTCACAGTAAGATTTACAGAACAAATGTTTTTAGTTTGGATAAAATCTAATTTATCAAAATTTTCATATATGTGAAATTTTTTACAACATATATAATGGAATTATATACACAATGGAATATTACTCAGCTACAAAAAAAAAGAAATCCTGTCATTGTGACAACATGAAGGGCATTATGCTAAGTGAAATAAACCAGACAGAGAAAGATAAATACTGTAAGGTATTGCTTATATGTGGAATAAAAAAAAATGTTGAATGAACTCATAGAAAAAGAATAGAATGGTGATTGTCAGGGCTTGGTAGGTGGGAAATGGGATGTTGATTGAAGGGTGCAAACTTACAGTTCGAAGATGAATAAGTTCTGAGGATTTAATATACAATACGGTGACTATAGTTAATAACACTGTATTATTGTATACATGAAATTTGCTAAGATATTAGATCTTAAGCATTCTTATCACATACCCCAAAAAGGTTTACTGTGAGGTGACGAATGTGTTAACTTGATTGTGGTAAGTACTTCACAATGTATACACATATCATCAAATCATCACATTGTATACTCTATTATGTACAATTTTATTTGTCAATTATAACTCAATTAAACTGGAAAATCATAAACAACAAAAACAGTGCTATGATTTAATAAGAATTGCACTAAACTCATAGATCAATTTGGGAAAAATTGACATCTTTACTATATTAAGTCTTCTAATCAACAAACCCAGCATCTCTCTCCATTTATTTGGCCCTTTCTTTGATTTCTTTCATAAGCCTTTTGCAATTGCAACTCATGAATCCTGTATATTTTTTATTAGGCTTATAACTAGCATTTCATCTTTTCTGGGAGCTATTATAAATGATATTTAAAGTTTCATTTTCTAGTCATTCATTGCTAGTGTATAGAAATATGATTTTGTTGTAGTTTAGGCTTTTGTTTTTTGTTGTTTAGGCTTCAATTACACAAATATAAAGTATGTATCTTGTACCCTTTCTAAACTCACTCTTTGATTCTATAAGGTTTTTGGTGGAGTTCTTGTAATGTCCTATGTAAATAATTATGCCATCTGTGAGTAGGCATAGTTTTATTTCTTCCTTTTTAATCTAGATACTTTTACTTCTTTTTCTTGTCTGCACTGGCGTCTGGAAGGATGTTGAATAGGAGTAAAGAGAATGGATGGTCTTACCTTGTTCCTGATCTTACAGGGAGACTTCCAACTTTCAACATCAAGTATAATGGTAGCTTGGGGTATTTTTTTAGGTGTCCCTTTTCAGAGTCAGAAAATTTCATTCAATTACTAGTGTGCTGAGAGTTTTTCTCATAAATGGATACTGAATTTTATCAAATGCTTTTTCTGCATCAATTGATATGATGATATGAATTTTCTTTTTTAGTTTATTAAGATAATGAATTATATTGATCGATTTTTTTGAATATTGAACTAGACTTACCTTCTTGGGATAAATCCCATACTCTCATTTTATATCCTTGTTACAGTTGGACTTTACTATGGGTATGCATTACTTCCAAAAGAAGCTGATGTAACTTAATTCTTAAAGAAATATACATACCTGACTCCATTTTCTCCTTTTTCTGGTTTCTGGTTAAGGCCATCTTTCATCTGAGAAAGAAAAAATTTTCAAATCTAATCCATTAGAATATGTTTAGATTACCATTTCAGGCTTTGAGAAGGAGAATAATGTTGACATTTATCCTAGGAGCTAAGGGCATAATGATTGCTGGGCTCCATTCCTCAGCGCTGTGTTTGTTTGTTAGTTTTTTGTTTGTTTTGAAGTTAACATGAGCCTCTACAATTTTTGATGTTTGCTTTCTGGCGGTTCCACAGAATATTGCTTTCCAAAAATTTAAAACAAGCCATTCAACAGCTCTTTAATTAAACACATGACCCAGAAGTTTTAATTCTATATTGCAGTGCTATAGAAGCTCACCTTACAGAACACCCACAATGCCTTCATTTAGTTCAACTACACCTTCAGAGCTTCTTTATATGCTAAAAGGCATATTTAGACACCCATACTTTCTCATTAAATATTTTATATGTGTTTTTATTGCTTTTACTTGAAAAATTCACTATTTTTTAGAAACTGTTCTAACTTTCTACTCAGTGCAAATATTTAAAATTAATACAATTAAAGATATATTTTAAACTTTATCTCAAGAACTCACTGAAAATGCATATACATGCTCACATGCATTTATTCTGTGTGACTTGTACACACACACACACACACACACACACACACACCCCACACTCAAAAATTCTTCTTAAAAAATTTTAAGATTAACTCTTCCTATCCACCAATAGAACTTCTATTGGAGGTCAATTGATGTGTGTCCTTGAAGACGGGAGAAATTGAGGATTATCTAATGGAATACTACATAGGAGTAAAACAAAGTCACACCACTAAAAGACTATGCCTCCAACATCACAAATAGGAAAGAGTTCGATGTAGGTGTCTAGCTACTTACCAACTGGTAATAATTGGGGTCCCACACTAGAAGGGTGTAGCGATTGCCCTTGTCAAAGGTATTATTTACTGTAGTGACTGGTGATCCAGTAGAAGAAACGTTTATCTTGTTTGGTTTGTTCGTATCCAAAGTAATAAAATCATTTGTCTACAGTGGGGGAAGAGGAGTCATAGTGAATACCACAGAGGCTTGCTCTGCACTGTGTAACTGAACACTGTCATGACATATTATTTGACATTCCCAGTGCATATTCATACACATCTAAAAGCGCCATGGGAGAGCTGGCATTAGTTTGTCTCCATCCCCCACCACCCTTATGGACTCTGCCATAAAGTTATTTAGTATTACCACAGGAATTATACCTTCCATTTAGCATTTTACTTTTATTTTATAAAATAAATGCCATGAAAATCATTTCTGTCATTGGATGAAGTACAGCATTGGGAGAAAAGCAACAGCTCTGGAAATAATCAATTCTGGGCTACCCTAACCATCAGGAGTTGAACTTTCTTGTTTCTTCAAAATTATTAGTTTGATAGAATCTAAGGTGGTGATTCTCAACCACCTAAAGAGGAGTAAAATCAGTTCAATCAAAATCTGTGGGGTTGGGACACATTTCAGAATTTTCAAATCTCTCCAGGTGAGTCCAGTATGGATTCAAGGTTGAGACCCTCTAATCCAGACCAATGACTATCCATATTAGGGTTTTCCAATCTCAGCACTACTGACATTTGGGGCCAGATAATTCTTGTTGTGGGGAGCTATGTGTCAGCATTCCTGGCTTCTATAAAGGAGATGCCAATAGCATACTCTCAGTTGTGACAATAAAAAATACCTCCAGAGATTGTCAAATGTCTTTTAATGGTGCAAAACTGGCCCTGGTAGAGAACCACTCACCCAGACCTTGCTATTTAAAGTGTAGTTCCATGTACTGGAAGCAGCAATATCACCTGAGAACTTGTTAAAAATGCAGCATTTCAGAACTTCTGATAAATAATCTGCATTTTAACAAGCTCTCCAGGAGATTTCTAGGCACATTAAAGTTTGAGGTGCACTGGTCTAGAGTGAAAGCAAAAGGAGATCAAGATACTAAGACATTTCATATCTGAGCTCTCTCAGTATTTATAAAAAGACCACGATCAGCTTCTGCAAATCTTATTGTAACTCAGGTCAGAAGAGGAAAAGAAAATTGCATCTCCTACTTACTTGAGATAGTTGGTCAAGTGTCACCGTTTGTCCAGGAAAAGATATCGTCATGCTATCATTTCCTATATTTATTACTTTAATTTGGAATTCATTTCCTTTGGGGAAGACGGGAAGAGTTTTCTGAGCAAAATGAAAGATAATTGGCAGTGAGGTCTTCAGTCTGTATTGAAGTCACTTTCCTTCCAGCCACAGAAAGCCCGGCTGGCTGAGGGATGCTAAATACCACACACAAAGCCTTTTCCCTACGATGCTCTCTCTCAGTTCCCAGTGTCACTGAAGCAATCTACTATTTTAGCCCCATGATTCATTTTCTACAAAGTTAGCTAAGCTCAAGAGAAAGTGAGTACACTCATACTCACAACAGCCAAGAGAAAGGACCCAAGTGTCCATCAACAGGTGAATGTATAAACAAAATGTGCTAAATCCATACAATAGAATATTATTCAGCCTTTAAAAAGAAGGAAACTCTGACACATCCTATGACATGGATGAATCTTGAAGACATTACACTAAATGAAATAGCCAAACACAAAAAGACAAGTAGTGTATAATTCTTTCTTAATCCAGTGTCTAGATGAGTCAAATGTACGGAGACAGAAAGTACAATAAAAGTGGTTACCAGGGGTTGAGGAGAAGGGGAAAAGGGGAGTTTTCATTGAATGAATATAGGACTTCAGTTTGGAAAGATGAAAAGCCTTCTGAAGACTGAGTGCACAGCAGAGTGAATATCCTTAAACACTCCTGACCCATACACTTAGAAATAGTGAAGATGGTAGATTTTGTTATGTATATTTTATCACAATTTAAAAACTTTAAAACAAAAATTAAAAAGAGAGAGAAGGAGGGAGGGAGTGATAGGGGTGTGGAGAGAGCTGTTTTACTTCTTTTTTAAAATACTATATAACGCCCTATTTCTAGGACCTGACTTCAGACTAAGGGCATTAGGAGTGTTGTTTAGGCCCACGGTGGACCCAAAGACCTGTGAATTAGCTTAGGAATTAATCATTATTAGAAACATTAGAATACAAAAGGGAAGACTCATCAAAGACAATTTACACATTTTTGAAGTACTTTGTGAGTGCTGAACTTCCTCTTACTAGATCTTTTAGTTAAGATTGCAAAAGAACAAGTTCCATAAACTTCCCTCCTTAATTATAAAAACAATAATAAATGAAGTCTCCTTATGTAACTGCTATCTAGTTTTTCTCTGAATTAAAGGCACCCATTTGACCCTATTTTTGGCTGTGTCCTTTTCAATGATAAGACATTGCAGTGCACACTGTCAGAAAGGGACTGTTTTGCCCCTGTGGTACACTGTCCATAGCTCCAGGACCTAGTTTATCAGCAAAGACCCTGGCCTCCCCTAATCATCTCAGTCTTTGGAGAAAAAAGGCTTCTGAACACCCCACCTGGGCGACCCAGGAAGGCCACTGAAGAAGCAGAGAACAACTCACATCAATTTCCACCTGCACAATTGCAGCCACCACAAAAGCCATGGAAGCCAGGAACATTCCAACTGTCATCTTCTTCAAGGATCTGATGGGACAAGCAAGAGAGTGACTCTCAATTAGTCTCATTCAAACAAGCTAATGATGAGCCCTGAAGAAAGCACTCCTCTCTCACCATCCTCCTAAACAAAACTAACTTTCCCCCAAAGACTGAGAGCATCTCTTCATCTCTTACGACCAAGTCTAGAAAGGATAAATGTAATACAGCTTCTCATTTGCATCTTTACATTTAGTAGAAATTAAATGTAACTCTAATCCAAAGTATCACTAAAATTATAGTTTCTTTCTAGAAACTATAATTTTAGTGATACTTTGGATTAGAGTTAGTATTTCTATCATCTACATTATAAGGGAGGAAGAAAATTTCCTTTGCCATTTTAGGTTCTTTCTGCTGATTTATCAAATCGACATGAGATAGATTAACAAGAGAAAGTAACCAAAGATAATTACATACATTTGTATAGAAACCCTACATAAACAAGAGGTTCAGGGACAGAAAGGGAAAATGGGGTATACATGGCATCCTGAAGCAAAGAATGAGGTAAAATGCCTTGGGGCTTCAGAGGGAAGGAGGGCAATTAACAGGATGATAAGAAGAGCCTGATGTTCAGTAATTCAGATGTTTGCCCTGCCCTATAGATAGGCTATAAAGTTATTTCTGGTTATAACTTATTATGGGCAAGTCCTCAAATTTAAATCTTTAAGGGAGAGGGCTTTCAGATCAAGGCCCCCAATCTAGATTCTTCTAGGTAGTTAAGGGAGGGGCAAAAGGCTTTTTCAGGCTGCCATTAATAGTACTTTTTTAAGAACAAGTTTTCAGAAACATCGGCACACAGACCTTGAATTCAAATATATTTCTTTAAAACTCCATCACAAAGGTGGTGTTGTGGGAGAGAAGACAGGCATTCTTTCCACAGAGGCCTGGTCGCTGAGGGAGTGTAGCGTATTTGCAAAGCCCTAGGACTAACAGAACCTCATCCCAATCCCAACCCGCCAGTCACCTACGTGAAATTGAAACCACATTTTTCAATCAGAGGATACACCACCGCATCTACGATGGGGACCATGATAACGATCAGGATGGCGTTCACAGTCTGCAGAGGAAGTAGAGATGAACTGTTACCATGGTCTCAAAGGAGAGTCTGATCTCTGAAAACAACTTAAATATTTTCCTTACCTGCATCTGATCTGGCTGAATTTCAATGCTTCCCTAAAGACAGGGAGAAAAAAAGCCTCAGTGGTAAGTTTCTACACGTGATCCCTCAGAGGGCTTAGGAATGTTATGAAAGGGAATAAGAAAAAGGGCAAAGGGACTAAAACAAAGCAATAGTGACCAGGGGAGGTAAAATATCTTGATGTCTCAAACTTACAACTTTCCCATTCATAGTTGTTGCTTGTAGTGTCCACCTAGAGCCCTTAAAAAAAAAACAAAAACGAATATGTTTACTGATCATTTGGGAATGTGGGTTTTAAACATTTTACAAGTTAATGTTGACTTTTTTCCAAATCAGGAATGCAGTCTGAAATGTTACAGGATTAAAAATTTTTTCAACAACAAGTTTGTCTCTCATCTCCACTGTAATACTGAGTGAGAAGAAACAACTTGTATTTCTGCTACACGAGTTAATACAACATATGGTCCTCTCAACCCTCACGAAGGAGCTACAGTGCACTACCCTTAGATAAAGCTATCCTTGGGCAGCTCAAAGGTGCATTCCTCAGGCTTCTTGGGAAAAATGACATCACTGCAAGCTGGAAGCAGCTTCACACTCTGAGAATATTCTTTTTTATTGGCATCATAGTTTCAAGAACATTATTATTGTTAAGAGCCGTTTTGGATAGCCTAGGCTGTCCTGAAATGTGATTCCATGAAGAGAGTGAGAAATTTAAACTGGGGAAGCCTTGTTACATTCAGCCCATTTTATAGGAAAAGATGACTTAGGACCGTACGAATATATATGGTTATTTCCATGGGAGACTAAAGATGTAAATGTTTCAACATAATCTATCAAGTCCACTAGGTAGATATCACAGAAAGCCAGGAAATGTGGTGCTGTTCAAATTCTTAATATTTGTTAGTTCCTGATTACCTTATATACATTTTCTATTTTTTATCCTCACAGCCTTGCTGTGGGTTATTACTGTTTCAGAAGAGTTATGGGATTTGCCCATTACATAGCTAAAATGTGATGAGTGTATTGTTAGTGCCAACCGGACTCTATTCAACATGCAAAACTGGTCCTTAAGATGCTGGTCTAAATTCCATACTTGCAAACGAGGAGATTAATGTGTTCACTCAATTTTTTTTCCAAGAGATGGTTTACCCTTATAACAATCTTTGCACAATGAAATCACATGTTTGTAAGTTTTTTAAAAACTCCATCTTCTAAAAGAAATAATATCTTATTACTTTGGCTACTGAGCATCATACATTGAATTGTCCAACCCAAATTGAAAAATTCCTAGGCACACATCTCACAGCTGTGGAAGGAAGAGCAGGGTGACAGGCAATGATGGGGGTTCTAGTTCCCTGCTCTAAGAATGATTTCAGGGGAGCCCTTTTGCATCCCTGGATGGTGCTTTTAGACCAAGCATTCCAGTTTTGATTGGAAAATATCAAGTCCTCTCAGTTTAAATATTCTGTGGATCCTAAAAAAAGGCAATATGACCTTTTACCATGAGATAGCAGTAGAAAAACTCTATTCTCGTTTTGACCCATAAGAGTCTTGGACACTTTGATCAAGTTTTTCCTCAGGCTCTTTTACTTGACCTAATTTACATCTTTTACACCTAATTTCTTCACTTTTTTGTAACAGAAATGTGTATCGAACCATGTAGAACTGTTTTTTTTTTTTTTAAAGAAACTCAATGTAATCTAACAATAATCAAATAAATAAATAAAAAAGAAGTTGGAAGAGAATATTTTTAGGAGGTAGGTAACTAACCATGGCATGGTACATAGTAGTGCTCCCCCAAATGTTTGCTAAATGAAGATGTACAAAAATATAGTTTCACATTACCTGCTGATCGAACAAGGCCCAGAACATTGGGAGTGGAATATACAGGAACATCACCCTGGTCACCATTTTTATTTGAGTGATAAGCTGCTCCTGTAGTTGGAGTGAGAGAGGAACTGGTCAGATGCGACTCTTGTCACCCCCCGGCCAGCGGCAGTGTTAGTTTCAGTGCAGACATATTTGCATCTAGAGAAGCTGAGTGGTGATTATGGATTCCAAAGAACCCTACCCCAGGTTTCATTAGAAAACTAGAACTTCCTAAGCTGTTTCAAAGGAGGGAAAACATCTGTTTAGGAGGTAAATTACTTGGATTTAAATGAAAATTCCACCATTACCACTTAATGCTTCTATATTTGAACTAAAGTTATGTGATCACAATTACATATACTGGCAGATTATATCAAATAAAAATCTATGGAAAAGTACAATTGTTTCAGATAAATTATATTCATTGTTTACCCAGTCCTTCTCAATATAAAAAAACATTCTCCCAGAGCCTAATTTAACATGCTGATAAAGGTTATGAAGATATAGATAATAATCTGGTCCATGAAGACTTAATAATCTGAATTTCAACTGTGGATGTTCACTTTCTAGAAGGTCACTGGGGACACTGTGGCGAGAATGATCACTCACGTCATACTTCTCTTTGGCCCAGTCCAGCCAGTGCTCTCTTTTGGGAAAATCCTTACTCCGATGCCTAAATCTATTTTTGATGGCAAACTGAAAGAAGGAAGAAAAAGCAAATTTTAAAACAGAACTAATAACTTTATCAGGGAAAAGCAACAACAACAAAAAAAAGTTGTATACAGTGGTATGATGGCAATGTTAAAAGTCATAACATGAATTTATTTCTAATCTCTTATTAACTACGAGTGTGTGAGTTGGGGTAAACAAAATCATATTGTTATTACTTTGCTCTCCAGAACCTCCAGAGAGGAGCATTCAGGAGAAATATAAGGAATGACACATTTGCAATTTACATTATCTGGTAGCCATATTAAAAGCAAAAAGGAAACTAGTAAAATTCATTTAAAATAATTTTATTTAATTTAACAAACCAAAAATATGATCTTAATATGTAATCAATGTTTTAAAAAATTAATTTAAAAAATTTACATTCTTTTTTTATACCAAGTTTTTGAAATCCAGGATATATTTCACACTTATGGCACATTCCAGTTTGAATGGTAAATTTTTACCAGATATATTTGATCTGTGTTTACATTTCATAAAATTTATGTTTGAAAAACTAGATTTACATAACTAAGTTGTTCCAAATATACTTTAAAGTTTTCTAATAACCGAGTTGAGTATTGGTGTTTAAAGAGAACCAACTTTATAAAACTACATGTATAAGAAATTACAGTCTACGGCCATGCCACCCTGAATATGCTCGATCTCATCTGATTTTGGAAGATAAGCAGGGTCAGGCCTGGTTAGTACTTGGATGGGAGACCACCTAGGAAGACTGGGTGCTATAGGCATAAAATATATATCTATATCTATATATACACACACACACACACACACACACACACACACACATATATATGTATGTATGTATGTGTGTGTGTATATATATATATATGTATATATATATATTTAAATGAAGTGAAAGCCAATTTAAAATTTGGTTCAAGGTCATATATGGCTAGTAGCTACCATACTAGATAGTGGAGGTCTATATTAATGTATTATAGCCACAAAAGGAGAATAAAAACTCATTACAAAGAAATGAATTTACAAAAAAATAAATGTTATAAACATATTTTAAAATACGGTAACACTGATTTGAATACTGACCCACCCATAATAAAATTAGAGGCTTCTAAGACTCCTTGTTAGTAGTAAGAGGCCTTTAGGAAAAGCAACGTGCATTTGTAAAGTATGGTGATGGTAGGACTGTCTGGAAACAGGTGTGCTGAAAGGCGATAACTCAGAGTGATGGGCTGATTTAGGATGCTGGGAAACACAATTCTCATGACTTTAAATAGCTTGAAGTTGTTCTTTTGAAGTTTGATCTGAGTTGTCAATTTCTTGGTAAGGAAGGACTTGGAGAGATCATTGGTAAGATCCCCTCCTAGTTTGGAAAAAATCATGGAGGGAATCAATCCAATGAATGTTAGAGGAAAGTACAGTAGAAAAAGGAACAGTTGCAAGGGAAGATAACTTTTTGGATCCTGAGAGGACATGTTTATTTCACAAAGTAAAGTGCATACATATAATTTAATGCAATAAAGCCAGGCAAAGGGAAAGTAAGTGAACTTACTTTCTTAAGATAATTTCTTAATTATCTTAAGATTGCCTTTACATCCAAAAGGTCATCCACACACATTATTTTTTTAAATAAATAAGTGATACATTTCCCCCCGATTACAGAATGTATGTATTCACGAAAAAAAAAAGGGGGGGAGTAAAAGAATAGTTATTTGACTCCATTATTTAAAGATTCCTATATTCAACATTTATTTCCTGACTTAAAATGTGCCTTTATGTACATATCCCATGTAGATATATAGGGAAGAAACCACATTCTGCTTGTTGCTATCACCAAATAGTCTTTGAAAATAAGACTTCTGATGGCTGCATAAAATGGCATAGAGGACTGTAAGTTAGGCATCATTTCTTATTTTCAGCAACTTGGTGGACTTAAATTTTTGTTGTTGTAAATATTACATTGATAATCTTCAAATGTGAATGTGTGCATTATGTGTGTTCATTTTTAAAATTTATTTTTTTCAGCCTTGAATCCTAGAAGTAGGAGTACTGACACTTTTGGTGTTTTAGACTCTTGAGATACAGTGCCAAACTACACCTCTTAATTTTTGTTTCACTGCTTCCTGACAACCATCAGCCGTTGCTTGCCATCTTGACAAGAGTCACTTTGATTTGATTTTCTTTGTCCACTGATCTTATTTTATAAGTTGAAGAGCCATTTCCATCCCTCTCTTTTTGAGTTCTGTATTTGTCCTTTTCCATTAAGCGAGCCTAATTAGAAACTTTGATTTATCAAAATAGTAAAGGACACTAATAAAATGCATAAAGGAAAGTCAACACTTCTTTTGAGGGAGATAGAAGGTTCTTGGGTGACTAAATGTCATTGAGAGAGAACTCCTGAAATACTCACACCAATGCATTTGACGACTTTACCCATGATGTTACCCTGGGGCTGGACCTTCTTGTACAATATACTGCCAACGACAAACACAACTGGAGAGGGCAAAAGAGGATGTGTTAATGAGGCATTGTCAGAACTGACTGATCTAGAAGCGATTGAGAAGATGTGCTTGTATTTGAGTTAGAACCCCATTTCAAAAATATTAGGATTACTCACAGAATGGGTTTACCTATCTACCTCCCAATTTACAAAGTGCTTTTAATTCTAACAATCACAGGAGCTTCTGAGTAATGTTATATTTGTGTTCTCCCATACAAACAATGAAGCCTAATAAATATCTGCTTCCCAGAACTTGGGACAGCATAAAGACAGTCTAGCTATTTAAGCACAAGCTCTACATAAAGGGAGATAAAAGGAGTAAGTGCTTTTACATAACAGATTAAAGTATCACTCTATAAAAACAAAAAGTAGCTTAGAGAGATTCAGGCTGAGGAGTGGGGAGGAATGTGGAAGAGGCAGGCATCAGGGAAAAAACAGATTAATGTATTGATCTGAAGACAAAAACCAACTGTAGTTTTCCAGCTGCAAAGACAAGAGAAAGCTCTTTTTTGAATCTTCAGGAAAAAATAGGAACACATCTGTTGAAGTTTTTTATTTAATCATATGTGACAGAATTCATTCTATGGTCATGGTAAGAAACATAGTTACAATTATTTGCATCTGCAGCTACAGTTTTACAAAAGCAAAAGTACTTTTACAATGAGGCAATTCTTCCATGAAGCTTCTTAGAAAAGACATATTGTGAAAATAACTTAGGGGAAAAAAGGCATTTCTGAAAGATGCTCTGAAAATATAATCCTTATATCAGGATTTCTGATTATCCAACACCAGAATGCAATAATTTTAAAATATCAATGAATTGTTTGAATTCTACTTTTTTTCCTCAATTAAGAGGGCCTGAGATTTTGACAGGTGCCAATTCTCAGTCATCTTCAAGTGTGTGCCTATATTATAGATGTTCTTTATAGTTTAAGAATGATAAAGAAAAGTTTACCTGTATTCTCACCCAGTGCCAATCTTCCTCAATTCAGATATGAATAGTAAGGTACCCAATAAATGGGGTATACATTTTTTTGCCAACTAATATTTTAATCTTTAAACTTATAATTAACTGAAGCCTAATTCATGCATAAGATTGTTGCAGATAGAAACTTCTAGAGAGGGTGTTGATGCATAGGATTAGGCCTGTTTGCAATTCCTTTCTAAGAAAAAGCATAATCTTTGATGTAACAATGACTTGTACAGACCAAATGACAATTTACCTAATCCAACTTAATACAGCGTCTAGCCTAAAACAATTTTTGAAACCCTCTCTATCTTCATTTTCTTATTCAGAATTAGAGAGAAGGAATATATGAACCTTTTAGTGGAGTATGGCAGAATTAAACAATTATGAAAGAAAATGAACACATACAGAATGCTGAGCTCTTGTATAAGCCTAAGAATAAGCTAAATTGCTATGTCATAAGCAAAAGAGGTTAAAAAGGTGCATACTTGATATTATCAAGAATTGAAAAACAAACATCAGAGAAAGTGACAGTGCTGGCTGATACCTCACTTGAGCAAAGGAAGAGGCTATGGAGGCTTGAGATCATAATTTTTTCTTGTACTACTGTAATAGGTTAAATTATACTCTCTATTCTCTGCCACAGATGAGTTTAAGTCCTTATCCCCAGTACCTAGGAATGTGACTTATTTGGAAATATAATCTTTGTAGATGATCAAGTTAAGATAAGGTCATTAGAGTGGCCCTATTCTAATATCACTGGTGTCTTTAAAAGGGTGACATTTGGATACAGATATGTACAGAGCGGAAAGGCCAAAGGCAGATTGGCATCATGCTGCCTCCAGCTAGAGAGGAAGGAGAGAGGCCTGGAAGAAATTCTTTAAGTGCCTTAAGTGGGAGCATGGCCCTTCTGATGTGTTCATCTTGGACTCCCAGCCTCCAAACTGTGAGACAAATTTCTGATGGTTAAGCCCCTCAGTCTATGGTGTTTTGTTATGAGAGTTCTAAGAAATGAAGACACCTACCATCTTTCCAGCTAAACTAACTCATGTAGAAATCTCTTCACATTTCCTAGAAGTGTGAAGCCAAGTGCCAAGTGCCTAGAAGCCAGTGCCAAGAGCTAATGTGCAAACGAATGTATCTAATATACACATATATTCATCCTAGAGGGAAGATATTCTGGTAGAAACATTTTGAGATGATATATTATGGAAATCTAAATGTTTATCGGAAATATTTAAATAACAGTTGGGCCAGGTTGTCATGTCTTCAAGTTGTAGATGAGCACATGTTGATAAGAAAAGCTTTCAGCCATGGGTTCGCCTAGTCTAGCAAAATCTATCACCTTCATCTTAATCTGCCTAATAGCATCAAACCTTTAAATGTCCAACTTAATTGATTCCTTTCCATGTAAACCCTTTATAGATCCTATTCCCTCTGAAACAATATGTCAACTGTACTTTCTTTAATTCTCAGAGCGTATGTAACAGACATTTCTTCATACTACTTATTCCAATTTGTTACATAAACTTTAAAAAAATTGGTCACAAAAATTAATGTGAGGGCCTAACCTGATCATAGGATTGTATTGATTCAACTGATTTCTACTTACTCAGAGATACAGCCATGAGAGCAGCAGGAACCCCAAACGCCAGTGGGTAACAAGCTTGTTTACTGTGAATTCCGCATTGTTGAACTGGGTAGAAAACACAAGATTAGAATTCATTATGGCATTGGTAATGCTCATATTTAAAAAAATTCCTAACTGGTCATTACATATTGTTTTCACTTTATATTTTAGACTTATTCATTTGACTTATTGATGTCATTGTCAGCTAAGCAAAGCAGCTGTGTAGAAGAAAGGGCAGGAGATGGAGACAGGTTCTAATCTTAGCCCCTGAATAGATGTCTGCTCCTGGCCAAGCTAAAATCAGTTCTATGATCTATAGATTTTCTTAGTGAGGGAGATAAAAATGATCTGGGTGCTCAGTAAATAAAATTGAAAGTGCCATGGAAAATCAAGATCGTATGTTCCTGAATTCATGCCAATTAGAAAATAATTAAATGACCCAGGGCAGGGTCAACATACTTGTGTGAAGAGCCAGACAGTAAATATTTTAGGCTTTGTAAACCATTTAGTCTCTGTCCCAACAACTCAACCTGCTTTTGTAGGGTGAAAGTGGCCATAGACAATATACAAACAGATGGTCTTGTCCACATTTCTGGATTTTGCTCATGGGCCATAGGTTGACAAGACCTGTCTGAGGATCTATTTTAGCTCTGAAATTCTAGGATTGGTATGGAAGAAAATTAAGACTTTGGAAGAAACAACAGAGAATTATGAAAATCTTTCAATGGAATGATGGAGCCTCCAGGAATCTGATCCTAAAGCATTTTTAAGTTTGTCTTTGACTAGCTATTTCTCAATTCTGTAAAGAAAGAAGATAACTAGTAGAAACTGATAGTTAT
Source organism: Cynopterus sphinx (assembly GCA_030015415.1). Lineage (NCBI taxonomy): Eukaryota > Metazoa > Chordata > Mammalia > Chiroptera > Pteropodidae > Cynopterus > Cynopterus sphinx. Next base: position 35,954,916 of record CM057381.1, read on the forward strand.
GCCATGTTTCCTGTCCATAGCTATACAAATGATTCCTGTTCATAGCAATGCAAAATAAATTCTCTCCCAATAAAGAATATATCTGTTAGTAAAATCCTTATTTGAGCTGACTATAGTAGCTTTCTAGTTCCCTCATTAATACATTATATACAATCTTTATCACATGCTCATTTTATATTTGTGTGAGAGTCACGATTTTACTTTAAAAAAATTATCCTTGAATACATTCTCTAGTTCAAACATGCACAGTAGATATTCTAGGAGGTGGGGACATAGGTAGGGGAGTTGAGAATGAAAGTATGAATAAAAGTTATTCAATTTTTATATAAAATAAGTTAAAATGTGGTTTAAGTGTCATCTTCAAACTATCAGCCTATGCAGAAATAGGTAAATCCCCATAAAATATTTTATTTCACAATTTAATCTGATTCAGTGCACACATCATGATCTTGTTTTGGTCTACTTTATCCCCAGATATTCCCTTCCATGTAGAAATTCACAAACTCTCAATGGATTGTTAACAAGCACGACAATCTGAGTGCTGCCGACATCCTCTGTCTTATCCTCTTTCTTGGGCAGTTCTTTTAGAAATATCTGAGATGACAGGAAAGCAATGAATACAATTTTGCCCACTAAGTTCTTCCTGACTCACTGAACAACACTGGGGAGCAAAGCTGGAAGGCAAAAATGTATGGTTTCCACAGCTTTTCTTGTCTTATCTCTTATTATGAATGAGGACTCCACATTAGTAATAATTTAGAAAAATTGACTGCTATCATAAGGATGTTATAGATTCTTCAGTGGTCATTGGGATAAGGGGTTCAAATATGATTAGAAAAGGAGATAAAACTAGAAAGAAAAAAACCCCATATGTTGGATTTCAGTGTGAAATCCAGTATGTATCTGGTGGGCAAAATATAATGGGAGAAGAGAGGGAAAAAAACAAAAAAACAAGAATTTAAAACTTTTCACCGACTTTCTCCCCACATTTAATTAAAAAAAAAAACAAAAAAAAAACAGTTCTCTTCAGATATTTTTTACCTCTGAGAATGGGAGTGATGATAGTAGAAAGCAAACTTCCAGCATTAATGGCCAAATAAAAGATGGAAAAAAATCGGTTTCTTTGTCTTTCCTATAATAAAAAAAGATAAAGTTAAAGTATGACTTTGGCTGTGTATCAACTGATTACACGTAGCTGATGATCTGACCTTACTTCTAAATCAATTTTGGTCAATATCTTACTTTCTGGTCTACTGGAAAAGAATCAAGTGGAGAACAGACTTTGTGTCAGTGGAATTTGATTTCTGAAGGTTTATAGTTCATTTATGTGGTTTCAGGTAAAGGCACACCCTCTTACCTGGCCCTCTTCAAACTGATCTCCACCAAATGCAGATACACAGGGTTTGATTCCTCCAGTACCTAGAGCTACCAGGGCCAGGCCGATCATGGACAGTGCCCTAAAGAAAGAAGCGGGGTTATTGCCTAAATGGGAGAATCCTTAAAAGCAGGAGCCTCCTTTTTCCTAATTTTCCTCAGGGGACCAGGTACAGTGTTAAACATAGAGAAGGGACTCAACCTATATGAGAAGATGATGCACAGGAATGCAGTCTTGTCAGGTGAATGGAACTTGATCTCATGGTTCTTCAAGTTTATATCATAATTGTATGATAAGTTTATATAATAATATACTAGCTAGTAAATTTAAAACAATAGCTTAAATATTAAACAATAATTAAGAATGAATAAGTGAAATGTTTAAGTATTGTTTCTGGTACAATCATAATAGACCGATAAGCATCATTAAAAGACATTGGAAAACATGATTTAATTGCAAAACAGAATATCAGGTTATTGAATATGACCTTAACTTCTTTACAAAGTACAAAAGACTAGAAAGTAGAGAAAAATATTTATTATAATCTTTTACAATATTAAAAGGATTGTTTATAATAATTACAAGGGATTAAGGGTTATTTATTCTTATTTGCTTTTGTATTTTCCAGTTATCAATAAGTGTTTTACTTTACAAATTGAAAAAAAAAAATCACTCACAGAATTTACTAACCCTCATTTTGTAGTTTTGCAAATTTATAGTAGGTACTACAAATTTTAGGTTTTATAAATGTTTATTCCATTTCTTCTTGGCTGCGAACATTGCTTTAAAATGCTAAAAATATTTTGTGAGATAGAAAAGTCAATGAAGATGCTCAGAGAAACAATTCTTTTAAAAATCATGCTCATCTTCCTGGTTTAACTGGTGGAAGCCTCCCTTTCACTGTTCGCTTCTTAATACAACTTGCATTAAGTGCTGTCACTGAAAGCATTTTAAAACACAAAAAGAAAAGTGGCCAATTGAATATTGTACACCATGCACTTTTGTGAGAATTGTAGGTATGTTCTAATACCAACTCCATAAAATAAAATAAGCAGCTACGCTTTCTTGAATACTTATCACTTACCAGTCAATGTTCCAGGTGCTCTACCTGGATTAATGTATAACAGTCCCATATGAAGTACGTACCATTACACATGAGGAAATTTAGGCACAGAAATGGAGGAACTTGCTTAAGATCACACAATGAGTTAGGAGCATAGGCAGAATCTGAACCCACATACCCTGGCTCCAAAGTCCATTTTCTTCATGGATATTGTGGATTAGAAAACTAAGGCACAGAGAAGATAAGTTGCCCAAGTCTTACAGCTACTCTGTGGGAGAGCTGGTAACCAGGTACTGAAAGTCTGAGTGGCTGGGCTATGCTTATAACTACTCCCCTCCACCAACACAGTTCCCTGCAGGCACTAAGGGTGTTACATCAAGGGCCCTAGTCTGAACAGCAATCTAACTGACGAACAAGTCAGAAACACAGTGACTGCAGATACTAATCTGAATTTTAATAATATTTTCCCATCCCACGAGATGGTTTTGTTCAACGATTAAGAAAGTGAAACACAATAACAGGAAACAAAATAAATCTTTGTAATTTGTCTACTAGACCAGACTGCAGTGAAGGGAAATTAATCTAGCAGAGAATCATTTGTCACTAGCACGTTCCATCAAAGACTCAGAACATAGGGCTTGAACAAATGAAACTGCATTATTTTATGAAACTGCATTACTGAAAAATCACCAAAAGTATAGCACAGACAGGAAACCAAAGATACAGTCTTGAGGAAACCCAGCACTGTTTCCTCCCAAGAAGGAAAGATCAAGATTAACAGAAGTATCCTGTGCACTTGACCATGCATCACGTAAGATGTACCCCAGACAACAAGCCTTCAAGTGAGCAATGACTCCAGACAACTGTTAGGAAGATGACAGACTGAAGACTCAATGCTAAATGGCTTTCTCTGTACAGCTGATGAGGGGAGAAGGGCCTCCTTACACTTGTGGTAAAGTTCAATGAAAAAGAATAAAAGTTAGAGCACCAAACAAGCAACCAGTAGGAAGACGGAGGCAGGGCAGAAGTTAACCTCAACTCACACATGTACAGAAATATTGTCAGGAGTTCCATCGTGGTTGAAGTCTGAAAGGTCATTGATTGAGCTGATTGCCGTGACTGCCTGTCCAATCGTGTAGACAATGGATAGTGACACAATTGTCCTGTGTTTAAAGAGGTGAAGAAAATCCAAATTAATTGTGCAATTCACCACAAAAAGACCCCCTGCTTCAAACTATCAAGAGCCCAGTTATGAATATATTTGTTTCTCAAATTTGAGTAAAACTGGTAACTCTTAGAAAGGCAACTTGCTGAAGGATTTGTGACCCAGTGTGCAAGTGCAAAGTTTTGGCTGGAGGAGCCAGAAGAAGGGCAAAGATCTGTTTTATCTTTGAACTAACTGAAAGACTCAATGTCCTATTTTACCTAATTACTGAAATTTGTACTTATATCTTTAAAAAAATGACAGATACTTCTCTTGTGCCTGGTGATACTTGGCCAGAAGTGGACCACTGGTTATTTTTTGTACTGTATTGCATAATTTTTAGAGAGTGAATTTTCCTGCTTTTGCCTGTATCATGCCTCTGGCTTGGAAGAGCCTCCACTTCCTTGCTCACTGAGTCCTAGGAACTTCCTGTTAACAACTGCCTTACTGAGTGCACTGGTGGAGCTCTTCCTGACCGCCACACGCCCTCTCTGATCATCCAGCAGTGTGAGCCTTTCAGCAGCTGGGAGTTTCCTTGACTCTCAGCCCTAACATCATTAATAATAGACAGTATCCCCACTACTATTTCAAGATGAGACAAAGGTGTTATCACTCTTTGGAGGAGGGGAAAAAAACCTACTAATGCTGCCTGCATTCACTGCTAAATGCCAGGCACTGTGCCAGGCTCTGGGGATAGGCTGATAAGCAGAAACAGGGTCTAGCATGCTCTCCTAAGAGTTTTATATTTTTGATTCTTTGTTCCCAGAGTGCACCATCCCAAACCACAGCACTAATCATTATTTTTTGGCTTCCTTGTGAACAAGAAAGTTGCAAGTACTCACATGAACTTTCCCAGCCAGGAGTCGGCAATGAGAGCACCAAGAATTGGCGTCAGGTAGCACAGAGCAATAAACGTATGGTAGATGGCGGTGGACAGATTTTCGTCCCATCCGAGGAACCGTGTGAAGTACAGAATCAGGAGTGCTTTTCCAAGAGGGAACGGGGAGGGGAAGAAAAGCACAGTTAGGAGTGGCTGCAGCAAATCACGCTCTTCACGCAAAGGGGTGAGGTGTCAAAAACAGTTACCTCTCATTCCATAGTAGGAAAACCTTTCACAGAATTCATTGACCACGATGAAGAAGATGCTCAGGGGATAGCCGAAGCAACTCTGACAAGAAGAAACGGTTTAGCGTTAAAATGTGCTCCTCCCTGCTAACGGTATGAAAAGTAGCCCATGCCTATTTAGAAACTTGTCAGTGACTATCCAGAGGTGGAATACAGAATTAAAACAAATTTATTCCCTTCCACTCCACAGAGATGACAATAAAATAAAGCATCTAATTTTAGTATTAGTCTGAGAAGGACTCTACACAGCATTTCCTAAAGAGAAGGAATGTCACACAGAAATTCAGGACTGTCCTCTCATTCATGTTAGATGCATGATGCACATTTGTTATGTGAATGAAGCACAACTGACTGGGGCAAAACGGACTGCCGAGTTTATAAGATGAAGCTATGCGGAGAAAAAGAAAATGAAGACTCACCGGTGGTTTGGACATTCCTGAAAGAAAAACAAAATGCCGCTATTAAAGTCAAATAATTAGAATATTCTTTGCTGAGTCTGAACTCAAACCCTCTGATTTTTCCTGGCAGTCATACATATTGCCCAGACAGCTCCAGCCCTCTCCTGGATCCCAGACTGAGGCTGTGCCTCTGATCCAGAATGGGGCCTGGCTGCTCCATTTTCTTTCAATTAGCGTCAGGCACTTCTCATGTGCGGTCAGAATTGTGAACCAGCGGCTCCGAGACCGGTGCCAAAACCATCTCCTCCTTAAAACACTTCAAAGGCTGCCCATCGCCCACAGGATAAAATACAAACTTGTAGCATGTTCTTCACTATCTCACAAAATCAGCAGATATAGGGAGGATTAAATAATGGAAATAGAAAATGCGAAAGAGTACCCACAAGGGTTCAACCACCATTCCTGTTCCCTGGGCCCACCCTCCTTCTAGCACCTTCCCCATGCAGAGAGGGGCTCCCATGGCACGCAAACATTTGTTCACTGAACATACAGTGTGCCCATCCAAAGTCCTTAATGTACAAGACAGTACATCCTTCACCAGGAATGCTCCTTTTAATGGGCTCCGTACCGTCACAAAACCTTCTCTGACCCATTACCACAGTGCAACAACAGTTTATATATTTGTCTCCACTTTCGTGGAAGAACCGTGTACTGTCCAACTCTGCACCCCATGTCTTTTCTAATACCTACCACACAGCAGAGTCCGTTGCCAGAATGAATTAGAAGAACAAGAAGAAAAAGGGTGAGAATCCAAGTGAGTTGGTATAAACCAAGAGCCACTGACTACCTTCTAAATCTGAGCGCTCTTCATCCCCACTGCCCAGCCTCTGCTCCTCTGTCGGGGAATTTCAACAAGAACTGACCCATAGTCTTGCCTTAAGTCTTAACACTTCCTCATGCTGCTTCCTACACCAGCACATTGCCCAGCACTCACCAGTGTCTGTCACACCCTAGGCCCCTTTCCATGGGGAATGATCTCTCTCCCCTTCCCCAGCCCCCACTGACCACGGCTTAGAGTTCTTTGTTGTCAGGGCCCCCTGAACACCCCTCGCCTCAATGACAAATTAGCGACCCCACAGCAGTGGCTCTCAAAGTGGAGTGTGCCTCAGCCTCACTCGGAGGGCTTGTGAGAACAGGTTGCTGGACCCCATGCCCAGAGATGCTGACTCTGCAGGTCTGGGGGGCACCTCCTCGGTTTGCATTTCTAACAAATTCTAAGGTGATGTCGACACTGCTGCGTCAGGGACCACACTCTGAGAACCTCAGACAGGTTGTTATGCTGAATTACCTGATTGATTTTTTGGCCCGAAGCCCGAGAGGGGACTTCTGTGTCAGTCCAGAGCAGGCACCAGATACAGAAGCTGGAGAGCACTCTGAAGTCACCAGCACGACTCCCCACCTCACACTCTCGCAGGTCCCCACTTGGGGCCCTTCCTCTCAGATCTGCCACCTTGTATTTTTATCATGTGCTAGTCTAGGGCCCCATCCCACAACAAAACTGCAACTCTGCCCAAGGAACCACGCTCTTGGTCCAGACCCACATCATCTTGCAGCCCCCACCCCACCACCGCTGCTGCTCCCCTTGTGGGGTGCTTCCTGATCCTGGTCACGTTGTGCTGTGGGCACGCTCTGTGTGCCCCCCAAACCCCATCTCACACCAGATGGTCTCACTTTTGCCCACTTGAGAACAGTGATGTGATTTCAATTGTTGTCCTAAGGTGGGAGATGAATGGTTCTGGTCTCACGAAGGTCCAATTCCCAACTCTACCTTCCTCTAAAAGTTTTGGAAGGAGATTCTGCAACACTAAAAGACTGTTTTTTTCCCCCGGTTAAATTTCCTTGTGGGATGACTGCTTTGAGGGATGACACCTGAAGAATGTCAGCGCGAGATCTGACCTGTGATCAAATGTCAGCCTTTTAATTTCCAGCTGTGACCCTGGGCAAGCCCATCTTCCCTTCAGACTTCCCTTCTACCAAGAGATAACATTAGCCACCACATAGGATCGCTCTAAGAGTTCCTTGTGAGAAGCTCAAGCCCATCTTTCAGTGGGAGATGCTACTGCCTCAGGATCCTCAGTACCTCACATGGTGCTTTCTTTTTTAGAGTCAAAGCGAAAGTTTATTAGAAAAGGGGTAACACTCCACAGAGTATGGTCTCCTCTCAGAGGCAGGGAGTGAGAGGGACCAAAAAAAGACGTGGAAAAGCAGTGAGTAGGGACAGACAGTGCTTTGTGCAGAGTAGAAATTAAATACTTGTTGAGTGAATACATATTCCGAAGGACCAGTCATATCAGCGATCAGGTTCCATGTTCAGAAACTGGCTCTGCCACTCGATAGTTCCATTTGCCCCTCCAAGCTCACCAACCTTTTCTACCCATTATGTTGACCTGCACAGTTTTCATCAGTTTCTCCGTGTCTTCCCAGTTTCCCATATATTTCGACCAACGGAAAGCCTTGGCAGGAGATCAGAGAGTCAGGGTATTCCTTTTCCTGGCTCCTTCCCAAAAGGTCACCATACACTGCTGTGTCCTCAAACGACAGACAGGGCTCCTCTGAAGTTGGCACTGTCCATGTTGACTCTCCCCTTTCAGGTTTTGGTCACTGTTTGGTGCCACTTTTTAGAGTTGGTTTAACAGTGAGGCCATGACCTTGCTGTTCTTTTATTTATGGTTCCCAATCTCCCACCCCTTTCTAATTAGCCTGTTGGTGAATAAATGCTCCTATTTTGAGCATGCCATTTATTTCCTGATGAGGCCATGACTGATGCAGCCCACAAGCCAGGTTTCATCACTAGACTGGGGAGAGTACCACCCTCTTCAGGAAAATAACAGGACACACGCTTTTGTAAAGCCTGCTGGCAGTCTTCAGGGCCCCTTTTCACTATAGAGGTTCTCTATCTTCGTGAGAACATTGCAGGAACTTATGATGCTCTGCCTACTTAGACTTCAGATAACACGGTCTTATAATTTTCTCCCAAACACCAGATAAAGCAGGGAGTGATACCCATGCAAGGGATCAGACTGGTCCTTGCAACGGGCCTTTTACAGAAAGGCAGGAGGAAGCTGTGAACACACAAACTCAACAGAGATAGATAGCCTGGAGCTTCACTGAGATCATATCGGTAGTGTGTTTCTCAGAATATGTTGGTTTGCAGAGAAAAACTTCTCTTGGTCAGGGAAGCACCTATAATTTTTTGCTAAATATTATTTGGCACCAATTATTTGCTAAATGTTAATGGTAAAAGTTTTGTTTACCTTGAACATAAACAAGGGAACAAAAAAGATACCAAAATGCTCAGAGAACTTAGGTCTTGCTACAACAACACTCACACCCAGAACCACATTATGGAAAATGACATTCCTGAGCTCACTCAGGGGAAAATCTGAGATTTAGTCCCCAATCATCACTCAAGAAGCTTTTTACTTTCTGACAGGTGTGCATTCCAAGAAACTACTTTTACTGTTGCAGGGCAGAGGTTGCTAAGCTTCACCTACAAAATTCAGAGCTATTTGCTGGATGTAATGTTGCAGTCAGCATTTCTTATCTCGGTACACCTGAGTCAACAGGATTGCTATCTTGGAAAGTGCAAGTACAGAAGTGGTGTTTACACGGCGCCTTAAGTATGAACTAAAATTTCAGCTGTCACCAAAGTCTGTTTACTTTGATACGTTTCTGCCTGTCCTTGGTGCTTGGTCATCGAATCGGAATATCAGAGCGGTCTGACGTTTCTAGCATCATTCGTGGGTCACTTGGATTTAACTGCTGACCAGAGGACAACAGCTGAGAATCAACCTTGCCATGAAGCTCCCTTTGTTAGTAACAAGCACAAAGCAATCACTAATCAATGCTGCTTTTATTACGATTCTAAGCCTGCAGCGCTTTTGTCTTTCTTTTGGCTAGAATATTTAATAAATGTACATTACACATTTCTATGATTGCTGACTTTGGGGGACGGGGGGTGCGGCAGGGGAAACAAGACTCTACTATTTCCCAATGACTTCATGAAATCTCTCCATTAAGGTGGATATTCCCGATTATCAAACAAAGCGCATTCCATATTTTGAACCATTTAGGGAGGGAAATGCTAGTGTTTCCTTACCAGTAAATTAAGAACTCCCTCAGCAGCATGGTGGGTGGACAGCGTGCAACTACTAGGACTTGGACTTAGGAAGGGGAGGAATGAGGCATTTTGCTGAAGTCTGAGGAGCTCTCCCCTTCAGGCACAGGGAAAAAATCCCTCCCTATTGCCACCAAGAGTGAAAATGAGTGAATAATTTAATTGTCGCATGATGTATTTGAGATGATAGTTCTAAAGTTGTACAGTGTGGCAGGCAGAACAGTGGTCCCCCAAAGATGTCCATGTCCTAATTCCTGAGCCTTGTGACTATGTTACCTTTCATGGCAAAGGAACTTTGTGCACGTGATTCAGTTAACGACCTGGAGATGGAATGCTCAACCTGGATTACCTGGGGGGAGGGGCCCAGTGTATCTCAGAGTCAAGTGAGGAGACAGGAAGGAGGAAGCAGGGGTTGGAGTGATGGCAACTGCTGAAGGGCCGCCATAAGCCAAGGAAAGTGGCGGCCTCTAGAAGATAAAAAGGAAATGGATTTTCCTCTAGAGCCTCCAGAAGAAACACAGCCCTGCTGACACCTTGGTTTTAGCCCAGTGAGACCCATTTCATATTTCTGACCTCCAGAACTGCAGGATAATAAATCTGCGATATTTTAAGACACTAAGTTTGTGGTAATTTGTTATTGCAGTAATAGGAAATAACACGTGAGTCTGCTCCGAGCGCTGTAAACATAGGTTTCTTTCACTATTTATATAGAACTAAGACTCAACCTTGCCAGCAAATTTTATTTGACAGCAAAATACTCTTTTTATTTTTTTTTCCTAAGTTACACTTTCTACCTAGGGGCTTAGAAATCTGTACTTTGCACCTGCCTTTTTGATGCGATTTGGCAGAATCTCTATTTGCTCTGCTACCTTTGCAGGCTATTGACTCTTCACTATCTGTCTCTAACACGGGAAGCTGCTTTCCGGGATTGCTATGAGGCAGGAGGTGGTCTGAAAACGGTTTTGTAAACCAGGGTTAAAACGTGTTGATTTGATCATGGTACTTATAGGCTATGCCTGCACCTCACAAGGTAGGTGATGTGAGATCCCAGGGAATACCATGATCTCTGCTAGAATACATTTAGCCTCACTCTTAGCTAAAGTGGTCTCGAAGTTAAAGTCAGAACTCCTCTCTCAGTATTGCTCCTGCATCTTGTAGAGGGGAGGACATGGAACTTTGGAATTAGGAAGCTGAACCACAGCTTGAAGACATTCTTCCTAGCCATGTGGCTTTGTTCAAGGCATTTAACCACTGGACCTCCATTTCTCCTTCTAGAGAGGCTAACATCTTCTTTGCAAGTTGCAAGATCAAATCTGTATCAATGAAATGTGTTTCGTTATTCATTGCCTCTCACGAAGACAGCTGGATAGTACAAAGGGATGTCTGCAATGGACTGACTTAAAATAAAAATAGGAGCAAGAATTTGCTGTGAGGACCCCTGGCAGGGTTGAGAAGGTGGCTCTGAAAAATAGAGGCAGGCCCCTGCAGGGTTGCTGACACTGACAGAAAGCATAAGGTCCTTACGATGTCACCTGGGGAACTTAGGCCATGAAGATTAAGACAGATAAAAGTCATTCTTCTCAAATATAAGCCACAGTGGCAAGCATTGACTTTCAATCAAGCTGCTTTTCTAATGGGTAACATTACAGTGTGTGATGTGTGGGCAGCTATAGGAATTTAAGGATTATTTTTAAATCTCCAGGGCAGTTTTCAAAGTATGGTCCCTGGACCAGCAGCAGCACCTGGGAACTCATTAGAAATGCAAACTCTCAGATCTATCCTAGACCAACGGAATCAGAAACTCTGAGGTCTGCATGTTATCAGCCCTCCCAGTGATGCTGATGTGCTAAGTTTGGGAGTGACTCGCTGCTCCAGAGTGATGCTAGACAGCATAAAGGAAAGGGCCTGGCACAAAGGTGTGCATGTTGGTTGGTGGCTGCCATCCAGGTGATCAGATCTTTTGATTTGATTCTGGCCTCTGCTTCTCTTTCCTGCTCCCTGAGCTTTATCCGCCATTCATCAGGATGACTGCGACAAACAGACACTTTGTCTTATTTTCCCTGTCCACCCTACCAACCTGAGCTTCTCTACATGGAGCATTTCAGGACAGCTCTCAAACCTTGCTGGCTCTCTGCTACCTGTGAGGTCAGACCTGCTGGTCAGCATAGCATTCAAAGCCTTTGGGGATCTGACTTCCATCCTCCTCCACCCAACGTGGAATGTGGGCACAGGACTTCTCTCTCCACGCCAGGCTTTGCATAGCTTTCCATACCATCCGGGCAGTTAGTGCCTCACCACCACTTCGGCCCCCCAAATACTTTCTCCCCATATTAGGTCTCTTTAGCCTCTTTACAACTGGCCCTGACAGAGAGAGTGTTTCTGACTTTTGAGAAATGTTAGAGCCTCATGTATCATTTTTCTTTTTCTGAGAAAAGTAGTGTGTGCCACTTCAAAAAGAGCCTAGCAGGATCTGTACCAGGCATAACTGCAGTTGATCTGAGGCAATGTTACGGGAGGCATGGGGGAAGGGGAAGGATGATGAGTGTCTTGTGTTGCACACTTGCCTTGATTTTTTTCTCCCAACAGATCAACTTTGATCAAGAAGTGAAACATATTTTTCTTTCTTTAAATGAGCGATTCCATAACAGTGGTCAGGTTTGCCTTAGAACCAATTCTGTGCCTATAACCCAATGCCCTTGTTTCTGGAGTGGCTCTTTTGGAGGTGGTTTCTTGCCTGGCTTGTTTCTTTCCTTCTTTGAGTGTTTTGCCATATTTCCCATCCTCAGAGTCCCTGCTAGTCCATGTGACACTTTTTGTGCATTAGAAAATTATGATCTTTCAGGCTGGATACTGCCTTAAGAGGCATGGTTTGATGAGTAGATATAAGTGGCTTGGCTCCTACAAAAAAAGGTGTCCCTGGGTGGATGCATTGCTAAGCAATGACACATGGGCTGCATTCCAGCCCCTAGGGGCCCTCTAGCTGGGGCCTTCATGCAGGGTGGGGCCTTCATGCAGGGTGCAGCCTGCACACCTATGGGCTGTGGCCCTGTCCATCCATTGATTTTTTAAAATAGAAATAGCGTCTTTTCCACCACCACCTTCTTTCGCACTAAGAGATCACCTATTTTTCCTTTGACATGTTAACAAATAGCTACATAAATATAGAATGCACCAGTATATGATCTTCAGAATGCCACTTTAATCAAGCCACGGGTTGTCTTGCCTGCAGCACTGCTGAAAGCCAATGAGTTATCTGTCCTTTAAGCGCTAAGAACATCAACTAAATGATAATATCATGAAGCTACTTCAGAAATGTGGGGAAACCGGTGCTAATGAGACAGCATGGGTTTTGTTAAGTTACTTTGGCATGGTGCCATCGCAGGGGACAGCTCAGCCCTGGAGCACCCGCCCCCTTGCTCTTATCTGCCCAGACAAAGGCGTGAGCCCAGCTGATATGGAATATAGGGTTTGCTGTCTAGCCCCCTGATAAGAGAGATACAGAATATAAAACTACTTAGCTACAGTCTGGCATTGGCTCCTCAGCAACAGGGAGTCTCGCATTGAGTGTTGCCATCATCATCAGTGTCTGCTGTTTTGGTGTTGGCCCTTTTTGTTGTGGGAACAGTGACCACAGGGAGCTGGCACCTTTGGCTAGTCTTCCTTCTCTGTCTGTGTGAGTAATCGCCTGCCTCGTTGTATCTTTATACATCTATCAGCCAGGCCTTGTCCTCGCCTTGTCCTGTATGTGTCTGAAAGCCATGCTTTTGCCTTTCTTTAAATCATCAGCTTCCTCAGCTTGGGGGTCCACTGGTCAGGACTGAGAGGGGCAGATCTTGGTCACTGCATTAGTTTGCTGGGGCTGCCATAACAAGGTACTGCCAATGCAGTGGCTTAAAACAACAAAAATTTATTGACTCATAGTTCTGTTGGGTAGAAATCCAAGATCAAGATGTGGGCAGAGCTGATTCCTTCTGAGGGCTGTGGGGAAAATCTATTCCAGGCACCTTCCCTAAGTTCTGGTGGGTCTACGGGCCATCTTTGACATTCTTTAACTTGGAGGAGCATCTGCTTTCATCTTCACATGATCTTCTCCCTGTGTGTCTGTGTCCAAATTTCCCCTTTTTATAAGGATACTGGTCGTATTGGATTAGGTGCCCACTCTACTCCAGTATGACCTCGTCTGAACTAATTACAACTATAACAACCCTCTTTCCAAACAAGGTCACGTCCTGAGGCACTGGGATTAGGACTGTAGCATATGAGTTTGGCAGGGGGACACAACTAACCTGTAACAGTCTGAGAGCATTTGTAGTGCACCACCTATTGCTGTAGGTTACAGATATTCTTCTACCTTTAAAAAATTTCCACACATAATTGTCTAAAATTATAGGCTTAAGAGGCCCATATTGGCTGCCTCTGATGGTTCTATAAATAACCTGTGACTTTTATCATTGTTTCCATGACTACAGATCTGCACCACTGACTGCCTTTCTTGTTCTTCTTCAGAAAGAAATGATCTCTATGAACCCCAGGATCCACTTGCCCTCAGACATGCTCAAAGACTGTATGCCTCAATTTCAGGGCAAGGGCAGCCAGGCCAAAGGGTGCTACAGAGTTTCATAGGTAGTTACACAAAACAGAAAGGTCCAGGGACAGGTGAAGGCAAGGAACAGTTACTCAGGTGGTGTCAGGAAGGCAACCCATGCTCCCCAAGTTCTTTTATCTACACCTGGACATTCTTTTATTCTAGAAGAACACCCTTTGTTCTGAACTTTAAGTTAGGCTTAATTTAAAGGCTATGACAACTGACAGGAAATAAACACATATAATCTCAGGTTAAAGAGAAGACAGACCTATCTTCAGAGCAGACCCCAAAAGGAAATAAGAGGACAGGACATGAAGGGATGCAGTTATGGGCATCCTGGACAACACACTCCCAACACAGTGAACTGTACACACTCAACAGGCAACACTAACAAGTTTAATGGCATCAGCCCTCATAATGTTATATACTGTCATAGGGGAAAACAATGCTAAAGACACACAGGTTTCACTAAATTAAAAAGAACCAGTCTTTTGGTCCTTTGGGGGGTTTGTTTTGGAGGCAATTAAGTTGGAGACCCTAAATTTTAGACACAACAATTTTTTACTCTTAGGTGTTAAATCATGAAAATTTGCTTTATGAAAATTTGCTTTATGACCACAGTCAGTGTGAAATTAGGCTACAAAGCTATGTACAGAATGCACATTTCCCCCCCTCTATGTGATATTTAGATTGCATGGGCTTCATTCCTATCATGAAAAGATAAGAAATTTCTAGGAGTGCTGGAAAAATGTTACACATATTTTAAATTTTTTTAGATATTACTTAACAACTCTTCATAGAGGTGTTTAGTGACTTATTTTTTTCCAGTCTTGTATTTTAAAATGAGCATGCATAGAAGAAACAGCTATAAAAAATTAAACATTCATAGTTAAATGCTGCCTGGAAACTGTATCCACAGGTTCACAGTGCAGTATCAGTGAAATATGGACATAATTTTTACAATAAATTTGAGGTAAATTGCCTGAGTCTATGACATCACTGAGCATTTCTGATTTACCTAATGTTATTATACACAGAGGGTGTTTTCGACATATCAATTCTGTTATTAAATGAATGGTTGTTTCAAATTGATATGACCAGGAAACCCATCTGCTTTGCTGGGGAGAAGATACTAGTTACCAAATGTTGCACCTGAGCTGAGGTTCAGACCACAGTGCCGTCAGACCACACACGAAGAATATTTCCTACTTAAAGTTATGTTTAAGTGATGTACATTTTCTATTGCCATGCGTACTGGGTTGAATAATGTGTCCCTCACATCCCCCCAAACTCGTTTCCTTCTCCGAATCTCAGGATGTGACCTTATTTGAAATAAGGTCATGGCAGACATAATGAGTTAAAATAAGGTCACACTGGAGTAGGGTGAGTCCTTAATCCAATAAGACTGGTGTCCTTATAAGCAGATAGCCATGTAACAGACAGACACACCCAGATGAGAGAGGATGTGAAGACAAACAGGGAGAAAATGGCCATGTAATCACGGGGGCAGATTAGTGTGATAGTCTACTAGACAAGGAATGCCAAGGGCTGGCAACATCACCAGAAGCAAAGAAAGAAAGGCATGAAACAGATTCTCCTCTAGAGGCTTCAGAGAGAACATGGCCCTGCCAGTACCTGGACTTTGGACTTCCAACCTCAGAACTGTGAGAGAATACATTTCTGTTGTTTTAAATCTTGCCACTTGAGGCAGATTGTAGAAGTTTTAAATGCTTAGTTCAGAGTTTTCAAGGAGTCATCTAATATGAGTACCTTTTGCGAGTTTTCCAGTCTTAAGTCTGATCTTTAAACCAAATTGCCCTTTGGGCACTGTGCTCGGTTCCACACAGCCCCACCCAGCTTCACACAGCCCCGCACAATAACCAATGACCACAAACCTTAACCCAGGGAGAGTCTCCTTCCCGCAGCCAGCAGGAGGCCTTGGCTGGTTTCCAATCTGGAGGGACTAAATCTTCCTCCTTTCTTAGGAATGTCTGTGGAAAGTCCTATCCCTTCCCTCTGGCCATGGCACTTTCCAACTGCTGCGACTGTCCTTCAGTTCTGTGCTGTCTGTGGAGGGTAGCTGTGCTTGCTCCCAGTCTCGGCAGCGAGCAAAGGCACGGTCTGGCCCGTCTGAGGTAGCCCCATTCACATCAACACCGTGAAATGACCTTGCCATCCAGTTTCCTCAGTGATATATTTCTGTCCTCTGACACCAAGGGACAGAGTTATGAAAGAGCGATAACCTGGTTCTTTCTGTTGCAACACCAGCCTATGAGTCAATGGCTCTCTTTCATCTGCTGATAATACTTCTCTCATTCTTTCACCATCCTCATATTCCACCCTTGTTTTTATTTCCTTATAAGCTCACCTGGGACACCTACCCACTTTCTGTCCTGCCGGAATGAAATCAAGATGCAGCTGCATCTGAAGGTGGGATGGCTGGGTGGTCCCACCCAGGGTTCCATTCATTCCTCTCATTAGCAGCTCCATCCTGGACAACAGATGCTGCCACATCACTGGTGAACTTTCCTGGTAGCTCAACTAGCCAGCTGACTAATCCTTCAATCTCTTCTCTGTTCTTTAGCAACTCAAAGGGCAGCAGGAAAAATTAATAAAAAAATCCAGGTATATAAAAAATAAATAATTCCACTCAGGACATGTTGCAGAGGTGTGAAAGACTATGCAAAAATTTAGCATTAATATGGCAAATCTTCCAACTTTGACAAGCCACTGTTATCTGCTGCTTTTGCTGGTCTCATAACACTTTATTCACCTCAATTATAACTCAGTGTGGGAAAATGTTGTTTATCGGCTTGTGTTCGTGCCCCTGAGAAAATGAGTTTCTTCAAGGCAGGACTATTTTATGCCCTCACGTGGTAAGTGAATACCTGCATAAATAAGTGGCATAAGCCTGCCCTCTGCCAGCCTCAGCTGGGCAAAGCGATTCATCTCTTTTCTCCCTTACATTTTTAGTCTTTGTAAGCTAATTTTTAAATTCTAGATACAAATTTACCCAAAACTTGATCATCGTGGACAACATTGGGGCCAGATTGCATTAGATCTTCTACCCATGATCTCATCTGGGGGCACCGTGGCAACATTTGGACATGGCATGGGTCAAGAAAAAGAGAGCCTGTCATTTTAGAGCTTTGGTTCTCAAACTATGGTCCTGGGACCAGCAGCATCACCTGGGAACTTGTGTAAATGCTAATCCTTGAGTCCTGCCCCAGAGCTTATTGAAGTAAAGACTCTATGGATAGGGCCAGACACCATGTTAGAAATAGCCCTCACTCAGGTGATTCTGATGCATGCTAAAGTTTGAAAGCCACTGACTTAGAGTAATATCAGCCTGAAAGAACCCAGGGTCAGAAGTTCTCTCTTCTTGCTCTCTGGGAGAAGGTTCTTCCAAGGATCTGATACCTGAGGCCCCTTCCACTGTGGAGCAACCTTAGTTTCTAGCAGCACACTTACAGCCTGTAGCAGGAGTGCCACCTTCCCTGAGACTTCAGCATTGTTCTTTGGTTTACCCAAGAGCTTTAAGAAAGAGAGAATAAAGAGGAACTTTTAAATGGCCAGGTTTGTGACATCTTAAAGCTAGTCCATCATTTATTTGCTCAGGCAGGAGGCCAACTTGAAAAACTCATTAGAATCCCATACAAAGCCAACAGGAGAGTTGGGGTTGAGGAGACAGGAATATAATAAAGTATCCTTTATTAAGTGAGTAAAAAATTCAAACCAGCCTGGAGGTACTGGCAAGAGGGAGATAGGAAAGTGCTTCATAGAACTTGAAGCTTCTTTATACTTAATTTTCAAAGTCAAATATGTGGTAAATGACAGAGCAGGATCTATGGTTTTTCAGGAACAAAGTGATTTGTGAGAGCAACAACTTAAGCATAGACACCTACAAAGCTCTGGGTAAGGGGGTGAGGTGAGGTGAAAGAAGAGAGATGGACTATTTGAAATCTTTAGTCAAAGCATCCCTAGCCCCACAAAGGCCTCAGAGGTGACTCTTCAGTCACTTGAGAGATTCTTGGACATTCTGAGACCTAACTACACAAGACAGCGTTGGGAAACTGGCCTCCTCTCCACCACCAACTCTGATCAGCACACCCATACGTTAAAGCCAAGAATTGACAAACTATGGTTCAAGGGGCAAATCTGGCCCACCACCTGTTTTGATATGGCTTGCAAGCTAAGAATGGGTTCTACATTTTTAAAGAATGAAAAAAAAATTTTTAAATACTATTTTGTGACATTAAAATTATACAAAATTCAAATGTCTGTACCCATAAAGTTTTATTAGAATATAGCTCCACCTATTTGTTTACATATTTTGAACTACAAAGGCAGAGTTGAGTAGTTGCCACAGAGACTGTATAGTCCTCAGAGCCAAAAATATTGATTTTTCTGGCTCTTTACAAAAAAAATTTGCTGACATCTCTCTAAAGGTTGGCAGTTCAAGATTCTAACCAGATACTGCATCCAGGTTAAGCTATGTATTGCTATGTTCAAATTATTTTTGTGCATCCCTGTTACTTATGTTACTATGTCTAATTAATGGCTATTGACACAGTTCTGACTCTCATCACATCCCTCACTTTCCTATGTAGTCATAACTTTTGCCCCTCCATTCCCAGGTCAAGTAAAAGAAACTAATGTGAAAATTAGTTCCAAATACACATGGGATGAAATCAGCTCAAAGCAAACATCTCTCTAAGAACATTTCCTTGCTTTTTTTCCTCCTTCTGCATTCACCAACCCTTCCAAGTATCCCCCCTTCAGTCATCAGAGGATCTGAAACAATTTGACATAATCTAAGTGCCAATGATTTTGTTCTGAAGAGAAGAGTTACTGCTACTTTTTTATTGAAAATATTTTCTAATTATTTGTTTCACTTACTAACTAAACTTAGATATCGAAAATTGAGGACTTGAAACAAAACTAATATCTGCATATAACTTTTGTTGCTAGTCACACGCTATGCCAATCTCAGCTGCAAAAAAACAAAAAAACAAAAAAAAAATTTAAGGACCAATTTGCAAACTGGGAAGGGTACATTTTGGGGAGACTGTGCTTCAAATTTTTGTTTATTTACCATTCATCAGCTACCCTGATTGGAACTATTTCAGGGAAGTTCTAACTCAGCACAGTGCTACTCGGGAGTTGGCCATCTGAAGGTCAAAATAAATAACACAGAGCACCTCCTAGAAAAGTTGCCATGAATAACAAGCAAATGGTGTTTGAGGTGGGCTCCAGGGCTCCAGCCCAGGAGTCTTCAGCCTGCGAAGCACACACTGCTGCCGCTTCTTTCTGGAACAAGCAAAATCGGCCACAACTAGAAGTCCCACGCATGAAGCCCTCAATACTGCTACTCAGAACCGTGACACTGCATGGGGCAGCGAGAGCACGCGAGCCACCTGGATGGAGTGCAGCCCCCCAGGTGTTATGCACAGACACACCTCAGTCAGTACAGACACTGAGGCCGCACTCACTTTTTGGTCTAAAGGCTGAGGAAGCAGCGAGTGGAAGCACTGAGAATGCACGTGCAGGTAAGCCAAAGCCAGACTCGGTTCCCTCACCCATGCGGTCGCACTGCGCCTGGCGGGGCCCATCCCTGGTCCAAGTCAAGGGGAGTCACTTGACCCACCCTCCCTATTTTTAAGAGAGAAGAGGGCTGGGCCCGCCTCTCGTCTCTCCCAGAACCTGCTCTCCGCTTCTGCATTTGTTCTAGTTTATTCTGAAGCAGGCAGGGTTCAGTTTTTTCCTAGATGTCCCGCCGACACTCCACGCCTAGGGAGGACCAGCCACTTGCCTCTGTGAGGCTTGAGGACAGTGGCAGAATGACACGAAGGGCCACAAATGGCCGTGCTCACTTCCTCTTGGGCCCCTCCGGAGCTCGGGGCCACCTCTCCAGCCGGCCGCGAGGGAAGCGCAGAGGCAGGCGCTGGGCGCCACGGGCGGGTGCACCTGGAGCGCGCCCGCAGCCCGCAGCGAGGGACCCCGAGCACCGAGGATGGCTGGCCGGCGGGCGGGTAGACGACGGTGCGTTCGTTCTGGTCACCTCTGCGTCCGGGCGCCCCAGGGCCCCCCCCCCGCCTCTGCGCCCCGGGAGCGCCAGGACCTCCCGGCACCGGTGATGCGGCGCCCACGACGCCCCGGGGCCCCGCGAGCCCCGGCCCCACGGACCCCCCCACCCAAGCCACCTCCCGCCGCGGGGACCCGCCTCGGGCCTGGCGCCCAGCAGCGACGCCGGCCTTCCCGGGCCCGCCGGCCCCCCGCCCGGGCCGCCCGCCCCGACCGCGCAGACCCGCTCCGCCCGCCCCGCCGCGGCCCGCACGCGGACGCCTACCCATGGCGGCGGCTCCGAGCGCTCCCTGCGACCGGCGGCGCGGCGAGTCCGGGCGGGAGGACTCTCTCTTTTTTTTCTTTAAGGTGTTGCTCCTGTGACTTTGTTTCCAGGCCCTGCCCAGCCACCTGTGCAGCTGGAGGTGTGCGGGCGTGGTGGGCAGGCCCCGCCCCGCAGGCGCCGGCCCGGCAGGGAGCAGAGGTCAGCTCACCTGCGGCCCCGTGGCCGCAGCCGGACTCTGCTGTCTCCCCGTGGGGCTGGGGGAGAGGCACAGCGGCAGGTGGGGCAGGTGGCCGCGGGAGACCTGCGCCAGGGACGCCCCAACGCGAGCGCCCAGCCCAGCCGCAGGGAGGGCTTGTTAACACGCAGGTGGGGCCCGAGAATTTGCTCTCCTAAGAAGTTCTAAGGCCATGTTGATGCTGCTGCTCTGGGGACCCCACTTTGGAAACCTCGGTGCTGAGGAAAAAACACACCTGTGTGGGCAAGCAAAGGTGCGTGAGACGTTGGCCAGTTTCACGTGCTCATGCCTGGATGCGTGGCTTCACCTGGACTGTGAACCCAGGAAAGCGTTTCTGGAGGAGTCCACCTCTCCTTCCCTTAAAAATACAACAACGACAACAAATAACAACAACAAAAATAACACAGTGATAAACTCCAGATCAGTGTTCTGTCTGACTCGAGGGGTTTGTGCTCTGCAAACACTGAGAGGAACATTAAAAAGGGAAACGAAAGCAGGGGTCTATTGCCTTAAAAAAAAAAGGTAAATATATATAACAAAAAATGTACCATCTTAACTGTTAAGTGTACATTAAGTGCCCTGAAGTACATGGACATAGTTGTGCAATCATCTTCAGAACTTTTTCATCTTTTCAAACAAATTCTGTACCCATTAAACACTAACTCTCCATTCCCCCTACCCTGGCCCCTGGCACCACCACTCTACTTTCTATCTCTATGAATTTGATTATTCTGGGTACTTCATATAGCTGGAATCAAAAGGCATTTGCCCTTCTGTGTCTGGCTTCTTTCACTTAGCATAATTTCTTCAAGGTTCATCCATATTATAGCATGTGTCAGATTTTTTCCTTTTTAAGACTGAATAATGTTCCATTGTATGCACATACCACACTTAGTGTGTCCATTCAATTGTCTCTTAACTTTTGAGTCTTAGCAATTCCCCCAGGCTAACTGGAAGACTGTGTGGGGTGTGAAGGGAGAAACCCTGGTAGCTCTGCCCTCTTTGGGCTTTCTTCATTGTACATGAAGAGGAGAAACCTCTTCAGGGAGAGGCTCAATTGATACCCACAGTGCAGCAGGTAATGTTATCTAAAGGTATGGGGGCTGCCAGTAAAAAGATTGCATCAGGTAGAAAAATGCAGCATTGACTAAAGGAAAGATAATTTTCTCCGGAAGGATTGAAAGCATGCTTCATAGTTGTTATTCCTGTCATCAGATAAGCCTTGGTGGAAAGGGAAGCTTGTGATAGTCTATTTTGATCAAATTTTTCTCAATGGAGTGGTATTTTTGTTGTTGAGCTCATGAAACAGAATCCTGGGCACTCTTGTTCTAGGCCATGTTAACCTAAAAATAAAAGGTCTTTCAAAGTGAGAGGCAACTAGCACTTATTTGAGATCAAAGAAAAGCTATTGGAGAAGCATTGATTCAGGCAGAAGCCCAAATAAGATTCCAATTAAGAAACAAAGACAAGAGGAGAAAGGGAAGGGAAACATTACATCAACAGAAGGAAGGAAGGGATTTCTATTGGTGCAGATGAGCTAATGTAGCCACACTAATTCCAAATAATGTTATTAACTCAGTCTTGCATCATAACTGCCTTCTTGCTATCTTAGCAAATGGTTCTTTGGGGCACAATATTGCCTTAGGCCCAGTCCAAAGTTTATTTTGCTCTATTTTAACATTCCGAAGGTTTGAGGCAGAAGATGTGCTAGGCAGTTCCCTAGGGTGGCAGCTCCAGCTACATTTTAAAATGGTTCGATTCATTCATTCATTCATTTATTCATTCATTCATTTTACAGCCAGTGGTTCTCCAAGTGGGGTCCTTGGACCAGTAGCATCAGTATCACCTGGAAACTTGTGAAAAAATATTCTCAGGTCCCGTCCCAGACCTTTTGAACCAGAAACTCTCTGCTGGGGTACGGCCCACTTTTCAATAGTTGTGAGGCAAACACTATTTCTTTCACATGTTTAATTCTTCATTCAGCCTTTATTTATTTATCACCTCCAAGGGCAAACTACTGTGCTAGTGATAGGCATTGGGTAAACAGTCCTACACTCACGTTCTACGTCATCTTTTAAGCATGACAAGATAGCAAGTTACTCAAGATGGAGAAGCAAAAAGAACAAAACCCAAGGAAGAGACAAGCTCTGCTGATTCTGGTACATCAGCCAATCCCTGAAATCTGCAAGAATTCTCAGGATGGTCTGGACTTGGAGGCCCGGCGTTTCTCACCAGGTGCTCTTTGGCATGTGGTGTATATAGAGGAATAACTTGGACTTGGGTGCTTCCACGTGCTCTACCCCAGCTCAAGAGAGAGTAACTTTATTTCTTATGCAACAAAAATATTAAATATTTTTTCCTCCTTAATAAAAAGATAAAAATTGTTCTCAAAAACAAAACAAAAAACCAACAACAACAAAATAGAGACAGAGAGTAACACTGCATAAGCCTCTATTTCATTCTCTCTCCTTCCCCTCAGCCCTTTATATGTTGACTTCTAGAGGCCGCTGTAACATATGACCACAAAATTGAGCTTAAAATTGGTGGCTTAAAATAACAGAAATTTATCCTCACAGTTTTGGAGGCCAGAAATCTGAAGTCAAGGTGTTGATAGAGCATTCCCTCAGAAGGCTCCAGGGGAGAATCCTTCCTTGCCTCACTCCGCTTCTGGTGGTTCCAGGTGTTCCTTGGCTTGTGGCAGTATCACTTTAATCTGTCTCTGACCTCAGGTCACCTCCTCCTCTGTGTCTTCTCTCCTTTTCTTCTCTGAGGGCACTTGTCATTAGATGTAGGGCCTACCCTAATACAGGAGCACCTCCTCTCAAGATCCTTAATTTAATTCCATCTGCAAAGACGCTTTTTCAAAATAAGGTCATATCCACCAGTTCCAGGTGTACATATTGGACAGGGGGTGCTCCACTGAACCCACTACATGTCCCCCAAAGTGCCCTATGTGCGGCACTTGAATGTGCTGAATTGGCAAGCTGGTCCTGGATTAATGGAACCGTTGCTTGGCCTCAGAGGACTGTCCTCGTGAAAACTACTGGGGGAGAAGGGAATGTCAGTGGCAACAATGAGATCAGCACAAAATGGTTGCGCCGAGTCATTCAAATCTAGACCCCTCATCATTTTCTTTTCACTGAAGAATGGTACAGAGGTTTCATAGTCTATTTCAGTAAGAATGCTGGCTTAAAAGGTGGTCTGTGAAGTTTTTCCAGTAACAAAGTGTCATTTTCTCCAGCTCTGTCCCTCAGATTGCTTGGCTTTAAAGATCTTTTAATTTAGTCTCAGATGTAGACTGAGGGGTTTTTCTATAAAGCAACGAGAACCACAATGGGGATGCTGATGGTTGAGGGGTGAACAACAAAAGTGGGTTCCACAGTCATCTATTTGAGAAGACAGAGATTCTGCAAAATGGCCTGGAATAGGGGAAGGAAGAATTTGAGGTATAAAAATATGACTAAAGGTCATTTGGAAAACAGGTTCCAGGAGAAGAGAATCAGCAACCAGTTTAAATTCATGCGAAAATACTTGTCTGGTTTCACAACTCATGCCATCTCTGATGGACCCGGGTGCCTCACACTGGTTGCTGTGAACTAGTCTGCAGAAGCACCTTGTTAAACAATATGGAGAATGCATAGAAATGTATAAGATGATTTCCTCTTAACATACGTTATAATATTTCAGAATGACTTTAGCTGTACATATTTATATCAGACCAAACTCTTCTTAAAGCAACAGAATGATAGTCCCACAATTCAGTGGTGGCTTGGTTGAGAGGGCAAAACTGAAGAGGGGGTGAGGAGGACCATGGAAATGCAAGTTTTCAGCAACATCCTAGTGCAGGGTTGGGAGGTGGACTCACAATGTTTGCTATATTAGGAAGAAAAGCTAGCAACACCACAGAATGTTTCCTGATCATCCTCCTTTGGTCAGGGAGTGGTACAATTGCAAGATTTCAAGAGCCTCACAGATGATTCGAGAGTTACTGGTTTAATAGTGTCACCTTGTGTGATCTTGGGGCAAGTCCCCTTCCCTCACTGGGGTCCATTTTCCTGTCTTGTCAAGGAGAGATTTGCCCTCTAAAACTGGGCCTGTTTTTTTCACACAGGTTCCAGAGTAGAAGCTGGTTGTGGCATTAGGTTTATTGTGAGGGAGAGAGTATTGTCACTGTTGTCCCACAGTTCTAGGCAACCAGTACTGTTTTCTGCCTCGAGAGATTTGTCTATTCTCAACATTTCATCAATGGACTTTTGGGTTCTGTCTGCTTTTTTGTAGTATTGAATTTTTTGCTGCTATAAAAATTTATGCCCATGTTTTTGTGTGGACGTATATTTTCATTTCTTTTTTGTATATACCTTGGAGTAGAATTTCTGGGTTATAAGGTATCTCTATGTACAATCATTTGAGGAACTGCCAGACTGTTTTCCAAAACAGCTGCACTATTTTACATCCCTATCAGCACTGCATGAGAGTTCTATTTTTCTCCACATCCTCACCAACGCTTGTTATTATCTGTCTTTCTGATTGATTATAGACATGTTATTTTAACATGTCTTTGCATTATGTTTTAATGTATTTATGTAAAATCTAAATATATTAAATATATTTTAATATTAGTGGAAGTATTTAAAATATTTCTTCAATCTGTTTTTTTTTTTTTTTTTTCAGAGCAAAGTGGGCAACTCCAGCTTCTTCTAGCTGTAATGACAGTATGGTCATCAGTGTGGGCAGAGTTAGTGCTAGGTTATGTCCTTACTGGTTAGGGTGGAGAGGTAAGGGGAGTAGAAAGTGCAGGGAGAGGGCGGTTATGGGGGTGGAGAAGGCAATGTCCTAGATTTAAGGATGAGGGAGGCTAAAGAATGGATAGATCATTATACTTTGAACAAAAGATCTGTTTTAAGATAATCTATAAAATGTTGATTCCCTGTGAATGGCCTGCTCTTTCTGAATCATTTCCTTCCACAGATGCCTGCTGTTCCTTAGCTACCAAGGTTTTCATGTTCTCTCTTTCCACTAAAATCTACTCTCAGGAAGAAATCTGGTAACTTACCCACACTATGAAATAAATGCCTGATAGGCCTCAAAGTGTTACTTTTTCTTGGAAATCTGCATTTTAACAGATGGAGGGATAAAGCCACCTATTTAAAAGAAACAAAGGAGACTCTAGCTGTGGAACTGAGAAAAAGGAAGATGTTTTCAGAAGCAAGTTTCTTCCTAGCACTTAGGAAATGATACCACATGGGCCAACTCCTACGTACAGGACTAGCTTGTCCCGGGACACTGGGTTGGAGTGGCTGAGGTGGAGTCCAAGTCATAGTTTCTCCATAACTTCCTCTTTCATCTTTACACCACAGCCTGGTTTACCAGCTGCTGTGTGGAAAGCTATGGGATTTAGGGACACAGGTATAACCTGGGGAGAAGAAGACCTATAACCCAAACATGGTACTCTCAGGTAGACCAGCAAAGAGGGAAAATGGGGGTACTGCTCTAGGGACACTGAGTAGTCTAAACTCTGTGATCACTGAGGGGCATACCACTATCTTACTTCAAATTACGAAAGAAAGAAACAAACAAAAAACTCAAATTATTTTTAATATGAAAACATATCACTTTAGGGGAAAAATAAAGGCTATCTAATAATTCTTCACCTCCATATGTTGAGAGCAAATAACATATTTGTCATTCTCAAATAAAGTTTACTTTTCTTAGGCACTTGGAAGAAAGTGAAAAGAGGCCCGTATGATAGCAATACAAGCAACTGTACACATTGCCTAAATCAGCAGTAGAGGTTGTTAGCTTTTCATTATCTGGAGTGTCACTACTTCACAAAGTATTAGAAAATGTATTTGAAAAAACGTCCAATTAATTAATATAAAATCCCTGGGACATGTCAAAAATAAATAAGGAAGCAGGGGTCTTTTTAATTTCTCCCGTGCTCTCTTCACTCCTCTTTGGGGGGAAAAACAAAAAACCAAAAACCCAACTCATTAGCCATTGCTTTTAGAAACCATCCCACACTTTCAGGCATAAAAATGGTAATGTTGCATGTATTATTGGTTTATGTGAAATGATGTTACAATTTATTTATCATCTGACATAAGAAAACAGATGCAAAAGCCCTATTTATTCACTTCAGGTTTAATTACGTGAAACCTGAATTTGTCAAAGTGCATCTATCTAATGATCTGCTCTAGTTAATTACTACAAATTAGAAATAATACAGGTGATGGAGTCTTGGGAATTTACTGTGAATAAATATATAATTTTGGCACCTATTTTACTCATATACAATTATTCAATTTTATTTTCTAGAATTAATAGAGATGTATCATCTCTCCAAATGCCACGAATAGCACAGACTGAGAAAATTCAGGTATTTTTATAATAGGCCACTTAATTTATCTTTCCAATTTTATATCATTTAAATCTATATTATTGGCAAGCAAAAAAAAAAGGATAAATAATTTTTTTTGAGGCAATGTATTAGTTTTCTATTCCTGCTATAACTAATCACCACAAACTGTGTGGCTTAAAACAACATTAATTTATTACAGTTATAGAGGTCAGAAGTCCAAAACGGGTCTTATGGAGCTTAAAGTCTTATGGTGGTGTTGGAGTTCAGGCGAGTCCCACCCCCCCACACCTGAAGATGTGCCTCTGTGATATGGGAATTGTGTTTAGCTCAAGGCAACTTCAAGAGAAACTTCTGACCCTCCCTTAACTATCTTTAATAATTTGAATTAGGGTCCTTGCCCATAACAATTAATTATCAGAAGTAACTTCTTTTGACCTCTCTACAGGGCAAGGCAAACTTCTGTTTACTAAATGTCTGCTCTTCTTATCATCCTGCAATGACCTTTTGAAGTCCCCAAGGCACCTTACCTCAGCTATAGTTCAGAATGCCTTACGTTCCTCAATCCCCCTCTATCTCGGAACCTTTCCTGCATGTGGGGTCTCTGACTCTCTTATGAATGTGGGGTCCCCATATATACATTTGTATTACATTTGGTGATTTTCTCTTGCTAATCTGTCTCTTATCTATTTTCTTATTGGACCAGCCAGAAGAACCGAGAGGGTAGAGGAACGTGTCTCCCTCCCCTATATTGGCAAAGCTGAGTTCCTTCTGGAAGCTCCAGGGGAGAATCTATTTTCTCGCCTTTTCTGGCTTCTAGAGGCCTCTTGTCCATTTTCAAAGCCAGCAGTGTAACATCTTCAAATCAATCATGCCTTGGAAAATGCCACAGTTCCAGTGGCTTCCCAGAATCTCTCACTGGCCCTTGCAGTCATTTTCAGGTGACTAAGAATCTTTGTAGGGTTGCCTGAGGAAATATTGCCTCTTGGGTGTAAAGCAGTCCTATAGGGACATTCACCACCTTTGGCTTGTCCAGAGATGAGCATGTAAAGGAAATGGTGCCTCCTAGGCCAACAAGCCCATGGACCGTCAGCCTCCTCTTAACACCAAGATGACCAAGAGGAGGATCCTTTAATACTTTTAAATTAATTTTTTTTGTATGCACAATTAGAACAAGCCAACTAAGAAATTAGACAGGTTGAATGAAAAAGAGAAAAAAACTATTAGAGACTGTCTCAGAATTTAAAAAGATCTTCTCCCCTAAGGTAAAGTAAAACTATGTAATTCTATCAGTATTCTGTTAAATACATTACCACCTTTAACTCAGAAATGATCTGGGCTTCTCAGTCATCATGGTAGAAGCCAGCATTCTAGCCTTATTTTGACCCAAGAGGGTCGGCAAAAATACCCTCCACCTGCACAAAGGTATCCATGTCCAAATCCCCAGAATCTGAGTGATATGCTACTTTAACTGGAAAAAAGGACTTTGCTGGTGTGATTAAATTAAAGAACTGCTACTTAAAGCAAGGAGGCTCTCAATTCTGAGAGAAACTCACCCAGGTTCACCTGATGCAACTCCAGTGGGGCATGGTAGTTCCAGGTCGGCTGGGTGGTGACGGTTTATCTCAAAGGTGTGTCAAACTAGATGCATAGTGACAGAGAGCACTTGCTTAAGGCAAAGACTAACCTTTTGCTAAAAAGCTATAGTCTGGGGCATGACTGCCCACCATGACCTGCCCAGTTAGGACTTTATGATCAGGTCACCCTGTGAGGTTACTTTCCATGGAATCACCCTTCCCCCTTTTTTTTTCTGTGCATAAGGAGAAGATGGGATAACTCTCTGGACTATTTTTGCACTTTTCCATAAGTCTAAAGTTATTTTAATATAAAAATATTTTGAAGATATGACATCTGAATAATATATTTTTTGATAGATGGTGGCAATATAAAATTTTGTACATTTTTTTATATTGTCTTATTTTTCATCCTTGAAATTTTACTTAGTGAAAAATATTTTACATTTCCAAGAGCTATTTTTACTATGTTTGAAGATGGAATATCTCCTTGAATCTCTCTGAGAATACAAATTGAAATTTCAAAATGAAATCCCCTCTTACCCCTAAATCATCTCAGGCCCTCTCCAGGGTCTCGTTCACTCATACAGGGCCTCCTCTTTTAAGTTACTGGATTTCACCCTCTGTTTGGCGAGCATTCTTTATTTGTTTGCTAAAAGAATAAAGGAATATGTAGACTTTTTTAGGCGAGGGTATGGGTTTCCCTTGCAGTTGGGCAGATAAAGGTCCCCCATGGGCCTTTCCTCTGAATGGAGAGGTGATGGTGGCAGCTCTGGTGTGTAAGGGGCAGGCCAGTGGTGCATGGGGGTGGCTCACTCTGAGCTGACTGTGCACATCTCTTCCTGACTCCACCTTCAGACCTCAGATGGGTGGCTGGATACCAGCCATGATGGGAATACTTACACCAAAGAGCCTGGCAAGTGCTACTAACCCAAGCTGTTTTTCCCCTCAGAGAGCTGATGTTAACTATTTGCCAACACATTACTGCTAAGGAAGGTTCACAAAAAGGTTTTTGTTTTAGAGGTATGTGGGTTTTAGTTTGCATTTTCCTAATGTTTAAAAACAATGAGGACTTTTTCAGGTGCCTAATAGCTATTTGTATCTTTCTGGGGAGTGGGGGAAGAGGGAAGAAACTAACTGGCAAGCATATCATTCTAAACACTTTAATATAATTTTTAAAATTCAGATTATCTAAAGATCGTAAGTTTTTGTTTCTTTTATGTTTTAATGATATGAAATCTATTATTCGTATGAAATTCTACCAGAATCTATAAAGCCCTACTATACTAAGTATTGTTCTCTTGTATCTGCTCAGACTATGCTGTGTAGATTTTTTTTTTTTTTCGAAAGAGGAAAACACAGAGTAAATGATATGAACCTAACAAGGATACAAAGACTCAGCAATTGCAGGGTAAAACTACTTCTCAAAGAGGCAAATCTATGTGCCAGCCAGTGAGTAAACTACATGAATAGAAGATAGTAAGTTTAACAAAAGCCAGGCTGTAAATCAAATAATGTTAGAGGTGGTGTTATTTTGTTACAAGGGGCATGATCCACATTTCTCTCTAATGGTTATGTAAGTCCTGTAATCGCAAAATCATTTATATGTTTATGAAATCTGTTCTTTATAAAAACTCTGTTGTTCCAGATACCAATGTGCTTTAATGAATGACTTGAAGCTTTTCCTTGTGATGACAAGCTATCAGGGATAGCTTAATATGACTATATAGAGTCTTATTTTGATTACTTGGTTCTGCTACACATGGTCCATGAACTTTTGTGGACAGGAAGAGAGGAGACAAGGCTATTTTAATGGTTTTTCAGTCTCCTTAAGGCCTTATAATAATTTCCTTTAACTCTTTGCTATTACAGTCTTAATTTTCTAACTTGCGTGAGGCTTTGTTTTGTTTGTTTTTCTTTTTTCTTTCTTTCTATGAAGGAGTAAGTTAATTGCCGAAACTTGGTGGCTTAAAACAACAGATATTTGTTTTTCATAGTTTTGGACACCAGAAGTCCAAAATCAAAACAGCCCAAATCAAAACAGTCCAAAACAGCCAGTAATGCTGTTTTCCTGGAGATGCTAGGGCAGAACCCTTCGTTTCCTCTTCTAACTCTGGTGGCTGCCGGCATTCTTCAGCTCGTGACCGCATCACTCTAATCTCTGCCCCTGTCTTTACATGGCCTTCTCCTCTTTTGTGTATCCTCAAATTTCCCTCTGTCTCCTTTTTATAAGGGTACATGTGACTATATTTAAGTCTTACCCTGTAAATCAGGCCCATTTTAACTCAACCACATCCTCAAGGACTGTTTCCATATAATTAACATTTACAAGGTCCAGGGATACAGACCTATTTTGGGGGAGGCCATTAGTCAACCTACTACACCTACTGATCTACTTTATTTTTTTACTGTTGTTAGTCAGCCTCTAAGACCCTCATCTCCTTTGGGCAAGGTCACTGGTAGCACATACAGCAACTGAGATGTCACCTCAGTGAAACATGACAGAGAGGACCACATTGGGCATAACAGACATGGTCTCAGTTAGCCAGTGGCAAGAAAAACTCATCCTAGGTGCAAAATCGTGTGACTATGGAATGGAGTTGAGTTGATGAGCACTGCGGATAGGTCTTTCTTTGAAACTGGAGATGTTACTGAAAATCTCCAGATTCCAAAATATTTGCAATGTAAATGTATTGGTAGAGTGGGCAGTTGTTTGTGAAAAGCTCATGTTTACATATTTGCATGTGCGCTAGTGCGTGCGTGTGTGTGTGTGTGTGTGTGTGTGTGTGTGTGTGTGTGTTATTCAGGGCCAGCTACATAATTTATGGTTTTGGGCCTGGTGCAAAATGAAAACATAGGGCTTCTTGTTCTGCCATTGAAGGAACTGAAATATATAGCTTTTTCTTTCTTCTACAGTTTCTCTCTTGACTTGTCATAATGTTCATTTTAATGTCATTTTAATTAAAGAAAAAATTTTAATTATTAGCATGAATTTTCCTGTTCATTTTTGTATTACACAATGCTTGTTTTAAATGTAAGTATAAGCACATATAACTCATATGCAAAATCATAAAAATTACAAAATACACATTTCATAACTTATGCATACATATGTATTTTGTGGAAACTCCATGTGAAACTAACTTACTGTTTTTATTTTATTTCTTGCTACACACACATTCTGCCAATACTCTTAAACTTCGGCTTGCTAATGAGTAAGGAGGCCTGAAAGGAAAAGGAACTATGAGTTGCCCTATCTTCCTTTGTCCTTCTGTGTCATCATTTTCAGCATGGCATTGGCTAACACAGGGAACAAGAGTACAAGTATAAGAAAGGATATGATAGGGTTCCTTGGTTGTGTTTCTCAGAGCAGCATTGCCTTCTCTTTGCACTGGAAGCAAATTCTGGTTGGAAAGGAAAGTGTGGACTCTTGGGGCTGTCAGTACCCCTGCTTACTTAGTTATAGATGCAGCTCTTTACCTTGTACCCACTCTGGGTCTTGCTGAACTCCCACACATCACAGGTCCACTGGAATCTCATGGGCTGTAGTGAAGGCGATATGCAGAGGGAGAAGCAAGGAATAGTGGCAGATGACGCATATGAGTGTGTCTCTCATGCTTATGCTCCAGTGTCCTATCAAACTTCACTTGCAAAACACAAATGCAAAGATAGAATTAAGAATTTCAAGGTGGTACAGCAGAGCATTAAATGAAGTACGGGTCCTTTCTGAGCTCATGGCCCTGAGAGACTGCACAGGTCATATGCCCAGGTCATAAAGCCAGCTCAGGTTTTATTTGCCTTTACAAAGTATAAAATGTTTAAGGATTGATTGTTCGTTTTGAGTTCTTTTATATCTTCTCCAACCCAGGCTTTACTAGCATCACTGTTAGTAAAATACTATAAATCCCTCAAGGTCTGGAGTTTGGCATACCTGATTTGGAATCTCAGTTTTCTTCCTTATTTTGTGATTTAACCTTTCTAACCACAAATGGAAAAATGCAGATAATGATACTTAACTCATGGTGGTGTCATGGGGATTAAGGGCATAACATATAAACTGTCTAGTCCTAGGACTCCCATAGAACAAGGAAATGCTGAAAAATGGAAGCAATTTTTATAAAGAGAGAGCACTATTTGCATATGTGTAATGGTGTCGAAGAAATGGCATGAGATGAGTAGACCTGAAAACGTAGGATTCCAGCTTAATCAAACAATAGCTAGGTGAACTTGGATAAGTCACTTCTCTTTTAATGGATGTGTTCCCTGTCTGTAAAACAGCAATACAAGTACTTTTCTCATTAACTTACAGATAGTATATATGAAAGTACTCTGTCAAATAGCATCAAATGTTAGGCTCTGTTCCAGCAGACTGCCACATTTATTGAGTTGTGATAGATGACAATCATTTAAAAGAAGCAGGAACTGAGAGAGAAACTTCGCTTGTTCTTTTATTTTCAGTCTTTCTAAATCACATTGTTTTAGCTGTGTCTCTTGCAAACAGCACAGAGTTGTGATTTGCTTTGGGAGCCAATCTGCAACTTTTATTTAATGAGTGAGTTAATCCCATTTATAGATGTTTGACTTTAGTCCTGTCGTATTATTTTATTTAACATTTTATGTTTTTATAGTCTAAAAAAGGCTTTTTATTATGTGGTCATTTCCTTTGTCTTTTTAACAGCTTTATAGAGCTATGATTTACATAACTTAAAATTTATCTACTCCAAGTGTGCAGTTTGATGAATTTTAGTTCTTTGTATTTTGGGAGGTCTTAGTTTTTCCTGATGTTTAAAGAGAAAGATTTGTATTTTTACACAAGTAGTTTATAATTACAATTTTATGTAACACCCTTACTTATCTATTTCTTCAGATATTATCAATTATTCCCTATTATGAAAAATAACATTAAAATGTTTTTTTTCATCTTGTATCCCTTTCCTCTTTTTCATCACCCAGTTTCAGGGTGTTTTCTTTCTTGGTGTTTACACATTTGTACTTATATATATGCTATACTTCTGTTACTTGATTTGTCAGCTTTAAGGATATTTTTGACTCCCAGATAGTGTAGATGAGGTAATCAACAAACCAACCTGTTCTATTCTGCACTCATATTCCTTTTACTACAAAAAGAGTTTTATTTGTTGTGTCCTTTCTAGATTCTCAAGGCTCGAAACATTTACATTTTGATGCCACTTTATTCTCATATTTGTTTTAGTTTCAATTTTATTATTAAATATACGCAGTGCTTACCATTGGTCCCTTTGCCATAATTTCCCAGTTATTTTTTGGTGAATACATTTCATTCATTCATAGTTCCTGTGGGGTTCATAGAAACCATATTACCTGAAAAATGTTCTATGGGCAAGATAAATCATGTCACTTCAGTGGGGACAAAATGAAAGCATAAAGCATACTTTCCCTTTTAATGCAAGAATCTGTGCCCAGCCAAGAAAAACAGCTTCCATTAACTTATTGTGTTACTGACCTCAGGAAATAAGGTTTTCTGGAACAAAGATTAGAGTCTTGTATTGCTTTGGGGATTCTACTCTCTAAATAGCCTACAGACAAGCAACAAGGTCAACACAGTGGAGAAGGCACTCAAAGAATGAGATTTTATTGAGCTGCTAAGTCTAGAGAAAAAAAAAAGAATTATCTGTGCAGAAATTTTTCTTATCTGTAAAACAGATAATGTTCATTTCTCATTGTCTAGGAGATTGTCTCTGAAGATCCTAAGAGATTATTATGGATGAGAACAGAGTGGATCTACAGAGTTAGATAAGCGTTAACCTTCCCTACCCCAGTCTATTTAATAATGTTTGCTCCGCAGTAAATGCAGGGGACTTTCTCTTTTTAATCTTATAAACAATTTTTCTAAACCTACTAACTGAGAAGAACTAACATCCTTCTTGAAGAAAGTTATTTTCATGTTATCAACATTAAGTGAACAATTTTTTTAGATGTCTTTTTCCCCCTCTGAATGTAAAAGTAATATATTTTCACTATACAATTTGTTGGAAAGTTCTGAAAAGTATATTAAAAATCTAGACAAAGCTTATATTAATATTTTATTATGTTTCTTTGCAGCCTTTTTCTGTACATATAAATAAACTCCATAATATTGGATCATATTATACATGTTGTTTATAACCTATTTTCACTCAATCTTATGTCCTGGACTAAGCAGTCTTAAAATTATTTTTTTAATGGCTGCAATTATTTTATTGTTAATAGATACCATAAGTAATTTAAGTTTTTCCCTTTTATTTGGGCCATTAAATTGGTTCCCTGTTTGGGGCTATTTTAAGAACACTACAATAAGCACTCTAGTACTGAAATAGTTGTGTGTCTCTCCAACTATTTCCCCAGTATAAGTTCCTAGAAATTGGAATTTTTTGGTCAAAGGGTATGGAAACAATTTTAGGCTCTCTTTAAATGCACTGTAAAATTGCCTTTCAGAAATATTTCTCTCTCCCTAACAGTGCATGAAAGTAATGAGCCAATGTATTGAACATGAAAAAAAAATTCATAAACATAAGGAGAATATTTAATGTCATTATTTTAGAAGATCTTTTACCAAGATTGCGATGTAAACTGCCTGTGCAGCATTATATAGGCAACTGGCCAATGGTTCCCCATCTTGAGTTAGAATCCTTCTGTAGCTAGGTGAGGCTCTGCTACCATTTTCCTGCTTCTTCCTTATTCCTTCTCATCTTCTGACATCTCATCTTTCACCAACCAGCTGCCCTCCACTCCCCCTGAAGATGCAGCCCACACAGTATTTTCTACAATTTGTGCAAAGCACACAACTGCAACTACATGTGTCCTCATGCTGATAACCTCATGACTCTTGGGAAACTAGTCATTGTTTGTTGTAATAACAGAGGCCACTGATGGGAGGACTTCAAGAGGATTCCATGTATACCCTTTAGCCCCAGGAAACTGTTTTTAAATAAGGAAAAGTTTAGATGGACCACACATTTGGCTGGAAGGAGAACACGTAAGCAAGGCCTATTTACTTGACCTCTTTAACCCTGAGTTGCTCCTTTCTGTAAACAAAGAAAATTATCTTTCCTGGTTGCTGTAAAGAGGAGAGGTAGTCTGTTTGCGTGTGGCATATAACAAGAGCTATTTAGGAGCTGTTTTTAATCACTGTGATTAATGGAGTGACGGGAATATACAGAAAGGCAGTGTAGAATCTAAATTGAATTGAGCATCAGTTCTCAGAGGAATTGAACTACTTGTCCTTTTGCCAACTATATTTCACTAAATCTAACATGCCAACTATTGTGAGAAGCTTCATGAATCACGAAGAAAGAAAAAAAATTACAATTAAACAATGACACAATGCTTTTTTATCACTAGCTGTATTAAGCATCTAATTTCAAAGATGCTTTAATGGGAAAACACATTTAGAATAGGTGAGTGATGGTTCACTGTGTTTCAATAGATAACCTCTGTGACTTTTGGACTTTAACTGGAGCAGGGAGCAGGGGAAGAAGACGGGCATAGGCAGGTGAGAAGCCTGAGAGCATAGCCAGGGTGGGAGCTAAAAGGACTTGGTGTTTTTTAATCCTTAACACATGCACAAATGTGCCTGAGCACGAGTTGTGTATACACAACTTAAACGCAAACCACATTTCCCAGTGATACACCTCTGAGAAGGCTGCGTGCTTAGAGATAAAAGCAAGAGGCTGTCAAAAAATTCTAGAGATTAATAAAAAGGTCGAACATCATTCTATAGTGTCTCTAATCTTTTGAAATGTGTTTTACATCTTTTCCAGGGTGATATGAGAAAATACAGATTTTACACCACAGTGTGAAAAAAAAAAATTCCAAGGATTAAGTCTTTTTTTCAAAAATATTTACTGAGCATCTATTATGTGAGTCATATTAAAAATGAAAAGCCCTTCCTCATAGAATTTACAGTCTTCTGAGACAGGCTGTGTACACTAACCAGGGACTTCTGTGTTCAGAGTGACACATGAAGAAGAAGCTCTGTGTGGTGCCACATATTATATACTTTTTATGAGCCTGGGTCCCAGAACCCATTTCCACCACTTATTGGCTTTGGAGTTTTGGACACCCAGATTTGTGGGGGTCTATGTCTCGGTTTCCTCATTTATAAGATGGGGCTTAAAATAGTACTATATTTTAAAATTATTGTGAGGACTCAATGACATTAAATGTTCATTATTGTGAGTTATAAAGCTTTATCTAAATTTCTTTTTAAATATTAAAATTCCAAAGAATATAAGAGAGTAAAAGTTCTTCCTCCCATTCCTATTCCTCAGCCACCCACTTCTCCCAACAATCACACTGTCTTCCAGAGATAATTTAGATACATATGAGTAAATGGTAGCATACCATATACGCCATTCTGCACCTTGGTTTTTTAAATTTAAAATTTAATCTTAGATATCGTTCCAAATTAGTACACATAGAAGTTTTTTATTCTTTTTTAATGGTATTGATTATTTTCTATTGCATATAACTGTATCATATATTACCTTAGAAACACCTTTTAAAAAGTATCTTTTTAAAAATAATGAAACACTTTATTCAAAATAGAAGAAATTTTACTCTCTTATACTCTTTTAAATTTTAATATTCCAAAAGAAATTTTGGGTTCTCTAAGTATGTGGCAATAAAATTTTAAAAATATATGAAATAGATAATTCCAGAAAAATTAAAAATGATATGAGACTCAGAATAAAAACTAGAATTCAGAGTTGCTATAATATATTATATAAAATGTCCAATTTTCAACAACAAAAAAATATGAGGCAGGTGAAGAAACAGGAAAGTATGACCCCATACGCCAGAGAACACAATCAATAGAAACTAATTCTGAATGGGCTCAAATACTGGATTTTGTAGAAAGCTACTTTGCAACTGGTATTACTGTGTCCAAAGAATTAAAAGAAAATATGTGGATAGTGACCTAACTTATGGGAAAATAACAACAAAGAAATTGAAACTACATAAAAGAATCAGGTAGAAATCCTATAGTTGAAAAAATACAATAACAAAAAATTAAAAACTCACAAGTTGGGCTTAACAGTAGATCTGAATTGGCTATACCTAGCAAAATTATTCTTCAAAAATAAAGGCACTAAAAAATTCCTAGTTAGACAAAGGCTGAGAAAATTCATTGCTAGCAGACCTGCCTTACAAGAAACACTAAAGTCTTTCTGCCTAAAAGGAAATAACGCTAGGAGGTAACTAGAAAGGATATGAAGAGCTCTGGAAATGATCAATTTGTGGGTAATTATAAAAGATTGTACAAGTAGATTTCTTTAATTTTCTACTCTTTGTTTAAAAAACAAAATTATGTAAATCAATAACTATAACATATTGTTGGGCTTATAACACATATAGATATACTATATATGACAATAATAGAGTGTCAATACATTTTCCAATAACATATTACAAAAGGGAGGGAAGGAAATGAAACTATATTTGAGCAAAGTTGCTATATTTTCCTGGTGTTAAGTATCAACCTAAAGCAGATTGTGTTTATTTTAATTTCTAGAGCAACCTCCTAGAAAATATCTTTAAAAAATCAACAGAGGAATTAAAATATTTGTTTAACACACACACAAAAAACGTGGTGATGGATGGAAAGAGGAACAAAAAAGAACATGAGCTATACAGTAAACAAACAGCAAAAGGGCAGATCGAAATCCAACCATATCAATAATCAGATTAATGGGAATTGACTAAACACTCCAAAGCCCAGAGATTGTCAGCTTGAATTACAAAAACAGAATCCTGCTGTATTTTGTCTACGAGAGACATGCTTTAGATTAAAATCACAAATAGTATCAAAGTAAAAGAATGAAAAAATATGTTTTAGAAAATGGAAAAAATATAAAAAAGCCAGAGTGGCTATATAAATATCAGATAAAATAAACTTTATGACAAGAACTATTTCTAGAGACAGAGGGACATTTCATTATGATAAAAAGGTCAATACAATATGAATGTATAACAATTATAAATGTATACATGTGTAATAATGGCGTTCCAAAATATATGAAGGAAAACTAACAAAATTCAAAAAGAAATAGGTAATTAAACAATTATTGTTGAAGATTTCAATATCCCACTTTCAAACATTTGTAGAAGAAGAAAGAATGTTAGCAAACACATAGATGATATGAACAATACTGTCAACCAATTGGACTTAATTGACATCTAAATAACATTTCATCTAACAAAAGCAAAATATCAATCTTTTCAAACACAACATACTAAAATTTATGGAATGCAGCTAAAGCATTTCTTCAAGGGAAATTTATAGCTGTGAATCTATATTTAAAAAGTAGAAAGATTTTAAATCAATAACTTAAACTTCTACCTTAAGAAACTAGAATTAGAAGAGTGAACTAAATCTAAAACATGGACTAGAGTGGAAGAAAATAAAATGAGAATAGAAAAATAGAGAAAATTAATGACACCAAAAGTTGGTTCTTTGAAAAGGGCAACAAAATTGACAAATCTTTAGCTCATCGGAGATAGAAATTGAAACAGAGACAGTTAGAGAGAAGTGGGATAGGGGAGAGAGAGAGAGAGAGACAGAGAGAGAGAGAGAGACACATGAGAGAAAGATTAAAAGAGAGCATGACTACTGACCTTACAGAAATTAATAGGATTATAAAGTAATAATATGAGCAGTTGTATGCCAATGAATTTGATAATCTAAATAAAAAGGACAAATTCTAGAATGACACAAACTACTGAAACTAATTCGAGAAGAAATAAACAGTATGAATAAACTTATAAGAAATAAAGAAATTGAATTAGTAAATCAAAACTTCCCTCAAAGAAAAGCCTAGGCCACGATTACCTCATAGGTGAATTCTATCAAATATATAACAAAGAATTAATGCCAAACCTTTATAAATTTTGAAAAAATAGAATAGGAGAAAACACTTCCCAGCTCATTCTGTGAGGCCAGCATTTCCCTAATACCAAAATTAAAGATATTACAAGAAAAGAAGTAATTTCTCAACAAAATATTAACAAACTGAATCTAGCAACACACAGAGAGCATTATAGGCTGTAACTAAGTGGGAATTACCCAGGAATTCAAAATTTAACTTACAAAAATCAACATCATATGCCATATTAATAGAATAAAGGACAAAACCACATGATCATTCCAACAGACACAGAAAAAGCTTTTGACAAAATCCAACATTTTTCATGTTAAAAAAACACTCAACAAACTAGGAATAGACGGGAACTTCTTCAACTTTATAAAGGCAACCTTTCCTCTGAGATCAGAATAAAAGACAATCATGTCTGCTCCAGACACTTCTACTCAACATTATAATTGCATGATGAGGTAAATCACAAGAGAACTGAAGACACAAAGACTTGTACACAAATATTTATAGCAGCATTATTCACAATAGCCAAAAAGTGCCCAGGCCTCCAGGATAACCACACTAAAGAAATGTACATGAGATGAATATCTCTTTTAGTCATTCCGTAGCAGAGAGGTTTTAGCAGTTGAGTCAAATAAATAGATGATCTTGGGAGTGTAAGGACTGTAAGTGAAATACCTGAAGTTCCCTTGAGACACTGTTTATTCAGATAGACGAACTAGGGCCCTCCTGCTTTTAAGACAGGGTTGTCTGGTTGAGGGACCAAGTGAGCACTCTGTAGCCTCCAATTCCATTTTGCTGACCTTTGAACCCTCCTGTTTTGCCGCTTACAGCCGCTTACAGATCCTGCTGTAGCATTTTGGTAGTTCAATTCAAGACCCTCTAATGACAAATCTGAGCAACGTAAAATATTTCAAGTGCCTAACTTAGGCCTCAGACTTCAACTTCAAGCACGAAGCAGGATTATTTCTTCACCTGCTATTGTTTATGGATAGAGAACTCTCTAGAACCCTAAAGTGCATACTCCTGGATCTGAAAATGACACCCTAATAGAGAAGGTGTTTTACTTTTTGAATAACCATAATGTCTTTTTGGCTGTTTATTACAACTAAGCCATTCCACAAAATGACTCAGGAAAAAAGATTGAAATTTCACGATGGATCCAGCCCATGGCTTCTCTACAGTCCATCCTCTGATCTGCTACTCAAGATATTTTTCAGACCTCAGAGATGGTCTTGTCCTCCTATTCCCCACCCGCCACCATGACAAAACCTTCTGGGACTTCTCATTGGTCACAGGATGAATTCCAGATTCCAAAGTGGCACATGAGATCTTTCAAGTTCAGCGTCAGCTTTGTTTCCAGCACTGGTTCCTGTCATCTCAGACTCCATGTGTGAAGTCACCCAAACGTAACCGTGTTTCTAGATCCTTATAGATGCACAGGCTGCTCCCGCTGCTTGAAATACACCCCTCTACTTTAAAATGTCTGTCTTTGATAAGTTCGCCCAACTCTCCCCTGGTGCTGTGTACGTTGTTCTGGTTCAGACCATAATGACATGGTTGGTATTGTCATGAGGGGGTCCCCAAAGTGCAGCACATGGTGTCGTACATAGTGAGTGGCTAGTGAGTGTTACAGTAACGAGCAAGAGGACCCGGGGAGGTTTCTGACACAATTGTGCGGTCAACTCGTGACTGCGCTAGTGTGGGTGGTTCAGTTTCACAATGCCCCGGGTTTGCTTCTCCCAGCTTCCCTGTTTGCTTTGTGAGAGGGTGGTAAGAAGGGAGAGATGCCAGAATGGAATGGATTGATTTTAGAAGTGTTCCTCTGGGCTCGATCACATCATGCTTCCTCCTATTACCCTAAATGCTGAAAACTTGCTACAGTAGTTACCATTTATGAACGATAAGGTGCCCAGGCAACTGTGCACCGATCAAACAGAATGGCTTAAAGTAAATAAACTCATCTCCAAAGTCACAAATTCAATGTTTATGGTGGCCCATAGTCCTGCCAAAGCTTTATTGGGCTACTTATTGTTTATACAAGACCAAGTAAATAGATTACACACAGTGCCCTGTACTAAGATGGTGAAGTTCAGATGCATTGGTGGCCCATACGAGGAGCACCTAGCACAGACTTAGAAGTCTGGAATTTCTACTCAGGAGAAATAACATTCCCAGCAGGCCCACTTTGAAGAGAAGGAAAAGTGGCCGGGCACAGGTGGGAGGGAGGGAGTACTCCAAGCAGAAGGGTTGGCTTGGGCAAGAACCTGGAGGTAAGAGCAGCACAGGGCCTGCTGCTTCCCCCAGGTTCTGCACTGCTGCAGGGAAGACATAGGGCAGGGGAGGGAACACACACAAGGGATGGGCAGGAGGAGCTAAGGAAGCCAAAAGCAGAAGGAAAGATTTTGCATATCGCCTTCAAGCTGTTAATAGGGAGGCAGCTTTTCTAAACAAGCAGGACACAGCATGGTCAGATTCACATTTTGAATACTGAGGCAGCTGTTTACAGAATGTCCTGGAAAAGGGCATGGAGGTATAGATGAATTAGGAAACAATGGTAATCTTTAAAGAAAGGGATGGCAAACCTCAAAACAAAGGTAGTGTTCTGAAGAAGGAAGAAGGAAGAAGGAAGAAAAGAGATTCTGAATATGTAAAGGAGATAGAAAATACTTGATTGGATGTTCAGGAAGAGGAAGATTATGGAGCCAAGGATGGCTCCTACCCTTCCAGGTGACCTCTCTTCCCAGAGAGACACACAGGTGGAACGGTCTGGAGAAAGGTGATCCAGTCCGGCTAAATCCTTGTTTTACCATACGTGATATTATTAATTTGGTTGCTTTAGGCAACAGGTAACAGAAGACCTATACTAAAACAATGAAGAAATTTATTTTCTTGCATCAAAAGGAGTCCAGAGAGAAGGGAAGGTTCTCAGGGCTCAACCCTGCTTCTCAGTATCTCCTGGCTCTGCAGTCACTTAGGTAGCTTCCCCCGTGGTCTGGGATCGAGGCAACAGCAGCTCCTCCAGTTGAAGAGGAAGCTTTTCTAGAATTGCCCAGCAGCCTTTCTCTTGGGTCTTACTGGTCAGAATTGGGTCACACGCTTGTTCCTGAAGTCCTCAGTGACCGGAAGCCTGGGATTGGTATGAGCAGTTTAAAATAATCATGGTCCTCCACCCACTCAGGAGCAGTGATGCGGATTACCTTGCCCATTTCGCAGGGAGAGGAAGACACCTGAGCACAATCAGAATTCCATTGACGGGTAAGGAGGAGGAGGAAACAGATGTGGGGTAAGCTCCAGCTGGGTTGGCCCTGCCAAGGGGAGTCTCCCTTGTCGCATAACCTCCCCAGGTCAGAATGAGTTCTTCTTCATGCCATTTAACACCATCAATTTGTCACCTGCTGATAGCATGATGCTTTGTGCTATGTTTTTCTCAGATTTTTGTCTCCTCATGGCGATTGTAAACTTTGAGAGCATAAATCAGGCTTTAGCCTCCTCTCCAGTGACACCATTCCAGCCATTCGCCTATCCTCATTAGTCCCCTGACTGAAAAAAGAGTTTCCCCGTTACCACCATCAACTCCTCAACAGCACTGGGACAGCTAACATTTCTTCACTAAATGCCAAACACTGTTTGACACTCATAACAGGACTGTAAGGTCCCCAAGGACAATGTATCCCAAAGGCCTAGAACAATGCCTGGCACAAATAGAAGCTCAAGACATGTTTGTGGAATAACTGGGTCATTTCCTTTATTCTTCACCTAGGAAACCTAGGTGCTAGACACTATTATTACCCTCCATTTACTCAGAGAGGTGAGTTAATGGCTCCACGCCACACTATTAGGCAGTGGCAGAGTCAGAATTCAAGCCCAGGCCCCTTGACTCCAGAGTCCAAAGGGTTCACCTTTACAGCCTCTCACAGACATCAGCCATGTTTTTGTTTCTGATGGCAATGGTGTGGGGGAAGGGGGGATGCTAGAACCCTTAGAAAGATGGAAAGTTGAAGGAAGAGCTCTTGTTAGTTGGAAAGTTTGGCTTTGCCAACAGGCTTGAGAGCAAGGTGCTGAGAGGCAGCGGTGGTTATGTTTGGAGGTGGCCCTGGATGAGTCAAGGCTACCCCTGGAATGAGCCAGATCTTCAGAGATAGTATGCCAGGATTGTGTGGTCGTGCCTTTTGTAGAATTTATTTTATTTAATTACCATTCCTTGGCTTTTTGATACAAAAGCTCATGTCCTATCTTGGATTTAGGACCACTTATGCCTTCTTTCAGCAATTATTTTACTCATCTGTTTAAAACAAAGT
Source organism: Cynopterus sphinx (assembly GCA_030015415.1). Lineage (NCBI taxonomy): Eukaryota > Metazoa > Chordata > Mammalia > Chiroptera > Pteropodidae > Cynopterus > Cynopterus sphinx. Next base: position 35,998,549 of record CM057381.1, read on the forward strand.
TTCTTTTCACACTGGCAAATATAAAGCCAAATATGTGTGCTTTCCTGTGGGCAAAAGTCTGCATCTTTAATTACAAACATATATGTGTCAGCTCCACTCTTGCCTCTATTTTATGTTTCTAGCCTGGCTTTTTTCCACCCACCTTCCACTTTCCACCAGAAAATATTTATAAGACAATGTGAAATACAAATAAATTGGTTAAAAATTAGTCAAAATCTTTATTAATAAGGAAAGGCCTCTCTTTTCTTGCCTTGTCATCTCTTTACTAGCTCGATGAGCCACTGTTGTCTGGCTCAGAGAACACTGGCATAGGGGACTTGCAGTTTCGATCCTGACTCCGCCAGTAAATCACTGTACCCTTTGAGCCTCCTTTTCCTGTTAAGGAGCTCACTATGAAGGGCTGAAGAATAACAAGATAAGCACCAAAACCTTGGGTCAGGTGCTTTATCAGCATAGTAGCAGGCATAATAGTGGCAACAGTTCTCTTACTGAAACAAAACACCAGCCCTTTGGTTTTTCTCACAAATATGCAAGGAAGGGCAATCAAGAGCGGGTAGACAGCTCAGGGGTCAGGTCCAAATTCTTGCCGGCTCTTGAACTCTTGGCCAGTCATGAAAATTATCATTCTGGAAGTGGTGTGTTGTTGTGGGTGCACAGGGAGAAAGTGAAGTCTTCAGGCTGATGATTTTCAGATAGAAGAACATTCAGAAGCAATTCTGAGGCCTGGGAGGAGACTGGTGGGAGCTGAGCAGCCTGGCAGCTCACTGTTTTCCTCAACCACCCTCTCAGTGGTGATGACCTCCATGTGATTGCACTTTAGGAGACTTCATTCTCCTGGACTTAAGATCCTATGTTCAGAATGTCTCATGGAGGGGGTGTGTTTAATTCCTTCCTTTCTTCCTTCCTTCCTTCCTTCCTTCCTTCCTTCCTTCCTTCCTTCCTTCCTTCCTTCCCTCCCTCTCTTTCCCCACTTCTCTCAATTCAATAATCCAACATGTGGAATACAGTCAGCCCTCCATATCTAGGGGTTTCATTCATATCCACTGATTTAACCAAACACAAAACAAAAATGCTCACAAAAAAAAATAATGTTACTGATAGGTACCATGTAGTTAGACCTACGATGGCCATGCCTGTACTGAACATTACAGACTTTTCTCTCATCATTATTTCATAAGCAATGCAGTATAAGGACTATTAACAGCATTTACATTGTATTAGGTATTATAAGTGATCTAGAGATGATTTAAAACATACAGGAGAATGTGCATAGCTTATATGCAAACACTATGTCATTTTAGAGAAGGGACTAGAGAATCTGCAGCTTTTGGTATCTGGGGAGTCCTGGAACTGGCCTCCTGAGGGTACCAAGGCATGATTGTATTTACCAGTTACCCGGCACTGCACTTAAAGCAAGGAGAAATGGAATGAGAAGGAGACCTCGCTTCTTTCTCGTGAAGCCCACTTTCTAGGCAGGTTATTCTGATACTGAGAAAGTGACGGTGGCTAGGGAGGGCAGAGGGTTTCAAAGCTGCATTCTCCGTAACTGAGCAGCAGATACTCCTACCAAGAGTCTTAAGGGAGCTTCACAACACTGGAACACGGGACTGAAAGGTTTGTGGAACCTTTTCTTCATATCAGAAATCAAAATTATCCCAGTACGTGTCTTCACACATTATATAGCACACACGTGGAATTCCATTAGGCTAAATAATTCCTTAAAAGAAATGTTTTGAATTAATTAAAAGAGCTTTTTAGACAAAGTTTCTCCTGAGTGCTACATTTCAGTGAAAGATTTGACTTTTGTTATCAGGCCTCTCTTGGTATTGGGCTGGAGTTAGGAAATTGCTTAGAGCAGGGGTCCCAAGTCCCCAAAACACAGACTGGTACTGGTCCACTGCCTGTTAAGAATGGGGCTGCACAGCAGGAGGTGAGTAGCCGGTGAGCACGTAAAGCTTCATCTGTATTTGCAGCCGCTCCCCAGCGCTAGCCTCACCGCCTCAGCTCCGCCTCAGATCATCAGACATTAGATTCTCATAGGGGCACTGGTCCCTGGAGCCAAAAAGGTTGAGGACCACTATGTCATCTGTTTACTCATTCATTCAATCAACATTTATTAAGTTACAACATGCCAGGGAGAATTCTTAAGACGGGAGGAAAAAAAGATTTCTAGTCTCTTTACAACTGTCTCTGATTTTTCTCTCTGTTGGAGCAGAGAAGAGGAGAAAGAGGTAGAAAAGCAGCACAGACCCACTTTCCAGCCACATCACTGTTGGGGAATATAGATGGTGTCATTAAAGGGCAGAAGGAAGAAACCCCAGGTAGCCCAGCTCCCAGAGTTGAGGAAGGGCCAAGTACTGTTGCTGAATGGCTGACTGAACATCAAATCCATCTACTTCAGAATAGGCTGTCAGACACCTGATCTGTGTTTGAGTAAAGGAAGCAACTATGTAGGAAAGTATCTTTAGAATCTGATTTACAAGAAAGAAATGCAAGCACCACATATGCATGGTGTGGGCTAACAGCCACATTTAGTGGACAGTGATCAATATATATTTGGGATAGAGGTGTTTGTCAATCAAAACACTTAAACCCATAAAATCTCAGAGTTAAAAAGGCCTTAAAAGTCCTGTGATCCAACACTTCCCAATCTTTTACATGTCATAGTGCACGTAGAAAATGACAATATTTATAAAGTATTCTGGAACTGATGAAGGAGGTTGCCTAGGGCAGGAGGCTACTGGTCCAATGCCCTTCCTGGCCTCATGGGGACTGAGGCAATCAGTTATTTTGAGACACTAGTTGGGAAGGCCTACTGTCGTCCAGTCTCCTAACTTTACATTTGAGGAAATTAGATTTTTACTCAAGATTATCCAGCTAGAGAGTCATAGCAGAGCCAGGAATAGAGCTTGAAGTGTCTCTCTTTATTCATACTTCCACTACTCCAGTGTTTCTCAAAGTATGGTCCCCAGACCAGCAGCATCTTATGTAAATTCTCAGACCCCACCCCAGACCTACCGAATCAGACACTCAAGGGGTGAGACCAGGCACTCTGTGCTTTAACAAGCCTTCCAGGAGATGCTGATGCTCACCCAAGTCTGAGAACCACTGTTGGAGTTTATAGTTACTCTCAACACTTCTATAAGCTATGAGGTTAACATTCAGGTTGTCTAACTCAGGGGCTGGCAAAGTTTTTCTGGAAAGAACCTGATACTAAATACAGGCCTGCAGGCCATCCATAGCTATTTACCTCTGCCATTTTAGCACAAAAACACTTATAAGCAATACATAAATGAATACATAAATGAATGGGCATGGCTGCATTCTAATAAAACTTTGCTTATAAAAATAGACAGTGAGGAAGATTTGCCAATCCCTGGTAACTGATGACTGCATAGATTCTTTAACGTCATAATTTAAATTCTTAGCCATTCTGGTTAATATCAAAATCTCTCAGCAACTTATAGCATCTATCAATGTTGGTGTCAACATCTGTCTTTTTCTGTTCAATTAACTTGTGCTAAATGCCTCCTAAGAGCCACACTCTGGGCATACAGAGATAGAAAGATCCAATCCATGGCCTCAAGTATAACTTCATGCAGTGGAGAATCAAGAAATCAAATAAAATTATATTACTTTTTAATGTAGCCTTATTGAAGAGAATGCTCACTGAAATGTATAAATTTTGCTGCTATTTGTTAAGATTTTTTTCATTTATATGGACAAAAAACATTATTAACACATAATACAAATTCAGGGTATGGTAACTGTCCTGGCAACCACTGTTTTATTATACCCACAGATTCTGTGGGTCAGGAACTGGAAATGTTTGTGTCCGTCTGCTCTACAAAGTCTAGAGAAAGTTATGAGGAAGACTTGAATGGCTGAGGGACAGGATCTTTGAGAGCAGTGATTCTCAAACCTTAATGGGTGATGAATCACCTGAGGTCTTGTTGAAATGTAGATTCTGATTCACTAGCTCTGGTGTGGAGGCCAAGACCCACTTTTAACAAGTGCCATGCAGACCTTGAGGCTGCAGACCACGTGTTGACCAAGTAGGAATTAATTAGATCAAATCCTCTTAACTTCAGCACTAGTGACATTCTTGGTCTAGTACTCCTTCGTTGTGGGGCTGTCCCATGCATTGTAGACTATTAGCAGCCTCCTGGCCCTTTACCCACTAGATTCCAGCAGAACCTATACCCCCAATTGTAACAACTGAAAAATGTCTCCAAACATTGCCATATGTACCTTGAGGGTAAGATCATTCTGAGTTGAGAACCACTGATTTAAATGACTTTCAAAGACTCTCCCAAGTCCAGATTTCTATGAACAAAAGCCCATCTCAAAACCTCTTAGTTTGAAAATGCACATGCATGGAAAAGATGACCCCAGAGCTGGTCTCTCATTGCTCTTTAAAGATACAAAGTCATAAGTTGACCTGTCTTGACAACAGCCACATGCAACAGCACCACCCCTCCCCCAGCAAAGGCTGAGCACAGTGGACTTTGCTTCCATTTTTCCGTGGGACCGAGGAGGTATGTGAGAGCTTTAAACAAGGTTGGACGAGCAGTTGATGACTCAGTGCGCATCAGGACCCTGGCAGAGGTCCAACACTGGCATTTTAGCCTTGCCCCGGATGGAGAAGAGTGTGGAGATTTGAAAACCATAGAGACAGCTAGTGAAGGAGATGATTATGGAAGGTCACTGTCTATGTGGATTTCTGTTTCTGTGCAAACGTGCTATTAACTTTTATTGCTCCAAAGAAAAAATGAGACAGTATTTCAACAGTTCGATAAACGACTAGACTTCCCAACTAACGAAAACAAGTCTTTAATGGAAAGTTTTATGTACAGCTATTATAGAGAAATCTCCAGAGAGTGCTAAGTGGGAATAGAGTGGTGTGTGTGTGTGTGTGTGTGTGTGTGTGTGTGTGTGTGTGTGTGTGTGTGTGTCTGTGAGTGATAGAAAATATGAGAGGATAATCCTAGACATTTGAATTGATTTTCTTTAAGGAGCAGGAAAGAATAGAAGGGACAAGCACAGTAGATAACTTCTTTAAATGTACCTTTTTCTTATATATTTGACGTTGGAATTATGTGAAAAAAATAATAGACTCTGCTTTTTAGAGTAGTTTCATGTTCACAGAAAAACTGAGGTGAAAGTAGAGAGTGCTCACACATTTCCTACCCACATCCACACAAGCACAGCCTGCCCCGTTTTGGACATCCAGCACCAGAGTGGGACAACTGTCACTCTCCATGGACAACATCAACATGTTGTTATCACCCCAAATCTACAGTTTCCATTGGGATCCACGCTTGGTGTTGTATGGTCTGTGAGTTTTACAAAAGTAAAATGACATGTATCTATTATTATAGTATCATATGGAATATTTTACTGCCCTAAAAATCTCCTTTGTTCTGCCTATTCATCTCTCCCACCCCTGGCAACCAGTGACTGATCTTTTTCCAGAATGTCATATAGTTGGACTTACACAGTATATAACCTTTCCAGGTTGGCTTCTTTCACTTATCAGTATGCATTAAAGTTTCTTCTGTGTCTCCTGTGCTATGTGAATATTTTACCAAATCATACACAAGATTCAATTTGAAAAGAACAATCTTTACAAACTGAAAATAAAATGATACAGATGAATTTAACTATTTTGACTGCCTTTAAAGCACAGTAATTTGACTGGACATCCCTAGTTGAATAAATCTCCAGGACAAAATAACTGCAAAAACTTTTATTTTTAATAGTTTCAACACTTGGTGTTACTCGTTTTTTTTTTTTGTTTTTTTTTTTTGAGATAGTGTTGGTATTGTTTTTCTGAGGCTGTCAGGTATATAATGTAGAGTAGAACAAATATGTGATAGTCTATTATTCCTGATGTTCTAAAAGCCAGGATTATCAGTGTGGAAGAAAGGGGATAGAAGTGGAAGATAGATGAGGTTAAATAAACATCTGCAGTCCCAGATATGAGTGAGAAGTATCATTAGGAGCTCATGGGCTAGGAAGTATTTTATAGCTGTGTATTTCCTTGCCCTTCCACTCTAAAAGCCTAAAACCAGGGACCAACCCAGAGCAATGAGCATCCTTTGTGTCCAGACTGTGGTTTTCAAGCTTCTAACTTAAAAACAAAACAAAACAAAACAAAAAACCAAGGATCCTTGGAGAAGGGGCTGATTCCATGTCTGTACCAGGAAATACACCAGATGAGTCTGGAACACCTCATGATATACAACAGAGAGAAGTTATTAGAGACTTTGAGGGTCATGGCAACAGGGCTCAGGAGCAGCCCAAGGAAGCTACCACTGGCCAAGATAGGACAATCTGAACATGAATAACAATAATTATTGCAATGTTAGTATAGCCACTACAGAAAAGTCTAGACATTTCTCAAAAAAATCAAAAACAAATATACTTTTTTGACCCAGCAATTGCACTTCTGAGAATTTACCCCCCAAAATCAAAACAATAATTCACAAAGATCTTTGTGCATCCTTATGTTCACGGCAGCACAATTTACAACAGCCAAGATACAGAAGCAACCTAAATGCCCCAAAACAGACGACTAGATAAAGAAGTTATGGTTCATATATACAATGGAATATGACTTAGCTATTAAAAAAATGAATTCCTACCATTTGCAATGGCATAGATGGACCTTGAGATTATCATGCTGAGTGAAATAAGTCAGACAAAGATAAACACAAATGATTTCACTTATATGTGGAATCTAAGGAACAAAAAGAACAAACTAATCGAGAACAGACTCAAAATATAGAGGACAATCTGGTGATCATGGCGGGGTGGTGGAGATTGGGGGGCTGGGATAAAGGGATGAAGAGTTAAAGAAGTACGAATTAGTAGATGATAAATGGTCACGGGGTGGGGAGCACGGTATAGGGAAAGTAGTTAGCTTTAATGTAATAGCTAGGCGGAGAGCCAGAGGAGAGAAAGAGCAATTAGGGAAATCACTTTGTAAACTATATAAAAATCTAACCAATGTACTATATACTTGAAACTAATATAAAATCAAATTAAAAAAATAACATAAAAAAGAATACTGAAATGCAACATCAAATATGTTTAAATCTGTGCATTCATAATGGCACTAAAACAAATTGGTTACTGTAGGAGGATGCAAACGAACTGAGACATTATTTTGAAAACTGAAAATTAAAAAAACACAAGTATTTAGCCTGCTTTTCTTATATACACCATACTGAGGGCTAGTGAAATGGTAGAGCAGGGGCAGTTTTTCTTACTAGAAGTATTCCAGATAGTAAATGAAGATAGAACATCACTATTTTGCAATCTCTAATCAGTTAATGGGATTGAATTCATAACAGCCCCACTAAGACATCCTTGGGATGAAAAAATATACTACCATCTACAACACAGTCTTGCCAAAAAAAATTAAAAAATCCAAATCTAACATTGATCAGGCCCTTGGATCCCAATGCCCACTGACAGGCAGGAAGGACATATTAAGGGACACAATAGGGATGCAATCTGCAAAATCCAGTGGGAAACTCCACAGGACAGATGGCCTGCTTTCTATAACAACTAAATTTCGGTGAACTAAAAGGTGGAGAGAAAACCTATAAATGAAAGAGGCTCAAAAGAAACATTTGCTTCTCAAAATGTCATATTATTTTTAAAAAGTATGACCTTAATGAGACAATTGGAAATAACACTGACTGGGTATTTGATGATTTTAACAGACAATAGTTAACGTTAAGGTATAATAATGGCATCTTTATCTTTTGAGGAATATCTTGAACTATCTAGGGATGAAGTCAGATGTGCCTGGAATGTGCCGCCAAATAACACAAGAGGGGAAATGGTGGGGTGAAGGTGAAACAAGATTAGCTGTAAATTAGTGGATCATAGTTGAAACTGGGGGATGGGTTTGTGAAGAGCCACTAGACTGGTTTGCCTTTTTTTAAATGTTTGAAATTCTCTAAAATATAAAAAGTAAAAAATAAAAAGACCGGAGTCAAATGTATATGAAAATCATAAGTTCCAAAGGAAGAGATGTCTTTGCCTTTGTGCTGCATTTACTTTCAGGCTCTTTCACTATACAGTGCAGCTGCCTGATCTGTAACCTGGACCATTTGCAACAGCGCTAATTTGGCAGAAAAATACTTAATGGTTAAAAACATGAACTCTGGAGCTAAGTGCATAGCTTCAAACACCAGCTCTGTCATTTCCTAGCTATATGACGTTGCACCAATTAGTCATCATTTTTTCCTCTTAGTTCCCTCATCTGTAAAGCAGGGCTAATAGAAGTAACTCTTCAGGGGTTGTTGGGCAGATTAAATAAATTTACATTTGTAAATCACTAGAGCAGTACCTGCCCAGAGTAAGCACTAAAAACGTGCTAGCTTCCCCTCATTGTTCTTTCACTATTTCTTCAGCTCTAGCTCAGTGCTAGGAGAGTTGAATAAACAATAGTTAATTAAGAAGCACAGAGCACTATGTGGGTGCTATCTCTGCTTGGGGGGGCCGGTTGGTATGTGTGGGCCATGCCAGGGCTGACAACAGCTAATTAGCACCCAAATTATGGAGGACTGGCCCACAAAGAGGACTGTGGTGAAGCCAGGCCATCCCAGGCAAAGGTGCAGAACCTGCAAAATCAGGGCAGGTTGAAGCAACAGTGAAGAGTTCATTGGGCCACAATGGGGACAAAGAGGAAGTCCACAGGTCCCAGGATGTTTTTAAAAGTGTACCCTGTGAACAGTGCAGGACAGGATAGAAAGGGACTTTTCCCAAGAGCTTACAGCGTGCCAGGCCCTGCTCACATGTCATTGGATCCTTGCAACAGCCCTCTGATATTGGCAGGGTCACAGAGCATGAGTCACTTGGCCAAGGCCATGTCATTAGTAAGTGGCTAAGCTGGTGTTTGAATGCACAGACCTGTGTGATTCCAAAGCCCTCTGGAAAACTGATTAGCTTTACCAGATCCTCCCTTGCCCTAGGAAAGTAAAAATATAGCGATGTATATAAAGCCCCATTTCCTTACACATACCTCATTTTTATTTGTCAGTGCCATTGGCTGGGCCGAGAAAGACGTCTGGTGATGAGTACTTTGACTAGGCACACGTTGAATTTCAAATTTTAATCCATTTTCAAGTGAAGTTATCCAGTAGACAGGTAAACAGAGAGCCTGGGTTTTGGAGAAGTCTGCTCTGGAAACACATAGATGATGGAAGTCATGATATAGTCAGTACATAAATATATAGTCAATATCACCAAGGGAGTGAGTAAAGGCAAACGAAGAAGTGATATTTTGAAAACTAGGGCCCTCTGAAAAGAAGAAGGTGGTGAGCAACACAGGTACCGAGAAGGAGGGACCATGAAGCAGGAGGAAGGCAAGAGAGGGTTGTGTCTTGGAAGCCAAGCGAAGACACGAGTCAAGGGGTGACTGTGGTGCCCAGTGGTGCTGGTGGTCAGGCAAGGCGCAGACTGAGGACTGCCCGTGGGATCTTGCAATACAAAAGGCATGGGAGGACCTGACATGGTGAAGTGGTGGTGACCTGTGCCTGGAGCCTAAGGCACCCCTATGATAGCTCTGACTTGGCAGAAGAGTGTGCTGGTTAGGAACACCTCCATGGAGCTTTGCAAAAGGACTCACTTTCTTCCAGAGGCGAGTAGACCTGAGGTCACGGGAGCATAGTCAGAACTAGGTACCTTCCTGAGAGGACCTCTAGGACATGATAGGCTTAGACTTGTGGGTGTTTCACTAGACCTAAGGGCCTTTTGTACCCATTGCTCCTATATTAGGGTGATGTCTCCCAGATAGATAGGAACAGCCTTAGCAGTGCTGCGGGAAGTGAAGGGCCCTGCAGCCTGCACCAGAGCTAATCGCCTTCCACCAGGCCAAGGGAGATGTTTCCTTGCTGGGCAGCGGTCCCCAAGAGGCCAGGCCAGTGCCCCCTGGGAAGTACATGGTAGCCCAAGAGGAGCAACTGGCATCTGGGCCACTCAGGAGGAGTTGCAGCTCAGTCCCCCACTTCCCAGCAGAAACTAAAAGATGGAAACCCTCCAGAGAGGCCGGAGCAGGAAGCCGACCTATGGGCTCCATGGAAAGGGGGGTCTACACTGACGACAGGGACTATTGGCACATCCCACCACACCATGTCTCTTTCCTCTATTCAGATCTAAAATGACTTCCCTTACTCCCTCCAATAAACCTGCCCTCTCCTTGGTGCAGTTAGTGTCACATGTGAGAGGAAGAATCACAGGTTGGCACAATTCTCACCAGGACTGCCTGATCAGACTATCTTGCAGTGTGATTTTCAAATGGAGTGGGATTGTTAAATTCCTGTTTGTGGAATTTAGAATAGTAAAATAAGAATGGCAAAGAAACCATGTAGGGTGACGGATGTTAACTAGACTTACTACGGTGGTGGTCATTTCTCAATGTGAAATATAATGTCATGTGTCAAGTATACCTCAGTGAAACAAGAAAAGAAGGGGCCAGAGATTCAGACAGGGGCAGTTTTTTAATGGAGTGGGATGGGGATGAGGAATCCTTTTTTCAAGCCCACTCTGCCTCCAGGTAAATTTTCACCAAGAAGATAGAAATATTGGGCAAAATAAGTTGAAGCGTCTTGGAACGTGGTTTCTCACCAGACTGGGGTCTCTTACAATTGGCAAAACAGAACTCGTTTTGGAATGGGAACTGGGCAAACTGGGTGCCCACAATGAGATGTCCATGCCTCAGGCCTGTGGAGCAGCTGCTGCCTCAAAGACCCTCAGGCAAGACCAGGCGTAGCTGGCACAGGGACAGGCTGCTCAGTTTCCTTCTAAGGGAGATGAGCTCCAAGTCCAGGAGAGGTTGACAAGCCGGTAATTCTATGCTCCTACATATTATCTTCCTGGAGCAAAAACTTTCACAATTAGGAAAAAAAAAAAAAGAATAAATGCAATTTTTATAAAGAGAGAAGAGAAAAAAATTTACTGATTTGCCTAGAACATGAGACTGTGACTGTGAAGAGATTATAGAGATAGCTTCATCTATCTGAGCTCAACAAGTCTAGGAAGTCTAAAATGTCTAGAAATGTTGGAAGTTTGAATTTACAGCCTGGGCGGATTCTGTTCTTTATGCTTGCAACCTGCACATTGAAATTAAAATATTATTTAAAAAATTGTATGATTTACTTAAAAAAAAAAAAAAGAATACAAGTGAAAAAGCAATATAGTAAGCAAATTTTATAGCTTGCTTTTTCCTACTTTTGAAAGTGTTGCACTTTTTCTCTTGGCCACCAGAATGCTCAGAGCTAAATTTGGGGCTTAGTCCATATTGTATGGTACAGACATATCATAGGTGTATTGTGGGTTTGGTTCCAGACCACCACAATAAAACAAGTGTTGCAACAAAGCAAGTAGGAATCTCTTTGCTGGTGGAGGGTCTTGCCTTCAATTTGTAAAAAGAAAAAATAAATTAAAAATACGACTGTTAAGCACCGTAAAGTGAAATGCAATCAAACAAGGCATGCCTGTATAACACACAGCCATCTCTTCTCCCCATTCCTCACCTTCCATTATTTTATGCTTGCTTAGATGATTCTACTTACGATGTCTTTACAAGAAGCTCCTCACCATCCTTTTGGAGAGGGTGTGGGGCTTAACAATAACGAATAATCTTATTTGAGAGAAAAACCTCTGTGAAGTCAAGAGGAACAGAGGAACATCTCTTTGACAGATGACGAAGCTGATGCTCAGAGATGGGATATGACTCCATACTTGATCCACCTGAACTAGAACCCAGCTTTTCAGACTCCTCATCCAGTGTTTCTTCCCCTGTGCCAGCTAAGAAGTGGGACATTAGGATGGCTCCCTGTGACACTCGTCAGGGATGGTGACAAAAAGGGCTACTTTGCCTCCTACTCCTGGCAATGCCCCATCTGGCAACATGAAAAGAAGTTGACCAGACAACAAGCCCTCATTGCTGTTCATCTTCTCCTAGGAAGCATGTTGTTAAGAACCAGTCAAACAAGACCGCCAAAGCCAATGGTGACAATCGACCTTTCCTAATCTTGGTTTCAGAGCAGAGGTTCGTTCCTCCAAAGACTTTCTGCCCTTGCTTCTATCCTGGTTTGGTGGCTTTTTTTTTTGGTTCAAACTGTTGTCCCTCTGAGGGTCCCGAGTCTCTCCGCATGTCCGCAGGGAAGCCTTTGCACTGTCTCTCCTCGTCACAGAGAACCTCGCTGTTAGTTTCCTGGGGCTGCCATGATAAGTGCAACAGACTGGAGGCTGAAATAATACATTTATTCTCTCAACCCTGAAGGCTGGAAGTCTGAGATCTAGATGTCAGTAGGACGAGCTCCTTCTGAGGTCCCGTTCCTTGGCTTGCAGATGGCCATCATCACTGAGTTTTCCCATTGTCTTCCTGCTATGAATGTCTGTGTCCAAATTTCCTCTTCTTACAATGACAGCTGTCACGTTGGATTAGGGCCCAACCTAATTTTCACTTGATTACCTTTGTAAAAAATGGTCACATTCTAAGATACTGGGGGTTAGGTCTTCAACATAAGAATATTGGGTGGACATAATTTGGCCCATAACACCTGCCCTCCTGAGGTCTGGGCAACAGCTTCTGTAGAGGCCCACATTGCTAGATGGTTCTGGACATCCAGGCTGGCCAGGGCACACCCACTTTTCTTAAGCCAGAAGCGAAGTAGGCTTCATGGTCCGACAAATCTCAACTAGAACCCCAGTTCCACCATTCCCTGTATGACCTTTGGCAATTTCTTCCATGTCTCTGAGGTTTGGTTTCCTCATATGAAACTAACACCCACCTAATAGGGCTGTTATTAGGATTAAGAGTGACAAGGTCTTTAAAGTGCTGACACCTGGAAGAAGCTTAGTGAGAACTTATGGCTGACATTTAAGCAAATAAGCTTTTGCAAGGAGGTGCCAGGCCTGTTCTACCTCTGAGTTGATGAATCAGTCACATCTAGGACAATGTTTGCCCGGGACAGTCACTGTGTCTCAATGAATGGCATTTCCTCCACCGAGCACCTTTCAGAGTTCAGCTCAATATTTTGCATCTAAAGAAAGAAAGTTCTTTCTCAACTTCTCTCAGGCCTGGTGACTTCAGCATCCTAATAGTGGTTTGGGCCTTGCATCAGTGGTGATGCTGCTCCAGTCTCTAAGGCTTAGCATTTCAGCCTCTTTTCTTTGCCATGGTTCCCTCTACAAAGCACAGGTCATAGATGTGAGGGTTGATTTTATGTGTCATTCCAACTTGGCTGGCCCAAGGGGTCCCAGGACATTTGGTCAAACATTATCCTGGATGTTTCTATGAGGGTATTTTTGGATGAGATTAACATTTAAATCAGCAGACTAAGTAAAGCGGGTTGCCCTCCCTAATGTGGGTGGGTCGCATCCAATCAGTTGAAGGCGTGAATAATACAAAAGGCCGACCCTCCCCTGAATAAGAGAGAATTCTTGTCCCGCAGCCTTTCATCTGGGACAGTGGCTTTTCCTGCCTTTAGACTTAAAATGAAACTGACTCTTCCTGGGTCTCAAGCCTGCTGACCTTCAGGTTAAAACTACACTAACAGCTCTCCTGGGTCTCTTGCTTGCCCTGCAGATCTTGGGACCTGACAGCTTCCATAATCAGGTGAGCCAGCTCCTTAAAGTAAATTTTTACACACACACACACACACACACACACACACACACACACACACACACCTATTGGTTCTGTTTCTCTAGCTACAATAGGTGAATTCCAGGTACCACCACTCCCATTTCAACCAGTGAGTCCACATTCCAGCAAATTCTAATTGACAATGACTTCAAGGAACTATTGTAACTCTTATTATCATTTCTTCCAAACAAAAGGAAGGTGTTCCTTCACAGCCTTGATGGCCGCCCTGCAATAGGCCTATCACCCCCACCTGACGTAGATGACTTGGCTTTACCCCTGACTTGTAGAGGAAGTACAGAGAGTGAAAGATGAATTTGCTTGTCACGGGCCGACAAGGAAGGAGCATGCTCCAGACATGGGTTCTAAACTTTTTGCTCGATGTCTGTGTAGCGTGACTAGCCCCAGATTCTTGGTAGACATCAGACAGGTCTGTGACATGCCACCTCATACACTGAGAGCAAGGCCTGGCTGATCAGGTTGGTGGGCGCGGGGGCGGTGAGGAACTCTCCCTCTCTTTAGTCAGCACGCATGCTACTCCATTGCATTGGCCAAGGGCAGCAGCAGGTGGCTGTCCTGGAGGAGGAGGTGACTGCTGCATCTATGTTCCCAGCTGGAGTCTATACAAGCACTCTTCCACAGGAAAATGGGGAGGAAAGCAGGACAGAGGATGGTCTCATGTGGTCTAAAGGAGCAGTCCCGGAGTGTGTTCTGTGGGACACTGGTCTTGGCACATTTGGAAAAATACTCCTCAGTAGAGACCTATCTTGCAAGTCCAAAAAGAGTCTAGCACTCCAGGGAAGAGAGAGGCTGTCGTTTCCTGTGAATACCAAGTAATGCAAAGATGTAGCCTTTGATCCCATCAGTTGGTGAAGAAAGAAATGATGGGCAGGCTGGCCAAGGGGATTGTGTGCTTGACAGCAACACTCAGCCCGCACTCAAGATTCTTACGCTCGTCCCCAAGGCGGGCACGACCGGAAACTTGCTAGCTCAGAGTCAGATGGCACTGCTTTGGCTGCAAGCTGTGAGAGCCAAGAGAATGACAAAGGTGAACTCCAAACTCCATGGGGAACTCCCTCTGGACTCGTCACCATGGGGTTAGTCACACAGGAGGATGGGGACCGGCATAGAATTATAAGAAGACAAGAGGCTGAGTGAGGAAAAGGTAACCTCAGTCTTTTTATACCATGCGAGCCTGCTTGCTTGGAGCGGCACACACTCCACTGAAACATCTGACAGGCGTTTCTGTCTCCGACTCTAAACTGAGCCCAGTCACTCTGAGTGCAGAGCTCAAGTGACACGACACTGCTCGATGCCCAGCTGTGGTCTTGGCTTGGACAACCCCACTAAAGGCGACACAGACCATCCCGGCAGGAGGAGCACTTGGCTGGCAGGAGCGAAGGCAGGCAGCACACAGCTTCGGGGATCCCCTGTGCTGCCTTTTCAGAGGCCCCCACTTCCTTCCCATCCTGCCCCTTCTTTAATCCCCGGCAACCACTAATGTGCTCTCCACTTCTATGATTTTGTCATTTCAAGGATGTTACGTAAATGGAATCATAGCCTAGGTAATATCTTAGGACTGGCTCTTTTCACTCGGAGTAATTCTCTGGAGAGTCGCAGGTCGCAGGGAGCAGCAACGGCTCCCTTCGTTTCACGGCTCAGCAGCACTCCAGGGCCTGGACGCACCTCCACCTGTTTAGCTGTTGAAGAGCATCTACGACTATTTCAGTTTTGGGCTATTACATATAAAATTGCCATAAATATTTGGGTACAGGTTTTTGTGTGAATGCAAGTTCTCACTTTCCCAGGACGAATGCCCCCAAATGCAGTTTCTGGTCAGGTGGTTGTTACCTAGCTTTTAAAGAAACTGTCAAACTCTTTTCAGAGTGGCTGTGCCATTTACTTTCACACCACAGTGGATGAGTGAGCTAGTTTCTTCACATTCTCTCCAGTATTTGGTGTTGTCACGGCATTTTATTTCAGTCATCCTGATAGTCATCCTGAATGAACAACTTCTCATGGTGGTTCTAATTTGCATTAACCTCATGACTAATGATGTCAGATCTTCTGATTCTTTAGTGTGGAGTTTTCAGTGTTATTTGTATGTTATAGATTCTCATCCTCTGTTGGATATATTGGTTTGCATATATTCTCTCCCTGTATTCAGCTTGTATTTTCATCCCCTTAACAGGGTCTTCTCAGAGCAAAAGGGTTTTTGATTTTGTTTTTTCCTTTTGATCAAGTTCAATTTATTAATTTGTCCTTTTATGAATCACGCTTTTGCTGCCAAGTCCGGGCTCCCCTGTGGTCTCCACGGGCCAGAAGCACAGATGAAAGTCCTGGCTCCCTTCTGGCCTCCTCTTACCCACCCCAGCCAGGGTGTGAGAGCCTTGCGCCTGCCTTGTAAAGTTGGGGCTGTGGTGTTTCCTGTTGTCTTGGCTGAAGTAGAGCCATTATTGCCTAACCGTTTTCTATCTTACAAGGCTACCTTTTTGTGTTTTTTTTCTGACTAGAGAGCAGGCTTCTGATTATTCTTCTTTTAATTATGTTTAAATATACATAACGTAAAGTTATCATTTTAACCAAAGTGCTCTGTGGCATTAAGCACATCATGCTGTTGTGCAACCATCACCACCTTCCAACCCCACAACATTTCCATCTTACCCAGCTGAAACTATATACCAGTTAAACACTAACTCCCCACTTTCCCTCCCCTAGACCCTGGCAGGCACTCTTTTACTTTCTGTGACTTTGACTGCTTTAGGTACCTCACAAGTGGAATCATTCAGTATTTATCCCTTTGTGTCTGGCTTATTTTACAGAGCATAATGTCCACACGTTTCATTCATGTTGTAGCATGTGTCGGAATTCCATTTCTTTATATAAGGCTGAACAACATTCTGTTGTATGTTTATATCACATTTGTTTATCTATTCATCTGTCAATGGACACTTGGGTTGTTTCCACGTTTTAGCTGATGTGGATAATGCTGCTGTCAACATAGGTGCATAAATATCTGTTTGAGTCTCTTCTGTCAATTCTTTTGTGCATATCCCCAAAGATGGAATTGCTGAATCATAAGGTAATTCTATATTTGAGGAACTGCCATACAGTTTTCCATGGCCAACTGCACAATTTACATTCCCACCAGCAATGCACATCCTTGTCAACCCTCTCCCCGCTTTTTTAAATAGCCATCATAATAGGTGTGAAGTGGTGCTGGTCTTTTTTTATTTTTGTCTGTGCCTGTAGGTGTTTTCATATTGCTGGCTTCTTCAGTTCCAAGTATGGGATACATGAGGCAAAAGGAAAGCCAGAAACTTACACACTGTATCATTTTTTGGGTCCTCAGGTCCCTAACTTGCCTGCTTTCTTCACTCTACTTCTCAGTCTTTTTTCAAAAAAAAAAAAAAAAAAAAAGTATAGTATCCAGGGTTTTAATTGCATTTATTAAAAGGGGTAGGGAAAAGTATATCTACTTTACATAGTATCAAGAAAAGCCCGAATCTCTTTTTATAGGTGCCTCCTCCATCTTTTTTTCTTGAAATATCCTGAAATAATAAGGCTGTCGTACAGAGCTTCCCACAGAATTGGATTTTGCTGGTTATATTTCTGCCGGTGTCATTTAGCATGTTCCTCCCTGGCCCGTATTTCTCGGAGAACTGGTAGGTAGAGACTTGATCAGATTCAGGTTGGAGTGGTTGGCAAGACCCGGTCGGAGGTGGTGATGTGTGCTGCTATCATGGGGCACAAAATCCTCGGTCTTTCTTGATAATACTAACTCCTTCAACAGTTACCAGTTTTCTTTTTCCTTTCCTAGTATCATAATAAACTCTTGAATTTAATTATATAATTCCAATCCTTCACTATTATTATTCTTGTTGATATTCATTCTAGCTAGAAGGAGCTTCTTTGAATTTTGACAGGGTCCCAGGTGTCTTTACCAGTCCCCTGGATGTCTGGTAGGAAAAGATGCTCCAGACTCATCTTGGATATTTTTTGCCCTAAATCTATAATTAGCCATTCACCAGGAAGCCCTGGTGGATCCTTTTTATAGGAAAGGTATTTATAGAACACAATTTGGGCATTTAGGAGTGCTCACTAACTACTGGCTTGGTTATTGTTTTTGGCTTTTTCAGTGAACCAAGTTAAGAAATAAGTGTGTGTATTTAAGAAAAATATATCATGAGTTCAAACTGGTATTTCCACATCAAATTCAGAACTAAGGGGTATTATTTAACCTCTTTGGTCTTATTGATGCAACTTTTTTTCTCCCATGCCTCAACTATGGCTCCCAATAATATCGGCAAAATTAGTCATTTACTATTCCCAGCAATAAACATCTGTCTTGGAATAACAATACGATCTCACAAAAACAAGCCACCACTTCCGTAAACAAAGCAACTACCAAAAATGGTTTTTATTTATTAACCCATCATTTACATATTTGTTGTCACTATTTTTTGTCTTTAGGGTATATCCTTCTAGGGATACACAGTAAAAGTTCTGTATTTTAAAGTCATTTGAAATAATTTCTGTGTATTTATACCATCAACTTGATATTTGATTATGTTCATTTATTTCATTTTGTCTTCAATTTTTATAAATTAAAAAATTCATTTAAATAGTTATGTAAATATTCACATGCTTCTAAAGGCAGATATTTATAGCCAATTATATTTGGACAGGTTTATTTTCTAACCCTATCCCCTGTATATCATTCTATTCCCCTATAGGTAATAACTTAAAACTTTTTTCTCTTCCATCTAAAAAAAATAAGCACATATGTATTTATTTATATAGCCCTCCTTTCTTAAATAATAGGTAGAAAACTAAACACGCTTGCCTCGACCTTGTTTTTACTTACAGTATCTTGTGGGTCACTCCAAGCAGCGTACAGAGACACCCCTAATTCCTTCGTACAGTTACACAGTCCTCCACTGTGTGATGTACCACAGTTTATGCCAACAATCCCCTGTTGATGGAAATTACAGACATTTTTGAAGACAGTATCTCTGTCCTATGTTAACAAGTCCTTACGGTTATTTCATGTTACCTTTCTATTTTCCATCCTTAGCCTTAGCAGCTTTCTTCATGCAAGGAGGCTGGCTCTATTTCCATATGTTACCTAGAGATGGTTCCCAGATAGCAAATATCCCTGATAAGGTACTAAGTAGAGTTCCAAAGTTACTTCAAAAACAATTTTCCTGAAGGGGAAATAAGGAGTTATTGTTTGATGAGTACAGAGTTTCTGCTGGGGGATGATGAAAGTTTTGTGGACGAATGTTGGCGATGGTGGTTGCATAACGCAAATGTACTTAATGCCATTGAACTGTGCACTTAAAAATGATTAAAATGGTAAAATTTTTAGGTATTTTTACCCCATTGAAAAATAAGCAAAATCTATAGGAAAAACTCAAAAATTTATGTAAAAATAGCAATAAAACATGTTAATCTTAAAATAATTTCTCTAAAGTGGTACTCTAATATGTAACTTTCTACTGAAATTAAATTTTGAAACATAAACTAATTAAGGGTTCTAATGGATGAGTCTGTATTACTGCAGGGTCAAGAGATGTCTTTCACTTAGAGATGGGTCCTTTCTCCACTGGCATAATCAATGAGGGTTGGTCACCTTCCAAGCTGGATCTTATCTAACAGTGGTATCTGTACTGATTCCTCTCCAAGTTTAATGATACTGCAAGTTATCTCTTTCTAGACTTATTGCTGTCTTACTACATGGTGACTTGAATTTTATGGCTTCCAAATAGAGCGTTTATGACCAGGAAATCCAGCTCAGTGACAAAGAAGACAGTATCTTATACCCATTTCTGCTGACATTAGAGTCAAAGTTTACTACACTGGGCTGGATTGTCAGACACTCATGGAGTAAACCTACGTAGAAAAACTTCTTCAGCCCTTAATCTGGTTCTACTAATGAATGGGCTGCAGACTCTGGTGAGTTCCCATACACTTTACCATTTCATGACCTGGTCTCTGTCTTTAAAATACAGCCTTATCACAGAAAGAGGACCTTTCAGAGATGCCAAAAGCCTTGGCATCTGGGTGCTCAGGATGTACACACCATCACATTTGCTTTCCTCAGCTGGTTATGTAAAAAGACAGTCTTTAAAACTCTTCAAGTAGGAAAACCATTATCTTCCTTGTGAAAAAGACTCCCATCCTTCTATCACTGGAGCTATATGAGGCTTAGTGACAATGAACTGACTTACCTGCCGGGTCACTGGGCAGACCAGGGGGCAAGACTGGCACCTGCAATCTGAGCCATCACTTGAGTCGGGTTCAGTATTTGTGATAACGTAGGGTACAGGCTGTGTGTGCACACATGGCTGCCAATGCAATGCCGGGATAAACGACCACCGCATCCCAGCATATTCATCTCAAAGCAAGTAAGGGTGAGGAGAAAGGTGGAAGCCTTGATATAATTAAAGAGGAAGAGCCAGAGGTAATATGGTGTCTCCATATACTTGGGAACGACTAGGAATCAGAGCCAGCCCACAGTGCCACATAGCATTCATGTAAGTCCTCTACAACATCTGTTCCCTACACCCACCTCCTAACATTTGTATCATGGAAACTTACACAAAGTCATAGAAACAAGGATCCCCATGTACCTAACCTTAGCTTCAACAATTCCCAACATTTGTCAATCTTGTTTCATTTGTCTACTCTCTTTTACTTTCTCAAGTGTTTCAAAGCAAATTTCATATACTGTTTTATTTCAGCACTGAGTATTTCAACATCCTGTCCCTCTTAGGATTTTCAAACAAGAAATAGCCGATATCCACCACTGGAAAATCAACAATGTAATTTTTAATACAGATGTGATACAGAATGTTTAATTACAGCAGGGCAGAGAGTCTAGTTAAATAAAATTAAAAACCTTTATTTTCCCCAATATAAAATTACTAAATTAACGTCTCAAAAGAAAACATAACCTGGTGAAAGCTTTAAATCACACCACTGTTCACCACAGGATTTAAGATTTACCAAGTACATACATTTTGGCAAAAGGATGAACTTTTTTAAAACAGTTTATAAATCCAACATAGCAAAGACTGTATACATCTCCATATTGCACGTTTTATGTACAAGGATAAAACAGTAAAGTCAAGTGTCTTGCATATATGAAGAACAGCACAAATCTGTCACAGTTAAACTTAATGCAGAAGCTGATGTGAGGAGTATTAAAAATGTAGAAATGTAATACATGTATGTACAGAATACCGAGACTATATTAACAAACTCTATGTACATAACAATATATTGTCCTACTTTAAACTTTCTAGCATAGTTGTGGTTATTAATACAGGCCTTTGGTTCTAAACTGCTTGACTAGTTTTAAGCTCACATAGTTTCTTAAGCTTTCACGTTTTTCCGACACAAGTAAATGAGTATAAAAGCACTAAACTTCCTGGTTCACTGGTACAAAAATTACAATGGTCAGTTCCCTTAGGTCGTCAAAAACTAGTCACAAAAATAGTTCTTGTATTCAACCTGAATGTGCCACAGGAAAAGAAAAATATTTTCAAGATTTTCCAGCTTAGCCAGAGGTAAAAGGTTACCCTTGCCTCAATTTCAGTGCTACTGTCCCTGCTATGTTCATTCTAGAACGTTTTTTTTTTTTTCTAGGCCGTTTATTTTACTACTACTCTGTAAGGAAGAATAAAATTTAACTTCAGTTTGAGAGTGTCCACAGCAAACTTTTGTTAAGAAATAATGAAAAACTCTGAATATTGCCAGCGAGATTTAAAAAAATATGTGCCATCTTGTGACTCGACTCCTCTAGAAAACCTTCTATGAAATAACACAGTTCTTTATTTCCTTTCTCTCCCATTCCTGACTTCTCCTTGTGCTTGGTCTTCCCATGTCTTACAGTGATTAGCTTTGGAAATCATCCTGAGTTGGTAAATGACAATACAAGTCCTCACACATGGTCCATGAGGCAAAATCACAGAACTGAGGATGAGCTGCTTATCCCATGAACCACTGTGCTTGTTGGAGTCCCACTGATGGCATTGAAGATGTGAAGGGAATTTGGTAAAACATTCGTCTTCTCCTCCAGCGGACAAATCTTGAGGCATAGAAACACAACATTACCCAGCTGCGATGCCCTGAACAACACTTCTCAAAATAGCACATTTCATATAACCCGCAAAATTCATCATCCAGTGGTCACTGTTCCTGTGAAGGATGGTGTGCTCAGATAGCTTGGCTTTGTTTGGAGCTTTGCAGAGGAACTGTGTCAGCTCACCTAGTAAATGACTTTTTCAGACCAGGATTATAAAAGGAAAGTCCAGAACACGTTTCCTTTACAAGCTAGTAAATGGAGAGTGTTCTAGACTCACCCAATTATACGGCGTCTGGAAGTCTACCTGACATATACTTGATGGGGACATGGCCCAGACTTGTCCCTTGGAAAAGTCTTTTAAAATGAATCTGGAGCATCTGTGTTTCTTTACTGGCTCCTTTTCTCAGGGTCTTACAGATTTTCATTCTGGGGCAGAGAGAGTGACTACCCCTTTCACCCTTCAGTAATACAGGGAAGAATTCTAAGGGCAAGAGATGACCTATTGCCAGGGAGAAACTGAGAAGATCATACATTCAGAGGCTCACCTGGAAAAGCCAAAAGCAAGTTTACTCCAGGTCATGACCCTTTTTCCTTAAGGGTTCAAAGGAGTGTAATCTTCATAGTTGTTGAGATAATGCAACATTCAAGATGCAGCTTTAGAGCACAGTACTGCATCAAATGTCCATACATCTGAGAGTTTATTTTAATATTTTCAGCCCATAGTTTTTTCTTTCATCTTTTCTAGTGCCAAATGCTAGCAGCTACTGATCAAGCTCTCCATTCTACAGGAATCTGGAGGCTCCATGGAAAAGACCTTGAGCATTCTCTAAAACCTTGTTTCCATGAGGTCCTCACATTCTGCTTAATTAGTCACATATTCATGTCTTTAATCATTTCAATTTTTTTCTATTTTTCTAAATGCCCAGGAAGGGCTGCCTTCCTTTGCTCCTTTGCACATGCATTGTCATTATGCCAATATCTGCAGTTGTCTGAACTTAGGAATAACTTTAGGTGAATTACTTTATCAAGTTTCAGAAAAATAAAATTAAAAAATGACATTACCATCCCATCTGAATGTGTTAGCATGAAGGAGAAAACAAAAGCAAGCAAGTTAAAGTGTAGACATTTAAGTTCGTTTCCTACAACAGAAATTTCCTAACTAAATCACCATATAATATGTTAACTGACACAAAGGGTCCTGGCTTCCATTTTACATGACTAAGAGGAAATAATACAGGGAAGGGACAAAAGTGGTTGCATGTTATCGAGATGCTAACACGAATTACAAAGACTGGCCTTGTGATTTGGAAGGAGTCAGCATGCTGATGGAGAACGGATCCCTCCGCAATTATGTGAATGCTACTCTGACATTTACTTGGTTCCCTGGGCAGCTGTCCCCTCTGATGACTACTGAGCCCACATAGGAGATCCTACTGAAAGGAATTCATGCAGGAAGGTGATAGTAACAATGTAATCAGGAAAGATGCCCATGATGACAAGAAATATAGAAGGAGCCATGAAGAATCCACTGGGGCACCCAGTCAAAAGTTTAACAATTCTAATTTTGCAAATGGCAAAAGACATTTAATGCAATAGATAATTTCTTAAACCAGGCTGGGAAACTCTGTTCTTTCAAAGGATTGGGTGAATAATGAAAATTCTAGGAACAGTATATCATTTTATATTTTTTGCTTATTTTTT
Source organism: Cynopterus sphinx (assembly GCA_030015415.1). NCBI lineage: Eukaryota > Metazoa > Chordata > Mammalia > Chiroptera > Pteropodidae > Cynopterus > Cynopterus sphinx. The sequence goes on from CM057381.1 coordinate 36,022,011, forward strand.
ATCTAGATTTGGCTGGGGAGGGACAAATCTTATGAATTGGGGTTGCGTCTAAGAGTTTTGAAGAGGATGTGGGTCTTGTCCCTCTCTGGTCACATTAGATAATGACAGGTGGGCGATTTGTCAGCTGTTCCCCCAAGTAACCTGCTTTTAGATAGTAGCAGCAGTGTAGCATGCTACATTATTCTTCAAATATCACAATTCTGAAAGGATGTCGGAAGGTGTAGGCCATCACAGGGTGTACTTAAGACCCCAACTAACACATGCTCCCTAAACATGAGAGGAACTCTAGTGTGGCACTTACCTGCTCATGCATAATTTCTGAAAGCTCTTTTGCCATTTCTCTGTAGTTGGCCTTCATTTCCTCCTGATATTCTAGCTGGTCCTCTTTAATCAGACGCTCATTTACTGCCAAGGCTTGACCGCAAGCTTCCACAAATTGCCTGAAATAACATGGGAGAGGAAAATAAAGGCATTTTGAAGGTGAAAAATGGGTCTAGGTGGTAGTATCTCTTTCTTGAATGAGCACAGAAATTGTTAATAGCTAAAGAGAAAAAATATTCCTGGTGTGCTTTACCTGAAAACTTCTTTAAGCAACTTCACTTTATTGTCAGGGTATCTTTTTGTGTTTGTGTCATCCAAGAAAGCTCGGGCATATGCTAGTGGACCAGCATTGACCTAGATAAAGAAAAAAGATTTTAAATGTTGTCTTAAAGAAAATGACCATTACCATTGAATCAGTTTCAGTTGGCATGTGCTAAAAATGCTGTTCGAGTTTGTTATAACCTGTGCCCTCCAGGAACTTAGAACCTCAAAGAGGAAACCACAAAACTTCCATTGCTAAATGTCATTTGATTTTATCATCTTGGCCATCCTGAGGGCGCTGGTGATGATGACTCATTTTATGTAGGAAGAACCGGAGCTTGGAAAACTTAAGGACCTGTTCAAGGTCAAATATGCAATAAGCAAAACACTGAGACCAGAGCCCAAGTCTTTCAACTGATACTCATGCTATACTACACTGAACAAAGAAGTCAATCTAGTGAGTTCAGTGGAAAACTGAAAAACCAACTGTTCAGCTCATTGAATTATACAGACAGCTATCAGCAAATGGATTTGCTATCCTTGAATAAAGTAACAATCAGAGTGTGCTGGAAAGTCAAAGATCAGGGCATTTCACAACAGGAACCCAACCTCTCTCAATTAGCCAAGAAGATTTCTCTGAAGCTGGATAAGCCAGGAAATGTGGGCATGTGGATAAAAAGGTCAGACATACTGGATAGGAAGGAGAAAGTTACAGGCGTCCAAGACAGTGTGGGAAAGGATTTTAACTTGTGATCATTGCATAATATCTCCTGGAAGGTCTAGTATGCTTGGAAGGTAACAGGTGGGCGCTCTGAGACCGGAACAACTAGCGAACCTTTTGTGATGACAGGATACGTCATAACATTGGATATGTGTATAGAGAACTATGTCAATTACCTGAAGATGACCCAAATGATCTATTATACAAAATGATACATCTGCATCTGCGGATTCAACTAACCAAGGATAAAAAATAGTTTTTTCAAAAGTTACAATGTAGTTAGGCCTATGATAGTTGTATCTATATTGAACATGTACAGACATTTTTCTCTAAAAATATAGTATAGCACCTGTAGCATTTGTGTTAGGCATTATAAGTAATCTAGAGATGATTTAAAGTATACCAGAGGATATGTGTAGGTTATATGCAAATACTACACCATTTTATGTAAGGGACTTGAGCATCTAGAGATTTGGGTAAACTTACGGGTTCCTGGACCCAATTCTGCATAGATACCAAGGGACAACTATGTTTAGCTTTAAGCAACTGCGCAGGGGAAAGCTGCTGAACTTCATAGGTCTAATAAAACAAGCAGCTGGAGTGCAGCGCCATGAAGTCACCCCATACAGTACCAGCCTCAGTGAGGCTCTTGGTGAAAGTGACAGAAATTCACAAATAAAATAATAAAGTTAATTTCCTCTGGTTCTAACCTTGTGTTACCTTGGTGGGTACACACGTATAAACTGAATCTCATTTCATCATGCAATTCTTTGCTTTTTTAAGATGACTGAGCATTTATAAAACACTAAGGTCAGAGTCAAATGGCAGGGCACATTCTGCCCTTTAGAAAGCTCAACCCGTCCAGCTCCACCTTTTACTGGTGCCCACACCCTTCTTCTGCACTTTTGATAGAAGATGGATATCCCCGGTCACATTACTAAGTGGTTTTGTTTTTATCTACAGAAAATTGTGGCCTCTGGCCCCAATATGTAATCACTCACGTTGCTGGAATGTTTATTATATTTATTTGATAACTTGTTTTGGCATCTAAGTCTTTTGGGCCATAAGAGGCTGAAAACACTTTAAAATACTTATGTGGTGAATGTCATTTAGAAAAATGTTAGGCGGCAACTCAGCATGGATCTGATAAAAAGTTGACAAAAGCTTATTTTAGAAAACAAACTAAGAAAGCCCCCAAATCTATGTATTATGATCTATATGTAACTTTCATAAACACACCCTTCAGGAAAGAGAAGAGAACTGGAAATACACACACACATAAAACACACATAAAACGTGTGCTAGAATTATTTACGTACACTTAACACATATCAATAAAGCAAAAGGCATACTGGTCCCTGGAAAGGTGACTTAACATTTACCAATTTCCTAAGAAACTATATGATGGAAACCTTTTTCAAAATGTATTTTTGAAATAATATATAAACAGAAAAGTGCATATCATGTAAGTGTACAGTTGGATACATTTTCATAAAATGAACACGTTTGTATAATCAGTGCCTAGATCAAGGATGATCTTGTCCATACACACCACTTGGATAGCTAAATGGAAAACAAATGTGTTCTGAGCTCTACCTGCCACCACACACAAAAATTAATTATAGATGGACTGCAAGTCTCCATAGGAATGCTAAATAGAGGAGGAAAACCTAAGAGAACATCTTTGAAACATGTGTAAGAACAGATTTCTTAAAGAGGACAGAGAAAATGCTACCAGCAAAGAAAAAAATGATCTATCGGGCTATATTAAAATGAAGAATTTCTGTTAATCAAAAGGTATCATTAAGAGGATAAAACTTAAGGTACTTTTTCAGATAGAATTTTCATAGAAACCAGAAAACAGTAGTTTTATAAGAAAACCTAAAGCTACCCACACTTTACATTTAGAAGAGTCTTAATGCTTCCAGTTAGGCATGCAGAATTCCCTTAATTACCAAAAACCAGGTTAGTATGGAGAGCAGTTTCCTGCCACTAGCAGACAGCTTAGTGAGAAGGACTTTTGCAGGTGGTGGCAGGGTGGTACCCTAAGTCTACTGCTCCCTTTTGTATCAGGAGAAACTGCAGTGGACGATGAGGGGAGGTAACAGCAGGAAGCCCTGGCAAAGCCAGGATCTGCACTGGACCTGGCTGGCATGAACAACCTGAAATTTTCCAAGACCTTAAAGGAGCCTTTTCTTCTGTTGCCCTGTGGTTTGCTTTGGTGCCCGGCTCACCTGGACGCTCACGCTGCCCTGGAGTTTCAGCTGCAGTTTGATCATGTCCACTTCGGCCGAGGAGCACAGCTGCCGGAGCTCAGCCACCTTCTTACTCATCTCGTCAATGGCCACTTCGATGGGGTTTAGGTCGGTGTGGTGCTGATACATGACTGGTATCCGCTTCTTCACGTAAGGGAAGCAGTGTATTGCTGCAGAGGAAGGGATCACAGATTTATTCCATAGCCTGCATGACCTCCACCATTATTGAGGCAGAAGTAATTATTATTCCCATTTTACAGATAAGGAACCAAAGCTTGCCAAAGTCATATGCCAGTATTTTGTGGAATGCGAAATATTGTCTGTCTTTATCACCATGCATGTTTAATGACAGGCTGTATCATATAAAGTCAAGAGAGCTGGGTTCTTGTTAACATTATGTGAGAAGTATGTCTTTGAAGACATCACTTTATTGTTTCCTCCTGAATTTTTTCATCCATGAATGACTTGCCTTCCTTGGAAGTTGTGAGATTTGAATGAGCTAGAAGGTGTAAGATGGTTTTGGAAATATAAAAAAGACTAAGCAGTTCTGATATATCACATACAGATTAAGTCCAGAAAATAGTTCATAAAAATATTATTAAGAAAATTAATTTTTCTCCACAGAACAACTATGAATCACATGCCTAAGTCTTCACAAATCACAGAAATTAATGAAAAACAAGAAGTGAGAATATATTTCCAAGCAAAGTATTTTATGAACTAGAAATTCATAAACTGTTAAAGTTGCACTAATATTTTAAAACAAATAAAAAAAATAAATGAAAATATTTACTTTTTCTTATACTACATTTTTTTAACCAACAAAATCAATACATTTCATTTATCATATTAAGACACCTGCATTTATCAACACCAAAGAGTTAAGTTTAAAAATGAACAGAGAAAGCAGCTGGTTCTAATTTGGGTCTGTTTCGAATTTCTACCTTGTTGCTTTATATGGTATATAAATAACTATAAAATAATCATTTAATATATATTTATTAATAGACCTGTACATATATACTTAAATGCTTATTTTATTTTTTAACATGTAAGAATAAGATGCAGGTGTTGAATTTAGATTCATTATTATTAAGTAAGAGGCTGGGAGGAGGGTGTTATTCAGAAAGGACTTGGAACAACATGTGACAACAGGTTAGCAACACAGAGAACATAGAGTTGCAACGGGTCACCGGAGGTCTGCACAAGCTGGAGATGTGAAACTTGACGCAGTCTCATTTATCCCACACTCATAGGCCCGTTCTAGTGTCTAAATGTTTTTATCAATCTAAAGTCAACGGTCTGTGCCTCCTATTTCTTTTGTGTTCCTTGAGGACACAAAGTTGTTTTTCTTTTCTTTTTCTTTTTTTTAAGGCAAGGCAACCCTTGGTCAACCTCATAGATGGCAAGGACCTTGTCAGCATACGATCCCTTACTTTTTATTTTTTCTTTACACCTACAGCACCAGGTTATCCTAGGTGGTCTTGCATGCAAGTATTAACCAGGCCCGACCCTGCTGAGCTTCCGAGATTAGACGGGACTGGGCTCATTCAGAGTGGCATGGCTGTAGACTGAGGACACAAAATTTATAAGTGGGAGCACTGGGAGTGATAAATCCTCTTTGAACCAAGGGCTCCTTTGATAGTGCGACAAAAACTGGCACTGCTGCTTACCAGACCCCCTTGGCTTCCTTCCCTGAACTCGTCTCTCCTCCTTGCTCAGTGCCAGCCACAATGACCTGCTGGTTGTACCCTGAATATGCAGGGGTATAGAGACCCCTGCTGTGGGCCTTTTCCTCCGACAACTACATGTTTGCATGGCTTACCTCCTCATTTCCTTCAAGTCTAGACTCAAGTGTCACCTCCTGGTGAGCCCTTCTCCAGTCACCCTATTTAAACTGCAACCCTCCCCCTGAACCCCACATTTCCAATCGCCTTCCGCTTTTGTTCAGAGCACATTACTTTCCAGCACAGGTACCCATTATGTCCACTGTTTATCATTTGTCTCCTTTTGCTAGAATCTAGCAAAGGACAAGCAAGAGATTTTCTTTTGTTAGTATGCCAAGTTAGAACACTGCTGGTGCTCAGTAAATTTTGCTGAATTAATAAATGTATTACTGCCCAAATGATTAAATGAAAGAGAAAAGTGGCCTAGAAGGTGGAAAATTAGGTGACGGACTGAGCGAGTATCACCTCATTAGCAAAATGCCCACACTAGTGATTTGCAGTTCTTCAGGAAAAAGGGTGAGGAAGAGATGGCTGAGAAGTGACAATATTGTCTGATTTGACTGAACAGAAGGTGAAAGACGGGAGAATATGACCAATCTGAGTGGGAGTCTGGGCATAACTTGAAAGACTCTGGCATTGTGATTGGGAAGAAATTCCACTGCAGGAGCTCCATGAAAGAAGGGACAGGGCATCAGGCTGGGAGACCGGCTCAGAAATCTATGCTGAAGGGGCCTTGAGGGTGATCTTAAATGATCACAGATTGAAGTTGTCTAACTATCCAGGAGAGTGAGTCCTTGCTGGACTCTGAGAGCGGGAAGCGGGGGCTCCCCCACAACTTGGAAGGCCAAAGGTCATACAATAGAGAAACTAATGTATTAATAACATGAAGCAAAACTCAAGTTCAAAGTCTTCAGGATTTCCTGGTCTGTGTATCTTTAACTAAAGGTTGATAGATTTTACATGTTTTTAGTAGCATTTTTATAACGTCTTCTTTAAATCTTTATACTGCTTAGATATTTTTTTTTTAGAATCAATTTTTGGGGTGACATTGGTCAATAAAATAAATAAGTTTCAAAACTGTAATTCAACAATAGTTTATATGTATATTACATTGTGTGTTTACCACCCAAAGTTGAATTTCCTCCCATCACCAAATATTTGACCTCCTTTAACTCGTATCTATCTCCCCCTTCCCTCCCTTTAGATATTTTAAGATATTTTAGGGCAAGAATTACACCCTTATTTTTGTGTTTTGTCATACCACAATGTCTTTTTGGTCATCAGTCTCACAGGCAAGGTGCTCAAATGGCAGATAAGACCTAGCAAAGTGAAGTACATTTTTTCCCTTCTTGGGTACGATTTGTAAAATTCTTTAATATGAGTTGGATAGTACATCATTTCACAGGTGAGGAAACTAAGGCACAGAGAGGTTAAATGACCTGCTCAAGGTCACACGGTGAAGCTATGATGCGTGTCTGCAGGACCCAGGCCCAGGCTTTGCGCTGCTCATACTTTCTCAGCCTCCCAGCTGTGTGTGGAAGGTGGCTATTTCCCGACCCAACGACACATGTGTCTACCTGGCCTCTCTATGAGTGGAGTTACTCTTGGTCCCCTCTATTCTGACAGGTACAGAGTTTTGCTCAAGTCTTTTTTCTAATCTAAAATCGTTCTGTGACAAGATGTAAATTGTAACCCTGAAGAAAATCTGCCCAGGGAAAACACCCTATGGTAATAACTGTTATGAGTCAGTATGCTACCTGAGCAGACAGAACAATCATAATAAAAAATTCTGGCCCTGATTCATCAGGGAATAAAGATATTTTAAAGCAGTTCTCAAACCCGAGTGGCATCAGAATTGCTCAGGGCTTGTTAACTACAAGTAGCTAGGTCCCATGCCCAGAGTGTCTGATAGGTCTGGGTGGGGACTGACCTATTTCTAACAGGCTTCCAGGTGATGTTGATGCTGCACATCCAGGAACAACTGTTGATAAGCACTGATTTAACGTCATCACAGCTACAGTGATAAACACTGTAAGCTGATAATCCTCATAAAATGACTCCCTTTAGAAATGTAGTTATCTTCAGAAGAATGAGCTTCTGTGTCCATTAGAAACGCAATTCATTGACATATGTCGAAGAAACAATATTGTGCTTTATATGTTATTTTATTATTCTAAGAGCAGGAATAGGGACTCTTTCTTTAAGAATGTAGGTTTTTTTTTTTTTTAATTTTAACTTTTATCCTAGGTCCCTTATAGGTAGAAAGGGTGAAAAATTCTCTGCAATATGCTGCTCTGAGCTATTTTATGACGAGCCATATTCTTCTTCATTAACAGCTTTACTAAGATGTCAATCGTATCACACATCATTCACCTATTTAAAGTGTACAATTCAATGGTGAGTGTGGAGCCTCACCTAAAATGCAGCACCTGAACCTTTATTATTATGATGTGTCATATGATCGTCCACATGGAACTCTTGACAATGCTGACTTCTAGACAAATAGTGAATAGATGCTTTTCTGGTTCGACGGAATTATGGCCACTCTTTGAAAAACATCTCTAGTTAGTACACATAGACACACCCGGCCTTCTGAACAGGTCTCCCTACCAACTTTTTTTAAAGTCAAGAAAAGTGTTTTAAGTTACCCCATTCATGCTACTGACCCTAACCTAAGAGCAGATAAGTCAAGACCCCCATTCCCGCCCCCCCCCATGGTAAAACTCACAGGATGACTCTACATTTGTCAAGAGCTGGGAAATGAAGCAAACACATTTCTGAGAATGGGTTATTGATGGCTAAACAGTACCAGAGGATAAATTAAAACTCTGTAACAACCGAATAGGTGTCCTCTGAATGCAGTGAGCCTCCTGGTACTGGAAATATTCAAGCTGAGGTTGGCCAACTACTCTCAGAGATCAAGTAAGTAGGATCCAGCCTTATCTCCCATTTGTTCACTCAGCTTAAAATCTCTGAGCAGGTTCATGCTGGAACCTGTGTGACAGAGATCAGAAGAGGCTTCTTTCTCTGAGATAGATGTAGGATTGTGTGCAAGGGTTCCTGACCTGTGGGCCACAGGCCTAAGGGGGGTCCATGTGGGTTTCAGGAGTTGGTAAATCACCTGAAATTGTGTGTGAAAGCATTCTTTCTGAGGAGATAAGGGCCAACCGCTATCATCAGACTCTAAGGGTAAGTGATCTGATATTAAATATGAACTTCTGGTCTAGGAGAAGAATATGCAAACAGACAAACAGGAAAATGTCATGAGTATTCAAAACGTGAAACTGAAATGAAGATGTGGGAAAAGTTAAACAAGCTGGAAGAGCCCTTCCAGAGAGCTCTGTCTTGGTTTCCAGGCTGACGCCTGGATGTGGTTCCTCAGGAAAGCCAGGGAAGCAGTACCTGTGAGGACGGTGCGCCGTTTGCACTGCTCCTCCACCCCGCCCTGCCTCTTCCCCGCCTGAGTGAAGGGCATCTCAAACATGAAGCGGCGGATGTTGTGAGATCTTTCAAACTCCGTTTTCCTCTCTTGCAATTCTTTTTCATCGAAGAATGGGATCACATGCGTCACCTGGATATACGCATACTTGGAATCCAGATCCTTAGGGTTGACCTTTAAACGAATAAATGAAATGTGAGATTGGTGCTATCTGAAGGACTCCTTGAGAGCACACCTAAGCTGCGTTTTTCCACTTATTAAGGCAAGTTTTAGAAAAACTCACCAAATTTGGGAGAAAAATAATACAACGAATATTCACCTACCCACTACTGAGAACAGTTGCTAAGACTTTGCTATATTTGTTTCAAATGTGAATACACATACATCTACACATATAAACTTTTTTTTACCTGAACCATTTCAAAGTGGTACACATTATGAAACTTTAGCCAACATCTTCTAAACATGAGGACATTCTCCTCTATAACCACAACACATTATCATACCTAACAAAACTAACACTAACTCCCGAATACCACCCAATAGCCAGTCTGTATCGAAATTTCTCACATGTCCCCAGAATGTTATCGATAGCTATTTCCATTTGAACCAGAAACTAATCAGTGAACACATTTTACATTCAGTTGTTATGTCTCTTTAGTTTTGGTTAATCTAGAAGAAACCCCACTATTTCTTTTATGATGTTGACATGCTTATTTTAGTAATGTTTAAAACCTAGGTCTGAAAAATAATTAATCTGTACACAGACTAGATGGAAACAGATGCAAATTAATTTAATACAGGTACAGACTAATCTAAGACTAGTCTAACCATGATTTAGTTCTTGATTAATTCAGCACATAAATGCTTTTAAAATTACATTGCTGGAATTAGCAGTGCTCTAACTTCTGGGACACACTAGAAGATTAAACATAGGCATTTTCCAAAAACAGAAACAAAAGCTAATTATTCGAGAGAAAAATCATTTGGCACATATTAATTGTATTTAAGCTTCTAGAACAGAAAAAGGGGACATGCAAGAAATGACTGTGCAGAAAAACTGGAGACTTTACTGGAATCCGGGCAGGCTATGATAGCTTTACTGGTCTCAAATTATCATGCACCACTGTTCTCAGAGATGTTTGTGAAGAAAAATAAAAAAAAAAAAATGTGAAAGTGCCTTAACCTTTGGAAGTTAAGAAAATACATAGTCATGAGTTATTATTTCTATTTTAGAAAAAGCCATTTGGCCAATCACTATAATTGCATTCAAACCTATTAAACTTAACTCTCTTTAGCAGAAACAATTTAAAAGCAGTGGAGACAAACATTCTTGCCTATTTTAAGTGGTATTTTCCTAGTCTCCATTTTCAAAGTTGTATGTATGTATATATCAGCAGAAGGAACAGAGAACTATGTTTAGAAGAAGGTCTAGGTAGCTTTTCAGCTGCTATATCAAGGACCGCACGTGAAGAGGGGAAGAATGAGGCATGAGAACCTTGAAAAAAGGTTATAATGTTAAAGCCACAACTTGACCTGGACAAAAGGTTTTAGTTTCAGAGAAAAAGGCAAATTGGATCTGAGTAAGTTAGTCTAGGAAGAAGTAGGCCTTAACAACGTGGCGTTGAGGTTTCTGGTTAAAGACAAACCAATAGCACATGTTTGTCTCTTTTCCTGTGTGCAATGTTATTAAAATGACAATATAGAGTTAACCTGCAAGGATCACAAAAAGAGGACAGAAGACAGCAGTGGATGAGAGAGTCTAACGAATTTCTGGAAGGCAGGTGAACAGAGGTGTGCTATCTAATTTGGCAGAGTGGAGGAAGTTCTAATCCAAGTTCCCAAGAAGAGGGGCAACAAGAGAGTTGGAGGACACCCAAGAAGCCCGCTGCTATAGACTGAATTTTATATGTTGATATGATGATTTTATAGACTGAATTTATATGTCGGAATCTTAACTTCCAATGTGATGATATTAGAAGGTGGGAGGTAATTAGGTCATTAGGGTACAACCCTCATGATGGGATTAATGCCCTTATAAAAGGGACCTCACAAGCTCCTTCACCCCTCTCTACCATGTGAGGACACAGTGAGAAGATTGCTACCTATGAACTAGGAAGAAAGACCTCGCCAGACACGGAATCTGCTGGCACCCTGAGCCTGGAACTCTAGAATTATAAGAAATAAATTTCTGTTGCTTATAAGCCACCAAGTCTATGGGTTTTGTATAGCAGCCTGAACAGACTGATATCCATCAAGTCCAGCACTAGAATTAAGGTGACTAGGAGAGGTGTGGGGCAGAAACCAGAGCATGTGGCCCCAAATCTATCTGGAGTGACAGAACCCTGGGTTCCCTTCCTTAGCCCCCATCCCACAAGAGAGAGGAGAATGTTCTTTGGAGAAACTAGTCTGGAATAAGTCTACGTGGGATCACCAGTCTCAGCAGAAAACAAGGATGAAGTACAGGGCAGAACACAGGGCAAGTAGGTGAAAGGCTGCAGGCCGAACCTGTCACCTTTGTTGCTTGTCTTGTGTATCCAGAATCACCCCTTTCCTTGTCCCCTCCCTACCACGTGGGCAGGAGACTGGGAGATTCTTATTTGGAGAAAACAAAGAGGTCTCAGACACTGAGTATCCACCCCAAAGCCAGGCTCAGGATGGAAAGTGAACTAAGGAGCCTCCTAAAGGTGGACTCAGAAAGAGGCAGAGCTTACCATTGCTGGAAACTGAGCAGGAGGAGAATGTTTAATGCAAAGAACAAGAGTTTCAGGAAGCAAAGGGATACCCTACTTTTTGGGGACAGTGGGACACATAAATATACAGGAAAAAAAAGTAGGTTCAGAAAAGGTCGCCATGAGAGCAGTACCATAGAGGACAGTCTCTCTACCTAGAAGGTAGATCTCATTCCTATACATGTGCTGGCTAGTTAGTTCATTCCTCGATCTGTGCGTCTGCCAGTCCATCTGTCCAGATATCAAACATTCAGTCGGAGTGTCAGGTAACATGTCAGGCACTGGGCTAAGTGCAAGGAAACGGTGCAGTGAGAAACAGAACTGTGGGCCCTCCTCTTACAGTTTCTAAATATCTAGATGAAAAATGGCATATCCTTTCAGGCATTAGTTATTTTGTAAAAGAATATCTTTTTTAAATGCTGAAATAAAGATTTGCTTAATGAAGAGCAACTGGAAAGAACAGAATGGTATTAAGAAGAAAAAAATATACTTGCCACTCAAGGCCAACCATTAAAATTTTTTCCTGGGTCTTTTTTTTTTCTATACACATTAATCATATATAATCAAAACAATATTATACTTCTATGAAGTGTTTGCAAGCATGGTCATACCTTGCCAGAATCCTGTATCATTTTGACATTTTCAGAACCGAATTTATCTGAGTAAAGTTTAAGGAGTCGCTGAGAAATTTCTGACAGAGGCGTGAGTTTGGGTTCTTTGTAAATATACTCCTTTCCATCTTCGTCTTCAAAGAATCCCTGTGACACAGAGCACAATTAGACCTGTCCCCAAATACAAGACCAAGGCTATCACCCAGCAAGTGTTCTTTTGTTATAGGGTTGAGAAAAAAAAAAGAGGAATAATTCTAAAATAAAATCCTAATTAAACAGGCTTTTCCAATGGAAGGAAAATGATAATAATGTGAAATCTGGGTGCAAAGATAAAGGAAAAACATAAAATTGCAAACTCATTCAAGAATGCCGTCATTACGTATTGAGTGAAATGAAAGACTGCAGATTCAAGAATGTGTTCTCTCAGTGAAGTCTGATGATGAGATTCAAGCCTGTTTCACATTCCCAAGAAACAGAACTCGCTAAGAAATGATTCAGCAGCCTGCTGTAGGCAAGCCTCAGAAATACACACATATCCCTTCTCCTGACCGCTCCCACTTACACGGGATTGTGGCATAAATGTGAGCATTTGGGTCTGGAGCAGGTTCAGCAAAAGCTATGTAAAGTTTGTGTAAATTCTATTTTGATTTACTTATGAGAAAAATATTAAAGGGCTGTAACATAATATCAGAAAGTCTTTTCATTATCATCAGTCATATCTGCTGTCATATCATCAATATCTTCATTAATATCTTCTGTTTTAGCGCCAATCATGTCTGAATACAACAAGGCTAAGAACCGAGTGGGAAGTGAAAAAGGTTGAAAAATTTAAAGTCCAGTTTGAGGTTAATATTTGAAATAAATTTTAAAAAATGTTTCTCATCTAAAGTAAAAGAGAAAATGGTGCAAAAAACACAGTATACATATAAAAAAATGCAGACTAACATGAAACAAAACACACCCACATCAAACTACAAGTTTAGATGCAGTAATTTCACTACATTTATTTGCTTTTTAAGCATTTATTGTAATTACCTCCACATCTGTTTCACTGTCTGTAAACTGGTATTGCTATAAAGTTACAAAAGACAATAACAGGATAAATTGAAGGTTATATTATGCTCATAGAAAACCATACACCCTAAATAAATGGATTATAATTTATACTATTTAATTGTGTTAGAGACTGGGAGGTTAAATGTTCAGTTATTTTAAATTAACCTTTCATATGAGGTTTCTGAAATATTACAATGGTAATATTTGTGCAGATATTATATTACAAAAGAGATGCACAGGGACAAAAGAAACTAGAAAGTCTTAATTTTGGTTTAACACATGCAGTATAGATGTATGAGAAACAGATGATTTATTTCTGTAAATGGAATATAATGTTAATCTTTTTTGGAGTTTGTAATGACTGGACATATATGCATACAGACTTGCAAAGGAAATTTGCAAACCACACTGAAGTACCAAAGATGCTGCTAAAAAAGTCTTATGAAGGGAGAACTTACCGCTGCCTTAAGAAAGTAATAAAGAAAAGACAGGAAGGAAGGGAAAAAAAGCAAAATGTTTACTACTGAGGAAGATAAGAATCATACTAAATATAATAAATTCATCAAATTAACATATATAGAAAGCAGAAAATTTACAGAATACAATTTTATATATATATATATATATATATATATATATATATATATATATTTTTTTTTTTTTTAAAGAGGACCTGGGACAACTAACAGAGCAGAGAGAAGGCTCACCTGTCCGAAGAATGCCACTCGGAAGTAGGTCCCCAGGAGCCTGCGGCCTGAGTGCATGACCTCGGTCACTTTGCTGTAGGCCCGGTGTAGTGTGTCATACAGATGGGCTAGCCTCTGGAAAGCAGAAGAAAAAAAATTTCTTCCTACTTGCAACTAGTAGAATCAGTTTTAAGATAACAAATGACATCATGTGGGTGAAAAATCCTTGGAATTCAGTTAAAAAGAAAATTAAGAATGTATTTCGATTGTACAACTGGTATTATTGATCATTTCTGAATTGCAATGTTTCCTACCCAAAGGGCTATCTTTCCACAATGCAGTAAGCAGTTTGTTTTCCAGCCTAACATGAAAAGTTGGGGATGATAAAGTCTTTTAATGGCATTTTTAGTCCTTGCTTTTCCTACGCAATTGGATATGTTAAGATAAACTGGATGATTTCCTCAGCCTAAGAAGAATGGAGGGCTGGAGCATGAAAGAGTTCTGAGAAAAACGGCAACTGCTGATTATAATTCTGTTCCTGGCAACCTCTCTTTCTGTTAAAAGTTTTTCCCCCTCTTTAATTCTCCTCACCGCACTTCCACCCCTGACCTATGCATGTTGCCATTTCCCCTTAAGAACTGGATCTCTGAAGGTGGGGTGTCTCCTCCCACACGCTAGAGGCATGCACCCAGGGCCTGGCACACTGGGTTACGGTCCGTGGGCATGAATCCAAGTCCTTCTGCACACAAAGCAGACGTGTTAACCACTACACTATGGAGCCACCCCTGGCAACCTTTCAAAAGTGGAGTGCCAGAACTACCAATTATTGTTTGAGATTTGGGGTCGGCGTAGAGGTGGGGCCTAAATGAGTGACATCTGATGGCTGAGGGTAGTGACTTCCAGGGTGATGGCAAGGAGGTGACCACACGGAGGGTCAGAGATCACGTACTTTATCTCTGACCATGGCCTGCTTGCTCTCTTCACATGTGAAAAGGTCTAAGGATATGTGCCATTCCACTGTCCTCTCAAACCAAATGGGAAGAAAACAACCAGATACCTCAAAATCTCTCCGCTTCTCGTAAATGGGGATAATGAGTTTATAGATGTCGGCGATCAGCTCATAGCGTTCAGCCTTCCAGAGTCCGTCTGCACACTGCTCTAGGAGCTCCATGAGCACGTCCTGATCGAAGGAGAAGGCCACCGGCCAGAAAAGAGTGTTACAGGAAACATGATATTGTATCCCTTGCAGAATGCATAACTGGTGAAGATGGCTAGAAGCAACATTTCAAAATATGGAACATTTAAAACCTCTACCCTTGTAACAACTCTGTTCTTTTTCAATGAGTCATTTTTCAGTCATGGTTAGAAGCAGAAGAGTCACATTGTAGGGCTATGCCATAGTTAATTGCAATAAAAAAATTGACATTGATAGTTTCACAAAGGCTCTTAACTTTTGTTCTTAGTTCTCTTTTTATAAATTTGAAAAAATTTTTTTCTTTTCTGAGGAACAATGACATACTGAGACATGGAGCATTACTAAGAGTTCTACTAAAGAGCATTACTAGAGAGTTTTATTTCTTTTTCTTGCCTTACTACATTGGCTCTAACCTATACCACAATGTTGCACAGAGTGACAAAAGCAGGCATTCTTGTCTCGTTCCCAATTTTAGGGGAACAGCATTCAGTCTTTCAAGATTAAGTATAGTGTTAGCTGTAAATTTTTTCGTAGATAACCTTTTCAGGTTGGGGAAGGTCCTTTCTACTCCTTTTTTTTAAAAATCATGAATGGATGTTAAATTTTTTAAATGATTTTTTCTGTATCTATTGGGGTGGTCATATGATTTTTTCTTATTTATTCTGTTAAAATTTTAAATTATATTGATTGGTTTTTCAATGTTGAACCAATGGTGCATCACCAGGGTAAACCCCACTTGGTCAGGATGCAGTCCTCTTTTTTATATACTGTTAGATTCATTTTGCTCATATATTTTAAAGGCTTTTTATAGTTACCTTTTAACATGTTTGTATCCTCTGTAATACTGTAAATAAAGGGTAGGGCGTGTCACAAGGGTAGACACCCTGAATTATGAGCAGCAGGGATTAGTTTGTTTAACAGTAGTTAGTGTGTCTCAGGGTAATACTGGGAGGGCTAACAATCAAGTGGATAAAGCACTTCCTGCTCTCCTAGAGCTGAGTCTGTTGTGGAGACAGGTCCATTAAGAGATCATAAAAGATGGTGGGAAGTGTGCTGATAAAGAAATGTGCAGGGAGTCAGGGGTGCAGAGAGGAGCAACTGGTCACAAAGAACTCGGACAACTTGTAATTCCTAGTGTAAAGGGCATTGTTTTAGGTATTAATCCTGAGAAGAAAACAACAAATGAGTATAGCGTGCTAGGGCAGGGACCACATTTTGCTCACCTTTATATCTCTACACCTAGCACAACGGCAGGGAAGCTCAGCAAACATTTGCAAAATGCAGTAGTGGGGTACATCCTGATCTGAACCAAGGGTAGAGCATTAGAGATGCTCCTCTACTCCCTGCTATTATTGTTTGAGGGAATCATGATAGTAAGGACACATTATGTAACTTTCATGGTTTTAAGAACACTCTTGGTCAGGTAAAAGTAGATGGCTAGACAATTTTACCCGTTATAATCGCCAAGCTTGAAATGAGACGCACATAGGGGAATCATCCCATGTGTTCTGTTAATATCTCATTTGCTCGGGATGTTGGATGGATGTAAACATTTTATGTTTGTTACCGGCAGTTGTTTTTGAATAGAAACAAATTAGCTAACATAAGCCCGAAACTTGCCCTGCTAACTTTGTATAATATTTGCTATATTCAATGGCTATAGACATGCAACAACAGTTGAGTGTGCTAGACACCACGGATTTTAATTTTCATGATTTGTGGTACTTCTAGGGTACAAAGTCACCATGGACAATGAACTTGTGAACACTGAATCACCCTGCTTTTGGAGATATAGGGTTAGGTTCCTGAGAGACACTGGTTACAATATTTTCGACAATCAAAACCGTGTTTTACCTGTGTTTCTCCTTAAAGACACCTGATTTGGTATACACTGTTGTTTAACATTGAACTCATAGTCCAAAGCACTACAACTCATGCCTGAAAGCTTACCTACACTAACACGAGTATTTTCTCTGTGAAGCACATCACCGCCTTCCTGTGCTCAGAAAACTATACAGTCCTGTGGCAACACACTTTTTAAATGGCAAAATCACATGTGAAACACATGGCACTAAACAGGAAAGGACAGCTGCTTTCAGCATGAGAGCTGAAACAAGGAGGCAGAGTATCACCCTGTTCCATATCAACTAGAAATGGGTAAGCTCAAATTTTCTATCACTCCGTGCATGTCCCCATATGATCACAAAAGCACCTCGATGAATACTGATGGGGGGCGGGTTACAAAGAAATGTCAGCAAATGGGCCAATGAGGATGGACTGCATTTTCCATTTTTCCCTCCAGAGCCCCCTCTCAGTCCTGTCAGGCCTGTCCTTTCTTGCTCTGTGCTCTGGGGGCTGATGCCGCAGGACTGCTGGCCTGCATGCTAGGCTCCCTGTCCTCTGGCTCCTTGCTGGGTCAGCTAATGGAAGGCCCAGTGGGACAATGGGGATCAGGTAGAGAGTGAGGGTGGGGTGACTACTCACTGGCTTGCTTCCTGCCAGGGTGCCGGGATTGAGCCCTCCCTTAAATAAAATCTACAGGTTCTATCAGGCAGCCCCTCTGTGAGCTTCTCTTTCCCGTTTTGTCTACAGGTTGAGGTGTGGTAACCTAGCTGCTGCTAACCTCAAAGATATTGTAATATTCCTTGTTGGTTTTCCTAAACCCTGTCCAAACTTTATAAAAATAGTCCCTTTATTAGACTTCTTCAATTCCCCCTGCCATGTGCCACCTATTTTCTTCCAGGACCCTGACTGTCTAGAATAATGAAGGTAAGATCTCACCATATGGGACTCAGAATTCTTCAGTCTGCCTGGAATCCAACTTGTGAAATAAAATTACAAGCAAAAATGAGATGTTTTTCTTTAATCAAAAGTAGCTGAGAGGCAGTCTGTTCTTAAGGTCAGAGTCAGGAAAGATGAACTGTGACCAATAAAAACTCATCTGAGACCTACTGAGAGGAGAACGGTATATTTTTAGATAGTTCCTCTAAAGTCATGTTAGGAGAGCATAAAAGGCATTTAAATATATCTAAGAATGCAGATTAAAAGGATGATGATTTTTATTAAGCTATGTATTATATACCTATCCCCTTTTCTGACAGGTATTTTCAACTTTTTTTTTTCTTAAAACACCCTGATAACTGAGTAAAAATGCAAGTGGCAATATCTGTTTCCCTGGCTTTTAGAAACACACGTTATTCTTTCCATTCCCAGCTAGTTTCAATCCTGATGTGCAGGGCTTGTTCAGAACTTTATAACCACAGTGTATCTCACCCTAATCATTATAGATCATGTGTACTGTGGACTTTGTTAAAGATTTACCACTTTATGCTGTAAGGACAGGGTGGAAAATCCATATTCTGAAAATCACTGATAAAGTTATCCTTATCACATGGGTACCATTCACAAATTTCCCCAATCGAGCCTACACTTGATTTCATAGCTTAATTCCCTGGGCTGTAGTGATTATTCCAGCCTGTGACTTAATCAGATGAGCAAACTTGAGCTTCATTTTATCATCCCTGCAGGACAAGTTCCTGAGTACTGTTTATTTTCACATCCGTAATTGTTTCTGATATCACTGTTTTCCTTCATGAAATCAAACAGAATGATACACCACAGAGGTCTGACCTGGCATGAGGGACGAGGGTGGCTTCGCACAGAGACAACCCATTTGAGCCTCTTCTCAGAGAAAAACTCAGTTAAAACTCACCCTGAACTGAGAAGTTCAAAGCCAAGAACACATGGCCCTATTACCTCAGTGACAGGTGTCACACTTCAGAGTAAAGAATGAAAAAGTACAATCTGTTCAGGCATTTCAAGGTGGAGAGATAGCTGAACCGTTAATGTCATGTAATAATCAACTTGCTTTTTTATTTTTCAGGATACTTCAAAAACTTTATCTACTGTGGTTAAAATTATTTTAACATTTAAATACGAAATACATTCAATTTATGTTATCTTCCTTTCTCATGTTCAGTTTTTAATTTAGTGGGTCATTTGAGACTAGAAAAGTTATGATAGTGGTTCTTAAACTTTTAGGGCTTAAGACCCATTTATATATCAAAAAATCATTGAGAATTCCTTCAAAATTACTAAGAACTTTTATTTATGTGGGTGTTATCACTCAATATTTATGTTAAAAATGAAAGCTGAAAAAAGTAAAATTATTTATTCATTAATTTAAATAATAATAAACCCATTGCATGTTAAGAAAAATAACATTTTTTAATAAAAATAACATTTCCCAAAAACACATTTAGGGAGATGAGTGGCAGTGTTTTATGTTTTTGCAACTCTCTTTAATATCTGACTTCATAGGAGAAACCTGGATTCTCATATTTGCTTCTCCAGTGAATTCGTTCTGTGTGTTGTTTTGGATAATGTATACAAAGAAAATCCAGCCTCACACAGACTTTAAGTTGGCAAAGGATCTCAGAGACTTCTTAAAAGGGCCTTGGGGACCCCAGAGTCCCAGGAACACACTTTGAGAACTGCTGACTCATGAGCTAGTTTACGTCACGGAGGATGTTTGTTCATAGGCCCTACGTACTTGCAAGTACGTGATGAAAAGCCATAATATTAATTGTAGAACTCCATATCACAAAAACAAGAACAATAGAGGCAGAAGATATTTATTCCTTTCTCTGTTCTTTCTTTCAATAAGAAACAGACAATTTTATTTTTCCTTAAAAGATGGGCAAGATTAAAAAGCTTTCCCTTGACTGTTCCATTCTGCTCTAGGTTGAGGGGAGGCAGGCACACATGAAAAACTCTCCTGGCAGAGTTTCCTCTTCATGGAAGAGGAAATTCAGGGAACGCAAGCAGAAAAACTGGCATTTGTTCAAATTTCTAGCTTTATTTCAAAACTCCCTAGTTACAGATAAGTGGCTGCAAGTTGACCCTATTCGTCAAGAATCTTGCAAGAATTGCCACAATGATCTAGTGTCAAACTTTGGGGTCTCTTCTGCGGGTGGGACAGGTGTCTTGTGGGCGAAACCTGGGCTACCGCACGTGAGTAGAGGCACCCGGTAACTGGCCTGAGTGGGCTGCCCCTCCCCCAAGCCAGTCTGGCCTCACATGGCTTTGAGTGTTTGGGGGCCCTGGAGGGACATCTGGTGTTGGAGACACTGATTTAAAAGTCAGATTAAAACAGCAATAAAAACCATAAACTGGAAAAATTAATTGCTGGAAAGAATGAGAAACTTTATGGCCAAAATATCAGGCCTTTTTACCATAAGTGTTTGAACTCTCAGGCTCACTTTGCTACTAACCAGACTTTCTAATTCTCTTTCCAGAGTAAAGGAGGGATTCCTAGAAATGAAGAATGAAGATGCTTTTGCTGTTTCAGTTACCTGGAGAATTATTTCAGTTAGAGTGAAGTGCGTAAACAGCAGCTGCAGAGATGTTCAAATCACTGAAACTCACGCAAGCTGCACCACTCACCTCGTTGAAATGGACATCCTGCATCCCGACATCTTCCATCATGGAGGCTTCCTCATCGATGTTTGGGGTAATCACCCTGAAGGCTGTGCATCCTTGTCTAAACATACCTAGAATTGAGACAGCAAGGGAGAGTTAGTTACTAACCTGGAAGTGGATGAATCCTGAGGGTTCTTTCTGCCCTGTAATTTTTTGTGTTGAATGAAATAATCGATTTTGAAATCTCCCATGTCTCAGGCCAGCATTCCCATGGGAGGTCTGGGGGCCCTGGGTGTTTTTCTTCAATCACCTCCAAATATTTAACCTTCAATGCCCTCAATTTGTTTCTTTTTCTCATCCCTTTTTATTTTTCATCCACCTCTATTAAAATGTATATAATCTTGAAATAAACTGTAAGTGCACTGAAATAGGTATCAAATCAATTATAAAACAATAACAAATAAACAATAATTTGATTTGTACTCAGATACCAAGAAAAATAAAGAAGCCAAAGCCAATTAAGGAAATATATATGACTCAAAAATAACTGTTTCCTTCAAGCTGTTATCTCACCCACTCTGGCTGGAGGTAAGCCAGAACTCAGATTAGATCTTGTCCTTCTCCTTCATGAAACAGTCTATAAGATATAACTCAACAGCCACAGACTTCAGCCGAGGGGCTGTCTTAGCTGGTTCCACACAGACTGTGCAGGGTAAGGAGAGGCCTTCTTTCCTCTCCACAACTAAAGAGCGGAATCACAGAGAGCATAACTATTCAGGGTGCTAGGCACTCATTCCTCTAGGGGTGAATGGAGGTGGAATAAATACCTGGGATACGGTAACAGCAACCATGGCCCCTTTGGAGCCTCTACTTGTCTTGGAGTCACTGGGAAAAGTTTTATGTCAGCTGGACAATGTAAGCTGGGCAAAGATAATCAAGTGAAGAAGGACCTGCAATGTCTTATTACTCTATTTTCAGAGGCTGTTCACAATAAAACAGAGGTAATTTTTTCCATATTTCAGGAAAAAGAACACAGAATTTTGAAATCAAGTTTTATAGGAGTAGGTCCTAAAGTCAGAACTTCTCCTGCTGCATACTAGTCAAGGTTTCCAAGCCATTCATGGGTTGTCTAGTGTCTCTGCCACTGTCTTAGGTTAGCCTTGTTTTTGTTTTATGGAGACAAATGATTCCCTTATAAAAAGCATTAATCTAGGAGCTTGAGGATATATTAGTGGACAAAGTATAAAATTATGGAAGCCAATCACCCACTTTTAGGCTACAGAGTACACGAAGATACACGACTCAGCTCAAGTGGCACGAGTACAGTAGTGGCCAAAGTGCTTGCCGCTCCTTGCCCACGGGGACAGACTGCCATCGAACCACAGAGCCCAGAGAAAGAAGGGAGGAAGGAGAGCCACGACCATTCATGCAGGGTCGAAAAGAAAAATCCCCACACCTCTGAGTGTCATGTGGATGGGACGGCTGGGGCCCCGGAGGCCGAACCGACCCTCAGGCTCACCTCCCTGGCGCCTCCTCTGGCAGGTGCTTTGGCTGTAGGGGAAGAGGGTCGGCTCCCGCCGGAGGGCTATGTCTGCTTCTAAACATGAGGAAATGTATTACCTGACAATAGGTCTCAACAGGACATGTGCAGGTAGCAAGAGACTATGGAGCCCTTCTTGCATTTCTTTTTCTTTCAGGCTCTGATGTCTGACAAGCCTAGACTCCCTTAAATTTCATTCTAAATAGCCAGCTGTACCAGAAATAAAGACATCCCCTGGTCTCGGCATCTGTGACTTTCTACCGTTTCTCACTTTGTAAACATACTCCTCACCAGATCTGGCGCTGCTGTGCTCCAGCATACGTGCGCACACAACCAGCTTTACTAAGAACCTTGGTGTTCCAGAAACAAACGCCACCATTTGGGGCTGCACTGACTTTGAAATGGAAATGAGCAACTAGTGTCTGACCAAAAGGAACCCGTGAATGAATGCATGGCCTGCTGATCTGGGGACAAACGCAGAACACACAAACAGGTGGCGTGCCCTCCTTGTCATCTCCTGCCACTGTGGGGCCAGGTTTCCAGCCAGCAAGGCTGCCTCCTCACACAATAAAGCCAATGGGCTGCTTCCAGAAAATGCTGTCTGACAATCTCCTGTTACAACTGTCTTTTGATTGGTAAACAGTTGCAATGAGAACTATCTTAAGGAAAAATAAAACCTTTTCAGCTCAAGGTTGGCTGGTGAGGGACACCCAGATGCAAAGCCCATTAACTCGTGTTTGTGAGATGAGCCATTATAAGAGGTTATATGACAACATGCCGTCCACTTTTCTTTTTGATATTGGCATTTCTGATGTGCATACCCAGTCAAGCAAACGTCATGCCAGAGAATAAAACAATACATACACACGCACGTGCGTGCATGCACACGGGCACACACACAGCACACACAAAAACATAAACCCCCAACTCCAAATCTTTCTCAGAAAGTCTGGTCTTTGCTGCTTTGTAGAGTTTTACATGAATTTCACAGGACACAGGAATCATTCCTCACCTTTTCGTGTGAGATACTCTGCCACCAGGGCTGTGACATGGACGTAGCACATTGCTGCCTATAATAAAAGATACATGTCTCAGAATCACCACTCATAAAGTATGTCAAAAGACCTCACAGATAAAAGTCTAATGACTGTATGCACTCATATTAAGTTACCAACTAGTGTTTCTAATAGCTGACATTGTGCCTTTTGTAAAAAGTGGAATTCACACAAAATGAATTTTGAAATAAATTGGGAATTGAGACAAATAGCACAATTTGTGAAGGCTCATTTCTATCCAGTTATTACATTTTAAGGTAAAAGATAAAAACATCTTTTCTTATTACATCTAAGATTTCTGTATCATTTCTCATAAAGAGGTAATCATTTGAAGAAAAGGTGTGTGCCTTCCTAGGTTCTCAGAGACCTGCTCAAATTTCAGGGGCTAATATAGTTTTCTCTTGACTTAAAAATGATGAAGTTATAACTTTTTACAAACATAGAATTCTAAATAAAAAAAAAAAGGCTTTTTTTTTTTTTAACCAAGTTCTCATGGTCTTATACAAATCAAAGATAGCTTTTAGAAATGAAGCCACTATAAGGTTCTAATGCCTGAGCCTCTGGTTCTTACCAGAATGAAAGAAAAATGACTACTACTAATAATATGTAATTAATTTTTATTATGGCTAACGTATAGTCAAATTTATGGTCAAATAGAATAGACCCCTTGAAAAATCAATATGTAAAAATAGTTATATAAATTTTTCAGATGTAGAAGTTAATTTTACTAATTTAATTACAGAAGTTTAAAAGTAAAAGCATATTTCTTTGCTAATACCATTGATCATACCTAGATGTCTCAGGCACAAACCCTAAATGGAGTTTTCATGGAAACACAAAACCTGTCTTATAGACTATTTTTTCCTTAACAACTTCCATTTAACTGATGATGTCATCATGGCACAGAGGGGTTAAACACTGGCTCAATGTCACGGAGTGAGTAAGTGTTGGGTCTGGGATCCAGTCTGTCTCTGGAGCCTACACACTCAACTCCCCAGCATGCCGTCTGCTTACTGACACATGGCGGCTCTGTGCAGGATACGAGGGAGCACTCTGATATTTATCACACCCACAGATGGGAGTGGACAATCTCAAAAGGGAAAAGGGATGCCTGGTCATTACTTTAATAACAGGAAAATTTTATTTGATCACAACATAGCTGAATTTTAGAACTAGAGAGTTTTGATGCAGAACCTGAGTGTACTTGAATTGGCAGGCATCTATGTGAACATGGATGTTTTCTTTTCTTTTTTTTTTTGAACATGGATGCTTTCTAAGAGCTCTTTTGTGACAGAAATATCCCCTTGTGATGTGGTAAATTATTAAAATGCTTAAATGACTATGAAGTAACTTTGAGCTGAAAACTGTTAAATATGTCACATATATTTAATTGGCTTCTTTTAATTACTGGATGATTTTTCTCAAAATTAGATTCTTTTAGTGAATGAGACATAGTTTTCTCAAAAACTTGGAAGAGGAGGCTTGCAGGGCTACCTCGGAGAGATCCCCGTTTTTCACGTGGATCCTGGCCATGCTGTCCAGCCACGTCTTCCTGAGCTCTGGAGTGCTGGCGTAGGACTTGGCCAGACTGTACTGGAGGTCCACCAGCATCTCCGGGTCATTCTCATGCTCCTTCATCTGGGCAGTGGCCATCAGAACCGTGCGTATCCTTTTGGTCAAGTCCTTCACATCCGAGGAGAAGGTGGTGTGCTAAGACAGGGGTGGAAGCAGAACACATGGCTTTCAGCTGCGTTGTGCCTGTCCACATACATGTTAGATGATGAGGCAGAGTCTTGGTGGTAAAAAAATAATGAAACCAGGCCACCTACCTTGATGAGCCTGTCACTATTGGCACAGTTGTTAATGATAGACAAGGACTGCTGGAATCTGGTTCCCCCAATCCCGACAACATCTGCTATCAGCTGGCTGACGGAAATAATGACCTTAGGGACACAAAGGTGAGCAAATCAATTCACCTGCAAATGATGCTCCAGGTACAGTTTCTGCTTCCAGTTAGGATGTGCATGAGGACAGGGCAAAGGGGAAGTCCTGAGCAGGGATCACACTAATGTCGGAAACAATGTCTGAGTCATCTCTCTGCCCTTCTAAGAATCATTCCAGAAGGTGATTATATTACCCTTCAGTATTTTGTTTGCACAGTAAAATGTTAATCAGGAGAATGTAGAGGAATGAGAATCAGATAGGCCTAAATCGCTTGGATAGTATTTACTTATCACTTTCTCTAATAAAAAGGGAAAACATGATTTACCTCCTTGGTTTTTCTTTTGAACTTATACATACTATATATTCAATAAGTGGACTGTCCTTTTGCAGTTTTGTTAAAACATATACACATTAATTATGCAACGAGAGATTTGCCTTTGGGGGGCGGTCCATGAATAGCACTTCCTTTAGTTTCCGGTTACGCAAACTAAAATGTAGATGCCATCCTTATTCCCTTTTTTCCCTTCACCGCACCCAAGAACAACCAGTTATGAAGTGCTGTCGACTCAACCTCCTCTTCCTTCTAACGTCCACATGTCTGGTCCAGGACACCATCCTCTCTGCCCTAGATTTGACCAGGGTTTCCTCAAGGTCACCTTAGCTAAGGTCTTAACTCTCCCAATCCATTCTCAGCACTGGAGTGCAGATAATCCCTCCCAATAGGCAATGATGCCTCCCTTCAACTTGGTCTCACCTGTAACCTCAACTCCACTCTAAGGACTTCTTCAGTTCCCCCCTAGAAGAACCCTTTCCCATGGGTTGCTAAGCCCTCTTCATTCTTTACATCCTCTGAAAGGGAGGCTTCCTTGGCCCCCAGCCAGAAGCTCCTCCTTGGCACCCTCAAGCTCCTCTGTTACAGCACTGGGCACACCACATCACATGAGCTTCAGGGGCTGCCTGTCCTTCAGGATAATGTACACTCCATGAGAGCCAGACAGGGTTCTGTTTTGTTCATGGTTGGATCCTTGGATCCTAGCATGTAGTTTGTAAGTAATAAATATTCGTTTTAAAAAAAAAGAATAAATACACAGATGGAGAGGCCACTCCTACATGTGTTTGCAGGAAAAGAGAATCTACAAACTTACATAAAACTTTTCAGTATCTTGCATGGTTCCCAGAGCAGAGAATTTGGGACATTTTAACTCTGGAGAGGTGTGTCAGCAGGTGGAAGACAGAAAAGAACCACTTTGGTTTTTTTGTGTCTTACCTAAGATGTTTATTTTACTATTAAGCATCCTCACATAGGTTCTAATATATCTTGGCTCAATGGAATTTAAGTCCAATATTGATTCAATATGTACATGTCAATTTACCAACAGAAACATATACTAGACCTAAAGTTTACAAGGTCAAAGGTGAAGTAAACCAAACCAGTCACAGCGCTTTCACATACTCCAACTCAAGGCCAGATGTTGCAGTACTTACACAGAGGTAATTCATAAATGTGACACTCAACATTTTCCCGATAAAACTGAATTTCACAGAGTACACTTGTATTGGAAAGCTAAACTACACGCACTTGCAAATGTGTCCGGACAAAGGACTTCTTTCCAGTGTAGTCAAAGTTGTTCCTCATCAGGAAGTAGAGGAGCTGGGAGGCCTCGGTTCTGATGGAGCTCAGCTTGGAGTTGCAGCACTTGAGAATCTCATAGCACAGGGCAGCACACATGTCAGCTCTCCCTTCGTAGAACGTCGAGGGGAACTAGATCGAGCACGAGAAAGCAAATGACAACATGAAAGTTAGAGCTCCCCTCAACTCCTGGTGGAAAGAGGTAAACGTATCACCATCGATTACGACCTTCCCCGATGAAACAACTTACCTTATAAATTAATGACCGCAAGGCAGTGAAGACATTTTTTAAAGCTGTTTCAGACTGATTTTTTTGCAGGAAACACAGGTAGACATCGAAAACTTTTTTCATGAGAGGATTATGTCCATGGTCAGCCAGGAGCTGGTTCTTTGAAACACACAAGGACAGTGTGGTTAGTGAGACACAGCAGATACCTCTAATAGGTTTCATACAATTTTCAGGCTCAAAGGTTCAGTTTTCTAGGTATTAACACAACTTACAGTTAACTGCCATGAATTCTCTTGTATTACAAATAGTCTAACGATAAATTCATTAATTTGGATAGCTTACTTTTTATTGTGCACCAGCAAGTGACACAGAGGCAATGTTTGTGACATCTTAAGTCTGACAAAGAAGTGCCATTATAGGTGTCAGCTAATTAAGAAGCTGGAGAAGAATACTGACGTGAGGTATATGAAACAGGTATTCTAAACATTAGGCTTTGTCTCCACCCACTAGGCTTCTCAGGCACTCTAGCAGGCTATGGCTAATCAGTTTGGTAAGGTAGAAAACATATAGGCTTTGCTCAGGCATCATTTACCATGTGCATGGATTTGTGCAGGTAAACTGAATCTCACCATTCTCATCCATAAAACAAATGGTCCCATAACGAACCTTGCACAGCTACTGTGAAGGCTTGAGGTCAAGTACAGAAAACATCTAACTCATATTGTGATCCAGCTCAATAAGTAGTAGCTAGTAGGATTTTAACATGCCGCAGATATTACTTGATAAAACAAGAGGGCAACAATTAATTACTTCCCATCATTCTTCAAGATTTCTTCATACCAACAGCACATTCATACTAATTAAACACCTTGTAAGCCCGGATGGCTAAAGCTCTCACTGACTCCTAATCATACATAGTGGATAGAGGTGTCGCCCAGCTGGAGGCCTACATGTAGCCATTGTATCTACATGTGAGTGACACTAAAGAGCTGCATCTTCCAATACAGTCAAGCCTGTCTGAACAAAGGTGTGTGTTTGGGAGAGGGCACGCATGAGCATATTGTACAAGTAGGCAAAAATGACTAATAAAAAACCTGAAGAGGCCAGTATCTCAAACCAGTCTTAGTCAAATAAACTGGGATAACTGATGTTCAGATAATTTTGTTACATAGCAAATCATGGCTGGGGTTATAGTTGCAAGAGTTACCTCATCTTATTGTTGGAGAAAAATTTTTATCCAAGGGATAAGTTTTGTTTTTTTGAGTTCAGTGATTCACAGATTAATTCACAGCTGGTAGGACACCTGGAATTCTCAGTGCTCTTTACATCGTGAGATACTGAGGGGCAGTATTGAATTCCATCACGGGAAAAAGAAGCAAATTAATAAGCAGAAAACATGACTTAATTAACTGAACGTAAAATTCTTAACCATGAGCAGCTGTTCACCCACCAAAAAAAAAAAAAAAAAAAAAAAAAGGGCTGTTTCCAGCATTTTGGAAACTGCTCATATGGTTTGCTGTCTGTGAATACCACTTTTCCCAGAAACTACAGTCCTTCTAATTATGGCTGGATTAAGGTTTGGATAAATCTGGACGTGAGCTTTTGTTTTCTCAGCACTGTTCCCTGGAGCTACCTAGGAGGGACAGTTCATATAAATATTGCCAAGACCTCCCATTCTGCTGTCCAAATTGGTCCATCCCCAAGTTCCTACCACTGGAGCTGAATTCTACATTTTTCACTCTCTGTCAAAGGTTTTAATCTTCTTGGGCTCGGATTCCAAAACCCTCTTGTAAGAATGGAATTAAAGCGCACTTATATTAAGATAAAAGAAGCCCTCTTTTAAAGGGTAAAGGACCTTTCACCCTGAACACACTCTAGTTTACCAGCTGCCTTCCTTCATTTTCCAATCAATTTTCTTCCCCCTCTCTCTCTGACTGTCTTTGTGTATCTCTCTTTCTCATTAATTAGAAAGTCACAGACACTGAACATAAAAATGCTTTGAATATTCAGAAAGGCCCACGGGGGAAACAAAGCAAAACAAAAGTCACTCTTCACTTTTGCACTTAGAAATAACCACAGGTTAACCATAGAGTATATTTCATTTCCATCTTTTTATCTTTATATATTTTTACTGAGGACGGGGAAACTTTGCTCAGGAAATTAAGTTAATATAACAACAAAAATTCTGGGCTCACATCTTTTCACTTTTCTATAAGAACGTGATTTCTTGATTACCTTTAGCAACTTCTTAGATGTGATCAATTAAGAGACTCAGTAGCCATAGGGCTGTAACTATGAAAGATAATTTTTCCACAAAGAATTGTCAGCTAACTCAATGTAATAACTAAATTTTCTGATATGCTCCAATCGATGCCTCAGTTGAGTGAATATTTACAAAGGCAGATCCCAGTGACTGCTGTGCCAGTGAGTCTCATGGACCTGTGACTCTAGGCCAGGCACTATGGCTTGCCATGACATCCGCTGATGCTGTCACATCTGCCCACTTTCCCACTTTTAAATGGGGGATGGTGGTGGTGCTGAGCTTTAAACGTTAAAAAATTTTGCACACAGGTACATAAACTTTGACAGAGGTCATGTGAGCTCTAAAGCTCCACCTTTCCTGGGGTTCTTAGGAATCAGACCCTTTATCATAGGATCAGGAAGGTGTGAACACAGAAGAAGGTACTTATTGCTCAACTGAAGTCAACAGTTACAACTACGTGCCAGACACAGGGGAGATATTTTTGGATACTTTGAATCAACCCATTACAAAGTTCTTGGTAAGGAAATCAGGGCTTAGAGCTGTCAAGGAGACCTACCCAAGGTCTACAATCTGGCTAATGGTGGAACTGGGACTTAAGCCCGTGGTAGTGGTATACACAGCTGTTCCCTAAGTGTAGCGGGTCTATGCCAGCAAAGTGGTAGGGCCATCTCACTTTAAACCCACAGCAGTCCTGTGAAGCAGGTCTATTCTCCCAGTCTTACAAATGAGAAATGTTAGGTCTGGAGACATGAAGTAATCTTCCCAAAGATATGCAGCTAATAAATGTTACAATCAGTTTATCAGACGTTGCTTCTCTCTCTCGAGAGTCAGAACCAATTTGGTGGCAAACCCTTGACTGTTACTCTTCTGTTATACAAAGAAAGCCATTTAAAGGGGTCCAGGCAAGAACTGGAGGTGGCTTAATAAGGAAGCCGTCCCTATTCTCATGATGCTGCCAGACCACATCATGCCACAGGTGCCCTTACCCCCAACCAACATGCCAGGTCTAAGCCTATCTTGTAGCTCCAGGGTTTCCTGCTCATTTACAAGCTGGGGTTTAGGCAGAGAATGGAAGACAGTGTCACAAATACTGTTCCGAACTTAAGGATAAATATATAATTTCAATTGCTACCACATTTGACCATGTTTAAAGATAGCAGAGGCAGAAATGTCTCAAGGGCAAAGCAAAGGCTTGTTCCCCAGGTTAAATGCTTTCTTCTAGTCGAGAGTTAAACATTTCCAGAGGCTGTTCCCACCATTTGCACACATGTGGCGCATGCTGACCAGTTAAGTTTATAATGTTTCAGAAAATTCGGTCATTAACTGCAGTAGTTTCATTAAGGAAGTTTAAAGATTAATGGTTTCCTTACAGGGGCAGGCAAAACAGTTGCTGAAGTAATAATACAGCACAAGAAGTTCTTGCTGGTTCAGCTAAATAAGTAGGAAGACTTGAAAGGATAAAGCTCTAACCATTCACAGTTGTTTAATACGAACCTTAAATGCCAGTGTAAACAGAGAGAGAGTGTCCAGAGCCGTAAGGCACACCTCAGTGGCAATGTTGGCTTCAAGCAACGACTGGTGAAGAACATCTGCATCTGAGTAGCCATAACCTGCATGAATTACGACACAAGGTTACTGCCGGGTGGCTGCAGACAGAGAGGATGGTGGGACACTAGAGTCACAGTCAACTTTTGATTATTTATAAAAGGCTGACATTCTTGTGTGGGTGGTCGTTAATGATGGTTCCATTTAATTATAAACCTTTTTCGACTCTAGAAGGGAAGCAATTTATTGCGTATTTGCTATGTACCAGCCGTAATTCATAAAGTTTACATTTATGACCTCATTTAATCCCTCGACAGCCTTATGAAGTATGAACATTATTAAACCCTTTTTGCAGATAAGCAAATGGAAGCAGAGAAAGGCTAAACAACCTGTCTTCAGTCACATAGCAAAGAGGAGAACCAGGAAGGCATCTGGATGGGAATCAGTGACTCGAGCCACTGATTGAGCCATTAGGACTACTCAGTGAGGGAGGCTGAGATTTCCAAAGCTTCCTACACAGACAGAGGCAGCAGCACAGCACAAGGGTTAAGAAAAGGAGCTGAAGTCAGGGTGCTGGTGACTGAATCCAGTTTGGCCACAGACTAGCTGTGTGACTTGGGGCAAGTTATTTGATCTCTTTATACCTCAGTTTCTTCATCTGTAGAATGGAGGTAGTAGCAGTATCTACTTCAAAGGGTTGCGATGAGTATTCAATTCATTAATATTTGTAAAGCTCACAAAACAGTGCCTGGTACATAGCAAACGCTATATAAGTGTTAAGTCACTAGAATAAAGATGTGTATTATCAGCTGGAATCACGAATGATAATCAAGAGTTGACTGTACTGGTAATAATATTCTACTTGCTTTAATAAAAAGCACAAAAGCCAATGTCTGAAAGAAATGTTTAAGAGAAGGAAAGAACTTGAAAAATCATAATTTAAATACAAACTGATATCTTCTGTACGTGGCTGTAAAATCATTTAGTACTGATATAAATGGAGGTTGACATACAATTTTAGATATTAAATTATGAAATGGTATGCATTAGCAGAAATATGTATAGGGATGCAAAGATGTTACAGTATTGATCTAGATTATCAAAGAAAGATGGCAATATAATAAAACATCATATAATGTCTTTCTCCGAGGAGCAAAACAAATGAGCACTTTCTGTATAGGTAATTTTCCTAATACTCCAGAGAGGAGGACATTGCGTACATAGATCAGGAAAATGACGTGCAGAAAACCTAGGACTTTTTCTTGGGGCTAGAAGTGGGGGAAAAAAAAACAGAAACTACACTCCAAACTCCTTATCTGAGTCACTGTATCATACCTATTATTAGGATAAAATGAAGTAACTAGCATGATGTTATTCTTACTTTAATAAATGTCGGTTATAACATAACTTTTAAAAGACTACAAGAAAGCTTTTCAAAGCTACTGAGTTGCTTCTTAAAATATGATAAAAACACTATCCTGCGCTGTCATCCAATTCTGCCTTACTTTTAAAAAGGGGGTTCTGAAACTGTGTCTGCGGACTGCGTTATCGTCAGTCACACTGCGACAGAGTCGATGTGTCCTTAGCGAGGTTGTGTAACACATCTGGCACCACGCTAGTTCTGTTTCTTTTTATTTCTGCTTTTTTTTGGATAGAACTCTCTCAGAGAAAAGAAAGATGGCCTTCTGTGTGTGTACTAATATTCACTGAATCACCTTTGTGAGCCAAGGCAATTCCTTATTCAATGAGGTTTATTTGATAAGATAGAGACAATGAAAGAGCCAAACAAACTGATGGATGAGTACTGTTACAGTGATCACAAACCAAGGCAAGGGGCAAAAAATATACCTTTTATTAGACCAACCAAAACTATCACACAGGTCAAAAGGACCCTTTATTGAGGGCTGCCATTTACCCCGGGAGAGGTTTTAGAGTCTGGGTTAAATTCTAACCCACAACTTGCTTTACTGATTATCTCAATTTCTTCCTCTGCATGGAAGTGTCCCTTTTCTCTTTCTAGATAACTTATTGGTTAAAAGTGTCCAGGTGATGACTGGAGAAGAGATGGCCCACACAATGAAGAGTCTCCACAGCATTTACCTAATTTTAGAAATCCTGGCAAATGTGCAAAACTGTATCTCTAAATCAAGGAGACATGTCTCAGAATCAAGGAAATGAGGCTTTACAGCATTTTATTTACTATCTTGATATAGACATTTTAAGCATCCAAGCCCATTTCACCTATTTTTAAAGATATATTTATTATCCATGCTTAAAAAAACTTTTAAAAATATTAATTTTACTTCAGAGAATATACACATCCTCTGCATTTTTCAAATTAATTCACTATTATGTAAAGGAATTTAATTATATTTATTGTCTTATTTGTAATTCATAGATATCAAAGAATTTTGGAGTTAGATGGGGTCTTATAAGCCATCTCTTAGAATTCCTCATATGATGCCTAAATGACCCAGACAACATTCCCAGTGGATCCTGTGCAAACATGCTTCACTTAGTTCTTCCCTCCTACCTGGTATTCTGCATGCAGCTATCACTTTCAATTTGTCATTTGGGTCAAATCTCTTCTAATGATACGCAACGAGGGCACTTTAAGGAAGTATGTATATATCCTGAAGTTGTAAACAACAAACCTCTATGCTTTGTGTGTTTTTGAAATAGTTAAAACTATTGGCCACAGCGCGACTTATCATCTTCATTATTTCATACTGAAATCTGAGCGTAAAAGTAAGTCCTTGTTACAGTGACATGTATAGGGCACATGATGTCTCTTTCTCATCTTCTGTTAGAGATGGTACAGCTTGCCCCTCACGGGATTAAGTTTCTCACAGTCCTCGGCTGCTCCCTGCTGGTCAAACTGCAGTCTGACAAAGCCTTTCCCGCTCAGGAAAAGAGCAAATGAAAACGTAGCTGTATCAGGAACACTTCCTATTTTTATTCTTTGCTAAAATAAATCCATTTTAGACTCTGGCATGCCAGCAAAGTTTTCACATATCGGATCTATGTCATATTGGTTGGCCCAACAGAAGGTATCATATTCATAGTTAAGCAGGAATTTATTTTTAGAGATATATGGCTACAAATTTCCCATAAAATGCCTTGGTACAGATGTAAAAAACCACGTGTGTACATATACATGCTCACACACATACACATGTATACATACGGTATATACTCCCTTCTCTGTGGTTTTTGGCCAAGTTGACAATTTGGAGCTCAAAAAGCTAACGAAGGGAAGAACTGAAGCCACCCAAATACGTAATCAGAATTAGAGATGTAACTGAGAATGAGTTCTAGGGGAAGATGCATGGACTGTGAGACATCAGAACCAAACTGGATTGAGTAAAACTGGAGGAACGCAGGAGAAGGCTAAAGAATCAGCTATGCACTATTTATTGGGAGGGCACAAGGAGAACCTGATTGAAGATCGTGTCACTGAAAACTGAGTAAAGCAAAAACTCCAGGATGAAGGAGAGAGGCCAGAAAGGGGTTCTCTGTGGGTAGCAGGAAGAGAGAATGGAAATCAACCATGTTAACACCATGGTTTCTGGCAGCAGAACACAGCCAGCTGTCTCTCTCCTCCACTTCAAGTCACCACAGCAAAATGAGGAGCCGCTGCATATCTTAGTGGATTATGGTCATTCATCCGATCATTGATTTTATTCTTCTTTTGTCTTCTGTGTTTTCTAAATGATTATTTTGGAGGTGAGGCCTTGGTCTGATTATGACTTTTTAAAAAAATGCTTTAAAGTTTAAGCATTTACTTCAACTGATAGTGAGGTAGTTCCTGTGTTATACATTATCTGGGCTAAAGCAACACAGCAGGTCCTGCAAAATAGTGGAAATTTAATTTCTGTTTGCTAAGAAATGAAAAGTAAAAATAACAGAAACTCCTTGTTTGTTTCAACCCCTTGTCTGCAGAGCTAGGAAATGCCCCAACAGACAAGACATTGAAAAATCAAGTACCGTAGCCTCATGTGTGTCACTGATGCACACTCTAAAGCTAGCACAGAATTCAGAACTAGCATTTGCAAGCTACCGATTCAGTGTGTGGCAGACTGACATACATAATACTGATTTAACTTAAGCCTAGAACTTTATAAAAGGAGACTGTACCCGTTACATTTAACATTGTTGGGGTGGAAGAGTGGAAAGCTGCTGTGTTAGGATTTCTCAGCCTTCTTTGAATTGCAGTTGATCCTTGAACACCACTGGGTTTGAATTATGCAGCTCCACTTACATGTGGTTTTTTTTTTCCTAATAAATACTGTAAATGTATTTTCTCTTCCTTATAATTTTCTCAATAACATTTTTTTCTCTAGCTAACTTACTGTAAAAATAAAGTATGTATATAATACACATAACACACAAAATATGCGTTAACTGACTGTTTACGTTATCGGTAAGGCTTCCCATCAACAGCAGGCTATTAGTAGTTAGGTTTTGAGGGAGTCATGAATTATACACAGATTTTTGACTGTGAGGTGTTTGGCACCCCTAATGCTCATGTTCTTCAAGGGCCAACTATATTATCAATTTAAGGCAATGGGAATATTGTCTTTCCTCTTAGCCTGCATTAAGAAAGAGGCATGGAAATAACAGTGAATGGAGTTCTCATGATTAGAAATGATGAGACAATATTAATAACTATGTTCTGAAGACATTACTTAAAATAAGGACAACTAATTGTCTAGATAGAATGATAACTAGCTATGTCATGCTTAGAGAAAAGATGAAACAGTTAGAGAACACACCACTAACAGAAAACGAATTATCATAAATGATCACATTAGTTTTCCAAGTGCTGCCTGGTTGATATCTTTTAGGTTTTCTGCTTTAAGAAACCCTTAAGAAGATGAAACACTTAAATGTTTAGGAACAGCACATGATGCCACATCCCCTCTGATGACCAAAAAGAGTCAATTAAAAATGTGCACCCACACTTTGGCAGAATCTCTACCGTGAAGTTAGAAAGCCCCAGAGTTAGGAAGGCAAGATAAACAGAAGGTCTCGGTTTGCAAGTGAAGCAGCCTCGCAAGCAGACTTCACCCTGACCAAATCTTACCATTGTCTACAGAAATCCCAAGCACACTTGATATCTTTCTCACACTGAAAACACAGAAAAAGTCACTTTGTTATTGGCTTTTCCACACGCTCGCAAATTGATTCACGGGCTTTATGTTTTCACAGCAGTTTAAGGATTAACATACATTTAGAGCCGGAATGTCAGAATGTGGATGCCTGATCAATTACATGCATGAGATCAGGGCGAAAGGAGTTTGTCCCAGATGTTCTCAAGAGTTGCAGGGGGCAAAATCAACGATCAGTTGGCCATAGGCAATGAATCCAAATATTAAAGGAAAAATATCAGAGGATGTCTGGCTATGAAACGTGCCAAATTTTGTTTTAAAAATAACGAGCATAGCGGCTGGGGCAAAAGGCCTAGCACTTTTAGGTAGGTCTGGGCCGTAGTTGACCACGTTCCACATTATGTCATTCTCCTCCAAGGAAGGGAACTGCGCCAGGAAGTCTTCGTCCTACTCGTTTTGAGCTGGAAGAAAAGTTAAGTTGGTAATGTGGTGCGGTGTGGCTTGGGGCTCTCCCCTCTGAGATGTCACATGAGATGGCTGGCTGTTACGATGGTATGTCATGGGACTTACTGTGGTTAAAAGTGAGAGAGTTATCCAGGCTGCCCAGCTGCTGCAATCTGGCATGCATCATTCCTGTTCTGTTATGGGAAACAGGCAATGTCTGAGATTTTCGATCATGAACTATGGGTCCCAACCCTTCCTGGTTCCTGCAACATGAGTGAAATGGGATAGAAGCAAAAGTTAGACTTGTTACACTGCAGAGAGATGGGGAGCATTAGTGAGGCCAGGACACAAGCACAAAAGAGACTGGCCACGCACAGACCAAGCACAGAGAAGCCTGTCTGGGGCCGTACTGAGCCACAGACACATAGGCTGCAGCTCTTACAGAGTTCACAGCAAAGCGCCTGACAATGATGTAGAAGCAAACACCAAGCCAAAGCAGAGACCTTTTCAATTTTAGAAAATACTTTAGAGATGCAACTTCAAAAAAAATTGAGCATCAGCTGAAAGGGGTGCTAAAGGTTAGTGCTCTGACGACTGCCAAAACACCACAAATCTTTTTGGATTATATATGTTAGTAAAGAGTAAAAAAAATAATAATAATAATTAAAATAATGCATTGGAAAAAACAGAGCACAAACATGCCATGGGAGGGATTATACAAAGTGATTTTAACAACCTTTATTCTTACCCAAGCAGGAAGGAGAAGAGCCATACACTTTGTTAAACTTGTCAGCAGTCAAGTAAAGGAAATAGAAAAGTGATGTGGGTTAGCAATCAAACAGCTAACTTCCTACTGTGTACCATCACCAGAAGAGATGAAAAATGAGGCTAGTGCTGGAAGGACACCTGTCTCCCATCCCATAGCCAGCCGTCTCCCTCATTGTGTTATTGTGTGGAACAGAACAGGGCATGCATGGAATATCATCGGGCAACATGCTGCTGGGTGATTTCAAAGTGACACAATGAGAAGGCGCAGAATTCATAAAACTGGATCACCGTGAATGGGAAACACTGACGTTTAAATCGTTCAGAATCTTTTTCACATGCAGCAGAGACCATGACGATTTTATATACAGCGGGGCATGTCTTTCAACAGTGCACAAAATAAAGCAACACTACCCTCCACTTCCACTTTCCTTTGTCCATCTTTTTAAGATAGTCAAAGAATGTGTATTTTTATATACAAATATATACATGGTGCTTATGAAGTTGGAAGATCTTTAACAATTTAAGTTAAATTTAGAGCCATTGAAAAAATGTTAACTTTTTCACAAAACCCAATTTCAAAATACTTTATTCAGGGCAGAAACCTTCAGCTTCCCATATTCACCATGTTCATCTCTGAGGCATTTTATTCTATTTTGCAGAACATTTTCCAAATGCCAACTTGTGACGTAGGTGACAGTTACTGCAAGAAGGGTGTGAAGTTCGCCCAGTTTAGTGCCTTTCTGTTGCAAATATACTGTTTGCCCATCCTCCCAAGACAAAGTCAAAGCAACTACATTGTATAAAGACATCTTGTATATACTTGCATTTTGTACTCAAAAAACTCAAATGTAAAAATAACTGTTATGATAAAAATAAAAGAATTAAGATTAGAGAACTTCAAGAGTCACCAATTTCAATTAGAAACAAAATATTAATAGAAAGAAAGCATTATACAGTCTCTCTAAATTTGCTCTTTTTTTTTTTAAAAAAAACATACTTTTATTTAACATAAAACATTAATTCTGAAAATTTCTCAAAGATCCCAAGAACAATGTTAACTTAAAAAAATCTTCACACTTAAATAGAAAGTCTATTAAAAATCTCTTTCCTATTTAATTGCTATAAAATAAAATTATAGTAAAAAATCTTAATTAAAACTCAATTTTAAAGTTTTTCTTAAAACATGCTTTCTTATAATTAAACGATTTAAAACAATAACATTAGGAAATTTGACATGTAGACCAGGACCCCATTCATACATTATTACAGAATACACAACATGGAAAAAAACAAATACGCACGCGCTGAATGTCTAAGTGAGGAGTAAGAACTTGGTAATGACAAGATGTGCCTGAAGAAGACCTTGAAAAGGAGTGGCTTGAGGGCCCATCAGCAATGAGTTTCTAGCTCTCCTCCAACTCAGTGCAGAGCCAAAAATATGTTGTGGGGTAGGGAAGTGAGGATTTATGATACTCAGTAAAGAGTTCTGGGCAGATAAAAACATAGGGCATGGATAGCTTATTTGGAAGTAGAGGAGAAAAGGCTTGATTTTAGAGAAGGTTTTGTGCAAATATAAACAAATTTGAGAAGGACTAAAAACATCCTTTCGTTAAGAAAGAAGGAAAGTGGTTAGATGGAAAATTAGTATCTTTGTAGTTGGGAGGTGAAAGGGTAAACCTTTGAAAGTGAAACAGGGGAAGAGAAATAATTGGGGGAGGAGAATAGAGCCAGAAGACACATCATGAGGAACTAGGAGTAGAGAAAGAAGAGACAGAATGAACAGGACACGAGGGAGAATTTGGAAGGAAGGGTAGAAATGCAGCAGCAACAGGCCACAAAGGAAAATCTTTCCAAGAGATATGCACGAGAAAAAACAAGACAGAAGGAACGTAGGCGAAAGAAGCTAACAGATTGTATGGTAGCAATCCAAAGTCCTGCCAACTGTCTTCATGGATGTTTATGAGAACTCCAACTGCCAATCACCACACATTTGGATCCAAGTAATACAGGAAAGTAATTAAAAAAATGACACAACACTTTAAACTAAACCCCTCACAGTACCTGGCTATATATCGCTTCCCCATGTACTGGAACTGGTGCAAACAGACTCTGCGGACAGAATGAAAGATGATTAGGAAAACAAGAAGATAAAATTATTTTCAATACATTGTTTTATTTAAACCCATTGACAGAAACACATTCAATAAATCTTACATCTACCGCTAGCCCTTTCTGGTTTTCAGAAATTCTCTGAACCCAGAGAAAATCACAAGCCTGCAAAGGAGGCCCCATATTGTACTGCTGTCAGTTCCATGGTGGGTCATTAAAGCCACACAGAAGAATGGCCTGGGACCCCTAGGATTGTCCATTGACTTAGGGTTTCGACATTTGCTCCAGACAGCTTGCCTTAGAAGTCACAATGGAAACCATATGCGCTGCTGCACTGTTCTGAGTTGCTTATTTGTCCTCATTTAGATCCAAGTAAGGAGCTCTCTCTTTTGGCTTAATAGACTGGTCCCTAACAGACATCAAATATGTAGTTTTTGTTTTGTTTTAATATATCCACAACACTGATTATGTTTAAAGCATGTATTTAATAAGAGGCAGTTTACATAATGCCCATTAAGTTTTTCCAGTGCTGAATCTTAGTTTACCATGTGCCAACTCCCAACTTTAATTCAGCAGAGAGAATAGTCAGTCGTGAGACTATGAAATGACAGAATTCTAAAATGCACAAAGCTCTGAAGACCATAGGTTTTCACCTGAGTTTGTGCAAATACAATGAACAGCAAATCATGACCTGACTAACAGATACAAAGCTACTTATAGTTATGATTTACCCAATTATTGTGAACAATTATAGCGTTGCAGAAATAACTTTTTACTTAAGAAACAGTGTTTTTGACTGTGGGGTACTGCCTGAGACCCTATTGGGGTGTTATGGAATACATTCTATATGTAAATTTTTCAAAAATCCAAAAAATTTGGTAATGGGAAAATGAACTGGCCCCAGCAGTTTTACATTAGGAATTGTGGATTTGTGTTTATAGAAGCGAAGAGTTTAAAAAAAAAATCAGAAACTTAAACTGAAGAAATAAGATACTATAGATAATATGGAAGATTTTACCCTACTTCCTATATATTTTAAAATTATAGCAATTTCTGTCTCAGTTT
This sequence comes from Cynopterus sphinx, assembly GCA_030015415.1. NCBI lineage: Eukaryota > Metazoa > Chordata > Mammalia > Chiroptera > Pteropodidae > Cynopterus > Cynopterus sphinx. The sequence continues at coordinate 36,062,139 of CM057381.1, forward strand.
CTGCATTTGCTTGATTAAGTTAGGTTCAACTTAAAAGTACAGCACCCATCTAATTATTATTTTATTAAATCGGCTTATAAGTATAAGCAGTGACCTCCTGTCTTAACAACCACGTATCTAGTAATTTAAGGTCGGTCCCCGCCCACCGAGTCAAGAGCTCCTGAGAGTAGGTGTTGGGGTCAGTGCAGGAGGAAGAGCATGAGAAGTAAGTGTGCATGTGAATATGCTGCATTCCTGGTTCCACTACTCAGTATTCTTCACACCTCTTAAGTAGCCAGCAAAAAAATCAAGAGGCAATGGGAAAAAACAAAACTACTCACTCAGATATTGTAAAAAAATCCATAAGTTCAGATGTTGAAGCCTTGTTCCAATATGTAAACAAAGCATCTAGAAAGTAAACATTTGGTCAGAATTATGATGTGCATTCTGTACATTATGGGATGGGAGGAGCTTTCAGAGTGCAGGCCTCTAAGCCCTCCCCGCTTCTTTTTATGTCTGATCGAAGGACAAATCACAGTGACCAAGCTATCCTGGATAACATATCCAAGGGGTATGCTCAAAGAAGCTACATTTGAATGCATGAGCTTTAATTTCATCACGCATCATCTAGTGCTATATAAAAATATTTAACTTATATGTGCTTGTAAGTGGACTAGAACATTCAAAAAATACAAATGGGCATACAATCTAAAGTCAGACTCTCTCTTTACCTACTACAGAATTCCTCACCAGTAGGGAATTTCATGAAAATTCTAGAATAACTTTTTAACACACACATGCTAAAATGGAAGCATGCATACTACATTCGTTGTTTTGCCTTTTGGGTTTTAATTCAACAATATGGTCTAGGTCTACCTCTGTTTTCCAAGCTGCATACTATTCTACTCCATGGATATACTGTAAACAAGTCAGCCAGTCCCTTACTGATAGACATTTCCTTGTTTTTTTTCCCCCTAATCTTTTGGTATTATAAATTATGTTTTGATGAACATTCTCTTGCATGGGTCTTTGCATACTTGTCCAACTAAATCTATAGAAAAAATTCTTAGAAATGAAATAGCTGTGTCAAATGGTTTATACCTTTAAAATTTTGACATATATTGCTAAATAGCCCTCCAAACAAGTAGTACGTATGTGAATTCTTGTTTCCCAACATGATAATACACTGTACTCTGAAGAACTCACACCGTTCTTCATCAAGAAGACCCGACTTGGCCTATTTGTAGTTAAGGCAAATCCTACAAATTCATTTACAGAAGCATCCTCTGTGTACAATCCTTGACCCTTTAGAATTGCACAAAGACTGTTATCATTTGATAAACATTTTGCCATTCTTTTAGTATTTTACACTGAGGCTGAGAAATAGGTGAAAAGTTTTCTCTCAAGAAAAATTCACTGATTTGGGGGGCTGAGGTAAGGGAGAGGGTTATGTGCAGTGATGCTGATGGCTTGTGGAGATACACGGTCATGGACTTGTCAAAAATGGTGACAGGCAGGGGAAGCTGTGGAATATATTTCAAGAATGTGTTATGCCCAGGAACTGTGCCAGGTGGTCTCATGATGTCACAGATAGCATGTCATCAAATCCTCACCATAATTGGAGGCAGAGTTCCAATTTACTGAGAAGCTAAAGAAGGCTCAGGGAAGATAAGTAATTCTCCCAGGGAACATTTCAGGTCTTGCTTCCCAGCAATTCTTGTCAGTTTTGGCTCAAATAAGCTCTTATAAATATTCTTTAAAAACAAACAAACAAACAAACAAAAAAGGTATTTTTCCCAATTACCAGCCCAAAGAATCAAAGTGGAGTGGAGATTTAAATCAAGTACATCTTATTATAAAAGCCGCATTTGGCCTATTAGGCCAGTAATGTGGGTTGGTCAGGGAGCTTCCACATTTCAGGGGTTTTAAATTTAGATTCCAGAGGGACAGACTTTGGTTACTTGAGGCTGGTCATCCTGGTGTGGTGAGAACCCAGTGAGCCACCTGAATACTGGAGGGCCACTGCAGGTCAAGCTGCAGACATCTGTGGCAACCCCAGCACACACCAGACAGAATTAGCTTGGCCAACCAAGAGGCACCAAGAGAGTGAGGGCCCAGCATGCAGAAAGTGCTCAAAGAGTAGGAAAGAGTAGCTACAGAGTCACACAATTAATTTTGGTTGTCTGACTGATAAACTGCTCTGTAGGCCATTTCTCCACCACCCCATAACATACACAAAAATCAATTCTAGGCAGATACTAAGATTTAAATGTGAAAATATAAATAATGTAGCTTTTAAAAAATATATGGGAGGATATCTTTATAATCCTGAGTGTGGGTGAATATCTCTTAAACACGACACACAAAAAAATTCTGATTATAAGAGAAATTAATAACTTGAAGGTAATTTTAAAAAAGGGTATTCTGAAACTGTTGTAAAGAGGTTGCTGCATTTTTATAGTATGTGCATGGCCTTCCAAAGGGCTGACTTTAAAGGAAAACTTTCACTTGGATGAAAAATTTCTGATACTTGTCTTTAAAAAGCAGTTATGTTTTAGTTGTAGATCATATTTATTATTTAAAACCTAAATATTAAAAAAAAAAACTTTTGACAAAGAAAAAACAGGATTCTAATGCTGGCTAAAACTCACTACCATAATGTCAAGTTTAGAACTTTTGACTTAATAGAAAAAATTTCAACTTTATAACTTGAATAGAATAATTACCCAGTGCTTTTGCATTTGGTCATCATTCAAGAAAAATCTTGTTTGTTTCTTATAAAATAGTTATTTTAAAGTAACGAATGAACAGAAGAATAAAATAACCCAGTCCTGAGGCACCTGAAGGACAGCCATACTGTTCCTGACATCTGAAGTATATGATTGGGCTGCTTGGCTGCTGAAATGGAAGCTCACTATAAAATAAGCACTATTTTTAGGCAGAAATGCCTTCCTCTGGATACTTAATGCCCATGTCTACTGTGACCAGACACAGGGCAGTACAAGAGGCCTTCGGGTTCTCAAAAAATGGAGTTTTGTTTTCGAGAGTTTTCCTTTACTCCCTTAAAGAAGCTCACAGTACACTTACTAATTGGTTTCAGGGAAGATGAGAAATGTGACATTGTACCATGGCATCATTTTGTGTGATCGGTCATATCACAAAACCAGAACTGAAACTGTTCTTCCCACAGATGTTTACAAGCTTTAAGTGGGACCGATGAAGCATTCATGGTTGTGATCATTTCTATTAAAAACTGTGGTTGTCAAATCCTTAATCAGAAAGTTGATCTACTATGGCACCACTATTTCCATTAGACAATGGCTTCCAGCTGAGGCCAAGAATGTCACTCCCTCCAAGTGGAAGAGATGCTTAGGTCCTCTGGCATTATATTTTCTAATTCAAGAAATTAACTAATAAAGTTAGGCAGGTTGCCAGTAAGTTTATTTGGACAAATAAAATTTAAAACAAAATCAAAAGCTACTTTACTTATCTGCCTCTGTCTCCTTTAGTTAAGGCAGTAGGTCTGAGTTTAATACAAATTTATAAAACGGGCCTACTTGCATTTTAGAATTCATTTTCTAAAATAACTACTAAAAATGTTTTTCCAGATTAAGATTTTTATTTCTACTCCATTTAGAAAATTAACAAGTATTTCAAACAATGAGGAAAATCCTTTCAAATTCTTATATCTTTTCAACTAGTTACAATTAAAAAAATAAATAAACCAAATACTGAAACGAAGTTGAAGCTGAAAGTAAAGCAGATACCTTCATTTTCACTTACCATCAGACATGCTTTTTAAGATGTAGAGGAAACACATCAGCAGGCTCTTAATCTCAGACTGGTCCAGTTTGTCACAGCGAACCACAGAATTTCCCAAAGTGCCACTTTGTTGGTGCTAAAAAAGGAAATATTGTGGATTTTTCTCCTTCACTAATGGGTAAAGCAAAATTAGTTTCTCTTTTCTCCCTTGGAAGAGAAAATCTTAGAATTGAGTCCAATCATACGAACTGGAAGGTATAAATAATTTGCTGACAAGTTACAGGCACACCTTCACCAAATACACACAAGTGCTATTCCACAGAAGCTCTGGCTTACTCCCTGTGCATATTCTCCTAAGGGACAAGCCAGAGGCACACACCTTGCAAACTGGATAACCATAGTTTTAGTTACCAGCTTAGTTCTGAAATGCCAAGTAAAACCTCATGCATGTGTGCTAAGAGCAAACACAGACATGATGAGTCAGAAGACACTGCAGAACCAACCGTATCCTCAGAAAAATGTCAGTAGCTGAAAGAGCAAATATAGTCTATGGTGCTGCGCAGTAGCAGCCACAGAGGCCTGGAGCTGAGTCGTTGTCATTCAGCTGAGATCATGGTCACTCTTGAGGGAAAACAATGAGCAGGTGCTGACAGGGACAAAGAGGGACACCTCAGCACAGCACTGCCAAAGATCCTAAACTGATGAGGTCATTCCATCATCAGCTTAGTTCAACACTGCAAACGTCAGAAAACTCAGGGTGCGGAGCGAGGGCAGTTTTGCCACTAGTCAGGAGATTGATGTGTTCAAAGGCTTCACATAAACAAATATAGAAGAATCTCATCTTAGGATAAAAAAACACAAAAGAATTTAAAATCCTCAAAGTTGTATTTCCAACTGAAACCAGGAACATTTTTTTTTGCCAAATACCAAAGCAGAAAAATCAGAGAAACAGTATCTTTCATTCAGGGTATTAGTGGGCAACTGAAAAAATACAGGTTTAATAAACTACATCCAGGAATATTTTTATTAAAGATTACAGGTGCAGTTAGTGGCAAAACTACAGCGCAGATGCATCACCTGGCCCACCCACGTCATCAGAGCCACCAGAGAACTCAGTACTTCTCGCAGTGGGAGGGAAGGTGTGGAATGCAATGTTTCCTCTAGCAAAGGTGGAATTGTTAGAAGAGAAAAATCCACAGTGACCCGGTTTTTCCTGGCTGACTGGCAGCTCTCCTCCTCCTCTCCAGTGCTGCGTATGACACAAGCGGAGTGCCTTCTGAGCAGCTTCTCCCTCTAGACACGAAAGCATGTTGGGGTCGAGGGAAAAGTTCAACATGTCACGAGGCACACTCATGCTTCAGTGCTCTCACCTCTACAGAATTGCAGTTGAGGATAATCATGTCAATGGCAGACGTGTAAATGTGTGACACGATTTAAAACCTGATGTTTTTCTTGTCTGAGAACGAGGAACACGTCCCTAAATGGTTCACCTGTTTGTTGACACATGTGCGAGCCTGTACCTTGAAATCAGCAGTGGCCAAGGTGAGACCAACTTATCACGGTTCCAGGTTTAATTCAAGCTTTATCTATTCCCATAAAATTCCAAACAGTCTGAGCTCAGCTATTTCCAGAAAAAAGGTTAAATATGAGAAGTATGTGTTACATTAGGGTTGGTGACACAGTGTGAGTGGAGTAATTTCAAATAAAGCCTTAATCCTGAATCACCTATCTGATCAAGTAATTTTTCTGGAGCTGGCATTGGACTCTACACTCATTTGCATGAAAAATTGTGTTACAAATGGTGTCCTCTGGCATATAGACCATAGGGATTCTGAGTGACATTTTGATTTCACGAGCTGTCCAACCTGTAAGAACCATTTGCTCTGAGTGCTCCACCGTAACATTGCCCTGATCGGGAATCCTGGAAACAGGAATCGGGGTTTCAGAGAATGGGCCCTATCCTTACTCAATACTCTGATTATCTATCCCATGTTAACTGAGTCATGTTGTTTTTTTAAAGGTCATACAATTAACACTAGAACATGAAGCGCGTTTACTTTGGGCTAAATCTATTTGTTATAAGAAACGCTTAAGTTATATGAAAATTTATTACCTTATCCAGAGAATTGCTTTTCTCACTATTCCTTTCTGGAAGGCTATTCCCTGAATCTGTGCTTATGAGGGATCCTCTTGAATCGGCATTTCTCACACTGTTGATGTTTGGAGTTGAAGTTGTATATGGAGTAGCTAAAAGGAAATCAAGCCAAGACGAAAGATTTATTGAGATTGAACAAAATAAAGATAAGTACTGAACTTTAAGGGGAGCTACTTTCATGGCACTTTTTTTTTTTTTTCTGTTAGGAAGCTGGTTTGATAGCTGCATTCAATTAACCTTTAAGGAACCAGGCCATATAAAGTAGATAAAAATAAACTTTAATCAGAAACATTCAGACATAGCTACCAACTCACTTATGGGAAACTACCTTTGGTTGCTAAGACAAAAGGAGCATATACTGTTTCACAATGAGTTAGAATAAAGACTTAAAATTTTTCTCAAAAAGATAAATCCACTACAACTATCAAATCAAAAACTTAAACCATGCAATCACCCAGAGTATTCCTACTGTATGCTGAGGTGCCCTAGAAAACTCAGAGAGGTGTCATGAGATAGTCCACATTTCCAAGGAAAACACAATGATACTTGACATCTGCTGGAAATCTGTAGTTTCAATGTTAAGTCATGCTACATTCTTTGTAATGCTGTCATATCTTTGTGAAGCTGGGTATTTGGTGGTTGCTACGATAAAAAGCAAGTGCTGGGCGAAAATCATTGTGGAACAGGAGATGAGGAGGGCTGTGAGCAATCTGATTCTCAGCTTGAGAAGCTTGGCAGTGCCCCACAGGCATATATATACCCCATTAGTAAGAGCTGTGGTGACTGAAAATAAAATAAATTTTTTTTTCTTTAAACTTATCTCCTTTAATCTGACCCAGCCTAGACTCTCCTTTTTTTTCAAGTGCCCACTAAGTAGTTAGAATATAAGAATGTAAATTATTTGATCCTAAGTACCTAATCAGCAAAACTGCTTGGTATTTCTTTGGGCCTGGAGACTCTGTAAAAAAAATTACTGTGACAGTGAATGATGTGAACTGAGCATTTTGGGGAAGTTCTGCAATAAACACGAGCAGAAAGGAAATCTAATTTGGACATAAGGTCTGTGTCATCCATGAAAAAGACAGCATTCAAAGGCAGAAGTCAGTCTCCCCCCAATTTGGTACTGTGGAATTTTAAAAAAGTAATATATTAACTTCCTGCTTAGATAAGATGTAAGTAATCACATAATTTGACTCTCAGACTTGTACGCTCTGTGCTGAAGCAAAAGGCATGCCTCCAACTGAAAAAGCCAGGCTGGTTGTGCAGACTGCATGAGGGGACTTTTGGCACCGTGGTCTAGCAAGCTGGAAGCACAGCCTCCCAAACCCAAGCTGAAGATGCCTTTATCTGGCCGCTCATTACAGACTGGCCAGGGTCAGGTTTCGGCATGCCAATTAGCTCGCGACTAAGACACTTCTATCCCCCTACCTAATGCTCAGGTTTATCCACCACCAAAGAAGGAAAGAGCCAGAGGAATTTGAAATTTAAGTGAAGGATGGACTATGTAAACCGCTGGCCACAGGCTGCACTCCCCAGAATAGAAATGATTTGACTGGCTGTCACAGGGTGCAGGTGAAAACCCGATGAAAGAACTACGAGGTTTTTTCTATACTCAGAGAGGAAAGACGCATACATTATGAGCAAATTATAATTGTAGTCCTAATACACTCGGGCTTCGTATTTAATGTTGAAGACAGAGCTCAGGAGAAAGAGGTCCTTGATAAAGTAGAATTAAATACTTAATTCTCAGAGTTTTAGGCTCAATTCCAGAACTACAGTCTTAATCTAAGACAAACAGATGGAAAGGCAATAAATCAAAATCAACATGCTTAGAATTATGTTCCTATTGTATGTGTGTTTATATTTAAAATACTGGCCCAGTGCAAAACTTAAAAAAATAAATCTTAACGTGTAAGTAAAATGAAAAGAAGTTTAGTTCTCCTCTCTCCCCTTTGTACAGACAGCCCAAGGCAATACGCTGTATAGGTGGTCAAAGAAACCCCGAGCCTAAGAATGTGTGCCTTTTAAAATGAATGTTATCTCAGAGTCCTTGTGACCAGCAATAAATCTGTTTTGGATATTTTTATGTACCGTGTTCCAAAAACATTAAAAAACCCCCAAAACTCTGAGGTGGGAATGAGATTTCTTCTAAATGGAGATGGAAAGAGAAAGTCTACTTTTGAAAGAGAAGCACCAGGACTGAGATCAGCTGGAAACTCCTTGATGAATAAAAGCTGCCAGAGAACAACGAGCAAACCCAGCTCAGAGGTGGGGCTTCTCTGGAAGGCACTGCTAAAAGGGAATAAGAGTTTAAGTCTTTAAAGAGGGGGGAAATATCAATAAAGCCTGAGAATAAATAAGTTTATTATAGCGAATTTCTATGAAAAGTGGATTCAGATTTTGAAATTCAAGAGAGTGAAAAGAGACAGTGAGTCTCAAGTACTTTCCATAACTTCGCCACGAACGCAGCACAACCGAGTCGTGCTGAAGACACCCAAGGTTTCATTTTTAGGATCTCAGTGCATCCCAAACACGAACCAGGGGAACAGGAAATTGGAAAATAAAGTCAGAGTCAAACATCACCTCATTCTAGTTAGATAATTTCCACAGTCTTGAGTCCTACCGAGTGAGCTCTGGTCATGGAGTTACAATTGCAGCACAACCCTCGATCCAGGGACGCATCTGACTGGCTACTGAGGGTGCATCACGAAGCGTGAATCACGCTGAAGAACGGAGCTCGTTACAATGGCAGTCACACACTAACACTGAGTGTGCACCGTGCCCAGCACTGCACACATCGTTATTAGCTCTGTCCCTCACCACGACTCTACTCTGGAGATGTGGATACAGGGTGAAGAGGAGTCCAGCTCCACAGCCACAGCCGTCCGACTTTAAAGCCAGTGTTGGGAGCCACAGCTGGCAAAAGCCACTGGAGAGAGAGGCCCTTCCTGGCTCCTGGGGCAGCGGCTGCACAGACGGGCACAGCAAGGCAAAGACGACAGAGCGAAGGCCCCAGGAGAGAAGCTAAGGGAAACACCACGTGCCAGGCTCTGCTCCGAGCACTGTGCAGGAATTAACTCATTTAATCTTTAGGACGCCAAATGAGGTAAGTATGATTACGAAAGCTATATATGAACATAAGTAAGATTAAGGATTGGTCTTGGGATATTGTAGGATAAATCTGGGTATGAGAGGGTGGTTCCCAGTTTTCTACTCTCCCTGGTTTCATCACCTGTAGGAAACCGCATGTTAACAACAAGACTGCCGCCAAAGGACAAACTCAGAATAAACAGGCTTGCAAATTAATCATCTATGACTGCCGGTTACTCCGCCTTGGGAGTTAGTTCCATTAATGGGTGGCCTAAGCACTAGCCATACAACAAGACGTTTCATTTATTCCAGGTGCTATGTAAAGGAAAAAGATGAAGACAGAATAAGCCTGTGAGTATCTGTGACAATTCTGTGAAGACATGTGTTTTTTGTACCATTATTTTTATGAAAGAGCTGGCACAGGGGCTCAATTAGTCAGAATATTAATTAGTACATTTCTCAGGCATTTTCTTTTGAAGAAAACTACTCCATTTGGATCTTGATTTATGCCATCTGTTTTCCTCTCCACGGGGGCCACTCATACATTATTTCAGATAGAAAAAATATTCCAAGAACGAGCACTTTAGAAAACCAATTTCAGGATTGCATTCTGGCCATAAACCACTCTCTCCTTTAGGAATTACTGTCTCATTTCAACTGAACTGCGAACATGAAAAAGGAATCCTAACCCCATGCATGTAAATGCAGAGACTTGACTTTTCTGAAAACATAAACACTCTGATTTACAGATTCAAAGTGATAAATTAACTTAAGCATTAAAAAGCAAACAGTACAAATGCATAATTAAGTGCAGTATATTAGAAATGCATCAGAATTGGGATTTATATTTCAGTGTAGGGTTGGTGGGTGTCAGTCATTAACTGTCAAAACAAGGAAGATAATTATCAAGGCAGGAACTCAGACTCCAAAGTTCTAGTGTGAAAGCTAGCAAACTACTGCATTAAAGACACTTTCGGAATTAAATAGAAGTGGGTAAGAGCACTGAGCATTACCAATGCCAGAGATAGCGCCAAAGAGATCTTTGTGCAGGTTGTTATCCAGCGTGTTTCCAGACTTCTGTGGCGTCACTAACGGGTTTACAGCTGGCAAAGTGAGTGATTCCTCCTTCACAGTCTGTCAAAGGGGAGGACGAGAAGAAATAATCAAAGACGATTTCAGGAGAGTCGTCAACTGTTCTTGGAATTGTGAGGGTAAGTGTTAGAACAAGACAGAACAGCCTGACAAGTTAAATGTGCCTGAGTGGGAGAAGCCACGGCACGGGGTGTGACGGGGAGGAAGGTGGCAGTGGATCACAGAAAGAGCGAGACGGGAGCACAAAATATTTATAGTTGGGGTTGGGGGCAGGGCGGAGGAATCTTGGTCCTTTCCCCCAAAAGGTCTAGCATCTTCCCCTTTCCAGAGCTCCGACGTCCAACACTATTCTTTAGATTATTTTTCTATGTTTTTTTTTCCTTCAGATAAAGCTCCATGTGCTCTTTCTAACTGGAATACCGGTCTTTCTCTCAAGTCGGAAATCCTCCCAAATGAACAACAGTGACAACAGTGACATATCACAGCAGCAGTGAAAATCTCTGCAAGTTTGTTTGGAGCTTCACCTCAACTCCCAATCAGTGGAAAAATTATGTTAATTTTGAAATCATGTCATAAAAGGGATTTTTCGTTGTGAAAGCCAGCAAAAGGCTGTGTGCTCATTTTGGTCAGGACTGAAGTAGTACAGAGAGGTATTATTATGTCCTAAATTACTTACTCTGATTAGAAAAGTTTTAGAGAATACACACGTTGTACAGGGTGAGATTGGTGTGGTGCAATTCATTTAAGGACTGTGAAACTTTATGCTTTTTGAAACCACAAAAAAGCATCCTACAAATATGGCTCACTTCAGCGCATCATTATTTAGGAGATTTGCTCAGAGGTGGAGAGAGAGTGTAAAAAATGGGACAATGCATCACTGTTGGGGGAAAAGGGACAGAAATACACAAGGAAACTCTCCAAGTGTACACCATATTAGTGGTCCCCAACCTTTTGGCACCAGGGACTGGTGCTCCTAAGAGAATATAATGCCTGATGATCTGAGGTGGAGCTGGGGAGGTGATGTTACCGCTGCAACTACAGACAAAGCTTTGCTTGCTCTCCTGCCGCTCACTTCCTGCTGTGGGGCACAGATCCTAATGAACCACAGACCGGTATAGGTCTGTGGCCCAGGGGTTGGGGGCCTACACTATGTGACAAAGTGGCCAGATTAACATCTGAGCTCGTTCGTGGATCCAGAATAAAAGGGAAAAGGAAATTGCTAAACTGGTAATATCTGTCCAAATTAATAGCAGATTGTCTCCAACCAAAAAGTTTTGAGATAAGTTCTGGGACCTTCCTTCAGTCAACTTAATTTCCAATACATTTTTAAATGATTGCATGAAGATTATAAAAATTAAGGTGGTCAGGTCTTGGTGGTGAGACTGTATCTCTGACATCTGCCCTTTCTAATTTTATAGAAAGAAACTTTAGCCCAAAGAGGTGGCATTTCTAAGACTAACATTGTATGGTATAATCAGAACTAACACACAGGTTAGAATGATTTTTTAAAATTTTAACCTCCCTCCTCTATAATTATTTATTGAATACATAAAGATAATCCTGATGTCTTATAAGATGTGGGCCATCAGGAAAGCATGGTTTTCATATAATGATTTTTAATGAGCTGAAGGTTTACTGACTGACCTTTAGTCAGAAATGCAATTTACCAAGAGATTATTATGGTTTTAGTGGCAAGAAAAGGAATGAGCATGTACTGTGTTGAACAGTGTCCCCCAAATTTATATCTACCTATAACCTCAGATTGTGATCTTATTTAGAAATAGGGTTTTTGCAGATGTAATTAAGATATAAGGTAAGGTGAGGCCATCTGGATTAGGGTGGACCCTAAACCTGATTTCTGGTATCCTTATAAGAAGAGAAGACACCAGAATTACAGACACAGACTAGGGAGAAAGCTATGTGAAGATGGAGGCCACAAGTGGAGTGATGCAGTTATGAGCCAAAGAATGCAAGGATTTCAGGCAACCGTCAGAAGCTAGCATTGAGGCAGGGAACATACAATATACACTCAGAGCCTCCAGAAGGAACCAACCCTGATGACACCTCGATTTTGGACTTCTGGCCTCCTGATTCTGAGAGGATAAATTTCTGTTGTTTTGGGCCACCCAATTTGTGGTACTTTCTTAGGGCAACCACAGGAAATGAAAATAGGCTTTGTTTATGCGTATATGCTTACGTACACTGCCGGGGTTCACAGGGAAGGGTGACACATCCCTCACATTGATCCGTTGGACATTTTCAATCAGCAGACCAAAGAGAGGTAGGTAGAGAGTGGCTATCCTTGCTTGATGACTCTGAAACAAAGGCCCACATTATAAATTCATCCCAGCCTCTGAGAACTGAATGACAATCTGAGCTGGCACTGGCTATCTCCTGTATTTCTATCCTTTCAGTAAAGACTGCATTGTATAAACTGGGAAAAGTCTCAATGCTGTTACTACTAATTTTCTAAGTTATTACTTTCTTTACATTAATTAAAAGAAAGGATATTTATCAACCTATATTTCCTTCCTTCGGGTACCACTCACCCTTGATGCGTATCTGTCATCAAAAGAATGCTTTATCAGCAGATTCTTGAGCACACTGATGGCGATCAGCCGGACCTCCCTAAACTCCTGGAGGGCGGTCCCCACCTCCCTCAGCAACAGTCCCACCAAGAAGTGGTTTCTGCAGAACTCATCTGTTAATGAGTAGTCAAGCTGGAGATCTGAAATGAGGATAGAAACCACTTTAGAGAGAATGTAATGCTCTTTAGATAAAACAAAAGCCAAACCAAACCTACCCCCTGCATTCAGCCCACCCTGTGAGTGTCAACAAATGACTAGACTTGGCTTCCAACAGGAAAGGGTCGATTAGCTAAAATACGGCTCCTTCTCAACACATGGAACTCTTAAATGAAAATAAACTTTAAATAGAAATAATTGCACTGGATATTAATTTTGAAATATATTACATCCTACATGATTATTAAGTCAGTGAATAGTTTTAGTACTAGATTTTAGAATATAGAACATATATTACAAATACAATTTGGTTATTGACATGAAGTTAAAAAATAAAGTTATTGTACTAATTGACAGTATTATAGAGGAATGATCTATAGATGATAAACATAATTAAAGAAAGAATAAATATACATGGTCTATTAAGATGTTCTTTACTAAATGAGTTCATTTACACATTTCCTTGGTCATTAATACTCCCATTAAAATCCAATGTATTTAACATTAAAAAGTTAGCACATAAACTACTATTTATTTTGCTATCACTGAATAAAGAACTTACTGTAGAATTTAAAGAATATAAACTCTTAATATTTCTGCCCCTCTAAAAGAAAATTAAAAACTAATATAAACTAAACCGGACAAAACACCAACCTATGCTAGTAAATCATTAGCAAGCTGAACTACAAAACTGAAAGCTCTTCTGGAAAAGAGGGAGAAGCAAACGTGAAATCTACTGAGGGAAGGCAAATAAAAACAGCTAAACATCATTCTGAAGCTGAAATACACCTTCGCAGTAAGCTGTATCCAGGATTTGAATTCTTACACTGTACCTGTTAGAGAACAACCTATAGACCCCTCCTTTGACTTTAATTCCAAATTGACACTTACGCATTTCTAAACCTATCTGAAATACCAACCCAAGTCCTATAAAACCCTTTAGCTGAAGCAAGGGAAAGATGATTTACCTTTCCAGAAAATCATGTCCACTGTTTACGTTAAGCCCAGCTTATCCAAATGACAGTGAACAGCTTGAATTCACATAAACTCCTTAGAAAACTATTTATGGGTTTAAGGCTACATGAGTGCATGTGTTAGTGTTTATGTGTGTGTCTCTGTGCCTGTCTGTGTGTGTGCAAGAGAAAGGAGTGGGCAGTGAGAAAAAAGAGAGGAAGGAGAAGTCTAAAAATATTTATTCCTATCAGTGTTGTAAGGTAACTTATCTGTAGGGAACCCATGCCCAAGTGCCTGAGGTTGCCCTATTGTCACTAAATACCCAGCAGCCTCCTAAGAGTTGGGCGAGTCTGCTGGACACCTGGAGGATTTCCACTTTACTCGGCCAGCATCAGCACACATTCACTCCCTAACCACCAGCGTGGAGAGCTGCCTCAGCACTGTAACAAGTGGAAAAGAGAGAGAGTCATGGTCCCCAAGTACATGTGGGCTAGTAACTGACTGTGAGGTGAAGGAGTGTGTGGTGAGGTTTGAAGTGCAGGACAGAAAGCAATTAGTTCCAGTTGGGGTGGGTACTGGAGGAGGGAGAAGAGGAGACCTGGCAGGCACCACATGGCAGGTGCTGAGTGACTGGCTGGGGAGGAAGACGAGGATTCCTCCAGGGAAGTAGCTACCTAAGGTCAAGGTGTACTGTTTGGCTATCGCCCATGGGAACATAACACTAACAATAAGCTTTCTGCTTCTGTATCTACCACTTGCACAACCGACCTGTGGGCTGTCAGTAAAAAGAACAAAAATAGACTTGTGTGTTCTAACAGGATGAAGAATAGGGGTTTAGGGCTTAAAAACCCTGTACCTCTACATTTCGGGGCTGCTTAATTTGGGGTCTGCGTTCCCCTGGCAGACCCAGCTGGCTGAATAAAGTGTGTGTTTCCTATAACTCACTAATTTCTGGTGGTCCGTGTGTCTATCAGGCACTGGCGGCTACAACAAAGGGTGTCAGGGATGGGCATGCCATGTTTGAGTAGCTGGAGCGGCAGGTATGTCTGAAATGTTGGGAGTAGTGGGGAGGGAGGCCAGACAGCTGGACTGGGGTTGGATGACGTGATGCTGAATAATCACTATTAATCTCAGCTCAGGATGTTTTCCCCCAGAACTGTGCGCGGCTCGACCACTCACCTCTTCCAGATTACTATTTTTCTGGTCACCTTATCCCAAAGGTCACCCATTTCATACCCTCTTTCCCCGCTTTGTTTTTCCCTCCTTAGCACTCATCACTCTCTAACATTTGACATATTTCCCTTAGTTAAAACGGCCAAGGATTTCCATCCTTGTGTGGATGAAAAAGGGGTTCCATAGAAAGTAACCTCACAGGATGATATGATCATAAATTCCTAAATGGGCAGGCCATGGTGACTAGTCATGACCCAGGCACATAACTTTTTTAGTTAAAGGTTTATCTGTGCTTTAAGCAAGCCCTTCCATTGTTCTTCTGCATTTAGGTCAACACCTTTGAAATAACTACCCTCAAAAAAGCATATAATCTTGTTAACTATCCTGTAAGGGAGCCCTGCCTTGCTTTCTTCCACCTTCAGGAAATCTTCCTTACATTCCTGCTTTAATTCAAAATGCATAAAGAAAGCTGCAAACCGTCCTTCCTGTTTGAGATCTTGCTTCCTGGCAATTGTCATCAGTTTGGCTCAAATAAAATCTATTAAAAATTCTTTACAGTTTTAAATGTTTTAATGTGGACACTTGTCCACAACAAGATCCCGGGGCTAGACATAGTTGGTGCTGGGTAAATATTTGCTGAAGATATAATGCCAGCTCCAGGGCCACAATCCCCCTTCTTATTCCTGAAGTCAGCCTGAGTCTGTTTTGGAGGAAATATTTAGGCCTCTAAATGAATGCCTTTGTATGTTTCTCTCTAAATTTCAGTCAGTTGATTTAGGTGTTATTAATAGTTTGGTGGCATCCTTCCATTTTTTCTCTCCTTTAGTATAAATAATCCTGAGCACACACAAGGCACTAAACTCAGTAAATATCACTTGACGAACCTAACAGACTAATTCATTTGATTTATTCAATAAATATAAAGAAATCTTTCTGAGCTTGTCCTTCAAATTTAAAGAGTATACAAAACAGTTAATAAAAACTCAACATGCAAACATATAAAGCATGTTAAAAGCCATGTTGCTTGTGATTTAGGTTACTGTCACCACTATGGACAAGGGCTATGAAAATGGTATCATAATACATTTTTGGAGTGAAGCAAGGCTTTTTGTTTGTATTACTTCTTAAAGAACATCCTAGAAGATCCAGGAGCAAAAGGCAAGGTGCCTCTCTGGTATGTTACAGCAATGTCTTAGCTACAGTGAGAGCACATTCACTGGTTTATCATGAGTTAAAACTGATCCAAGTACACGGGAAATGCCTAAATGAATAGCATATGAAAGCATTTCAGCAATCACTTGCATTCTTTTTCTTTTAATGGAGGAAAATGCAAGAAGGCAAGCATCACACCCCACACCTACCTACAGGAGTTTCATTTGACTCCACAGTTGGTGAAAGAAAAGCTAATTCATGAGAAAAAAGAAAAAAAATGAAACAAATAAAAATAAACTATTGTTTAAGCGAAGGAATTTTTCAATGAAAAAGAGTCACACTAACATGATCTATAGTCTGGTAAGTTTGCTGAAAAGTAAGACCCCCATGGAGCATTTTATCAATATTTTTAACATGGAAATCTACCAAGAAAAAAAATTTAACCCATCAATGAAAAAATTAAAATTCTGATGTCACATTGGGATCAATTCTCTTATTTTATTAAAAATAGGTGGCTTTCTTAGTTGAAAAGACTAAGTTAATATGTATAAAGGTAAGATTACCTTGGTATCTTTGAATCCTGCCTTTTCCAAACGGCATTGGTAAATTCATAGGAATATAATGTTCATGATTGCATACGACACGGAGAAATTCAAACTTGTATTCAAAGAGGGTCTGCAGGAAAAAACGTTTAGTCTTAAGTTGAACAGCTCACTGGATACTTTATACAGCATCTTAAAAAGACATGTGAGAAACAACACACCCAGTCTTTAGCTTCTCGACCTTTTTGGAACTGCATGTTCTGTGCTATTTTAGATTTCAGAATGGCTGCAGGGATTTGTTTGAAAATTGAAAACACACTTCATTAAACAATGTTCTCCACTGACTTTTAGGGCGTTTATTGTTTATGCTCCTCATACTTCAATAAAGGATTTCAGGCAGCTTACAATTATAGAGAAACTGGATAAAATTAAAAAATAAATAAGAGAAAGGCTACAGGGTTACTTCCATTACCTTGCTAAATAAACTATGATTCTAAACACATACACTTTTAGTTTTGCAGTTGAGAAGTCATCTCAGGTGTTTATGAGAAAGTCAATATGGGTGTTTATTTTACATTCGGGATTATTGTGTCCCCAACATCTCACACGTTAGTGCAAGTAAATACTAGTTAGTCCAAGTTAGTTTCTTAAAGAAAGGAGAGTAGTGCCTCTGGGACTGAAAGAAAATTCTGATGAGAACCAAGAGAAAAAGCAGGTTTCTGGAAGTAAATCAATGAGACAAAAAGAACACACACACTACCTTGGGATCTCCAGGAGCAAAGCAGCTGATGTAGTTGTTGATCTGCTTAAAGACGAAGCCCCTGTCCATGAAGGTGAAACATCTCTGTGGATAAACAACCCACAGAGGTTAAGTATTTAGGCCCAAAGTTTTCAAAAAGTTGGGTACTAATCCATCTTTATTGTTAATAAGTTTATCTGTAGCATATAGACATGCCATTGACATTAACTGAGCAACTAACTACTAACTCCTGCATACTCGTCACTCTGCTGGAAAGGACATTTTAGTCGCTTAGCTGACACCCTCTCGCCTGAAGGTCCCTACCTTTATGAAGACAGCAAGGCTATGATTCGCATTCTTAGATGCCTCTGGGTTATCTCGAAACTTCTGAGTGATGTGTGGCATCAGCATATTCACAACAGTTTCCACAGCATGATGATAGGATGCAGGAAATCTCTGGTTTCTCAATAACTAAAAAGAATTTAAAGCAAATATTCATTACTTTTTAAATTGTAACCTTTTGGGGGAAAAATATCTCATTCTTCAGTCCATTTTAAAAACCTAGCATTCTAATCTTATTTATCTAAAATGAGATAAGATGAATTATTCTTTCTTCTCTCAAAGTACTGTACAAGTATTCTAAGACTTCAAATAGGTGCTGTGGATTAGACCTGAGATCTCAAACTTCGGCGTGATAAAGATCGCCTTGCAGATGTTTAAAAATGTAGACATGTGCCTTTACTCAGAGATGCTGATCAGGAGCTGCATCTTTACCGAGTACTTTTGGTGATTCTAATAGCTGTGCCTCTCAGAGATTTCTTTAGACAACACTGCCTTAGGTTTAAGCTTCAAGTATTGAAACTGAAAATACACAGGTTGGTGATTGTACGTTACCAGTCAACACTGCTTAGAAGCAGCCCTCTTTGAATTAACTTTACACAGGAATTTTCCCCCATCAGGAATGCTAAGAAATTACACCCAGACCACTCAACAGTTTACCCCTTACTGTTTATCCTCTACACGTCAGGAAATATATTAAATGTTTTTATGGGGTAGCAATAGGTCATACCCTTACAAGGAAAACATATGTCTTCTCCTTCCTACTGGCTCCACATGGACGTGGTGGTGAATCCGGTTAGACCAGGAGGACAACCAGCACTCCAGGCAGACAAAGCAGTGAGGCAGAAGGAGTCTGGGCCCCCCAAAACTTTGTGGAACAAAACCCCCATTCTATCTTAGACTTTCATGTGAGAAAAAATAAACTTTTTTTTTCTCACTTAAGTCACTGTTATTTTAGATCTCTGTCACCGCAGCTGAACCTACAGCCCTAAAGCTTCAGATATCTCAAGCATAACTCGTTACCTTCAGTCTTCACTGGTAAACCATTGTCCTGATTATCCCTCTCAAAAATGCCACTCATCTATATTCTTAAACTTAATGTCGAGGTGGCCTCCCATCAGCCTCTCCTCAAATCTAATTTTACTATGTTCTGTTTTCTTAAGTCAGGTTCACTGAGGTTTAATTTACATATGTGAAAATTCACCCTTTTAAGGTATATGGTTTAAGAGAAGTCCAAATAGTTCACTTACAACATGAACCATACCATCCTTCTCCTACTTTTCAAAGAAAGTTTTACTTGCTCATTTAAGCCAGAAAATGGTTGAAGGTTAAACAGGTAACACTTAAGGGTATATATATTTATCCTATCCTATGCCAGGTTTTCCAAAGTTCTTGAAATATACCTGTGGAATGCCAGTAATTTGCTTGATTCAGTGTGGGAGGAAAGAAAATTCAAAATGAATCTGCTGAAATTACAGTTGCTAAATATAAAAGATAGAATAGAAACACCTCAAACATGTTGCCCACAGAGGAAGAGTGGGGTTGGGGGTTGCGAAATCCTCAGTAGGCCTCAATGAGGTCTGTCTATGCAAAAACTGCTATTTTAAATTCCAAGCACATGTCACCTATGAAACACTTGAGTCTAGCAAGGAAATTGCTTATTTTAAATAGCTTGTTCAAGGAGAACTAGCTATTGTGACCTTCAGCCTTCCTTAGCAAATGTAACAAAGTGTAGCTTGATTGGCTGGGGATGGGAAGGTGGACACATGTGGCTTCCATCTTCAGAAACAGTGTGGCATTATAAGCAAGCAAAGCAGCGAGCAAATTTATCCCTCCGCATAAATATGTACCAGACGGAATGACCCTCCTAACACTGAGAGTATGCACTGAAGGCCTCAGCTCACCATACACTATGCCCCCAAGTGCCAATCATTGTCAGTTATCTTTGGAAAGGGCACTTTCAGCAGCACCAAAAGCATTCTCCGGCTCCTATATGAATCCATGGCCTCGGTGCCCCTACCAAACATGTGTGTGCCTAGTCGCTGCACTTTAAGAAAGACTCATCAATGAGGAAAAAAACAGGTCAGGATTATAAACTCACTGGATTAGATTAATAATCTTTAACCCAAAAAGACAGAAAATTCTGAGGGATTTGATCATGATTTTGGAAAGCACCAATGTACAGAAATGGTGAACATAAACTTGTTCCCTAAATTCAGAACACTAAGAAATACAATTTTTTAAAAAAAAATTTTAAAATGAGTTTATTTGAGCCAAACTGAGAGCATATGCTGGTGAGAGAGATCCCAAATGCTCTTAAGACATACACTTCCTAGGACGAAAATATGAGACAGACATAAAAATACCACTTCAAACATATAAAACTTATTACTCCTAAGATATGAGGCAAACTGAATTGAAGGCTTCAAAAAATGTGAGAGAAGTTTCTAGATCAATAATGAGCAATTTAGGGAAAAAATGGCATGGTGTCTGGGGTGACATCGAAGTGGAATTCAGTGGGGAGCCTTCCAAAAGTGAAAATGTCCACCTCTCCAAAATGTAAGTGGGTATTTTGAATCTCTTTTTATAGTAAATTAGGTTATGGTTAGGCTTCCTCCTTTTGGATGCCAGTGTTTCTTTTCAAACTGGATAACAATTTTAAAATAAACTACTTCTAAAAACTCTCTGAATATTGTTGTAGGACTAAGGTACAATTAACTTAACAAAAAAGGTTGTGCATAGCAGCATTTGTGTGGTTTGTTCCAAAGAGATCCAAAAACAAGCTATGTCCCAGAGGTGCTAGAGAATCAGGTTTTAAGGCTGGAAATGGCAAAACATCTGGGAGAGGTTGATTCTGACTCTCTCACGGGTTCTTGGCTCTGCCTACTGACCTTGGGCAGGTCACTATGTGGCAGGTCTATACACTACTATCTCAACCTCTGCACAATAAGGGAGGAGCTGGACCAGAGGGTAGCTTCCAGATCCCTATCATCCCTAAAGTTTACAGTTTAATTTGGCATCCTGAGGAAAAAACACATCCAGTTAAAAACCTTTATTAATCTTCTGTCACAGTTCTCAGAAAGATGTCGTCGATATTCGATTTTAAACACACTTCTTGTGAGTGTTTCCAAAGTGTTCATTACCTCCGTGACCATCAGTCCCATGGTCTAACTGTACAATTTCCCATCTAAATTCCATGAGGGCACAAACCACGCCCCATTTACCTTTATAACCCTTGAGACTGCACATAATAAGTGTTCAAGGAATACTTTCTGAGTAAATCAGTTATATCTTTAAGTATAAACAAGTTATTAGTCTCTCTGAAGTGATTAAATTTATTTAGAGTAAAAAATATTAAAAAATCTAGTGAGGCCTTGCTATGGATTGAATTGTATCCCCTCAAAATTCATGTTAATGTCTTAACCCGAAGTACCTCAAATATGACTGTATTTGGAGACAGGGTTTTTAAAGACACAATTTAAGACTGTATTAATTTTATGTTAAATTTAACTTAAATTAAAACAAGGTCATTAAAGTGGGCCTTAATCCAACAGGGCTACTATCCTTCTGAGGAAAGAAAACATTGGGACACAGATAAGCACAGAAAGGAAACAGCACAAAGACACAGGGAGAATACTGCCATCTATGAGCCAAGGAGTGAGCCCTCAAGAGAAACCAACAGAACAGATGCTGTGATCTTGGACTTCTACCCTCCAGAATCATCAGAAAATAAATTTCTATTGTTTAAGCCATCCAGGCTGTGGTAGTTGTTACGGCAGTGCTTTAAAACTAATACAGGCCTAACGCCTATCCTGCATATGACAACATTTTTAAAAGAAAGGAAATATATCCAAATGACCTGTGCATGTGAACGTGTGTGTGTGTGAGCATGTGCATGTGCGTGCGGCTATGTATGCATGTACATATAGCTGCACACTGCCAAGTAAACAGTCTGCTAGATTTTCTCCTTGGCAGGCTGTTCTGGCATGATTTAGATGGTGTGCTACTCTGTGGAAGGCAGGGCCCACCTCTCCATCTGGCATCTCCCTGTGCATTAAAACTGGATTTAAAAGAAAAAAAGAAAGAAAGAAAGAAACCACCTGGTTAGGCACCAGTGCCTGCTCTACTAGAGGAAAGTACAGCCTTAGGTCTGAACCACCGTCCTTCTACCTGACAACATCCAGCAGCTTTTCCCAAGGCTTCTTCCTAGAGTCCAGATCTCTTGTCCATGGGCCTGAAATCTGACTCTCACCCCTGTGACTCCACTCTCCTTTCTTGTCACTGAGAAAGAATGCCAGGCACCACGACTGCTGCTCCCTGTCCAAGTGCCTCCAAGTTTCACCCAGACTCCTCAAGCCTCCGTTTCTGTATAGCTACAATGCAGCAAGAATTATAATGGCAGCCTTAAGACTGTGTATTTCTGAAGGAACTTTGCAATTCGTTGCCTGTGTTTACTGCCTTCACCTTTTATAAAAACTTATCTATGCTGAGCCTCTGATAGCGGGCAGCAAATCACATCTTGACAGGCATCAGTGCAGAGATGAATATGGGACAACACAGGGACCCAAAGATTACAAAGGCACACACACCCAGGCACTTTGGAGAGGAAGGCTGGGGACTGACTGAATTATCTCAGAAACCGCTCATTGGTTACAGAGGAAGTGAAGTATCATCAGACATTTTCATCTAAATCTCTGAGACATGTCCATGATGTTCAAGCCACTTAAGAAACACCAGGTAATTATATTTTAAATGACTGCTTAAACTGCTATCCTCACTTCAACAGATTTGAAGACTTGTAAGCTAGTCAAAGGAAAAGACACATTTTTCTTTGGATTTAATAATGCAGTGCTTGAGGAGTGTGGGCCCTGGAGCCAGACTGTTCTTAAAAGCTGGCTCAAAACCTGTTCTCTCCATTCATTAGCAGCATGGCCTTGGGCAGGTAGCTCAAGCCCAAGTCTATTCATCTATAAAATGAGGGGTAAGACTAATACTCCCCCCATAGGGTTGTTATAAAGCTAAAATGCTTTATTACTAGAAAGCACTTAAAATAGTACCGTAACCGGCACACAGGGAGTGTTAATAAATGTTAGCTGCAAACACAATGAAAGACACTTTCCCCTCAGAACCGCCCCACAAGTCTTGATATGAAGTGACATACCTTAACTTTGGAGTTCTCTATCAAGTGCTGAGCCATGGATTTTATCAAAACATCAAAGAAAAACCATGAATACTGAAAGAAAATAAAAAGATCCCAGTAAGAAAAACAACCAATTAGAAGGTGAGATGTTTACTCTCTTAGGCTGGCCATGTTACTGAAATAAAACAGATGTGACCCCCAAACATGGCTGAACCTCTTGGCAAATTATCGAACCAGAGGTGCATGGCAGATGTTATCCTGTTTTGACATGTCTGACAATAAATAACTCTATCCCACTAGGAAACTGGGTTCAGACACTCGGCATGGCACAACGCAGAAAGAGGCACTGATAGATTAGATGTGCAGTCTTTCCTCTTGGCTGAGTCTCATCTGCTGACACATGCCAATAAAATCTCACACAGTCCTCCAGATTTGATTATAGTGACTTATTAATACTAAAGGGCCCATGAAACTCTTGAGTATAGTAATACTTTACAGCTTTAACAGGAGCACAGTACAAGTGGCAAAGACCTACCTCTGTTATCCCTTTTTAGGAGGTGATAATTGCCTCTAAAAGCACACAAAAACGGGTAACTTGATCAAGCTGAGGAATTCAAGTTTTCTTTAATCAACCTCAATACCGTAATCACGCTGGCCCTCCCAACATACCTTAAGTAGTTTGTTGCTGGTGAGGAAATCAGCAGAAGGTTTGAGAATTGTGGTCATGGATTTGGTCAGTTCTTCGTGCACTGTCTTATATTCAGAAGCAATATATGGCTCAGCCTTATAAGCATACTTTGAAGAAAAGAGAAAGATACTTTAATGCATTGGTTCTTCAGGATGAGCTGAAAGCTGGAGAAATTCCGAGGAATGGAGATAAGGGACTGAGGTACGATTGCATGGGTGGGAGAGGAAGGTATGGAAATGGAAGGTGGGAAGGATGGGTGTCATGTGACCGAAGAGGGTGCCAGGTTGTCTTCAGGGAACCTATCAAAATATGTGAATTGCCTGACTCAGGTCAGTGATCCTCTAGGCCACAGCTCCACTTACCAAGAACTTCACAAACTGTTTCACAAGACACTGGGTAACTGATACTCTGAATAACCCAAACTTTATTTTTTAAGCTAACACGTAGCTACAACTCATAGAGGTGTTGAAGACTAAACAGGATGTGTGTAACTTCTCAGGACAGTAACTGACACTATGTTTACTTTACTGAACATTGTATATAAATGAAGAATTTGTTCACATTGATCCCAACAACATCTCTTGCTGTCACACATAGTTATCCACTTTGATGGTGGCCAGAGCTAACCTTCCTATCTTGGAAGAAGCAGTTTTACCAGAAATATTAGATGAGAAAAGAAAAACAAAGTCAATAAGCCAGGGGTGCCCAGCCTCCAGGAAGCAGACCAGTACCAGTCCATGGCCTGTTAGGAACCAGGCCACACAGCATGAGGTGAGCTGTGGGTGAGCAAGCAAAGCTTCATCTCTATTTGCAGCCGCTCCCCAGCGCTAGCATCACTACCTCAGCTCCACCTCAGATCATCAGGCATTAGATTCTCATAGGAGCACCGGTCCCTGGTTGGGGACCACTGAAATAAGCTATCCCAGAGGCCTAGATAAGGGTGATTTTAAAATTCTTCTTTAAATTTCCACATCATTTGGGTCACATTATGTGCAAAACTCAGTAAAAGAAAAAACGCGGTTTAACAAAATGAAATTAAGTAAATAAATGAATGGCTGCCCTTCTTTGGACTTCCCCTTATTCAGGTGCAAGCACTGGCTATTTGGTAGAGAAGAGAAAGCAGAGTATTAAGTTTCATCTCAAAATACATCCCCAAATAATTATGTTTTTAAAAAATAAGTTCTCAGAAGAAAATTGGAGAGCCACGGATTTAAATGATTGGGACGGTTTATTTTACATACCTTCACATATGACCTCAAGTGGCTCTCCAATCCTTCCTCATGGCACTGGGCAACCACATGAATAATGACCCTACACACCACAGGAATGAATAAAGCAATGAATAGTAATGTGAAAATGGAAACATTACATTATTATCACAGCAGTAGTAGAACAATGATGATGCTATTGGCACCACAGAAAACAAGGAATTAGATGGGGTCCCTACTTATGAGATCGAAAGAAATTTTTTAAATATAATGTTTAACACGTACTAGCATCCCAGATAGGTATGACTGTGCTCCAGATCTGGACAGACTGAAAAAGAAGAAGAGTATGCACATTTCCACCTCTCTCACCTTGTCACATTGACGGCGACTTCCTCATGAGTTGCTCTGGTGAGGACGCGGAATAGCTGGTTTAGGATGGTGGGCAAGAAGGCGATCATCACGTGGCCTTCCATTGCATGCAGGCTCTACAGACGTGGAATACAAAAGCTCAAGTCATCCCTTCAAAAGTAAACCAACCCAAACAATTTCCACTCGGTTTTAAATAAGGATGGAAGAAGCCCATCTAAAACAAATTGAAGGCAGTGGCAGGTAGAATAAGGAAAAAGATGTCTATGGCCTAATCCCCAGAACCTGTAAATATGTTACATGGCAAAGGGGAATTAAGATTGCTAACCAGCTAGCCTTAAGAATGGGGGACCCTAAAAAAAATGATAGGGGGACTCCCTGGATTTATCCAGGTGTACCCAATGGAATCACAAGGGTCCTTGAAAGTAAAAGAAGACGACAAAAAAGGAGAGTCTGGGGAGACATGCCTAAGCAGGAATGGTCAGAGAAGCAACTTTGTCGGCTTTGAGAGAGGTCAAAAGCCAAGGAATGAGGGCAGCCATTAGAAGCTGGAAAAGAACAAGAGAACAGATTCACCACCCTGAGTTTACAGAAAAGGAACTTGGCCCTATTAACAACATGCTGATTTTAGCCCACTGAGACTCTAGTCAGACTTACAGAAGTGTAAGATAAGAAATTCGTGTTGTTTTAAGCCACCGAGTTTGTGGTAATTTCTTACAGCTGCAATAGAAAACTCATACGAAGGCTTTTCTTCAAGTCACGTGGCTCTATGGGGAACTCGGCATAGCAGTCATTTCAGAATCCCCCCTCCATTGTCCTTACTTAAATCCAACTTCTACCCATTTCTTACATTTCTATATTTTGTCCCCATGCCTCGGATGCCCTTTTTGCTACTCTCCTTTTTAAAAATGTTCCCCTAAAATCATGTTCTGATGAAACTCCCCTCAACAAACCCTCCTTGCTCTCACTGTGTCACCACCCTAACCCCTGCGCGAAGCTGGGGTTGGTTCATGCATCATTATTATTCTAACCCATCTAGCATGCATTCGCCAAGCTTGCGTTATTTCCTACAATGAGCTAGAAATTTCTGAATGGTGGGACTAAAGTCACTGCTTCTTATGTGCCCATTATTGTGATTTTTGTCCAGTGAGCACTCAACACAGACGGCCTGTGTTAAGTGAGTGGTTTTCTTTGCAGGGAACAATGTGTTTTAGGACCAGCCTGAGAAAAGTATATGTGGGACTAGGACTAAGGCAGGAGAACTATTTCTGAGCCCCCTTCTTGTCATTACCTAAAACTATATAGAAGCTACTGATGTGAGAGCATCTAGCTACGAGCATTCTTATAAAGTTTCTAAAGGGCAAGAACAACACTCACCACAAAATAGAAAACCCAGCCAACTCCAACCTCATTAAAAAGGAGTTTCTAAGAAAGCCATTAATACCTTAAGGTACTTTACAAGTTCATTCCCTAAGGCTTGGGCTCCAGATTCAGTTTTCTGACAGTACTGGAAAAAATTATGTAAATGCTGATCCTGGGAGGAAGAAAGAAGAAAAGAAAATGAAAGCTAATTAGCATATCTGCTATGGAAATAGGAGTATTTGCTTCTTGTAGTTTTATTTAGACTACAAAACTGATCATATAAAAATGAAAACATCACAGAGATAAAAATAAACTTAAGAAAAGATTTCAAAGATCCTCTGACAAAAAGAAAACTTTTGGGAAATGTTACTTGTACTACACATTTATTTCAGTACATATGAGCACCTTGTATGCACCTTCATTCTTTAAAAGACCTATGTAAAGTAAAAATATATCCATATAACATAGCAATTATGATTCTGTTTTGTCATCCACAGAGCAATCACTGCTAATTTTAAGCACTAACCTGAGTATATATCGTGGAAACCAGATGAGTTGAAACTTTCAGCAGTGGCTTGCTTCCATCTACCCATTTAATTTCTGGACCACAATGCTGAAAAAACATGGAGGAAAATGCATCCCGACAGATTAGTGATCTTGACTTCAAACACATCATGAATGAGGGTACTGATGAGGTGCTGAAGGCCCGGACAGCTTTGGCGACTTGACAGTCATGCCTGGCTCACAGCAGGAATACAACCAGCACTAATTTTTACCTACTTTCTTCCCCCAAGTACAATGCTCTTCTTACTGAATTTTCTGTTATTTTTTTTTTGTTGTTGTTGTTGATTAGTTGCAGCTGTAAGACTTACTGTCCACTAGAGAGGGAAAGAATTCTATTTCACCAATGACTTAAC
The DNA here is from genome assembly GCA_030015415.1 of Cynopterus sphinx. Lineage (NCBI taxonomy): Eukaryota > Metazoa > Chordata > Mammalia > Chiroptera > Pteropodidae > Cynopterus > Cynopterus sphinx. The sequence continues at coordinate 36,089,541 of CM057381.1, forward strand.
CAAATTTGAGTTCAGGATTCTGAAAGTGATGGCAGAAGGTACCAGAGAAAGCAAACAGGATAGTAAGTACTCCTGCACAGGAAAAGGGTCAATCATCTGTTTGGGCTCATTTTACTTTCTGAAACCTCCATTTTTCTCATGTTCATACTAGGAATTATAACTGTTATATAATTTATCCTTATTTTGGAATATTTTTACTATTTGTCCATAACATGGCCCCAAATTTGGCACTATTTAAATGCAGAGAATCATTAAAAGCCATTCAAAATGAAATGAAAGAGACCTTGTGTAAGCATGTTATAAAACTGAAATCTATAAAATCTAAGATGGTTAAAAGGAATATAAAAGTAGCAAACCAATTAAAACCTGAGACAAGTCAGGCTTCAACAAATCAGAAAAGTATCACAATGGGCTAGCATGTGGGTGAGAGATTTACACACTAGACTTACATAAAGCTGGAAGACAATCCCTAATCATTTGCATGGCCTTAAAAATGTACCTTTATTTGAGCATGGCTAGTTTGCGGGGAATTTCTACCTCATCCAGTATCTTCAAGTCCCCATTTTCCTGATGAGGCACTGCTACTTCTGGGTGTATACTAAAATGCTCAAACTATCATTCTAGATTGTGATACTGTTAACAGCACTGCCTTTCAATGGCCTAAGTTTACCTGAAAACGAATAACTAAAACCAAAATGCTGGGATTGGCAAATATACAGAGTGCTTTTGTGTGTGTGCTTTGTTGTATTGGTTGATCTCTAATATTTCTGAAGGAATTAGGATAAACCAATCTTAAAGTTCTATACCCTGCCCATCCCGAGCTCCTGGTAGCCAAGGTAGCCAGATGGGAGGTTGGCTGAGACGGGAATGTGTTGCTCGTTAGTTACCACCCTTCCATCTTTCAGGAGAGGAAGCCAGGAATATCCAACTGTTGAAACAAAGGACAAAAAATTCACTGTAAGTGTATGAAAATGCACGACAGAAGGCCAATGCTACTAAATTGCTTGATTTTAAAGAACTGTCAATATCAATGAGGGTAAGAAACCAAAAAGGCCCTGAATATAGTCTCTGCACAACATTGTCGACAAGGTACTTAACTGCTTTGGAATTAGACTTCTAAAACTATCTTTTATAAAACTTTACATATACAAGTTAGGCATGCTACCTTCACAAACTTCATGTAAAAATCCTTTGCATAAGGATGCAAATTCAGAAACAAAATAAAATTTATGAACCTAATGTGTAAGTTATAAACAAACAAAGGAATGATGAAATTTCAAACCTTGTGTTTCAACAACATCCTTCTTCTTTGTGCTCCCTTTACTTGAATTATCACAGCTGACATGGAAGAATGTGAACAACAAGTGGTGCTTTTCATGTAGCTGGGTGGGCAATTCTATTTTAATCTGCAAGAAGACAAAATAATAATTTTCCTGTTATGAAAAAACAACATTTCTTGGTGAAAGAAGCCACACAGCGTGTCACCCAATGCATAAATGTGCATTTGGTCTCCAAACTGATAGTAACATTTGCAGTCAAAGAAATGTGAGACTGTAAATTATGCTAAGGAAGAAATGGATCCTTAATATATTGTTAGGTTGTTATGGTCTGAATGTGTCCCCCACTTCCACTCATTACCCCCAGTTCACCTGTTGAAATTCTAACCTGCAAAGGTGACAGTATTAATAGGAGCCTTTAGAGGTCATGAAAGTGGAGCCCTTATAAAAGAGATGCTATTATAAAAGAGATACTGTGGAGCGAGCTCCCTAGCTCTTCCCATCATTTGAGGATACAACTGAGAATCTGCGACCTCAGACATGGTCATTGCTGGATTATGCTGGCACTCTGATCTCAGACTTCCAGCCTCCAGAACTGTAAGTAATAAATATCTGCTGTGTACTGTGTGTAAGCCACAGTCTGTGGTATTTTGTTATAGCAGCATGAACAGACTGAGACATTCACTGACCAAAAATAGAGTTGATATTTCTACTCTAGATGGAATGAGAAGACACATGAAAGAAACCACTTCATTAACACAGCCAAGGCATGATGAAAAACCAGGAAGCTCACTTAAAAAAAAATTCACATAGTTGTTTTAATGAACTACATTATAATTTTACATAAAGAAACCCAATAATGATAAAGGAAGTCTCAGATCCAATAAACATTAGCTCTACTTAAGCATGAATTTGAATATGTCAGAATATTAATCATAGTAGTGATAGAGGCAGGATTTTGACTTTTTTTCCTATATTATCTACATTTTCCAAGTTTTTATTTTTGACAATATGTACTTTTGTAATTAGAAAAAATTATGTAAAATAAATACTTTAACATTTAATTATATCACTGATTTTAGTATAACATGCAGCTTCTCTTAAATTTTGCTTTATTGAGCAAGGAACTTGGGAGTTTTTCTTAAATTGGGTTTTTCCTTGTAAACCTTACTTACTTACCTCATCATAAAATTCTGGGTTTTGGTGATGGTGTAAAACTGCAGCAAAGGCGCTTCTTGTGAACACAGGCCCACCAGGTCTGCCGTAAATGCACTAAAGTAAGAGTTAGCAAAGAGTAACACCAGCATTCGATTAATAGAGTAAGAAATTAAACTCAGATGTTTTGTAAAGAACACTCCTACAACATAAACTTAACCATCTCTGATGAAGTTCTTTTGCCTGTGAGACTCCAGATCCACAAGTCCCCTTACTCCTGGGCCCAACTCACCCTCTAGCTCACCTCCCAGCTCTCCCTGCACCCCGTCATGCAGTAGCTCTGGGCAAGGCCTGGCTCACTGTTCCCTTTCACATCCCTGTGTCTCTGTCTAAGCAATCCCTCAGTCCTAACGATCTTCCCTTCTATGTGCACCAAGCAAGCTTTCATGTATCCTTCAAGAAATAATTAACTCCTTTCCCTTCAAGATTTTTCTATACTAATTATTCAGTTTTGCCCCCCAAAAACCACTTCAGTACCTTCTATGAGCCAGAAAATATTTTTTCATGACTATCTTTCTCACTAAATTGTGAACTTCTATAGGACAAAAACTACATTATATTTTTTACATCTCTGTCTCCTTTGCTTCTTGGAAAGTACTTTTCACATAGTTACAGTAAAGAATTTGGGCTTTAGAGCCAGACTGCTTGGGCTTGAACACTGGTTCCACTAATGTGTGACCCTAAGCAGTTTACTTAAATTTTGTGCATTAGTCTCATCTAAAAAAATGTGGATAATAATAGTTCCTAACTCAAAGGACTGTTATGAGAATTAAAGGAGTTTAATAAGTATGAGGCTCTAAGCAGAGAACCTGTGTAAGTACTCAATAAACATCAACAATAATCTATTACTATTACTGTACTATAATAAACATTTAATAAATGTGAACCTCATTATTATTTCTATTATTAAGGTTACTAAATATAATTCTTAGCACCCACACAATGCTTGGCTCATAGTAGGTACACGATGTGTTTGCTGGATTGAACATGCATATGAAATCTTCATCTCTAAGCAGTATAAGAAAACAGAAGTTGTCAATTAGAAGCAAGAACTCAATTATTCCATATTCTCCAAGGCTCAGAATCTGTGGTTATATATTATGATGGTATAATACTTTTGTTTGTGTCCATTAAAATGTGCAGTATCATGCCAATGCATTTTTAAATGGGAAAATATGAATATATACTAAAAAAAAAACAAACCTTCAGAGGCTGAGTGTCTTCCTCATCTGAATCTTTGAATTCAACACAAATAGCAATATTTCTGGCCTGCAGCAATATTTAAAGAAAAAGGAAAAGAAAAAAAGCCAAATATATGTAAATATTTGTAAAAGAACACGAGAAGCCAAAACCTGAGTTTGATATCAAAAATGAAAACTCATCTTGACACTGACCTTGGCAAAAGACTTTTGACTGTCATATTTCAAGTACTTAGGATAAACATAAAGGTGATTGTTATAGATGGTGTAAGGCTGAGTGTGTCTTGGTATGCAGGGAACAAATTCCTCTACCTCAAATGTGATTGGTGTTTTAGTACAGGTTTCAAATTGCTTCATGGGAATGTACGATGAATTGACATAATCTGAAAAATTAAAAACAAACAATTTGAAGTAAAAACCAAACAAAAATTTGTTTGCTTATTGTATAGAACTTACAACTTACTAGAAAAGTCTGAAGAAACATTATCAATTGTAATGTCTAGATTGCCCAAAATCACAGGGAGTTTAGCCATCTTCTCAGGTCTACAAATAAAAGAGAAAAGTCAAACATTTATAAATAAAATTGGCTCTAAAACCTGAATTCTGGAACAGCACTTCCCATAGAAATATAACTCAAACTGCAAAAGTGATTTTAAACCTTCTAGTAGCCACATTAAAAAATGTAAAAATAAACAGGTAAAATTAGTTTTAAGAATACATTTATTTAATCCAATAAATCCAAAATATTATTACTTCAGTATGCAATCAGGATAAAAAGTTCATTCTAGTTTTTTAAAACCAGATGTGTATTTTGCACTAATAGTTCCCTTCAGATTGGACTTGCTGCATCTCAAGTGTTGAACAGTCACATGTGGCTAAGTGGCTACCATGTTGGACAGCACAAGAGCAGATAAGAACATCAGTAAAATCTTAAAGTTTTCCTGAACCATCTTGCCCTTACCATACATTCTGGGCTCATTTAGAATCATGAAAATTCAGAACTAGAAGTTATTTTAGGCTCTAGCATCTAGCAAAATGCTGAATACAAAGTATGTACTTAATGAAATGTTTGGTCTTCATATTTTGTCTGACTGAATCCAATTCATGAATCTCCTCTGTGATGTTCCCAACAAGTCCTGTTACTCCTTCAACCCTTTTTCGTGACAAGGAAACTTTCCACATAGCTGTTTTGACACCCAGATTGCTCTTCCTTTCTGAAACTTCCACTCATCACAGGCCTCGTTATGTTTCTCTATGGAATACCTTTCAATCGTCTATAAAGAGCTACCACACCTTTCTGAAGTCCTTCATTGTCAGCCCTTTTGCACATTCCTCCAATTCCACTTCTCACCTAGAAGAACATCCCATTTACATTATGGCACCCAGGACTGCATAGATCAGGTCCAATGGTTTGACCAGGCAGGATAGGTGTCTGGTTTTGAACAATACACCTTCTACTGATGCAGCCAACATGCTATTGCTTTTAGGTAGCCACAGGTAGTGTCATATGTGAAATTTACAATCACCTAACATGCCTAAATCTTTCCCATATGTTTTACTATCATGTTCTATCTCTCTCCATTCCATATTTCTACAATTATGTTTTTAGAACTCAGAATAAGACTTAATTTTTGTCTTGATGAAATTCCACCTTTTCGTATTTGAGCCATTTCTAGTTGATCAAAACCCTCTACTTCCTATATTAACCCATTAATGTGATTAACTGGCACTGTAGGCATGTTTGGGTCTGTTGTTGGTAGTACATCTAATCTTCTAATTGCATTTTGTAAAAGGAAATATTCTCTAAAAGTATTGCTGTCACTTAAAAAAAAAAATTATGTGGTTGAAAGAAATTTATTTAAACAAAATTACTGAATTTATGTCTAAAAGAAATTTCAATCAGCATTTATCAAGTACGCACGATGAGATAGAACATGCACCACATTAAAAACCATACATAAAATATAAACAAGATACGATTCCTGTCCTCGAGAAGCCAATAATCTGGTAGATACTGTCAATTAATTGAGACATATAATGACAACTACTTCCAGAGGGTTTGTATAAACCTCTACTGGAAGGCAGAAGTCTAGGGTATTGAGAAGGAAGAGGGAGTGAGAGAAATCACCCTGCCATGTATTTTCATTTATTTCCACCACTGTTCTAGGAGGCAGGGCTGTTATGATCCTCCTTAAAAAAAAGAGGAGACTCAAGCAGAAAAGACTAGTGACCTGGCCCAGGTCTCCCAATATAAACGTGAGTTATATATTGGGCTTTGAAAAATGAATAGGGTTCTCTCCGAAGACAAAAGCAGAAGGGGAATGTGTATGCCATGTGTGTTTGTCACGAGTGTGCTGCTTGATGCGGGCATGAAGAAGACACAATTCAGGCAGAGGGCAAAGTGTGATGGGGTGAAAGTATACAGTGAGAAAGGCAAGTAGTCCCAACTACTTGAGTGCGCTGTAACGAGAAGGAAATAAAGGTAAGAATGTCAAACTCAGGGATAAAGAACATAAAGCTACAAATAAACACACACACATATAGATCTAAGCCTCATGCAAAAAGAAAAAAAACTAATATTGATCTTACCTAAATTACCCAATATAGTAGCATTAAAAAAGATGAATATTTTAAGAAAAGATCCTATTTCTATGCTTTGCATTTATGCCTTCAGATTTCTTGCAGAAGTGAAAAAAGACACCACCATGAGCAAATCAAATAAATGTAAAATACCAAGTCTAAAAACTTCTTGGAGCCTGTATGTCAGCAATATCGTCTATCTGACAGAATTGTTTTCTTACTAAATCTTGGCCCATATCCCCTGGTAATTATTGCAAAGGAAAGGGGGAAGTGGCTCATGAGCTCTGGCAGCTAATTTATAAAGGCTGGAGGCAGCTTGAGAAAATTTTTCTCATCCATTATTGAATGACATTTTGAGACAATCATGGGAGCTGAAACAATAGCTTTAGATCCAAGCTGGTGACCAAGCCACTGACATGAGATTATTCTCTACAAAAAAAATAAAGAGGAAAAAATAAGAGCAACATTAATGTTTGTAAAAAAGAAAAAGAGAACGAAAGAGGAATCCTCTGCTTCCCTAACTCTGCTGGGAAGAACACAGGCAATGGACACCTGTGTTTCTTTGGATTCTTATTTAGCAGACGGTGGCTCCCCTTGCGTGGCTGAGCTGACAAGACTGGATCCCTATTTTCGAGTTTCTGAGTTTCTCACTGGCCATCTGGAGCAAACTCTTCCCATGAAATCTTTCCCATGGAGCACAGACATGAAGGCCTGGTACGCATGTGTTTGGGAGCACAGACACGAAGGCCTGGTGTACATGTGTTTAGAGCCCTATTCTCTGAACCAGTGAAGGTCTGTGCTCTTTGCTGCCAGGCCTCAGGCTCACTTGTTGATTAAAGACCCTTTCAAGGCTCATCCTGTAGCCTCTGCTGAGGAAGCTAGATCCAAGAGCCTGGGCCTCCCCCATGAAGAGCTGCCACTGCAGGGGAATCTTCAAGCCAACCAGCTAGGAAGTAACTTCTGAGAGAGGCTTTCAACCTCCAACATGTACAAAAAAAACTTCCGTGTTTGTTTTGTTGAAATAGAAAAGTAAACGTTAGTTTTAAAAATATGTCTATGTAAATCATGGAAAGCTATGAAGTGGGAAGTGAAAAAGTCACCCATAAACCCATTCCTTAGAGACAACTGTGACTAACACTCTGGTGTATGGACAATAGATCTATTTTTATGCCTATCTATCTTTCCATCTAGCTAGCTATTTGCCTATCCATTTCTTCATTTACATTTAAAAAATATATACATATACATATACATATATATATAATGTTATTTATATATATATATATATATATATATATATATATATATAATGTTATTTTCAAAAATTAGGTCACAGAGATAAACTCTTCCTTAACAACAGTGTGTCAGCCTTCCTGAGTGAGTACATACAAACAGACCTACACCAGGAGTTTTGAGACTTCACTGTATGCTGGTAAGGAAAAATAGTAATCTATTTAACTACAGGTGACTGGAGTTTTCAAAGAAAACAATTTTTTATTCTGCAGACAAGACTAAGTGTCCTACAATTCAAATAAAAACGTAATAATAATCGTTATATGTTATATGACAACTCATTATGCATGATAACATATTATTCATTATAAGTAAGGTTTTTTAAGAGATGTCAATTGTGGCTCTATTTAGAATTCTGAAAATCAGAATAACAATGAAAAAGGTAAAAATGAAGTTAAAGAAAGCTAAACAGCCATTCTTGAGTCCTAGGCAAACTGATATTATTACCTTGATTTATATTTTTTTGAAATAAAAAAAGACTGAAAGATTCCTATAGTACAGAATAGTAGCAGCTGGCTCTTGGCCATTCTTTTCATTTCAATATCTTTTAATACCCTCAGTTCTTTCTCATTCCCAGAATTCTCCTGGAGTCTAAAACCCACATCCCCAGCTAAGGATATCACTTATTTATAAGTTCAAAAATAAACTCCTTATAATGGAGTGGAGAAGGGCAGATTCTCAGCCAGAATGACTTCCACCATTGCTTAACCTCTCTTCACCACATTGCTAAGGGTTAAATTGTGTCCCCAAAGGGGAAGTTGAAGTTCTAACCCCAGGTACCTATGAATGTGACCTTATTTGGAAGTAGGATCTTTGCAGATGTAATCGCGTGAAGATGAGGTCACTAGGGTTGGTCCTAATCCAATATGGCATGTTCTTATAAGAAGGAAATTTAGACAGAGCCACACAGGAAGACAGCCATGTGAAGACAGAGGCAGAGACTGGAGTGATGGTGCCACAAGTCATGGAAGACCTGGGGCTACCAGCAGCTGGAAGAGGCTGGAAGGATCTTCTCCTAGAGGTCTCAGAGGGAAAGGGGCCCTGACAACACCTTGATTTCAGGCTTCTAGCCTCCAGAATTGTGAGAAAGTTAATTTCTGTTGTTTTAAGCCACCAGGTTTGTGGTGCTTTGTCATGGCAGCTCTCAGAAAATAATATACTCATAAACATAGGGAAAACATTTAGAATAATGTTTATAAATAATAAGTGTTATATGTTATTATCCTTCCCTCCCCCCCTCCGCCCCACTAACCATTCAGTTAATAGTACCACAAGTCACTCTACTGAGCACATCAGTAACCTGGAAGTTATTTATCTGAGACAACCACTTTAACACCCAATCAAGAAACTGAGGCCTTGTAATCAGGCCTCTCTGATGTGACTTAAATTAGTCTCCCTCTTCCCATTCCCACTTGAAGTAGCTTTGCTGAGTCCGTTCCCATCTCTTGCCAAAAGTTCCTTAATTGTCTCCTTCCCCTTGCCCCACTCCCGCCGCCGCCAGGCTTATCTTTACCCCCAGCTCAATCTTCACATGACCACCAAAAACACCCTTTACAGAATTCAAATTGACCAGGATACTCTTCCAATGCTAAATCCCAAGGACTTGAGGTAAAATTACCATTCATCCAACATGCCCTATGATATGTGAGTGGAGCAATTTATAGGCTGCTCCTGCTTCCTCCTGCCCCACCAAACAACTTCTATTTTTCTGGTGTGGGAATAAGTAAGGCCTTAGACTCACTTCCGAAAGTCTGCAAGTAACTTGAGCATGTCGTCATTGGAGAGCTTATTGCTGTCTTGCTTGTAGAGAGCAGAGAACCTGGCATTTTTGTCAAGGCTTCCAGATGTATCCTTAAACAACGTCCTGAAATAGCCAAAGGACATTTCTAAACTGAGTTTCCAAAAGACCAAAATAAATCCACGACTTAATTCTGGTTTCTATGTGAAGACTAATTATTATTCCATTGGCTGTAGCCAACAGAAATCTCATTATCTAAAAACATGGAAGATATTTATGAGGATGAACACAACTAACCCAATTTACATAGAAAACATTTCCAGCAAATGGAAATGTTTAGGAAACAACATACACAGTCAAATGCATAAGAAGTAGAGATCACAAAGAGGATCTGTAGGCCTCAGCCGGCTGCCACCCTACTCCCAGCTGCTGACATGTGGCTGAAACCTGGAATGCCACTCCTGCAATAAACACTCCTGTTCAGCCTGCCAGTTCTACCTAGCTACCTTCCAACCAGCATCTTTCCTTTCTGCGACTCAATTAAATGATTATTCAGATAAGGGATTATTTATTTTTCGATTTTACACATTTAAATCCTCTTTGTCTTTGGGCAATAAACAGGTCAGTAGATCTAGAAATCTGTCTATCTCCACATATCTATATCAAAGGCATAAACAATGTTCCCCTTACCTTGCTGCCCAAGCGAATGGCATCCTGTACTGTCCTAGTCTTTGACATGCCTGTTTGGCATTCTTCAGCACCTTCTGAGCAACCTTGAAGAAGACATCAGAGTAAATGTGGAGGAGATGCTGCACCCCACTGACAGGGGAATTATTATCTAAAGAGCCGTCATCGCATGTTCATTAAATAAGCTCTCACTGTAGTACCAGATGCATGAAAAAACACATCTTGCTATAATGAATATAGCTGGATTTATACCCAGTGCACAGTATATTGTTTAATGCATTCTCTAGCAGTGATTTTCAATGAATAGACATTGAGGACTATTCTCAAAATATCATATCTTTTCTTATATAAAATGTCGCTTTCACAGGCAACAAACATGCCATGGCACAGGCTTTCGCAGTTTCTTATGACTAAGGGCTACTTACTATAAGTCTACTGAATTATCAATAATTACTAAAACTTGGTATTCATACCAAAGTATTTTCCATTACTAGAATTTTAGTGAGAAGACTAAGATTTCACAGCTCCTTATGTGCACCGGAGTTCCAGTTTGAGGATAAATAATCATTATTAAGACAACATAGGTGTTGACTTAAGTTAGGCCAGGGTTTTCAACTGCTATAGTCTTGCTTTGTAAGCATAAGTTACTGTTATTTTCACTTCCTAATATCAATTTTGGCTCGCTGTGGACTGAGTGATAGTACACAGTGAAGTGGATTTGCTTTTGGCCTAAGATGTATGCTTGGCAGGTCTATTAATCAACTATACCCCTTTTGCTAAAGCAGATGACAATTTTTCCAAATTTGCTTATACTGGGATTATTACTATTGCAAACTTTGAGTGATTTAGAGTCAGAGTGAGATGTTGAAGGGTCTTTTACATTACTTAAGTATATCAAAGTCGAACCAGTTTTGGGAGAAGTGATCTAATGCCTGTGAATCAGACTGTACTCTGCAGAGCTATAGCATCAGCATCACTTGGAATGCAGTCTCAGGCCCTACCCACAACTTCCTGGGTCAGAGCCTGCATCCAAGAGACCTCCAGTGAGCTGTGGGTACCAGGTCTTAGAGTGCTCATCTAGAAGACTCAGAAGTATAACCATAGAGCCATCTGTCTCTAAGTCAAACTGAAACCAGCTGTGTGAATCTAGAGGCCATTGTACCTCTCTGGGCTCTACTTTCCACTTTCCATACCTTGGAAACAAAGGTTTGGTTTACATTTTTCATTACCCCTTCTGGTTACAAAACATCATAATTCTACTATCATCACGCTGAGGAAATTGCTGCCCTTGTGAGTGAACTAGAAAACAAGTCTTGATTGAATAGACGTCAGGAGCTCATCTAGCCCTTCTCTTTCTACTTCAGGTGGAGTATGTTCCAGTGGGCACGTGGGGGTTTGCAGTCACAGGGGAACAGGGACTACCTTTCTGGAGTGGCAATTTTGGTAGAAACTATTACTTTTAGGGTCTAACAACACTCATGATGTTTTGAAGTAAAACGTAATATTTACATAAAACTTAAAGCTAGAACACAAATCTTGAAATAAGTTTCACTCTTCCTTGCAGTGAATGAGGACCTGGCTCTCAGACTTCCCAAGGGTGTAAACAGAACATAATGTATGTGAAAGACAGCGTGAAAAACTCATTTTTGCCCTTTAGATTTTTTTTTTAATTTTTCTTTCTTTTTAAAAAAAATCTATTCATGGTGGACACCTAATGACACTCCATAAAAATTTCCTCCAAAACAAAAATTTACTAGAACAAATGACGTTCTAGACCATCTTGGAAAACACGAGGTAATTTTGATACACAGAAAATCATCATCCTTCTGTAAAATCTCTGTCAAACCTTCTATTCCGATGTGAGCTGGTTGAGTCTAAATCTCTGCAAATGGAATAATGTGCACATAGCTGAGCTTTATATCCTGTAAGTGATGAAGAGCAGACGACAGCAGATGCCCAATGGCTACAAGTGTGGAGTATAATGTCTAGCTCACAGTGATAGGCGATTTTTGCACCAACATGAGCTGCCACATTTCCAACTATCTATGTGGCAGGCAGAAATAGCAAAGTTGATGTGTATGGACTTTGGAAATGTGATGCATACACGTTTAAGGGGATAGCTCTATCTTGGGCCTTCATCGATTATTAATCAAAACATCAAAGAACTAAAAGAGCTTCTTATCCAAGGTTTTACAGACTTGATTTTGAAAAATAAAACAGCTTCTCTCCAGAGACCAAACTTTACTCAGCTTTTATCAGCCAGAAAGGCATACTGTCTGAAGCATTGTGCCTGGGCAAATGGGCTTTTTTCCTTGACTGGGGCTGTAATAACTGATAACAATGTCTGACGTGGGTCAATGATCTGTTGGGTCCATATTAGCACTGTCTTGTACATTATCTATTTGGACCTAGTGCTCCCTGATAGGAAGGTAGGAGAAGGTAGTAACATCATATTTCAGCTATAGATTGGTGATGTGATTTGTCCAAAGTATCTAGGCTGGTTAGGTGCTCAGCACTAAGATGTCTGACTCCTAGGACCTGTCCTTTAGGGACTATCCTCAGTCTTGGTGTACACACCTGGAATGTATGGGTGGCCACGGAGATCAAGAGTGAAAGCTCTGAATCAGCTCAGTAAACCTCCATTAGAGCCTCGGGGGTGTCCCTTCCTACTGCTGACCAGTCCTTGGTCAATATATCAGGGCCCTCTCTCGCATGACCACGTACACAATTTTTTTTTTTTAAACTAAAAATACTGTAAATTGGCAGGGACAGCACTCAACAACTTAGTCTAACCAGGTAGCTTGATGTACTAGAAAGCGACAGTCAAGTGACCTTTGGTCATTCTAGCTGTGGGGCACTGAGCAGATAACTATACCTTTGTAAACCTCAGTTTTCTAAAGTGTGAAGTCTTCGACTAGATTTCTTCTAATATTTAATAATTCTATGGTACGTTCACACCTACACACTCCCCAGGTAATGAATGCTACTTTGCACATGTACCAAACATACATAATGTTTCCGTCTGTCTTTTACGTAAGGTCACTCTACCTCTGCCATCAAAACCTGCCCCGACTCACAAAACATGAATAGACCAGAACCATAAGCACTACTGGACATACCATCTGAGCCAGATCATCTCCTAGTCTATCTGGCTTACTGTCTCATAGTTAAGTATAAATGGACCACAAAATAATTCCAGAGCCTGAGAGACACATTAACAAGTGGAATGAACTCTATTTGAATATAACATATGTACTTTGTAAAGACAGAAAGCTTATTACTAAGCTTTAATAGTAATTTCTTTACAAGTTATTTCATGATATCAGGATAGTCTAGCCAAATGAAGCATTTTATTTACACATAGGACTCCTTTTCCTTGAAAACCAGACACACAGGTTAAATATAAGCATAAATCTATGTAGTCTATGTCTTTTGAAATATAAATATGGTTTAACTTTGATTTAAGTATTTCTATTTCAACAGAGAACCCTTTTTTCCCCAATTGCTACTCATCATCACCAAGCATAAAAGTCATCCATACCTTAGAAGAGTCTGAACTTTTCATGTACGGCTCAGCACCATGCGAGATGCTCCCTTGAAGGACTTTTTCAATTCTAGCCACAAGAAATATATCTGGATGAGGACACGTGACCGAAAATATTCCCTAGGGGACAAACAATTTTCTTCAGTGGGTACAATTCACAACTGCATTAAATAAATCCTATGAATATTAAAGTTCTAATGCAGCAAAGACTAATGAAATAGTATAGCCATTAAGAAGCACTCAGTGCCAAACTGGTTAACTGATCAATAATTCCTCATCTGCTCAAATAGGCTATTTGGGGTGGTGGGGAGGCAACTAGCAGAAAGTTTAGAAAGAAGAAATGAGAAATCAAAAACCACTTCTCCCTCAGCTTGCTTTTACTGCCTAATTAGCTATGCTGTCAATATAATCAAGTCTTACCCCAATTGTGCATTACAAAGTCTCTATGCATTCACATAGCATGTGCAAGGCAAATCTTAGTAGCGTGATGGCTGGGCTCACGTATGCCTCCCACCTGCTTTGGATACTGCATGGCAGCCTCATGAAGGATATCTTGAAGAGCAGGCGAGTTCTGCCTGCCGCCATTCATCAGAGCCAGGGATGTCGTGGCCAGCATCTGCCTCACTGAGAAATGGTTCAGGTCCACGTGGAAATCAGCAGAAATCTTTCTGTTGTCCTTTATGTCAAACAGGGACAGGGTAACAAAGAAAGGCTCTACCTAAACAAAACAAAACAATCCAGACCATCACTGTGGCTCAAACTCTCCGGGGGAAAAGAAGAATGCTGTTATCAAAGAAGAAATTACTAGATCTATTTATGATTGTTGATGTAAACTACTTCTAAAGAGAAATAGACTTGATCCCTATCCTTTGTCACAAATGTCCTGTCCCTGTCGGCTAAACAACACATCCTGATTTAAACATTGTGTTTCCTTGATACCGGAAGCTGGAATTTCATGTCCAGATTTCACTGCAATGGGCACATCTGAAACCTTCAAATATTTTTTAAAAAATCTTTAAGGAAAATTACATTTGTAGTAGGTCCTTCTTCATTTTCAGCAATACAGCATTGCAAATTAAAAGATAAATCATTGCACTTGACGAGAATTCTTTTCCCAAACTTCTCTTCAAATGGCTTCACTTCTGGCTCAGCTGATGAGAAATCAAGCTTCTTTAAAAAAAAAAAAAATGCAAATATATAAATACATTATCCTCACATTAAAAAAAAAAAAACATAATACATGTATCTTAAGGAAACTGCCAAAATATGGAAAAGCCATATACACTCACTACTTACAATAGTGTTACTATTTTTTAAGTTTATATAGTTTACAATAATGGTTAAAAAATGATGGTATATTTATTTCATGAATTATTATGCAGAGCTTAAAAATTGTGGTTATGAACAACCCAGTGTCCATCAACAGAAGAATGGATAAACAAAATACAATAAATACAAACAATGAAATATTACTTAGCCACAAAAAAGAATAAAATTCTGATACAAGCTACAACATGGATGAACCTTAAGAACACTATGCTAAAACAAGCCAGATACAAAAGGACAAATATTGCATGATTTCACATATATGCATTACCTAGAATAGGCAAATTCATAAGGACAGAAAATAGAGATTAGTGGGGGGTAAAGAAAAGTAGGAGTATGAAAGTTAATGTTTAATGGAGAAGTTTCTGTGTGGGATGATAAAAAGGTTCTGGAAATGGATAGGGGTGACACTTGCACAACACTGTGAATGTACTTACTGCCACTGAATTGCACACTTAAAAATAATTAAAATGGTAAATTTTGTTATGCATATTTTATCACAACAAATAAAAAAACTGTCAAGAAACAAAAATATATCTAGTTATGAAGTCTGTGAAGAAACATAGAAAAATATTTATTATTAAAGTTAAATGGAGAAAAGAAGTTCTATAAAATAGACCACAAATGAAGAGGAGAAAAATACAGAAGGAAATAGAGCAGAACTGTTTGCCCCTCAGAGCAACACTATTTGTGGGCAGCCCAAGAGGAGCTAGCCACACTGAGTTTTGGGTTTTGTTGGGACACAGATGTGGACTATATGTATTGTGAGTCTTACACTTCAGACTGAACTTGGACTAGTCAGGAAACATCACTGTCTGCTGGGCATCTGCAGTAACGCTTATTATTTTCTGATAGCTATTTTTATGGGGTAAATTAAGTATTATTTGTGGAGTTGAGAATGTTTTTGGATAAATCTTATTTTTCAACTATCTTTTGAATATCAAATATTCTTAATGGTTGTGCTATGGTAATGAGATTAAAGGTTGTTTTGATTTTTCTTCTCCTTGAATTTTATATATTCTTGTTACATTACTTGTCAGTCCAAAATAAACAAGCAAACAAATAATCTGTCCAAATACTTATTTCTTCAATTTTTTTAAACATTAAAATATTTCCTACCTGGGCATCTGGGTCCAAGTAAAAGAGTTTAACTCTGCTTTCACTTTTCAGTTTGATTTCTGCTTCTCTGGTACTCTGTTAAGATAAACAAAAAAATAAAAATTATATTTAAAAACCTCATTTCTTACAGAGGTGTCCAAATAGGTTCGAAAACAACCCTATCTGGACGAGCCAGACTTCCAGATTACTCTGCCCTCATCTTGGAGAGTCAGCTGCGTGTCAACAAACAAAGATAGACTATCAAATATGCCGCACAAGGAAAGAGTGCTGTGGGGAAGAAAAAGAGGTTAATTCCTGATCCCCGGCCTTCTGAAGCTGACAATCAACCGGAGAGTCAAAATCAGTGCAAAGAAAGCAGAAGAGAATAATTAAACATTACTATCAAGAATAGAGGACAAGCCCTGAATGAAAGCGTGGACTTGATACAGCAAAAAGGAGGAAAATATGAACATATCAGGCTGAATGAAAAGGATAAACAGCACAGATAAGACACTGAATGTGGAAATGAGCCCAGATGATAGAATGGGTTTAGGGTCTACCTAAGACTGATGGTAAAAGCAAAGAAAAAGAAAGAAAGATATTTTGAATGGTGAGATAGGAAAAACTATGGCAGATCTTGAAGGATAACCTAGGTGTTTATGGCAGGCAAGAGGGGACATTGCTAATTCACTCAAAAATGTTTATTGAGCATCTACAATGTGTTAGGCACTAGGGACACAAATGTGAATGAAATAAATTTCCTATCCACAAGGAAACCAGCTGGGAAGATGGAATATAAACAGGGAGTAAGAATGGCAAAAGGTACAATGAGAGCTAACCTGGACTAGGAGGTGGCAGTCTTGAAGTATAAGAACATTTGGCCAAGAAAGGAGAGATAGGCATTCTAGACAGAGGTGCAAAGGTACTGCAGGTGCAAAGGTACAAGTCCTACCTGAGCAATGACCAAGTTATTCATTAAAGGCATTAAAAAGAAATGAGACTGGGATTTATATGTTAAGGATTGGGGATTTCATTCAGAGTCCAAAAAATCCTGCAATTCTTTAAGCAAGGAAATAAAATAACCAGTTCTGCATTTTTGAAGCATCACTCAGGTAGGTCTGAGGCAGTGGATTAAAAAGGGAAAGACTAGGAGGCCCATCTGGTCTCTCCTGGGTTATCACAACTGCCTCCCAGTTTCACAGCAAGGCCTATAACAAGTCCCACATTCCTGTCTTGGGTAGCTTGCTGACCGGTCGATCCATTAACTGAGATAGATAATGCAGGAGAAAGAGCTGGTTTGTGAAGAGGCAATAAAGTGGACTCTGGAAATGCCCATGAGATTTCCACCAACCGGAAACGTCCAGGAGACAACCAGAGAGATGGAACTGAAGCATACTGTGGGAAGGCTGGAATTACACTTGGAGAAGAGAAGGCACTGAGGGAAAGAGATATATGGTAGCACAGATAGAGGTGGAAGAGTGGGATTTGGGAACAGAAAGAAGCTTCTAAGGTATTAGAAGTCATTTCCAACCACATTATTTCTCATGCCTGGTGCCTATATATCCATATCCTGTTATTCTTGTTACTCTCAATCTCAAAAGCAGACTAGAATGTCCTCTCTCACATACTCCTTTCTGCAAAGTCTCATCTCAGCATGGGATGGACCAATGAGAGCCACAGAGGAGAGGGTGTCTTGTCCTCTATGCTGGTGACTGAACAAGGACTGTTATTTCACTCCTAATCATGACTAGTTAGAAACTGACCATTGCCTTAATTCTCTCAGGCATGTAGTTGTTATAGTAGGTTCTTAGCAATGACCAAACTCTATCACTACATTTAACCAACTATCTATGTCTAGCACAATGAAACAACTATGAGAATACTAAGAAACTGGATTCTAGTTGTACTTCAGTTGTTAACGAGCAGTGTGAACTTGAGGAAGACACTTAGTCTCTCTGGACTCCATTTTCATATCTGAGTAAAGATGCTGAATGAGACGATGGCTCAAGTCTCTTGCTACAACCAAAGTTTATCTTGATGCTATCTCCTAGAGCCTTCAGGCTTCTAAAGGTTAAGGGGCATTCCTACAAATCGTCTGTTCATGCTTATGGGGGCGGAAAACAGGTGCCTGTGGCTGAGGCAGGCTCGCTCCATGCAGAGGATGGGACGACTTCGTAACTCCATCTGGCCTATCATCTCTCTTAATGTTTTACATCAAAGAGCCAGAACATAGACATGCACAATCTACTTAACTAAAGTATTTGTTTTACTTTGTATTCAGCCCATGACATTTCCTAACAAAAACATCAATACAAAGTACTGTAAGCCACTACTAACAGTACTACATTCTACTCCTGAATTTACGCTTGAGTCCTTCAAAAGAGGCAAATACTGTGATCTCAGATACTGGAGTGGAGCAATGGATTCTAAATGTAGACGCGATTCCTTGTGCCTTTCTGAAAGATGCTTGCTATCCCAAGTTGACTATGCTAGGAGATGAGAAATAAATAAAACAAGAATGCCTGCTGAGCACCATAAAATTATAGAACAAATAGGGATGCAGACACATGAAAAAAAAAAAAAAAACAACTAGCCAAAACAGACTCGAAGCATCTTGATGTCACCACTAATATCTAAGGGATACAGTCTTCACTGGAGAAAATCATTTAAGGAGAAAGAAGGGGTGACTTTAGATGTAAAAATAACCTAAAAGCTTATAATCTACCTTATATACATAGACAGCTCTGCTATGAGATAGAGAAAAAGCAAACTCAGCATCTTAAAGCTTCTCCCTTCCCTCTCAAGGCCTAGGATACATCAAAGAGAAGGGATGCCCAAGAGATAGTGTTTGAAGAACTACCAAGTAAAACCTGCACGGTGAGAAAATGAAGCTCAGGATGGAAAGGGCTTTTCCCCAGAGCCAGGGAATAATATCTGAAAACATCATAATGATAAAAATTAGTATTTACTGATAATAGCCAATATCTCCATGCTAGGTATCACCCTAAATGCACATTTGAATTTTGTACAACCGTAGGAAGCAGGTACGATTGTTATCCTTGTTTAAAAGAGAAGACACTGAGGCACAAGGGATACTTTTCCCAATAACTCTGAACATGAAATAGAAGCCTGGCTTCTCAGGCTGTCTGGCTTCAGAGCCCAGACTCTATTAGACAAGAAAAAAATGGGTAAAGGATATGAGCGGGCAAGTCAAAGAGGAAGAAACCCAAATGGCAATATATGCACATATGAAAAATATCACTACTAAGCAGCAAAATACAATCTAAAGCAGCGAATACCATTTTTCACTCCTCTGGAGAGGATGCAGAATAATGGGAATGTGAATTGTTAAAACCTATTGGGAAAGTAACCTGTCAATGTTTAAAGTATTAAAAACATAATAACCTCCCACCCAGAAATCCCACTTTGGAGAATTTCTCCTAATGAAATAAGAGTACATGTAGTTAAGCTTGCAAATATGTTATGATGTTTATTGTGCACTGCTTATCGAGGCTAAAAATTGAAAATTAAATGTTTATAAATAAAGAGATGGCTGAATAAAGTGTGCAATACCCATATCTGGAATATTATGCAGCTATGAAAATCAATAAACTAGATCTTTTATGTTTCCAGAGGAACAACTATGAAATATGTTTAAGTTGCAGAGTAAGGTATACATCATGAGCATATTAAAACTAAAACACACTACATGTGTTTATATGTTTCTAAGAGCAACTGGGTTAGTGAAAGAGAAATTACAACAGGTTAATGACATCAGGACTCTCGGGAATGTAGTAATAGAGGATGAAGGGGAAGATTGATTTTTCTTTATATAGTTTTGGATATTTTTGCTTATTATAGCAAGCACATTAGGTACTTTTACAATCTAAAATACAGCTGTAAAAACAAAAAATTACCCAGAGACTATACCATCCAGCACTTCTCAAAGTGACAGAAGCCAGCTCTGCTTTTAAAATAACCTGTGGTCAGTTCATGTTGTGGAGGTAAGAAGAACTGGACTGGCTTTTCACCAATCCTGTTACTATGGTCTTACTGATTAGCCCCTCTAACACTCTGCGCTCAGAATAGAGGGAAAAGAGAGGAAAATGGAGAAAATGAACAATGACAGAGCCAGTCTCTGTACAGACTGACACATGCAAGGAAGTCAAAGAAGAGAAGGATTCGCCTATTCCCCTTACTCCTGTAACAAAGGATACAAACAAAGGCTACCTCCCCATCTCCTGTAAACCCTAAGTTTAATCGCTAATGACACACCCTGACAATGTTTTCTCCCTTGTCTTAAGAGGTAATTATGGACCAAACATTTCCATTTCTAGAAGGACTGCTGCAGGCTTTAAGCCTGCTCAGTGTCTTAAGTTTATCTCTGAGCAGGCAATAAAATCAAAGACCAAAGAGCATCTTATTTTGAGGACGAGTTATCAGAATTACGTTGTGCTGACTGTTGGCTCATTTAAACAGACTGGGTTGGAACAGGGGACTTCACAAAATCCTTTGAGGCTAGATTATATACTTTTTAAAGAGGTGTCATGATTCCACTACTTCCAAGATATCTAACTCCCTGGGACCATCATTTCATCCTCTACATCACAAAGCTATAATAAAGCATTATAGAATAAGGGGGACCAAGAAATAGAAAGCCGGCTGACGTCACCAACACAAGCCAATTCCTTCGTATCACATTGCAATGGCATAGTTTTCTAGATTAGGATACAGGGGAGGAAGCATCTATTACAGACTTGGTTTAAAAATTAGAAAATGTGTCTGTGAAACTGTGCTTTGATTCTGACGTGTACCGCTAAGCTTGGCTGCTTGACTCTTATCAACCTCAACGAGACTGTAAAGTTTAGGACACTATACTTTATCATGTAAAGATTTACCTAGAAAGATAAGTTCATTAGCTAAAAAGAAGTTACAAGATCATTAGATGTGAGCAATTTTGGATTAACATGAAACAATATTTCTCTTTCAGAATCACATGAGAAGATCAAATCCAGGTGGCTTACTGTTCTTTGAGTACAAAAAATAAGTCAAAAATAGAAAAGCTGTGGAGGAGGAAAATATAAGATGGAAGCATGGGGATTTTCTTCATACTTTACTCATGGAGGTGATATATATCCCAGTGTCACCTAAGATAAATATAATTTGAGAAAGAAATTTTCAGCTTACAATCTGATATTAACCCTTGACTTTGAAGGGAAGAAACCAATTAACTAACTTTACAGTGTGTGTATTCAATAAAAATGTTTATAAAAGTACTCTGATACTATAAATGCTGTAACATTTACAACAAATATGCTTGGTTCCATATTAAAAAACAGGAAGAAGAGAACAGGTTTCATGGTAAAATAATGATGTTCAGTACTAAATGTATGAACATAAGGGCCAAGAATATATAAAATATTCTGAAAACCTAAGCCCATATCATCCCTACCATATGCAAAGGGCCCCTTCATTATATTCCAGAATGAAACATCAGTTATTTTTGTACTAAAACAGCTTCCTGTCCCTCACATCCTGTTTGGCTATGTCGCAGTCACAGCAGAAAACAAAACCCAGTGCAACAGGATAACTGAAACAGAAAGAGTTGAACAGAGAGGAGGCGGACAGTAAATTACACCTTTAACCCTCTTCTGCCTGCCCCCATTGTTCTAGTCCCTTCTCTGCGATCTCCCTTAACTGTGGCCTGATCTGCTCCTGGACCCCATCTTACACCCTCCTTTCCTGGCACTGACTTCTCTACCTCTTCGTCCCCTGACTAAGTTAGCCTCTTTGCTGTGTGCCTTGAGCCTCTCTCTCTCTTCCCCTCCCACTCTTTACTTCCATCTCAGATTCTCTACAGAATCCATTCCTTCTAAAACCAGGATGACCAGTTAACAGAGAAGGCTGACAAAAGCCATCACAGATGGACACCTGCCCCCTACAAGCGTGAAGGCAGCATACTGAGTGAATGACAGTACATTTTAATTCTTTATTCTTTCTCTTTTTCCCTTTGAAAGATTACCTTCTGCCTCTACCTTCTTAAAATGAAAGTATCTGTAAAACCCTTGAGAATTGGGAGGAAAAACAGCATTTAAGCCCCTTATAATGCTACATTTTTCAAGCTTTGACCATGCCCCACAGTAAAAAATACATTTATGTCACAACTTGATGCACACACACTATATCTATATTTAACAAGTAATAGCTATCATCATTAAGGGCAGTGCACTTTAATATTCACTATTCAATTCTATCCATTCAAAAAAATCTGGGTCACATAATGTTGAGCTAAAGAGTTCTGACACAAAGACTGCATACGGTACGATTCTATTTATAGGAAGGTCTAGAACAGTCGAAACTAATCTTCAATGAGAGAAGTCAAAAGAATGAGGGTATCAGCTGGAAGGGGGTTACAGGACAGTCTGCTGGGGTGCTGGAAGCTTCTACATATTGATCTGGGTGGTGGTTATGTGAGTGCACAAATGTGATATCCATCAAGCTGTACAATCAGCGCCCAAGCATTTTACTATACGTGAATTCTACTTCAACAAAAAATAAAAACGAAACAAACAGTAAGAAATGGGAGTCGAAACCAATTTAAATTGATTTTACTAACTAAAACAGCTTCAGCTAACTTGCTTGTTACCCAGTTTGACAATAGCTCCAAATATGTTATTTATTTTAAAATAATAAATAAATGAATATATTTTTTTCATGTTAGGCTTTGCGTCAGGCTTCTTTAGCTCAACATTACATGACCTAGATTTTTAAAAGAATGGATGTGTGTGTGTGTGTGTGTGTGTGTAATTCCCCCTCCACCAAAAAAAAAAATCTCCCTAAGTCATAGGATCAAGGAATTTTGAATTAGCTGGCAAGGCAGTAGTGCGCAATGATAGAAGAAGGGAGAGCACAACTCCCATATGTCTTCATAGAAAGAAATACAGATTTCTAATTAATCAGCATTAGGGTGAAATAATACGAGTCGCCCCCTGGGTGTTCATTGTGTTCACTCAATAAGTATAGAAAGTTACTTTGTGAATTCTGGGTTGTATCGCATATATTATCCGTTTTAACAAACATTGTGCTTTGAGAAATTATGAACCTCAAAACATCCAGAAACAAAGAAGTAAGTCTCAATATAAAATAGGAAATACAGAAGATCATGACACAAGAAAGCAAACACACACACACCAAAAGTCTTCCCAGCCTAAAAGGAGGTTACAAGGGTGGCACTGAAATTGGCTTTAATAGGCAGGTGCCAAAAAGATACTGTGGTAACAGTCAAGTCTGAGAAAAACAATATTCTAAAGTCCCAGCCAGGGAGAGAGATTTCACATTTTAGAACAAACATGTTGTCTAAAGGAAAGGTCAGGGCTGAATGCGAGTCTATTTATAACCGTATATAGATAACCATGTTTTCTATTACAGTCTTTAAGATGTGGGTGTGTACAGTCTCTATTTCACTGTTTTTGGGGGATAAAGAAAAAGAATAGAAAGGCAGTAACAGAGTAAGAATACAAAGAACCAAAGAAAACAAAGATATTGCTCTCATTTAAAAAAGAATCATTCATAGATACACACAAGGAGACAAGTCTCAGATACTCATTATAACACTGTCATAGGAAAAAAATGGAAATAATAGAATAGCTGATATAAAATGCTTACACAATGCAAGAAACAGGATAAATCAGATCTATACACAAAGCAGGATTAATCTCAAAAACAATGCTGAACTAAAACAACAAAAGCAAGTACAGAGTAGTAAGTTAGCATTTCTGTAACACTTTTAAACATACAAAACACAACCATATATATCATGATGATAGATATATTGGTAAAGATATAAAAATTAAATATCAGTAACTCCAGAAAACTAATAATAGTGGTTGTCTCTGGTTGAGGTTGCAGGAGAAGAAGGGTATGAAATACGGATGAGGTTTAAAAATATAATATTTTATTTTTTACAAAAATGCAGAAGCTAACAAGACAATATAGTAACAAGTGTTGAATCTGGGTGGTAGGAATATGGTTGTTTTGTTTTCCTTTGTGTTTTTCAGTAACATTTAAGATTTTCAAAACTATAAAAAACAGGTGTAACTTTTTTTTCAGTCAGAATGACCCATGAAAAATTTGTACAACACAGACAACCCCTCTTTGGTTGAGTGCCAACATTCACATGGATCCATCCTCTCTGGAATGAGTGCATTAACTTGAATAAGCGGGTACATCTGTATGAACACGGCAAATTCCACATTACCATGGAACTTTTATCTATATTTTGGATATTTCTTCAATACTTGTAATGCAGTATTAAATCTAAGGAAGTGAAAAACACTTAAAGAATAATACAAAAGAATACTTTGTAAATCACTTTCTCTGACATATTCAGGTCAGAGAATAAAGAGCAGTAACTACAATGTCGTTGTAATGATTTACTACAATGTCATTGTTAATCATTGCAACAGATGAAATAAGAAATATTCCATGAAATGAGCACTATTTCCATATCATTCTATGAAGAGCAAAAGATTTAAGATGATGATGTTACCTTGACAAGTTCAGGCAGGTAGCTATCTAAACCGGAACCGGATCCTTCCAATTTGCTTTGTTCGTCATCTAAAATGTCAAAACAGATGACCCGAGTCACTCCCAGTTGAATGATTTTATTTAAAACAAGAGAAAGAAGACTATTTTTCTTGTTTGCCCTTGAGTACAGTGGTTTTCAACTCTGCATTAGAAACAGCTTGGAGGTTTAAAAAAAAAAACACCGATGCCCAGGCCGAGTGGTGAGTTAAAGATTCAGTAGCTGGTGGTGCATGGACACTGTCCAACCACAACTGACACTAGCTACGAACACTAGGCCATGGGGCTACACCCATCAGACACACTAAAAGTCAGTGTGCCTTGGATTGTCCTCAGGCACAATCCAAGGCTAACTAAATCAGAATCTTTAGTGGGACAATGGAAAGGGTGCTTTTAAAAGTTCCCAAGAATTTCTAAGACACAGCTAGAGTTGAGACTCACCTAAGGAATGAAAACAAAATGAAACAAAACAAAACAAAACAAAACAAAACAAAACAAAACAATCCGAAACATAAATTTAATCTGAGGCAACTGTCAATACTAATTTTGTCTTGAAAATTCCAAAGGATTTGATTAATGACAACAATAATAACTATAATTAGTATTTTAAGTGCCAACTCTATGCTAGGTACTAGATATACATTATCTTAATCTTCTCATCTAACTGCACATTTCATTTTTTATTCCCATTTTACAGGTGAGTACACCAAGGCTCAGAAAATGTAAGTACCTTGCCCAAGGTCTCATAACTGAAAATGGTATTTATTGCTGCGATTCAAACTCAGATTTTCCTTGCTGCCTCCAAAGATGTGGTCCTTCCTTATGAAAATGACGTCAGGGTAGTAAATCCTAACACGACAAAATCTTTTTTGACAGGCTATCTGTAAAAAGCTCACATCCTTCCCACTTCTCATGTACCTGTGAAACATACATGCCCACTTTCTATAGCCTCTGGCAAAAGTAAAGCTACCCGCAGAGTGTGCCTGTACCTGGGGAAAGCTAGACCCCCCTACCTTCGTGAGAGTCTCCATTTCGCTTTTCTTGCATTGCAGCTTCAAAGTTGAGCTGGAGAATTTTGTTTAGAGTTGTGATCCACTCTTCCATTTCCATTTCACTGTCTGCTGCCAAAAGATAACTACTTTTGTCCTGCATCTTGAGCTCAAAAGCAAAACGCCGGACTTTGTTGTTCTGAAATGGGAAAAAGGTAAAAAGACATATTTTAAATGAACTGGAATGGACTTACAATATTTTCTCCATATGATTTGCTGATGGGTGCTATCTCATTGGCCTTTTGGACCAAGCTATATAAAAATACAAGCATCTTTCTCATAAACTCCATCGACTATCCACCTTCCCTGCTTTGTTTTCTCCATGGCTTGGTTTTCCATCTGACACGTTACATATTTTGCACACTCGTTTTATCAGTTTTCTGTCCCCTCCAATGGAATGAAAGCAGAGATTTCTTTTGACAAGTGCCACTTCCTCACTTCTAGAACACTGCCAGGCCAATAATAGGCTCTTGAAAAAGAGCTGAATAAATGGAATTTCATTTAAAATTTTCAATTTCCCTAGGGTTTTTTTTTTTTAATTAACTAGTGTGTGGTATTATGTTTTTGAAAGCAAATCATTATCTATCAATATGTTTGACTTTCTTATCTGGAACTCATTCAATATTTATGAGTCCCAAAAGGTATTAAGACACCGTGTCTACCTTCTCCCAGCCTTCTCACATGTCTCTGGCTTTTATGCCTGTGAAAGGGTGTCTGACTCAAAGTATAAAAACAATAGTCCGTGTGCATTGAATGTGAAGGATTTCTCAACCTCCATGCTGCTGATGTTTGGGGCTGATATTTGTTGTGGGGGCTCTCCCGTGCATTGTAGGCCTTACCCACTAGATGCCAGTAGCAAACCCACCCCTGCCAGTTGTGAAGGTCAAAACATGTCTCTAGAAATTACCAAACATTCCCTGGGGAGAAACACCCCCTACCCCGCCTCACTCCTCCCCACACAATGCCCCATGACTGCATGAAATAGAAGTTCAGCTCTGAGGACCATGGCACAAGATTCCTTGTACATACAGGCTGAGGGACACAATATCACAAACTCCCACCAACCTGTGGCAGAGCATACCCCTCACTCACTAAATTCTATCTGGTTAGCTGCAGTCCCTCAGGGGACTCCTCAATGCAGGTCTCAGGGACAGGGCAACCTTCCCAAAAGCTTCTCTCTAGTTCTCAGAACCTGAGGAGTACTAGTTCCAGAAAAGCCACACAAACTGCTGTGCACAGACTCCCTACTGTGGGTTCCATAATTGCTGCCCTGGACCTCAAACTTCACATCAAGGCAAGAATCAGAGCAGTCAAAGGCTGGATGTAAAACGAGTTCTCTTTCCCCTCACATATTCATGATTATGAAAATAAAAAGTTGAAAAGGGGGAGGACATTGAACCTTGATTCTGAATTATTCCTCTTTTTGATCCTTAGTTTCCTTATCTGAAAAATAAGTATAATCACTTCAAGGTTCGAAAATACTTTTAGGGCTTAAAATTCTAAACTGAATTCCTTTCAGGTCTATTTTAAAATTTAGTTTAGGCATTTCTTTAAACTCATAGCATTAACTAATTTTTACGAGGTCTAAAAGCAATATTAAAAATACCCAAACACTTACACCACAACTTTTGGAATTTAGCTTACAAACAGATGGGAATATGAACAAATTATTTTAAATTTTTGAAGCCATAAATAAAATTCATTAAATACAAAATACTATCACCTGCATCAGAAAAAAGAATATGAAGAAAAAAATGTCTATTGAAGTCAGAACTTTAGATTCTGAACTGTATTCTGGAGACTGAATAATAATGCAGGAATGCTGTACTTATTAATCATCTATACACTGTGCAGAAAATGGACAAAAATTATCATAGAACAAGCAATTACTTCATACTTTCCATGTGAAGTTGCCATATATACTTAGTTTTGCTTTAAACTTAAAAAAAAACCCTCAATATCATAAAATTAAACTAAAAACTTTAAGTCTCTCAATTTAATAATATAAATCAAACCCCTACTTGAGAATCGCACACAAGTTAATTTCCATCACCGACAATTGATTCTGGTACTTCTTACTTTACACTGGGAATAAACAAACTTTGATATAATTTGGTTTATACATTAGCAACTTTCAGCTAAGATTTGATTACTAGATGGGAGACATCCACGTGCCAGTTAGCTGTTGACGTAAAATAATTTTCAGTAAATGTTAAGCAATTTTCTGCCTTTCTTAAAAAAACGAAAACAAAAACAAAAAACAAAAACAAAAACAAAAACAAAATACAGAAGATCTGGCAACCCTGGGCTGGTCTTTCTTCCCAGGAGCATCAGCCCTTTTTAAACAGGACCACCTGTGCTTCAGTTTGTCACAGTCCCTAGCATTCTCTATGACTTTACACCTCGGCCTCTTCTTTTACTTTCTTCCTTCCTTGGACCCTGAAAACATCTGAGTTTGGACCCCTAACTTCCACTGCTGGCTATGAAGAAGTAACAGGGTCTGGACTTACTATCAAATGTAACTACTGGAAAACTAGATGACACAGGTGAAACAACTGTTTTCAGATATCTGACAACAGGCAGGGCAGAAGAGAAGTAAATGAGGGAAGTCCTACCCCCACCTCTGCCTGGAGGCAACATCTAACTCATGGAACAGGAAGGGAAAACCCAACAGAGCTCTGCAGTCTCCCTGAGTTGAAGAGACTGACTGGAGGTCGGGAGGACCCAAGTGGCTAAATCATGCAGGCAGAGTTTTCAGAATGAGAATAGAGTTCTTAGCACACGAGATTTTTAAGGAGAGCCAACCAATAAAAAAAAAAAATCAGAGCCACACATTCATTATATGTATATTTTCTATTTGTATGTTGTGCTTTAACAAAAAAGTTTACCAAAAAAAAAAAAAAAAAATCAAGACACAAAATTTCAAGTCACCAGAGACAAACACAAAGAACAGGGAACAATATCGGACTCTAAAACAACACAAACAACTGGAAAATAATAGAACGTCTTCAAATTCTAATGTAAATTTTACCTTGGATTTCTACACCTAACCCAACAATCAGTCAAATATAAATGTAAAAATAAAGATATCTACAGATAATGCAAAATCAAAAAAATTAACATCTTATAGGTGACTTCTCAGTAAGCGACTTGTTTTGGAGGATGTGCTCTTCCAAACCAAGAAAATAAAACAAGAAAAAAGGAGACGGAGGATCTTGGAAATAGGGAATCCAACATGGACCAAGGCAACAGGAATTTCCAGGATGGTGGCTGTGCAGAGGCTAAGAAGGCAATTACACTTAACCTTCTAACAACACAGGTTTGAACCGCATGAGTTGCCTTATGTATAGATTTTTTAAAATAAATATACTAAGATTTTTTTTTTGAGATTTGTGGCAATTTGAAAAAATTTGCAGATGAACCACAAAGCCTACAATTTTGAAAAATTAAGAAACAGGCATGTCATGAATGCATAAAATATATATAGATAGTAGATAGTAGTCTATGTCATCATTTACCACCATAAAACATTCACAAATCTATTATAAAAACTCACACAAACACAGACCATACATGGCACCATTCCAGTCGATTTGTAGTAATACAAAAAAATATGTTAATCAACTCTGTATGCTATCAGTAAGGCTTCTGGTCAACAGTAGGCTATTAGTAATTAAGTTCCAGGGGGAGTCAAAAGTTACACATGTATTTTACTCTGCAGGAGGTTGGCATCTCTCATCCCCATGTTGTTCAAGGGTCAATTGAGTCTAGATTAGAGCAGAAAAAAGGGTTGCAGGAGCTGAAATCCTATCACCATCTTATAACGTCCAGGACTGATGAAGAGCAGCAAACACTTCTTATTTAGTCATATGAGAACAAATCCCGGAAAAAATAATAAAAGTTGAAAACGATCACTTCAGGGGAGTGAGGAGTGGGTGAGGTGGAGGTAATAAAGGCAGAAATGTGCCTTTAGTATTACCTTTCTCAACTGCTTGACTATTTAAACCAAATGAACAATGACTTGGATGAAAATGCAATTTAATTTTAAGGAAACATGTGAATACATAAACACATATTCCTCAGGGTCAAACCAGAGATCTATGTGTGTCTAACCTTAAAGACTCTGGCCCCACAAAAAGCCTTTCTTCGGGCTGATGTCATTAGCCATTATTTTAAGGGAGAATTCTCTGGTAATGGTGACTGCATCTATTGTGAGAAGTTGTCAAGGAGATTGTTCATTAATCGCACAGTGCCCTCTGTATAAGAGCCCCCAGGAGAAATGCCTGAAAGATCTCCATTCTGAGATTGCTGAGCAGTTTCTGACTAATTAGATTGTTTGTATCTATGTGCACTGTGTGACTAAATGGTTTTCCAAGCTAGAAAGCATAGAGCCCAGTTTGTTTCCCACACGAAGCTGTCGTTAGATCTTCATAACATGTACTTCTTCCTTAGCTAATTCCACGTCACCTCCTCTCTACCACAACTCTTTGTTCACTCTTCTGCTTTCAAACCCACTTTAAATTTATGCTATCCTGTGTTCTAAGTATCCTTATCCGTTCTGCTTGAGATCTTCCTGAAAAATGACAGGGGAATGGGTGGATGGACAGATGGATGGAGAAATAGGCAATCTGCTTTCGAAGACAATTCTACAAAGGTATGGAAGGAAAACACCAAACTGGAAAAAGTCCCTAGCTCTTTGGGAAAGAGAATAATTAGGGTCAATGGGGACTGCCACATTATGTATTGATTTTTTTACAATATAAAGATATTCATGTATTATATTTAATTAAAAATAACTTTTAAGAATAATTCTACAACTGTAATAACACTATGATAACAAAAATATCTAATACTGGCTGAACGCTTACCACGTGCCAGCACTGTTCTAAACTCTTTACATGTATTAGTTAATCTTTTCAGAAACCATATTCAGTACTATTACTATCCCAATTTAACAAATAAGGAAACTGAGGCACAGAGTGTTTAAATAATATCTCCAAAGTTACACAGCTGGTAGAGCAAGGATTTGAATTCAGTCAGGATCTAAAACCCAGTCTCTTTACCAATACATTAGTCTGCCACTGGTACTATGATGGTAGTGATAAAAATCATCATTGAGATGCTATTTCCAAGTTAACTCTTCCAATCTTCTCATTTCCCTATTAAAGAAACAATCATTATCTAAATTTTGCAAATGAAGAAACTTCAGGTAATAGCTAGTCCAAGGTCACATCGCTAAAAAGAGGCTGAGCCAGGTTTTAAACACAAGAGCTCATGCTCAAGAGCATTTGTGCCTACTACAATATATTTCTGCCCCTAGCCTATACCTGCCATCTTCTAAAGTGATGAAAACCAAGTCTTTTCTCATTTAAAGTCATCTATTATATTTCTATCACAAAAATGCCATTTTTTGGAAGTGTTAGCTTAAATCTGCTA
Source organism: Cynopterus sphinx (assembly GCA_030015415.1). Lineage (NCBI taxonomy): Eukaryota > Metazoa > Chordata > Mammalia > Chiroptera > Pteropodidae > Cynopterus > Cynopterus sphinx. The sequence continues at coordinate 36,120,566 of CM057381.1, forward strand.
ATTCATAGTTTTCTTTTACAAATAAAAAACTTGATAAAACTCTTCATATTTACCTGAACCACACCCATACAGGAATCCAAAAATATCGATCCTTTCGGTTCTTTGGAGATCTTTTCATCTTTGTAAAAATTCAAATTGTAGGAACCATCACCAAGTTGAATCAGGTGGAAAAACCGTCTTTTAAATGACTAAGAAAAAAAAAATACACACAGAGTTATTGTTTTGGAATGAAAAGAGTCACAATCTCTATCAATAACTCACAATTAGAAACATATGCGAAACAGTTCAGTTCTCTCCAAAACAAATATGTTAGCCAACGCCCCAGGTAACTGGGTGAGTTAAGACCAACAATTTCACATCTAATAATTTTACTGCATTTCAATTCTGAAGAGGTGGTTCACTTAACAAGCACTGGTCATTTTTCTCACCCACAGAAACTAGGATTTTATGTAACTACCCAAAAGCAGTGCAGTGAGTTCCAATTTGGGATGCAGCTCAGGATGGAAACTTCTCTAATCCCCAGGGTTTCTTGCTCACACAGAATAGCAACTCTACTCTGCCTCATGACACTGAAGTTTTCTAGCCTCAGGACCATGACAGTCAGCATTTTCCCCAATTCAATTTTTATCTCCCTGTCCATCCTACCCCTATCCCCTCCTCCATTGCTTCTTTTCTCTTTATTATAGTCCTGATCTTTTTCGGGACCTACTTCTCTGGTGAGTAGCTTTTCACACTGGTTTTGCTTTTTGCAGCCTTCTTCCAATGTAACCATTTTCCCTTTAATCTTCAATTTTTACTTAACTTGCCTTTGTCACAGCAGACCTCCACAAAAATGCTTAGGTTTAGCCCCTTGGTGATGTCCTGGGAGATACCAGTATCACCTTTGTAGTTAACACTGAGAAGAAAGCCTGTGCTAGCAGTTGCACTTTTGGACCAGGCCAATGACAGTCTCTTCACGCTAGTGAGTTGGTGATGTGAGTAAGCAGGTAGAAAGGTCTATACCAAAGGTCTTACTAACAAAGCGAAGCATCTTACTAACCAGATGACATCGCTTTTGTCAGAAAGAAGAGCACACCCGTTTTCCTGGAGCACTGTTCCTAAGACCTAAAGCCAAAAAAAGGTTAATTAGAGGGTAAAGTGGGGTGATGGGGCTACTTACCCTCATGGTCACGCTTATTGCACTGTTCATGTTGCCTTTGTACAGCCACCCGTGCTTGGTGATCCCACCCTTCTGAGAGCCAAGGGAGGCAGCATCCTAGGAGAGAAGGGAAATACCGCAATCATCTCCTGTTATTATCCATGCCATCTGCTGTGAGTCTGGTCAATGGGAAAATCATTCACTTGGTGCCAGGCTGCCCCTTGCCCCTTTCCTGGCGTAACCATCTGACACTAACACATACAAGTCGCTTTAGTGTCCACTGAACAGTGAAAGATAGGGACAAGCCTAAATTTCTGAAAACTCCAATCCATTAAAGGGCAAAGCTAGTTCTAATCCAAATTTTTATTTTTAAGAGTTTAGTGAGCCACAGAAAGTACATACCATACTTGACCACTCAAGTTGTAAGGTCTTGCCTGCCGGGTTTCATGAAAAAGGTTTTCAAATTACACTCCCCTACAGTTGAAGGACAAAAGCAAATTCCTGGAAAACTTCCCAGAGGCTTAGTTCAGAGAAAGGTGAAAAAGAAAGGAAGGAAGGAGATGTGAGCCAATAAAGGAGAGAGAAGATGATGGGACAACAGAAAAGAAGGAATGATAGAGAAGATCCCAACAGGGAAAGAGGAAAGAAAGAGAGGAAAGTGAAAGGAAACAGCTAGAAAAGTAAAGAAATGTGCTTCTTCAAGTTCTGACCCTAAGCTCTGAAATCTGGGTTAAAGGAGGTGGAGCTGCCAGCTTCTGCTAAAAGTGCAGGCATGTAACAGACAGATGAAACATACACACAAACAGGCAATCGGGCAAGTCTTCTACCATGCCCTACCACATCCTTTAAGAGTTCTCCCTAGTGACTTCTTCCCCACTTCAAGGCTATGCCCAATATATACTTCAGTAGGTACCCTGTGAGGAGAAGGCCACATAGTGTCATGTTACCCAGCTCTAATTAATCTCTAATTATGATGTTTATTTTTTGTAATCAAGTAGACAATTGCATAATGACCCATCCCATATTTTGTTTTAGACCATCTCAATATGAATATCGGTGGTTTTATTGTTGTTATTATCAGCAGTGATAGAAATAACTTACCTGTCCAGGATTATACAGTTTGTTTTGTATGCCTTCACAGACATTAATTGGTCCTCCTCTTACTATTAATCACCACCAAGTTTTTAACGTCTTGTTTTTTTATTTTGAATGACTACCTACTCTTCCCAAAATTATGTAAAAAGTGTTTTGTAAAATAACTTGCTACCATGGACACTGTTAAAGTTCTTGAGTGGCTGGTGTTATTGTCCTAGTTGACAATTTAAAAAAAAAATAAGAAAAACTAAATTCACAATAAGGCATCCAATATTGAGTGGGGGAGAATGAGACATGCCGAGATGGGTAGCACTAACTTTTTATAAGGTTTCCCTTGCTCCATGGACATAGTCACCTCGTGTCTTGCTGTATTTGTACACTTCTCTAGCCATAAGCTTTTCTCCAATAGGAGGGGGAGTGGATTTATAAAATCAGAGCTTCTTGGTACTATATATTTCACTCAAAGTGATCACTGAGGAAGTAGCCATTTAAAATCTATTGGCTATCAGTTTGTTTTAAAATGATCTAAGCTTAAGGTCTAAGTAAAATTGATATCTTTAAACAGTGCAGCCAAATCTTATCTAGACCTTTGAAAATAATCTCAGAATAAACAAACAGGACCAGAAGAACATGCTATGCTAAGTAGTCAAGTTGAAACAGAAACCTTATTCAAATCAATCAAACAAAACATTTTAAAAAATTCTTCCTGTTTAAAGAAACATTCCTATTGCTGTTTCGGCTAAATGTTAGTAATTTTCTCATTTATATTCTAAGTCCATGAGTGATCAACCTACCTCGTCTTTATCGACCTCCTCATCAACTTCATAGACATGAACTGGAAGTTTATCCAACTTGGCCCCTTTGCTTTAAAAATAAGAAAAAACTTGTTTTATAATTACTTAATTCATAAAAAGATATTGCATTTCTTCTTCCATCAGGAGAACCAGCATTTAACAAACCCAAAGCTGGCCCACTCAGTCAAAGAATAAAAATCACCAATGCCATTGCTTTTCACAGGAGGTGATAAAGGAGAGAGCTGCAAAAGCTATGTAGAAAACACGGCATAGCTTGTTGGGAGTCATGTAGGTATAGTAAAATGGGAATATTTGTTAACAAAGGCTTGATAGAATAACTTTTAACATGAAGTTTGAGTACATGGAAAATGAGGTCACTAAATTTAAAGTGATTGAAACCACAGTCTTAGATGACAACTTTAATGACAAAAAGATGCCGGTAACAATAGTGGCCAGAATTTACTGAACAGTTACTATGTGCAAGGCCCTGTGCTGTATGCTTCACATGTGTTATCTCTTGTAGTCCTTAGGATGGTGGGGACTGGTGTTAAAACCATTTAACAGATGAGAAAACTGAGGCTCATAGAGGGCAGAGTAAGGAGAGGACACAGGCAGACTACAGAATCTATGTTCTTAATCACTGTTACAATCCTCCCTTTCATTCTCGTCAGTCAGAAACTCTTAATAATGCCAAAAAGTAAAATCTACCAGCAAGAAAATATATTGTAGAGTTAGTCCATTAAATCTCAGAGTCTGTTCTCTTTTAGCCCCGAGAATAGTATGAACAAGACTGTCTGCGAAGGTACATTAATCTGATCAGATGGGAAGAATTTAAAAATCCCCAAATGAATATTGGGTAAATATAGAACTAAGGAGCACACACATCTGGAGAAGATAATGTTGGAAGAAAGTGTTCTCAGCTGAGATTTAAAAAGGAGCATTTGGGAAGTTGGCTAAACACTCTTAAGGAGTGGCTGAACCACACAAACAGAAAAAACAAACAACCAAGTCCGCTGACACTAGTACAACAATTCAAACTCAAAGATACAACAAACACAAAGAAAGATATATTAATAGGACCTCAAGTAAAATTTTTATTGACCATAGTTACTTTTGAAACACAATCCACCATTATTTTCTTTCAATTTTTACAATCAACTAAAATTTGCTAACTCCATCAGTTACGATGGACCATTTTAGAACAGATATCCTCTCAAGGTGAAACCTACCTCAATCCCTGGTTCACTTTAACCACCATTAATCAATCTAAACACACTTGCTTTTGATGCATTCTAGAACAAGTTAATACTTTAGAGGAGGTGGAGAATTTACCTTGTTCTTTAACATACTTTTAACCTAATTTATTCAATATAAAATGCTTTTTTGTGTTTCTTCAAAATATATTTTTAAGATAAAATACATTGCACTATATTTTAACGCTCTTACATTTTCCTTGTTTTCTATTCCTCACTGAAAAAATTTCACCTGTTTGTGTTTCATCAGAGCTACCCTGAAAAGGAATCACTGGACTTAATTAAACCATAATATGTTTATTACTGCCTACCAACCCTAAAGTCCTAGGATTGAGTCCTATGCAGAGAAGTTACATACCTCCCTAAAAATTTTAAGTACAGAGAATTTTCCCTGTGTATATAACCACAACTTGTGTGGTCTGCCCGTTTACTCACTTTGGAAGCTGTCGAAACTCTCCTGAGTAATCTTCATATTTATAGTTCACAAGGTGCCAGTCAGAATTATAGGTTTTGATGCACTGTTGGGGCGGGATTAAAAAAAAATAGAAGAAAGTATATGAAAAATAAAAAAGGTATGTGATGACTTTTAGAGAACATTTATGAAGGTTTATGAATGCACACCCATACAAATATCAAAAAAAATTCTTTCCCCTTAATCCTCCATCGCCTGAAATTCCACAATCAGAGGTTCCTGTGAGGCTTAAGAACCACCGACACATTATCCTTGGGAGAGGGGTCACTTTAATGATTTAATCATCCTTCATGATCTGAGAGATTTTACAGTGAGAAAAACTTCACCTTCTCTCTTGCATTATTTACATAACAATGTACGGTTATTGACTTAAAAGCGCTTGGTTCTTCAGAAGTAGAGTGGCCACTACTAGAACATGAAGCGCACAGAAAGTGTGAACCACAAGATGTTTTCATTGTTTTCGTTAATATTACAACTGGCTTTGTTAGTCAATATTATATAAATCTGCTCTTAGTTTTGCCTTCTACTTATAAGGGACAGAGTGAGGTTATTAGGAGGAAAAATTTCAATTCCAATTCACAATGGCACCATGACATCTTCATGTATACGTGTGTGTGTGTGTCGGGGGGTAGGAATACACAAAGTATGGAGCATTCCATTGCCAAGGATTCTACTATATGCTAACCTACATGGGCTGCACTACACTACCTTCTACATGACAGACTTGACGGGACAGCATCATGTCTTTCATTCATCTTCCAAGGAAGATCCATCAAGCAATGTGTAGAGTCTTAAAATTATGAGGCTGCATCTGCCAGACCTTTAAATGCAAATTACATCAAAATCCATAGGTAAAGTTTGGATTTAGTTACCATCAGTTTAGTCCAAATGATTTTCTCTGTAATCAGCTCTTGACTACATGTATGTAAACTTAATGTGGCCAAAAAACTGAATGAATAAGTGAGAACATAGGTAAATAAATGTATTTATGTCTTACCTAGTTGACTTGACTCTGGCTGAAACTAATATCATGAACAAAGTCTCTATTCTGCTTACATCACTTCATTGTTTAATTGCCAAATTTTTTTTCTATTTTTGAGACAAACTCTCCTCCACCCCAAAGACATGGAAATAACCACAGCCTCAACAGTGAGTGCTTCTCTTGTGCCAGGATCTACACTAAGCATTTTATTGGCAAGGCTGTGAAGGGAAGGTAGTATAAGTATTTCATATAATCATTCAGAGAGGTGGAATAAGTAGCAAATAAGGGTTAAGAACAGTCAGATGTGGGAACTAAACAACTTCTCAGTTTATTTGCTATGTAGTTACAAATGTTTTTAAATACTATTTTATTCTTGTACGTGCTTTTTAAAAAATTTTCAAAAACTTCACATTTAGAACATCAGACACCTACATTCAAAATTATACTCCAAAACCAGTGCAATCAGAGTTATCCAAACGTTTGCATTTTTTCACTAACATCTCTAGGTCCGTTAGCATAGCTAAGTCAAGTCTGACTATGCATGATACAGTCTCGTGGACCTGACCCTATTCTGTTCTGGAAGCCAAATCAGAGACTGCAGCAGCCCTCAAGGCCATGGTGATTCTTTATCAAGCACTGCCATGAGAGCTGCGCCACCAAAGTCTCTTGCAGGACATTACAACCATTCTGAAGTATGAAATGTATCCACCCGATTAAAAAATAAATAAGCACAGGTATAATCAGTGCATTTACTAATGGAATACCTGAGTGCCCAGATTTTTAATATCTTAGGCAAAACGAGTAAGAAAGATAATTGTAATGTTTAAATATTTTAAATTGTAAGGAACTGTAAAAAATATTGTTAATAAGGGTTAGCAGCCAGAGCTTCATTCATTTAATAAGCCATGGCTGACTGTCCACATAGAAGGCACCTGTTAAATTCCAAGGTAAAAACATGGAATAAGGCAAGCAACCCTATTCCTCTGGAGATGTAGAAAGTCTAGGAGACAAAGAGTTCAAACAAAATCAGTACCCAGAGAACCGTATCTTGAAAAACACAAGGATTTGACTGACTGATTTCATGACTGACCTTTCAAACTTGTGAAATTCAATAATATTTTGAAGTTATACTGAAAGGTTTTTGAAGTTGTTTTTTCAAAAGCCATTAGGTCATTCTCCTCTGGACGAGAGGATGAAGAGGAAGTGTTGTTCCACTCCACCCTAGTGGAAGGGTCCCAAGAGGTTTAGTTATGTTGGCTCTAGCAGCATAGCATGGAGCCGCTATTGCTCAACCTGCAGCGATTAACGGATTTAATAGTGAGTTTTCCTTCAAAAACCATATTTTTTAAGCAATTGGGAAAATTGAATTAGTAATTATTAATTTTGCTAGATGCTTTGAAACAGGAATCAACAACCTTTTCCTGCAAAAGGCCAGATAGTACATATTTTCATCTTTGAGGGTCATATTGTCTCTGGTGCGACCACTGAACTCTGAGCTGTGAAGTCAAAGCAGCCATAAGCAAAATGTCAACAACTGGGTGTGGCTGTGCTACAATAAAACTTTATTTACAAAAACAGGCTGCAGACCAGATTTTGCCTGGAGGTCAGTTTGCCTACATCCTACTTTAAAACAAACATTTAAGGATATATAAACATACCTAGCTATTTTGTCTATAATTAATTTTACTAGTATAGTAGCAAAGGAAGTTATTAGACAAGAAGTCACCTTTTCAGTAGTATAAGAAAACACACTTTGAAATTTTAAGTACATTAATTTTTCAAAAATCTCGATGGAAACTAAATCTTGTTATTTTAATTGGTCTTTACTTATAAAAGCTTAACTTCCCCTCAGTGGGCAAATTTATTGATGGGCATATTCATCTAGCAAGGACAGATAAAAATCTATTATTTTTTTTAAATGAAAGTTTGGTCAAGAAACGAAATTAAAATACCTAATTAGTTCACCTTGGAGGAAAAAACAAACACCCCAAGGTGCAAAAAACAAGCAATCTAAATGCAATAACTTCTCTTTCCCCCTTTATAAGGATCCTTATTTTGAAACCAAATTGTAATCATACATTGATCAGAGATCTCAAGCTTTGCTCATTATCACTTGACATTTCATAAATATTGAACAAGTCTTAAAAATAAGTTCCAAGTATAAACATAGAAATGAAGTAAATACGTAAACGTGTGCTGAGTCTCCATTAAAAAAATATCAATAATGAAGCCTCTGACATCATGTCCAGTTAGTTCATTTACCAGCTTCCCTTTATTTTATGCCTAAAAGTTCTGTAGAATTCATGTTTTGTTGTAGAAGTAATCCCTGTTGACCTCACTGTCTACGTTTCAGATTCTGGGAACCTCATTTATTCTCCTATTTTAACTTCCATCATAAAAAATATAATTACCTCTCTGACACTTTCTTGATAAAATCATTAAAATTTAAAAAAGAAAAGCATTAGAAAAAAATGATTTTAAAATAATGTATAGTAGTGGGGAGGAGGGAAGGGGGAGGTCAATGGGGTAAAGGGGGTCAAATATGTGGTGACAGATGAAATCTAACTATGAGGTGAACACGCAGTATAAATATATATATGTGCCTGTTAAAGTGTACTTAATGGATTTCATTAACCAATATCCCCATAAAAAATAAAGTAAAAATAAAATAATGTATAAATTAACATAGAAGAAACACATTACCTCTGTAACAAATAAGCTCTGCGCTTCCTCTTGTGCGTTTGCAGGAACCGTTGAGCATCTGTATCGACCCTGCCGTCTCAGAATGGCTGTCTGTGGAGGAAAGCACCAGGCGAGCACTGGGTAAAGTGGAGGAAAGGCGCCAGCCTCAGGTGCAGCAGGCCTGGACACTGTCACTTCAGTGTCTACCTGCTGGTGCAGCTCCCTCCTTACACCGTGGGTCACACACAACAGATACCATTTGACACTCTAAAGTTCAAAAGACAAGCGAGGCAACAACTGCTTCTTTCTGGATCAGGGCCCTAGTGAGCCCTGCAGGGAGCCCTTTCACTCCCCTCAGACAGGGTGGAGGCCTATTTGGGGAGTCCCTAACACTTCTTCACCCCGAGTACTTGATCTCATCCATTGTATTGCCTTTTACTTGCCTTCATTGCCCCCTTTTTTACTGATGAACAAACATAACATAAAATTTACCATTTGAACCATTTTTAAGTGTACATAGTTCAGTGTCATTGTACATTTACATTGTCCCACAACCATCACCGCCATCCATCTTTTAACTGCCTTTTGTGTCTGTTCTTGTTCACTGTCACATTCCCAGTGCCTAGGAGCAATTAACTAGACAGAGGAAGGTCCTTAGTATTTGCTAACTGAATCTATGAATTGTGAATGCCACCCTTTCCCCCTCCCCCCACGATTCCTGGTACATGAGGCTTAAACGCTTATTTTAAGTAATAAAATGTCTCATGACTCTAGGCAGCAGCACATATACTCCGATTAACATTGTTTGGAAGAGACTGTAGTGTCAATATGAGGAACCTAGGCTTCGGTCGTCAGAAAGGAATGTCCTAGATATTTTTCTCCAATGTATTGTAATTCTTGGAGCTATAACAGACCATAGTTATAAAAATAGCATACGTGAAAACATTCTGCTAACAATCTACCCTGTTGGCCCGCTGTGGCTTATCACTAAAATGGGCTCACCCAGCACCTGTCCTGGCTGTTTCCATTCTTCCTCTGGTTAGAGGAAACCTTGGGTCAAGTCTGTGATCACTCCCCCTCCAGCCCAGGTGGAGAACCCTACGGCATATATTTTGGGTATAATTTCATTTTATTTCCCGTCCACGTTTTCTCTGTGTTGTGTCTGCTCTACCTCTGTTTACTCTTTTCTTGCACTGTGGCCATCTTTGACACTAATCTTACATCCCACTTTTAGGATAAGGCTCCCTTATTCCAAAGGAAGGGAAGGAAGGAACGCTACTCTCCACCAAAGTTCTTCACAGGTGAATTTTTAATTCATTCAGCCTCCAAGAGGCCTTTCAAGCCCCTGCATCTTGGTTTCTTTGTAAATATCACAAAAGGCTCTTATTACACACCTGTTCCCATGAAATGTCATAGAGATATGTGACAATAAACACTGAAGAGACAAAATCTAGTCAAAAAGCTTCAAAGTAACACATTAATATAAGAGATTATCAAAACTGTTGAGAAACAGGTATAACATTAGTAAGGGGGAATTGTTCAAGAAATTATATATGCTTTTTAATATCTTCACTTACTGTGACCTTATCTTGATTTATTTGGGTCTCTCGAGATTTTTTTAAACTCATGATTATACTTTTTAAATGTTCATGAATGGCTCAGGTCAAGAAATAAGACTGTTTAGGGTCATTTCCAGCCCATTTCTCATCACAGGACTAGAAAGAGAGAAATGTATTATAAAATTTTCCCAGTTAATTACCAACTCAAGAAACTTTAATTATGTGACACTTTTCCAAACACCCTTTTAAGGTGAGAAAAATAATAAGAAATGTATCTTTTTGGTTCTCGTAGATCAAAGTGTCATTACGCTCTCACTTTAAAAAGAAAACAGCTTTAATCATTAAAGAGAGACTTGACCTTTAACAGACAAAAGAGCACTAAACATAAATAAACCAATTATCCATGTTTTCATTTACCACCTACCAATACCAGGTCACTAGGTTTGAGTTCATTACTGATCAAGTCCTATGATTTTGACAAACCTAGTTTTCTGACTAGAGCCCTTTCCCCTCAGCCCAGAGACTTCATTTAAATAAACTTAAAACATTTCTTTAAAACCAGTCACTCAAATTAGACATTCTTATTTAGTATGTACCTGGCTCGTGCGATTTTGACACACATTTTTGTACATACCTGTCCTAGATACTCTTTCAGATGCCTGCTGTCCTCCTCTATCCATGCTTGCTGTTCCTCATACCAAGAGCTGGGGTCTATTTTCCCTCCCCTTGAACCTGGGCTGCCTTCAACCAACATGATGAGGTCAAGGTGACACTATGCCAGTCCCAAACTTAGCCTTTAGGAGAGCTGGCAGCTTCCTGGAAGACAACTAGCATCTCAAAAGATCTACAACCTCGAGAACACCATGCTGTGAGGAAGCCCAAGCTACTAGCCATACTGAGAGGCCATATACAGAAAGATGCCTCACCAGCCTCCAGCTAGTTCCAGCCACCCTGACTGAGGTACCTTCAGGTGAGTGAAGAAGTTATCTTGGACATTCCAGTTCCTGTAGACACCAATTAAAGCATAATTAACCCTGCTTAGTATCAACCAGATTTCAGAATCATGAAAAATAAGAAATTATTGTCTTATTAGCCTTTGGGGAGATATGCTTTTTTATTTTTTTACTTTCATTTTTTAAGAGAGGTACCCTTTGGTTGACCTCATAGATTGCAAGGACCTTGTCAGCTTACAATCCTTTATTTTTTTATTTTTTTAAGGCCTACAGCACCTGGTCTTCCTAGGTGGTCTCCCATCCAAGTACTAACCAGGCCTGACCCTGCTTAGCTTCTGAGATCAGACAGGATTGGGCTTGTTCAGGGTAGCACGGCAGTTGACTAGGGAGAGATGTTATTCAACAACATATAAGTGAAACAAGGCTTTAAGAAACTAGGAACACCCTCAATTAAAGTATTGGAGAATACTGTCATTTTCATGAAAATGTCTTTTAAATTCTAATCCTATAGTGTTAGGACAGAAGCTTTGAGGGGGTACACTAAGCTGCAATCTGGTTTCCACACTCACCCTTCTATTCAGTCAGTGCCCTAAGAATGGTCAAGTAAGAGAAAGAAAAATGTCTATTAGAGAGTAGACTTCAGTGGCTTCTCTTCCTAAAGAATATTCTACTGATCATTTAAGGGCTCAGCATAAATACTACTTCATCCCTCCCTCCTTACTTCTCTCCCTCCCTCTTACTGCGTCCCTACTTTCTACCACCAGACAGGGGACTAGAAGATGGAGACACAAAATTTAATAAAATGTAGTTGCTGTTCTTCTAGAGCTTACAGTCTGATAATAGAGGAAGATGAGGAAATTATTAGAGTGTGATAAGTACTACAGAAAAGTATGAGACAAAAGAGCAAGAGGCACAGGCTGGTATGAGAGCAAAGAGTAGAGGAGTCTAAATCTGACAGGAAGGAGAAGAGAACATCTAGAAGATGTGCACCGAGGCAAAGACACTTCAGCTAAATTATACAGGATGAGTACAAGTGTATTGAAAACAAAAGGGAAAAAAAAACTTGGAGATAAGCTTACCTTTAGAAAGTTAAAAGAGCAAAATCAAGATGTAATAAGTGAGATTAGCTCTTTGCATACACACAAAACAAACCAATTAAATCCCAGAACTGAAAATATATCCTATCCAAGAAAAAACTGCCTAGAACTCTAATTAAACTTGAATTAAATAACACTAAAACCCCACCAACCAATAGGTTACTCAGTGATTTTAATTTACAGGAAGAACAGGGCTTGCACGAATGAAGGGCTTCCCTTCCCACTTAAAAGGGAAGGCTGGGATCCATCACGCTGTGACCCATTGGGGATTACTAGACTTGGTGCCAATGAGCTGTCACCATTTACCACCACCAGTTGCCAAGGTCTTCCCACTTATTGCCTTTGCTCTGAGTTCAGCCTCATCAACCCACTTGTTCATAATGTAATCCCTTTCACACTTTCCTAATTAGAGAGAATGCACAGCCAACAAATGTATCCTGATCTGCTTATTAATTCTAGTCCTGAATGAACATTATTGAATGGTACTCTGGTTTGGTCTTTTGTGGGGTTGACTGCAAGTCAGTTTCCCTGAACACAAATAATTCTGGTAACATTGACCAAAGCTAGTCTCTGGACTTGCAAAGCTGAGATCTGACCCTGGACCTTGATGAACTTATAAACCATGCCCCAAGAGGCCCTGTCTGAAGCTTGTCAATCTCTGATTCCATTATCCAAAAGCTTCTTGCAGGAAGATGTCTTTTTTTTTTTTTTTTTTGGTCTACCAGATTGTGGATTCCTTTGAGGGAATTCTACTTGTATCTCTGTGCTAAGTACTCAATAAATGTTTCAGGAATGACTGAATAAAAGAGACAATTGAGATAGAAATAGAGCATCCATTAAACATCCATTACTTGCACATGTTTTTTTTTTCTATTATTACAAAAGTTCTCTGGGCCATTATAGAAATTGACAAGGAAAGGCTATAGAATAAATGAATGTTCTGTCAATTTCTCCATAGGTTTATGTATTAAAAGTCATATTCAGATGCTAGTCTATTACATGCCAAATCAATTCACACTAAATTTCTGCAGTTTTATTTATCTGGCTTTTAATAGAGTCCAAATCAATACCAAGAGATATATTCTCAATGAACACCAAAGAGTAGAGGAGTCTAAATCCGACAGGAAGGAGAAAATTAGCTTAATTAGCTTCTTAAAAATTAGCTTAATTTTTTTAACAGTTACAGTATTCTTTTCTACTTTTCTATCAGTTAAAATCATATTCCTGCTAGAAAATAGGTCTATATCCACTTTATATAAATCAACACCAAGGCAGACATTCTAAGAATATCATTCCCATTTTTATTTCCACTCTGCTAAGAAAGCTTAGTAGCTTTTGACTAAGTAGTTTTCTACATTTGCAAAGGGGAGAGGAAAATTTACATTATGAAGTATGATAAGATCTGAAAATTAAATCTAAACATACCTAGCATCTCAGACAACCATTGGGATATAAATTTCACAACACAAAACAATTTAAAAGTAAAAGCCCCCATTCTAGCTACTATAATAATTTAAAAATGTCTAATTTTAATCAATACCATATCTAGGTTGAGCACTGGCTGTCTTTGACACATAGAAATCCTTAATTACCTTGGCAAGTATGGACAGGAGTCTTATGACGAATTCCATAAAATTACAGGCGTAATTGGGAAATAAACAAAACCAAACAAACCAAAAAACAAGACTCCTAAAGAAAGAGAAAGGAGTGAAGATCTCTCCCAAAGGGCTAATATAATGATCCACAAACACCTGAGAGCCCAAGGTAAATGTGTATGGGCTTCGCTTTTTTTTTTTTTTTTTTTTAACGGAATGAATTGGAAGAGTAAAGAGTTTGCCCGATGATGAAAAGTAAAATTTACTACAATGTCCAAATTTAGTTTGGAATGACAAATTTCAAATAGATTCTTTTTTATTTAAAAAATATTTTTTCCTCTTGGTTGAAATGACTACTTCCAAAATTGGGATCATTTTGAATGGCAATCTGGATGCTTACCCTAAGAGGCTGGCCATGGGCTGCCTGAAGGGAACATACAGAAGTATCAGGTCCCCTCACCTAAGGCCCGCTCTGGGGCTTTCTGGCATTTCCTACCCCTCTTCTCCATCACTCACTGCTCTTCTCTGACAGCGCGTTGCAACCCTGCTTCTTCAGCTTCAACTTGGAATCCTGCCCTACCACCAAAATTCCTGACCCCCAGCCTGGCCAGGGCTCCGTCTTCCCTCCATCAGTGCTAGCCAGCATACTACCTTGACCTGAGGCTGAGCTATTGAGCTCATGTTTCAAACCACAAGCAATGTGAAGCATGTAATTTAATTAAACTTCCTATGGAAGAATCTGAGAAGTGATATTGGAAAGGGGTTTGAATTGAGAGCCAGGAAACCTGAGTTCTCATCTGAGCTCTGCCTCTCATTAGCTGTGTGATCCTGGGGTACAGTTTTAACTTTCCACATCCATAAAATAAAGAGTTTTTTAGGCTCTCTAGGATTCCTTCGTGGTTCACAAATTCCATAGTTCTGTGAACATGGAATTCTAAATCTATTTCTCTCAAATGGTTTATCTTATTGCTATGAATTGCTTTGTGAGAAACCAAAACATAAAAGACATCCAGAAAAAAAAAAGACGAATACTGTCTCTGCTTTGATTTGTACTCCCCCAATTATTTTTTTTTAATAAAGGGAATTGCTGGATTAAAAGGAGGGAAGATTCACTACATAGATATCAATAGAGGCATGCATACTAACAAAGACATGCTTTGTGTCAAGATTTCTTTATTTTTCTAACCCTCTAGACTCATATGGCACTAGATTTTTTTATTAATCATTTTACAATGGGCATTAAACTATAACCAAACAACCCCCTTAATTCCTGATGGGAAGTATGCATATCCACTGGGTGTTTAAAATATCTTATTTTAATTAAGAGACTGAAACATCCTTCTCCTGGGACCATATGAATAATGAAAGAGAAGTGGGTGGGTTGCAAGCCAAGCCAGCTGTGTGGATCCACCGTGGACCAGATGGACCATCTCCCCATCTCTTCTGTTCAAAGGAGCACAGGGCTGGCAGTGTCCTCCCTCAGACAGAAAAACAAACAGCACGGCAGCCCAGAAGGGAGCGTAGGCTTTGAAAGAGGAAGAGGTGTGTCCCAGGTGTCCTAAACAGAACAATTCCCAGGACGGGCAAGGTCGTAGTGCACCTGCTGAGACACTGAGTTAGTGATGAAGAAGGTTCCTTCAAGAGAAGGTAACTAACTGCTCAGTAGGCCATGACTGCAGAACAGAGAGCAAAAAGAAAAATTTCCTAGGTATCTGCTTCCTTACCTCTGAGATGGGACCTGGGGCCTGAGGACAAAGTCCGAGAAGGAGGCCCGAGACCCACTCTGATGACTTGCTGGACAGAGAAGCCCACCAGGTCTCAGAGCCCAATGAACTCCAATCTACTCAGGCTAAAACACAAGATTTATCTTTGCTTCTCAGGTAACTCCTCCTATCTGTAATTCCATATAAAGTATCTGCCTTTGTCAGAAAAAGAGTCCTTTGATCTACCAGAAGTGCAACCTTGGAGAGGGCCAGGGCTCTGTGAAGGGAGGGAAGAGGAAATCAGAAACCTGGGCCAGAAATCAGAGCCCTGGTGGTCTAGGTAAGACTGAATGGGTATCCCTCAGGTCTGCCCCATCTCCAACCCTAAAGAGTGAGCCCTGGGTTGAATTTTTATTGTGTTTAGCTAGGCCAAGTGGGTAGCTTCTGCTTCAATGTTCTAAAGTTATCCCAGATTTTCAACTACTCTCTATTAGATCGATGGCTCCCAACTATCCTTTTGTCTCTAGGCCTGAGCCAAACTGCAGGTGCCGCCCCTTGTCTGTGGAGTTAGGTCCCTTTGATGTCTGCTGGAAACACCCCCTGGGCTGAATTGTCTGTACATTAAGCGTTTCATATCCAGGGCAATATGAAACATTACTATTAGACATTCTAGAAACTTTGCTGTGACCTACTGAGCACAGCGGTAATGAAACATTTCCAAATATCTGGCAGAGACATTTGTTTCAGAGCAGATGACTCGCTTCCGAGAGGATTCGGTCCCAAGCTAGGCTGCAAACTGAAATCCATGCAGGCATTCCCTACATCTCAATGCGAGATCATGTCATGGTGGCTGACCCACATCTTCCACTAAGATCAGACAATTCCATTTTAAGGAAACAGTTTGCTGAGGATTCTCAATGCTTAATTCACTAATAATCAAGAAAATGGACAAAACCTGGTATAAGACAAGGGTCTGGAGGAAGAATCCTATTAAGGTTTTTGGAACAATCTAACAAAAAAACAACACCCAAGAAACTAATTAAAACATTACCAGGGCCGAGCTGTGATTACGGGCAGAGAAATGGACATCTCTCTGCCTCTTTCTAACAGCTCCTCTTCACTAGCTCCTGCATGGTCCTCAAGCTTCCGTCTTTAACCGCCTTTCTTCACTCAACAGTGTCACCCTGTGAGATCAATGACTTTCCTTGCTGTACATACCTACAACAGTGCAGAGATTGAGGGTGCTGTTGTATGAACCTCAGTGCAGCACCCTCCCTAACTCGTCTTGCCACCTTCCTTCTACCATCCCTCTTTTCTATTCTCGGCACGGATGCCAGTCATCTTTCTAAAACTCTCATCTGATAGTGCCAGGCACTGCTTAAATTCTTTCAATGACTCCTCACTGCCACCAGAACAAAGTCTAAACTCCTCAGCATGACCCAAGACCATTCATGACTAGTTGTGTTGACGCTGGTCATATTTGTGGACACTTCTCTGGCCCTTCTCCAACCCTCCAGCACATGGGGTACTTCTGACTCCCTAATGCACTGACCCCTCTGTCTGGTGATGAGCCCTGATAAAGAACCCTGGGTTTTATCTTAGACTGGATTTCTGCATTTTCAACACTTAGGGGACTCTTAACATGTGAATGTCTATCTCAAACTTAATAAATTCCCATGGGACTCCATTTATATCATGACAGTAGTATCATTTTCCTCCTTATTATTGATATTAATTATCTCTTAAGTTTTGAGCCATTTGAAGACAAGAACCCTGTCAGATATTTACACGCCTAAGCATCTTACAAGGCTGAGCCCCTTGTAGAACTATAAATGATAAACCAAATAAATATATTCTTCAACACAGCTGATCAGTGCAATCTGAAAAATAAGCTTTCCTTTTAAAGGCATATTTGATCATAAAAGAATGATCTGTCACTGTTTCTGTAAAAGGTATTACTTGAACTAGAATTAAAATTCTCATCTCCTGAAGGTCTTGCCAGTATCAATTCAGGAATATTATTTATCCAGATTTTTCAAAAAAATTCAATCATAGACATGAACTAATGTCCCAGGAACTACAATGTTCATGAAAGTTACACTGTTGGCTGGTATTGTGACTGATAAAAATTTTGAGGAATTTAACAAAAGAACACTTTCCAATAAAAAGCCCAAAAGAAAGTATTGAGATGATTTCTGTAGCAGCCTATCATGAAAAGTGAGAACAAAACACTGTTTTTAAAAAAAGACCTTTTCAAAAAAAAAAAAAAAGGAAAAAGAAAAACAGATGGGAAATGAGATCAGGGACTTCCAAGGCCCTTTGTAAGTACAGGGGCCTGGCTTCCTTTTTAGGTCAGTGGTTTGTAGATCATTATCAGTCACATGTAAGCAGAGGAGGAAAAGAAACAGAAGAAAATAAAAATCAGGATGTTATTTAAAGGGAAATGGATTAACCACATTTTCCTATACAATGCTGAGAACAGTCTAGGATTCTCCTGTATCTAAACATTTCCAAAAGTGAAAATTTATAGAATTCCCAATTACTAATAATCTTTGTACTCCTATCTTTCCTTTTAAATTCTCTTGCTAAGAGATTTGACATTGTTAATATACCATGAAATATTAGTAGAAAGAGCACCTGAGAAAACATTCTTCACTCTGATTTCACAGATTGCTTTAAGGATGACAACAATTTCACACACACATATCACAGAAATCCTGTAACAACGTGTTCTTTATTTTAAAAAGTTGTGATAAAATATCCATACAACATAAAATTTACCATCTTAACCATTTTTAAGTGTACAGTTCAGTGCAATCAAGAATGTTATTGTTAGGCAATCATCATCACCATCCACCCACGGAACTCTTTCACCTTGCAAAACTGAAACTCTGTACTTATTAAACAATTAACTCCCCATTTCCCCTTCTCCAAACCCTGGCAATCACCATTCTACTTTCCATCTCTATGAATTTGACTATTCTAGGTACTTCATAAGTAGAATCATACACACTTGTCCTTTTTGACTGTCTTATTTCACTTAGCATAATGTTCTCAAGGTTCCTGCATGTTATAGTATGTATCAGAATTTCCTTCCTTTTTTAAGGCTGTATAGTATTTCATTCTATAGATATACTACAATTTGTCCATTCATGCAATGATGAATTCATGGGCTGTTTCCACCTTTTGTCTATTGTGAATAATGATGCTCTGAACATAAGTCTACAAGCATCTCTTTGAGTCTCTGCTTTCAAATCTTTTTGGTACATCCCCAGAAGTGGAATGCAACATACTCTTTTTATTTCTTCCTTATAAACTCTACCCTTTGTTAGTTTATATCATATATCAAAGTCTAATTTTTGTAAAACATACATAGTATCCATAAATTGCATCCCAACATCTTTTATTTTTTACTATGTACTACTTTCTCCATATTCCAGCACTTTACATAACTGCACAAACATTAGTAAGCCATGTAACAAGCCAGGATACAAGAATCTTAAAAAGCCAGCTATAGATTCAGTGGATTGATGATGACAAAAGAGTGAGATGGTCTTAGAAGGATGAAAAAGAAGAGAAGACATTGCTAGCAAAGAGAATCATGAAGCCAAGGCAGAGACAGAACAGAACAAACCCCAAAGCACCAGGCTCCAATTCTGAAAAAAAAAGTACAGCCAGCTAGTAAGAGCTATAGTAGGCACGGCGCTCTTGTCCCTAGCTGTGGCATGTAAAACTATAGTTCATAAATATTCTGATGACTGAGAAGAGTCCTTTTTTTAAAAAATCCATATTTATTTGATATCTCTCAGTTGTTGTATTTTTCTGTCACCCTTAGACAAGCACATCTCACAAACAATCTTCTCCATTAGACTCATTTTCAGAGACACTGAGACATCTTTAGGAGCTGACCAACATCAACATGTGACCTACTCCAGGACTGTACACACTATCCACAGTTATATTTTAGTAAATTATCATTCTAAATACATTTGACAGAATTGCACATAAAGTTCTAATAGTCAACTAATATTGTTTAACCCATTTCCTGTTTAGAAAAAAAATGCAGCTCGCTGCCGCCGTTAATTTTATATAAACATGCTCTTTGGGACTAAAGCAAATCTGACTAGTTTCCAATGTGAAAATAAAATATAAGAACCGTTCTTGGAGTTATTCGTAAATAGAACTTGTCTCTAACCCTACTGTAATGGAGATGTATCCATAAATCAGATTGTTCAAATGAATCTTCAGCTAACAACTGTTTGAGAATGATGTTAACATCGCATGTAGGAATACTACGTTTTCTAGGATTTGACATTTTCAGTGATCAAAAATCACTTTGTAAATGGAAATACCACCACTAAAAACAGAATGCTCTAAATAGAATGATGGCATTTGTTTTCAAAGACTATCAATATACTAGAACAATGCGAAAATAATAATAAAAGCGAGCTATTTTGTGGCAAACTTTGGGAGTAAGGTTAGGGCTGTTATCTACGAGTTACCTCGGGGTAAACGCTGCAGCCACAAGAGCTGCAGGCAAGTTTTCTAGGGGCAAATGGGAAATGTGTTAAGAAGTAAGTGTAGTATTGCACATCAATACCCAACCCGGATTTGGCTCACTATCTGACCCATTTGCTAACCAACTTGCTATTATTTTTCCATATGAAATAAAATACTTTCCCCGATCTAATTTGTTTCTTCCGCCTCTGATAATACAATAATAATTCCATTCCTACGCTGAATAAAAAAACGGAGACAGAGGAATCTGTTGCACTGCTAAGACATTTTGCTCATTCAGCTAAATAAATGGTTATTAAATTCACTGAGACAAATTAGCAAAGAAAGCACAGTGTAAATGGCCTTACTTGATTAGAATATGGGTGTCTCTCCATAGAAACGAACAAGAAAATAAAACAAGAAAACAAACAAAAGCACATCCAACTTAAATGGGGACTGTCACAATTACTATGATGAGGATCAAAGCTGAAATTCAAGCTCCTCAATCTTCAAAAAACGTCATAAAAACAGAAAATAACACTTGTTCATTTAACCTTGGCCAGCAAAATGTCAGTGAGTTCTGTGCCTTTCCTAGAATAGTTGTACCTAGTATCCCCCGAGAAGTAGATATGGGTAAATAGAACAAAGAAGTCTTCCTTGAAGTTTCAATCATTTGATTCTACAGCTGCTTAAATATCCAAGTTCCTTGTCTCTGGGGTAAAAGAGGAAATTAAATTAACTGGATCTTGTTTCTCTGGTTTATTTGCTTCTTAAGCAACTTTATCTGAGGGCTGCAAATACAACTTTACATTTTAGGTTGAAAAACTTGAAATAAATTTGTTACTCTAATTAATACCAAAAAAATAGAAACTTCATGCTCAGAGAAACTTGAGATAACTTTTAGTTTCCTTGGAGCGCACTACAGGAAAAATATGTCAACGTGGATTGCAATTTGTAATCAACCAATTTAACTTCTCACGTTAACTTGCTGCCAAAATCGCAGGCAAAAGGCATCATTCTGAGGTTTCCATTTATTTGTCCTTTGGCTGGCTAGTCTATTCAGGCAATGGAGTTTTTAGAGCATCGTATTTTTAGGCATGATTTGAAACCATTTATCAGTGGAACGTATTTTGGCAGTGGCATTGCACTAATGGTCAATTTCATTTCCATGACAATCCTTACTTTTCAGGAAAGAACTAAGGAATAATCATCATTTTTTCTATATGTACCTTTAACAAGTTAGAAAAAGTGAGTATTTGTGAAAATTCTCACCTTTGCTATAAACGGGAGTCTCTTAAATTTGGTGGGAAAAAAAACTTAAAGGAATATAATTTAACAATTGTTATTAACATAGGAGTTTCTGAAGACAATTCAGTATGCACAGCACTGCATGTAGGAGGTTATGTTCTAGGGAATGGGGCTAGAAAAAGAAGTAGTAGAGGAGGCTTTTAATGTCAAGTATTTCGACAATGCCTATTGGTTATTTTTTTGGAAGTATGTAATACTCTTTAAATTAAATAACAAAGAATCAATGAAGCTTAAAAATTCTAAGCCAGTTCAATTCACAGAAGACAGGAACTGGAAGGAAACAACATCAGGTAGGAAGCATCAAGGTAGAGAAGAAGGAAGAGCCAAGATAGGTCCCAGAAGAGCAAGGGAAATAACCAGAACCTCCATGTAGACCAAGGTAACTCTAGGTTACCAGGTGCCTAACACCTGGAAGAAAAATTCTATTTTTGTTCCTTGCTGGCCTCAACGCTCTTGTGGATCACTCAGGCACAGGCCATAATCCGAAAGGCTTCCAGCAACAATCTAGCATGCAGTTCACAGCAGGAGTTGTGCCCATAGTGCCGAGTTTTCTGCGGGCAGCAACTGAGCAACAAGGAACAACAGCACCTGCCACTGCACCAGACAGACACAAGTCAGGACATACCTGGTTACCCCCAAACTCTTCTCTGTGAACCCACACATAATTCAAAGCCTCTCTTGTGACAGTCTCCCAAAGAGCCAACCTAAAAAAAGTCTCCCATGTTTACAGAATCCTCCATGCTCCTCAGCATATATCATCCCTAAGACTCTATGGCACTGGGCAAAAAACCTAAATGCCTTTTCAAATAAATCTCACAAGACATAGTAGGAAGCACTCGTGACCATTAAATCAGTCCAGAGAACAGCAATTATCTGGAAGACGAAACACACACATACTTGAAAAAAAAAGTTATATATGTGTGTGTATATACATACATATGCATGTCTGCATATGTGTACACACACATACATATATAACACATATTCGTATATATTTATATCTGCAAATATATGAAAAAAGAATACCATTTTAAAAAATTAACTCATGAAAAAATGCCCAGAAGAATATACTGATATAACTTTTCTTCGTCACAACTTCTTTTCATCTTTTAAAAATCCTAAATTAAATAATAAATCAATAGATAGAAAATAATTATTTGTAAAGATCAACCACATGGTTCTATTTACAGAAACTTAAAAGTTACCTACCTGAAAGTCATCATAGGGGAAGAGCAGCATCTCCCTTAAACAATCGTTCAGGATCTGTGTCTTCTTCTGGACGATGACATTTTCATAGTCAAGTGGCTCAATCAGCTTTGGCTTTGCCTGGAAAAAGAAAAAGATTAACCACTTGAAACATTCTTATAGATAAATGCAATTTCTTAAAATTAAATAACTTTATACATTTTGCCCTATACGTTTGTACATTTTCCAATTTTTCTATAATTGGGGTGTATTAATTTTGCTAACAGAAAGAATTAGAAACTAGAAACAAAAGTTGTTTTCAAAGGAAAAGAAGACACTTTGTGATACTGTCTATATAAAGTCATACTTGTTCAGTTATTTAAGCACAAAGGAGGGTATGAATTCTGCTGGAACTTCCAAGTCATGTCTTGGGTCACCCCTGGCTAGGTCAGTCCCCTTTTAAGCTTCTGGCTCCGCCACAGCTGCCCTGCTCATGGCTCCAGCTATGGTCTGACATTGAAGGCTTGGATGCCCACAGTGGCTCCAGCCATTAACCACCTTTTCTTGGCTCAAAGCTTAAAGCATCCACAGGGCTCACGATTTCATATAAGGCTCTATGGAACTCATTCCTGAGTCTCAAAATATCCCTGCCTTTCCTGAAATATCTACAACTTAAATATGTAACACCTAAACATAGAAAAATGTGAGCTGGAGCGAAACCAGGCAAGCAGAGGAAGAAAAAAGTACTCCTTAAAGCAGGGCTATGGGTGAACCTCAGCGGGTAGAGATGGCCAACCCTGCCATGCACTGAGCAAGCAAAAGAAACAACAAGCAAGTGGGGAAAGAAAAGAGAGAATATGCCTTCTCTATTTCCAAAGTTATTCCTCTAAGCAAAAAATCTTTTAATTGCCAGTCATTGCCATGTATTTACTGATCACTTCCCACATGCAAGGCACTAACTGGGCTAAGTTAGGGATAAAGATATATATTCTACTAACTACAGCACAGTATGCCAAGTACTAAAATAAGCCTACAGAGAGAGTGAGAGAGAGCAAGATTATTTTTTAAACTATTGATTAAAAAGCATCTGATATTCAGAATTTAGACAAATGTTATATTTATCAAAATGACTATTAATATTGAATATATATTAAAAACATCTGGTGTGTAGCATCTAAATTGGGTATTATGACTGAAGCTGCTACATGTTCCCCAAATCTGTCTCTTTTCCTTCCAAATGAAGCTGAACTACATTTCCCAGCTTTCCTGTGTTTGGGTGTGGCCTTCTGACCGTCTTCCGGCCAATTGCAGATCAGTAGGAGGAAAGTTGCTACTGCTAAATTTGGCCCATAAAAGCCTTTGCCATAGACTGACTGTTTGTGTTCCCCCCAAATTCATATGTTGAAGTCTAATCTCCAGTGTGATGGTTTAGGAGGTGGAGTCTCTGAGAGTTGATTAGGTCATGAGGGTGGAACCCTTGTGAGTGGAATTAGTGCCCTTATTGCAGAGACCCCCGAGAGCTCTCTAGTCCCTTCTCCTATGCGAGGACACAGAGAGAAAAGGGCTGTCTGTGAACCAGGAATTGAGCCTTGCCAGACAAGGAATCTGCCAGAATCTATGAATGCCTTGGCCTTTATTTATAACAGCCCCTCCCAAGTCCGTAAAAGTGAATTTCCCTCCTTTGTTTCTCTGGACTTGCAAGTGGTTTGCCATTAGACTGAGGATGCAAATTGCAATTCTTTGTTGTTCCCAAATAAACCCACTTTGCTGGGGAAAATATCTGGCTATTTGTTTACGATGATAAGGTCAACTGCCTATTTAGCATTTCAAATAATGTTTTTGTTAATTTGTTTGCCTGAAGGTTTCTTGGAAGAACTTAATGACAGAATGGAATGTGATATACAAAGGATTATCTTCCTTTTTTGTTTCAGTGTGTAACTTTCAAGGTGTTTTCACAAAGCTGATCACACTTATCCACTGCTAAACAAGAAGGCCATTAGACTGAGGTGGCTCTACGGCTATGCAGCCTGTATAAGCAAACCCAAAACCTAAGCCTGTAAATGCCTCATGGTTACAAAATCAAAACACTAAGGACAACTAATCACAAACAGCCAACATGGCTTTAGGCTATAGGCAATCAAATAACTTACTTTCTCTGTTCATGCCTTTTCTCTCTCTAAGTCTCTTCCCTGCTCCTGTCAGCTGAGTGCTCCTAACCATTCCCAGTTTGGTGCTGCCCAATTTGAATGGATTTTGGTTCAAATAAAATTTTTTATGTGCCTCTGTTTCTCTTTTAATACCACTTAACAACACTCTGTTTTACTGAGCCTGGAAACTAAGGACAAGTTGAGCTAATTGCTTGAAGTGTTCCTCCAAGTAAGCAGCAGGATCAGAATGAAGTCTTCCACCCAAGAGAACTACCCACCCCCTGCCACACCCCCAACGGCTGCCCTTTTAATAGTCTGGGCTCCCCACTGCTTGACCATAGTAAATGTGTGGAGAGTCTGTAAGTCAACATGTCTGTTAAAGATGAAAGATGCACGTTAACCAGGAAAGCCCACAAGACTGATTTCAACAATAGGGGAATACTGTGGATGAATAATATGTCTGTCTTCTTTGGTCTCAGGCCTGTGAAGATTTGAAACTTGTATAAACCCTTACGTCGCTCAATAAAATGACTCTTTAGAGAGCTGAGGGGGCAGAGGCCTTCAGCAGTGGCGGGAGTGCCTTCAGGAGAGAACCAATGATTCCAGGGGAAAAGGGTCAACCCTGAGTGACCCACCTGCTACCTAAGTTAAGAATAAGTCAAAAAACTCTTGCTTAAAATACAAATAATTGGCACAATGCCTCACTTCCTCACATGGCTCTCAGGAAGAAGAAAGAAAGAAAGAAATCAGAGTTGATAAGGCTGAGAATGGAGTTTGGTAAGGAAAGACAGGAAAAGGAGACTGGGGGAGGAAGAGGAAAAAGGGACAGGCCCCAGGGGTGAGGGAGGCAGAAGATGCAGAGGTGGAGGAAACACAGAAGAAAAATAAAAGCAGAAAATGAAGATATGGAAGGAAATGACAGAAGAGAGGGGACGGGGAGACATGAGCTGGGCCCGTGGGAAGTCACATCACTGTTCTTACCAAGCTGTGGGTTAAGAGCATAACTGCCTATTTTCTACTCTCTATAAACTGATGACACATGGGTTACAGCTGTTCACTGTTCTTCAGCTTCACTAAGCTTCTCCAAGAGGTCACATGAGATGGGGGACAGCCCACTGGAGTAGCAAACTGACTGTTCCACAGCATCACTGACACTAAATTGAAATTAGGCTAATTACCAGACCGCCAGTCCCTTGCTCCGGGTTTAGAAGAAAGGAGCTTAGCAGATCTAACACACAGCCTTGGTTTTAAAGCCATTTCAACACGCTTTTAAGTTTCAATTCCGCCGTAGTGACAGTAATAAGAGCTAAGTTCTTGATTTTCTATCGTCAAAAAAATTTGGACCCAGAATCACTCAAACTGACCAATGATCACGGATGGAGTGCTCCTAGGACATCAGGAACACCATGTTTGAAACCCTGAGAATTCATCAATTTGAATTTTAAATATTCAAGGACCCTGTGTCATCCTAAGCATGATAGGGCTCAGCCATCTCCTGAGTCTGTGACAGAACTGGTACAGTGTGCGGTTCTGTTGCTCTTAGTGTGTGAAAATTTAACTTGATCTACATACACAAGTCCTTCAGCTTTCTTCTCCATCTGAAGAGTAAGTCTTTATCAGTGAACATTCATTTCTCAGATTATTGTGAAATCAGAAAGAGAAAGGCTGTAATACTTTGTTTATAGCAGGCTACAACACTGGTTCTCAAAGTGGGGTCCCAGGAACAGCAGCATCAGCATCAGCATCACCATCATCTGGGAAGTTGATACAAAAGTAAACTGAAGCAGAAACTCCAGGGGTGGGGACCAGCTATCTGTGCTTAAGCAAACTCTCCGGGGGATTCTAAAGAACGCTTCATCCAGAATAATGTTCCAGGAACTGTGTTAGAATTTATAAATTCAGAGAATGAGCCCAGTGCTAAGCTTTCAACCTTCTTGGGGTTATAGACCCCTTTGAAAACCTGGGCCCATTTCCCCTAAAAGGTACATACATATTACTTTGCAAATTTTTATACACAGTTTTTGGGGGAAAGGTCGTCATTCCCTGGTGAACAGCCACAAAACCAAGTTGAAGACACCCTGGACTAACAGGAGAGGCAGGCTAGCGAACACTTAATTTGATATAGTGAGAACTGCTGGCAGAAGTTAAATTCAGGACTAAAGGAGGTGGTGGAGCCAACTGCCCACCATGGATTGTGAAGTTTCCTCACTTCACCAAGGAAGTGATGCTTCAGGAGTGCTGAAGGAAGGGAATTCCCCGTGTGGGCAAAGATGTGAACTCGTTGACAACGTGGCCCTCCTTAGCTAGGCAGATGTGCAGGTTCTGGTCACACATCTCTAGCCCCGGGGCCCCATGACATAAGCAATTTGGTTCACTGTCTCGGACATGAGCCTGTTCCTGTCACACCCTCATACTTCTTCACCTGTCATATAGCCCTACAGCCCTTATGGCAGCAAGCAGTCTACAAATGTTTATTTTAGCAGCAGAATCCTTCCTCTAACCAAAAAATCTCACACAGGCAAATAGGCCCAAAAAGTTAGAGCAGAATTGCTCTAGCCCCAGGGCATGCAGTACTTGGCCACAAAACTGGGGAGCCACTACCCTCAATCCATTAAAAGATAGCCTTTCCCTTCCTTGACTGTTTCACCCTAGGTTAGTAGCAGTCCTAGGGTGCAATTCATTCTGCTTTAGATAGAAATGACCCGTGAACGCTTATCTCCTCTCCCATTAGTGCCTTGGGAAAAGACCGGGTCTCAGGTCTTGGGTCTCAGGTCTTGGGACTCGTTATCTCTGTGCCCCCTCAGCATCTAGCCCAGACCCCGAGACACAGTGACTGTGAGGTTAACAAAGCTTAATGCCCTTTGCTTGCACAGGCCCTTCTCCAGGCACCACATTCCTGTATAGTTCAATGGTTGCTCAACATCTTGGCTTATTAGGAAGATTTGAAGGAAGATGCCCACTGTACTGGTCCACTCAATGCCATGACTCATGACATGAGGTGACGCGTAAGGGGCTATATGGCAATACAGACACATCCCAAGGTGCTTGGCTCCAGAACTGCTTGGGAATATTTGAAATTAGTCATTCCGCCAACTGAAAATGCCCCCAAATCATACAGGTCATATGTAAAAACCTAATACAGGTTTTCTCAATCTTAAAAATTTATGTGATGTTACCAAATGTTGTAAAGCTAGAAGAAACTTTTCTAAACTACCATTAATAAAATACAAATTTTGACTAATCATGCTGCAGCAAAGATAATCTTCCCTTGCGATACAGAATAATACACAATCATGATCATATGAAGAATAATAGATGAAGCCAAAAGATGTAGAAAAGAAAGAATCGCTGAGTTCTGTCAAAAGGTTATTGATAAAAATGTGCTGTTTTCCTGTATTTCTGACGTTTATGGTTTGAGTTAGCTTTTTAAAATTTGTAATTTGTTGTAATTGTTTTTCAAATTCTAAATATTCATTTCCATGCCTTATTTTGTATGTGTAATTTTGGATTCTTTTTTCTTAAATAAGCTCCCCCCCCATAAAAATATTCTTAGCTTCATCACTCACAAAACCTGGATCTGCCCTGATCAGGCCACAGATACCACACAGATGTTAATTAAAGTGAAGGCAGTATGGTTCATTGGTTAAGGATGCTGAGTTAAGCAGTTACACGATCTTTTAATAGGCTTCTTTGAGTTAATGCTGGTAAAATGTTTGGCAGAGCCTAGCAAACCATAGATATGTAATAAATGTTGCTATTATTATTATTAAATGTATTGCTTGCATGACAGTGACCTTCAGGTTTTTTTTTTGTTTGTTTGTTTGTTTTTTTTTTTTGGTGCTACATGTATATTCAATTTTACAATCTGTCTACAAAAACTTTCCTGCACCCTCCAGAAACATATGAAAAAACAAAAAAAGACAACAATGGTAGTGGCATTGACAAAAAAGGAAAAACAAAAGGCCAAAAAGAGAGGAAACTGTACAATAATAGAGATGACACTGGAATTCAAGGCTTGAGCCCAAAATAAACAGAAATAGATGCTTACATTATAAACTGCACTGAGGAGTATTGACAAAGTTTGTCTCAGGAAGGATTGAGAAAAACAACAACTGGGGGCTCAGGCTGTACAGACAAGCACTTTACACCCACACCCATTAGGGAAGCTCCACACAAGAAAAGCAGATCTAAGATTCCAAAGCAGGAGAGAGGGGCTGGCAGTAAACCCTGAGATGCTGTTCACGAAGGGTTGTATGCTGTTTACCCAGGGGAGAAGATGGAGGCAGATTCAACTGGAGAGCCTGAGAGGCCCAGGGCCCACACCGTTTTCTAAAAGGGAATCAAAGCTTTGGCCTCCATGGAGGTGAAGCAAGGCCTGAGGTCAGGGCCACATGATCAGTATGCTGGGGAGGAGCTCCGTATCAAGGGAAAACGTGCACAGGTTAGCCCCGTGAGTTCCCATTTACCAATCAAAGCAGTGGGCAGCACGGCACACTTCCAGTGATCATGTGGTTCTCACGAGTGCCAAAGAGCATGATCAACCCGCCCTCCCATTAACCTTTCTTTGAGGCTCTCTGAACTCACTCTCTCCTATAGCATTTGCTGCTGTGGGTCTGGCTGCTCAACATTCATGCAAATTAGAACTCCAGATCCACAGGCAATGAGAAACCAGGGAATTTTTTCTATGCCAGGAAAATGAGACTCCTCTGGAATCCAGCAGAACTGGAAAGCGTCAGCCCACAAATGAGTTCAGTTTTGGCCAAACACCTATGAAGCTTTGAAAATCATGAGAAGAGCCAAGCAAAAAAAAAAGCTTACCAATTGATTCTATTGCTCTTCCCTCTGACATAATAGCTTCCAGTGATCTTTCTAGTCATTTCTTGCCTGTGTGTCTCTGATAATTAAATGTTAACACAATCTGAAACCCAAATGCCGCTTCTTGAAATAGCAAACTAAGGAAATGCAACCCTTGGAGCATTCTATTTTAAGGAATGAGAAATAGATCATTTCTGCTTATGAAGAATTTAAGACTTCCTTGATTTATCAGCATGGCAATGAAAGCTACTTGATCGCTGAGATAAAACCCTTTCATAGAACTTAGCCCATCTTCAAAATGGTGCACTTCTCAACATTGCCAAAAGGACACCAGTACCGTTGCTGGGGAGGGTGGGGGGACAACACAGCTTGCAATAAGAAGGAAGGGGCTTCTGAAACCAGATAACAATCAGTGTGGCCCCAGGAGCCTTCCTGTACTACTTTCACACACAACTCTCTCTACATATTCCCATGAAGAACTTCCTGAAGTTGTCAAATTTAAAGGAGGACTCCTCACTTTCCTACAATTAGAGTGGGCACAGGAAATTAACAGCTGCCTCCTTTCCTCACATGCAAACGCTATTAACAGTTATGTATTCCCTCTCCAGAGTGTTACTGAGCCTGTCCATGTGCACTGTGCCAGGT
The DNA here is from genome assembly GCA_030015415.1 of Cynopterus sphinx. Taxonomy (NCBI): domain Eukaryota; kingdom Metazoa; phylum Chordata; class Mammalia; order Chiroptera; family Pteropodidae; genus Cynopterus; species Cynopterus sphinx. The sequence goes on from CM057381.1 coordinate 36,150,486, forward strand.
CTTTGGGATACCAAGCTAAAAAAGACACAACCCACACCCCAGAGAGCTCACAAACCTGACAGGACATAGACACGTGAACAATGAGTAGAGTGACTGACACCAATGGAAACCCACCAGTGGCATCTGACCATCCAGAATGAACCCGACTTCCTCCCAACTGGATTACAAGCACCACGAGGGCACATATTTCTCTATTTTACGCACCACTTTCTCCAGCACCTAGAACAGCACCTAGTATAGGTGTTGGATGAGAGAAGGAACCCAATTACATGGGGTGCTTCTTAAAGGAGGTTGTGAGAGCTAAGTCTAAGAGAAGAACGATTTAGCCATGATTCAGGGTGGACTGAGGCGTCCTTGCAGAGAAAATGGAGATGCCAAGAAGCATGCTCATGACCAAAACCAGATTTTGGGGGGGCCTAAAACTAATATAATCAAGGGGGAGGGGTGTTAAAAAGTACAAAATTATGAATATAAAGTTGCTAGAGTCACTCCCAGGGCCTTGGAAGGGATCCTGAAACTGAAGCTTCATTGGTTTCGAGAGAAATCCTCCAGAGCACAGTGAGTTGAGGAAGCAGCAAGCAGATCAGAATAGCTGGGGCAGAGCCACGTAAAGGATATGGGGTGGCAGCAGGTCAAGGGCTTGGGGCACCAATCTCCAGGGGTGCTGGCTACAGCATCTTGGGAAATCCAATATGATAGAGAAAATGACATTTATGAGAACACCATTCTGAAAGGAGACTGTGTGACTGCAGAGTACATGAGAAAGCTACCTGTGAGCAGGACTCTGCGGTGGACATGCTTGAGAAACAATGGATGGTTAACCATGGGGCCTTTGTTTCTATGAATACATGGGCAACACCGGAGTCAGAGAGAAAGGGCTCTATGCCAGGGTCCCTGCTGCACTTGTGCCCTAAGCAGCTTTCAGTCTCTCATCTAAAATAGTAAACAATTTGAACAGCCCTATTTGAGGGAGTACCAGTGATTAGCCCACCTGAGGTGCCCACATGTCTCAAATCCTCCCCTGGACTACAGTCTGTGTTAAAAGATGAGGCCAGAGTGGCAGGTGGGCCACACTGAGAAGGGGTTGAAGAAGGCCAGCAAACTGGTGCAGGAAGAAGGGGACTGAGGACATAAAACTAGGTCCCATATCACCCCCAGCCATGGAAAATGACCTCCTATCACCTTGTAACAGACACACTCTTCTTCCCTTAAGCCAGGACATTAAAACTTAGGAGACCCTAATAACCAAAATAGGATCATGGTCCTCTTCAGTAATACATGGTCTTCCCCAGGCTGTTCATTAGTGTGTGAAGGAACTATGTCCCGGCAGCAGTTCAGAAGCATACTTGTTTAAAGGAAGCAGGAGGTTTGGTAATATTAGAACTGAGCAAACATCAGAACCTGAGATTACCCACATGGTCTTGCCCTCTCGTCTTTCAGACACAGAAACCCAGAAGCATGGCAATTAAGTGACTGACCCGAGTCCCGGGAGGAGTTGCTCTAAGGCTGGGCCTTGGGTCCCGGGTCTCCTGACCCGTGGTCCATGCTCTTCCCCTTGGCCTCTACATTTCAATTTTCGCACTGTCATTGACAATGTGCACAAGCATGTGATAGAAAAGACTGAAGGAAAAGAGAACCTTATCTAAGCTTGGACTGAGAAACAAGCCCAAACCTGAGCATTAAACCCAAATAGTAAATGAAGTGAAGAATATTTAGAAGAATGCATGATGAACATCAAACTCTCAGACATCTAAATATATTTCCCACACTGAAACGTGGTGTTATCCTCAGAACAGACTAACATACTTGTGAATGACATACTTGTGAATCTATTTTTTATATTATCAACACTGATAAGAGGTTGACTTTCTACTTTACACAGCGCTAAGAAAAAAGCATTCAAATTAGAGAACATGTCACTGAATATTTTATTTAATTTGGCATGTCAGTATTAGCAAACTTGGACACTCAAAACCAATCAATCTGATAGAAGGAAAAGAGTCTGGGTTGTGCATTTGTCAGTTTTATAAATAACTGGTGTTCCCAAAGTCTTAGCCTATCGCTGAAATGAATAGAACTAAAGACTCTATGAAAAACTGTCAAAGCAACAGCACGTAGAAAATGGTGTAAGACAAACATTAGAATGGAAATTGAGGTAATAATAAATATAATAATACTCATTAATGGGAACCCAAATAACTGCTTGCATTTAGTCAGCTGTGCTCAATGGGAATGCTGCAGAGAGTGCTGATGAAGACAGGAAGGTACGACAGGGATTTGGGGGACTTCCTCCATGCCTTGCGCCCACTGTGCACACAAGGAGAAAGCTAAGTGGAAGGGAGTCATTTGCCCTTGTAAAGACAGTGACTGAAGTGTCTTTGGTCCTGACATAGGCATGACATTAGGCAAACAAGAGTGTAAGGAGGAGAGAGGGAGAACAGATGGAGAGCCTGAGGGGTGGGCTCAGCACATCTCACACACACACACACACACACACACACATCCATCTCAGCTTCGAATTTTGCCTGCCATTTTTTCACATGTGAAAAGTGATAATGAGAGCAAAAAAGAAAAAGATGCACCATAGTTGTATAAAGTGTTCCATCTTAAATCTATACTACAGACTCTTTTCCAGCCAATAACCACGCCCCCACACACCTTTTTAGCATTATGTCCCCAAATTCTTAATTCTTCCTATGTGGTTAAAAGCTATTTTTGGAACTCTGAAATGAAGAGGTCAAGTAATGAAGCTGAAAGGCACTAAAAGCCAGATTTAGCCAGATTTAGTCAGATTTCAAACCAACTCATTTTGAACTACTTATGTGAAGATATTGAGGGTGGGGGATGAAATATTCATAACATATATTTGGTTCACAAAAGAGTTTCTGCATACTTCATCACTAGGAAGGCAGTTTAGAGACCAGTTAAGGGCAGACATAGGAAGCAAGGATTAAAATCTGGGACCCCAAAATGTTCACTATTGTTGGAGATGGTGACAGATGGGGGTTCTTAATGCCAGTTAGCAATTCTTAAGGGGGTGGCCCCAGACCAACACCAGGATCACTTGGAAATTGTAAGAAACACAAATTTACCGCAGACCTACTGCATCCGAAATTCTGCGGGTGGGGCGAAGCAGTCTGAGGCTTAACAACACCTCCAGGTGATTCTGATGCTCACCCAAGTTAGGAACCACTCTACCAATCTATCTATTTTTGTGTATGTTTGAGAATTTCATATTAAAAAAATATTTTCAAAACAACCTAACTCCACTAATTACAGGCTATGTGGTTTTGAGGCAGTTATCAAACCTCCATAGCCACATCTGAAAATGGGAAAAGTAACAATTTCTCTTACCATCACCTCAGGGTTATTGAAGGGTTTCAATATACAGTGCCTGTACAGGGCAGGAACTCAGCAAATGGTGTCCATGGGGATCACAGACAGTTGGATCATTCAGACACAGAGAACTTTAACCCCTACCGTGTACACATACCTTTGCTGGATCACACACATACATTATCTCATTCAACCTTCCCTAATTCTATCTGGTATATCATCACCATTTCACAGATGAGGAAACTGAAGCTCAGAGGGGTTATATGAATTAATGAAGGTCACACAGATGGCGATCCTTGGGTCCCCTGGCTCCAAGCCCAGGATACTTCCCGTAATCCTCTGGCAATACGGATGATGAAATTTCAGCATTTTAGTACAGGAAAGTCTTCCCCAGCCCCTCCGTTTTCCTTTGTATGAAAACTAAATAACGTCAGTCTCCACTGATGCTCTAGCTGCCACACATCAAGGACAGAAGTCTGAGGCCCTGCTCTCTGCCTAGCTCTGATATCTGGATACGTAAGCCACATAGAACTACCCAGGCTCCATCATCTCACCAAGCGAGAGAGAAAAGACAGCATCCTCTCCTGAAAGATACTCATTTTGTCTCAAGATTTAAATCATAACCTCAGATACTAAATCTTCCTGAAAAGCCAGGTTTGAAGGCCCAAACACACATTAATCCCATTAGGTAGTACTTACTTTACCAATAAATAGTCCAAGGACCGGATCTTTGCAAGGAAAACTCAACCTTACACATATACGATTTTCTGGGACACTGGTAATAAGGTCACCCAGTGATTTTTCCAAGTGTACTACACCCATCACAGGTGATGTTATGGTTTCAGGCGACAGGAAGATGTGGTACCGATAAGGGAAGGGGTGCTGGCTAACAGGAAGAAAGAGAAGGCTTTTGGCTTTAGTCACATACGTTTACACTTATATGCTCTTAAAAATGTAAGCTAATATTTTAATTTAGATGAAAAATAATAGAAGCACAGGAGAGTTTGGAGAAATAATACCCACATATTCAGTCAAGCAAATTCCTTTAGGTTCATCCCTTTTTACTTTTTTGGCAATTCAATGTTGTGAATATTGGTTTCTAAAGCTCTTAAGGTGGAAGAGGGAAGAATAAGGGGAATTATCCTCAGATCCAGTCTCTCCTGGAGGCCCTTTCTGCAACCCATTCTTTGCCAATATGTTCTGCAAAAAGTAACCAGGACCATACAGAAAAGCAAAAATTAAAAAAGAAAAAAAGAAAAAAAAAAAGGGAGGAGTGAGGGTTTCTTTGATATTATATCAGGAATGAATACAAAGAAAACAAAACTGTGGTTCCTGCTAGGTATACACCTCCCTATTAGTGAGGGAGACTGGAATAGAAACCTTAGCTATAACATGGGAGAGATGCAAAATTACTTAACACACTCAAATAACAATGCCATGATGGGCCACAGAAGCACATAGTCTATGGAAAAGTATGGGGAGAGGGTCTGAAAAGGCTTCCTAGAGAATCTGGCACGTGTGTTAGGACTTGAAAGATAAAAGGGAATGGTCAGGCAGTGAAGCATATGCCAGGCAAAGGAAGAGCAGTGCTCAGGTGGGAAAGCACGCTCACCTAGTGGGAGAATAGAGGGATCACAACAGGATGAATTTTGGGAACTGCAAGAGATGAGGCCAACAAGAAGTTCAGGGCCAGCCTCTGAAAGTCACGTAGGCCACGCTTTGCCTTCTCTGCAAAGAGAAAGAATTTAAACAGGAAATGAGCATGTTTTGAAAAAAGCAGTCAGGTAGCAGGATGGAGAACGGAAAGACCAAACGTGGTAAGTCGGTAAGTTGACCGGGGCAGGCCAGATAACCTTTGGAGATGAAGAGTCCAGAGGGCAGATGCTACTACTATCTCCATCTGATAGAAACACAATCTTGGCTTAGAAATGTCAAGTGGTATTTAAAAGACACAGGACCCAGGTCCCCTGACAGTGAGTGCAGCGCTCTGTACCACTCACTTCTGCTTCCCCCGCAGCAGTGACAACTCTCAATAGCAAGGATCTCAAAATGGAACTGCAGGTCATCTCCTCCCCCAAAACGTGGCAAAGCCCTCAGAGACCCGCCGGTAAGTGGCACATACACTCGTCTGGAAATAAAGCATGAAGACATTCTAAAGCCTCAAAATGTCTAAGAGAAACTTAGGACTAGCTCTATCATATTACAGGGATATTTAAAACTTCTGAAAAGCTGAGGATAAACTATAATTTCCAAGCCCTTTGGTTCTAAAATTTAGTCACCTATGTCATCTATAGGCTCAAGCCAGGGCATCTTGCCTCTCCTGCATAACATTCCCTGCTAACTCCAATCCTGCTGCCACTTTTATTTATTTCCAGGTTGATAAAAGCATTTCACTCATGTTACTTATTTACATTGGGTGAAAAGCCAACATCCTCTGTTTCGCAGCTGCTACAATTTTTGAATAAACTAAGCTTAGAACCAAAAATCAAAACTCCAGGGTCTTGACCTGACTCCATCATAGGCTATTCTGGGATCAAAGCTAATAATTCTGAAACAGGGAGCTTTAGCCCCAGAAGGGACCTTAGAGATTACTTACTACATACTTCTCGTTTTACAGATAAGAGAACTACTGAAGCGGGCGCCGGGCCAGGCTGGGGAGGAAAAAGGCGGTGACCTGCAGACTGTCAGGCAGATCCTCAACCAAAATTAGTTTCTGTCTCTGAAGTGCTTTCTGTTAGACCAGGCACAGCAGCTGCTACCTGTGACAGAGCTGTGCCACCTTGTATTCAGCTGCAGTTTCACAATGGGCAAATGGCAGTTTACTCTAAACACCACGGGACCACAGTACCCATTTCACTGATTACAGAATAAACACTTCAGTATGTCAGAGATGGAATACAAAAAAAAAAACAAAACCATGGCTCCTGCTAGGCACACCACCCCCCCCCCATTAGCGAGGGAGACTGGAATAGAAACCTGAACTGCAATATGGCAGAGATGCATAATTACTTAACACACTCGAATAACAATGTCATGCTATAAGTTAATTAAAAAAAGAAATATAGGGAGGAAAATAAGATGTCTCCAAATTCTCAGATATTCCTCCAAACTATGCTCCTATATAAATTTACGGGAAGGCAGTACATGATATCCATAATAAGAGCAACTCCCAATACCAATTAATTCTATTTTGTTCATATTTCCAACTTCTTTAGGCACAACCATCCTTCTTTGTGCTATTCAACCACCACTGTTCTGTCACTTATAAATTGGCCTTTTTCTAACAATTAAAAGAAAAATTTAAGGGCAGGGAGTTTAAACCTTTTTCATCTTTATAATCCCAATGCCTAGCGTAAGCAAATATGTTCATTTTCATACTGAACTGTGCATAAGCATCCAGGTATGAACTTTAAAAAACCTGACTGAAAGCCAAAACTCCTGGCTCTGCCACTAAATGGGACTTTGAGCAAGTTACCTAACTGCTCTGTGCTCGCTGCCCTCACCTGTTAAAAAAGAAATAACAGCAACCACCTCCAAGAATTGTGATTAATTGAAAAAATATATTTAACAGGCTTAAATGTGTCTGGGACAGAACAAGGCACTGCATATATTTTCCCTATTTTATTATCTCTCTCTCTCTCTCTCTCTCTCTCTCTCTCTCTCACACACACACACACTACAACAACAACAACAACAACAACAACAACAACTAGCATTAGCTTGTTATAAAAAACAGTGACCAGTCTTTCTGGTCCATGTGGGTGGATTTTCGTGGTCTACACAAGCAAGAAGCCCAGAGGTAAGAATGGCTCAGTGCTATAATGAGGTAGTGACACAAGCTGCGGAAGCCCCTTCTCTGGGACAGTTTTCCATGCCGACAAGGTCATTAAATTCACCTGACCCTATCTAAGCATGCATCCCCCGGCCCCAAAGATTCCTTCCACCGACCACTCCACAAAGTATGTGTGCAGCTGTGGAGGCCTCATTCATTCAGACCATTCACATGAACAGTCAGGCCCCTGTGCCTTCTGCAAAGCAGCACTAAGTTTGCTCCAAGTGCTAAAAAATGGAGAATATGTCAGTGCTGGTGCCGATGATGATTTAAGTGTTGTCTGCCTAAGTGGGAATGGATGGGTGATTAACACTCTCCTGCGTCTAATCAATACCACGTGAAAAGCACTTCTGGGGGAATAAAGCCACTCATGACCCGCACGCTGCTGCTCGGGGTGAAAGAGGGTGCTAGTGTCACCGGCCTGTGTCTCCCGATGCTTTATACAGTAAGACTGGCAAATCTCAGGGTTTATAAGGTGGGTTTAATGAACAAACAAATAAACAAACGAAGGAGAAAAGCAAAGAGCATACATAGTGAAGTCCCATGGTTCTGAGTAAGTAAAATTTCCTGTTGTCACCTGGGAATATGTCACTACATAAAGCTTGTAAGAACTTCTTTCCCTCACTATAGATTAAAAACAAAGAAACTACTGAATATCACCAATGTAATTAATGTCATTAATCATTTCTAAAGCCATCTATAGGGTTCAGAAAAACCCATTGGGCAGAAGGGCTTAATAAGTATAATTTAATTAACCCACCCACTGTCTTGTGATGTCTTATGGGATACTGACAACAGTGCATAAGCTTATACTTCAGGGTTGGTGTATTAATTCAGTTCTGCTATTTCTAGAGTAAAGAGAACTTCAAGGGAAAAAAAGGTTTTCTCAGGTGATGCACTGACTTGCCCAACCAGAAGCCCGGTCTCTTTCTTTCTACAGTGGCATATATGCTGCCTTCTCATACAGTCACTTAGCTAATCGTTTGTTTATCTGAATACCAAAATAAGAACTCAGGTTCAGTTTTTAACACATGAAAATTCAGCTCATCTCCATCTTCACATCTTTTAACCATCTTAAGGCCTATGCTACAGTCCTTATCTGCCTCTTGAAAGTAACTCAATGAAAAAGACAACACAAATGACAAATACCCTAGCCATTTCTGACTCTTCGAGGCCACACCCGTTCCTCTAAAGTGTTGAGCAGTAACAATTTCCAAGAATTTCTTTAGAGTTAGGGGAGGAGGGCGGAGCAAAAGTAGGTGTTCAGATGTAAGCAGGGTAACTACCTTGTAGACACCAAGAATATCTTGACTGTTCCCCTGTTAGCCATTCACAGCCCACAGTCATTTTTCAATGGGACTGGCAGTAAGCCTGGATAGGAACAGGGAAGTTTGACCATGCACTTCCTCCCCTGCTCACTGACACAATGGGAGGCCAAGACCTATGTTGGTGCCTGAGAGTTGAAACTACAGCCTCTGAAACTTTATAATGTCCAAACACATACTTCTCTTAGAAACACTGACTTTACCAGCACAGAACAAGTAGCCACTGCGAAGGGAAACCTTAACCTTTGCCAGGACAGAAGGAAAAGAAGCATCACTGCCCACAAAAGCCCAGAGGAGACTTCTGGTAGAAGTTTTACAGAACAAGTACTTTTGACTTGCATAAGTGCTTTAAGATATATTTATTAATAAAGTCACTGTTAGGCATTCATTGCTCACATTTTTTTTTCAATAACTGTACATTTAAATAATTGCAAAGAATTGGAAACAAATCGAATCAGTGAATTATTATACAGCTATAAACTGGAGTAATATATAGCCATTAAAAATGCCATAAATCCATATATGGTGACAAAAATGTCCTTGATATGTTATGGGAGAAAATTAATACAGAAATCTATAGTACTAGCACATTTTACACACACACACGGAGTTATATTTTTATATTTACAGGAGAACATCTGGAAGTATGTACACCAGATAATTAGTAGTCGGCACTTTTGGAGTAAAGGTAATGGCATTTTATTTTTCCCTCTTTTTACACTATTCATATTTCTTATTATATGCATTAATTACTTTCATGCTTTCTAAACTATGTAATCCACCCTCCCCCCACCAAGGACTGATTGTGTATATAACTAAAACCAGCAAAACTTGATTTTAAAAGGCTACCTCTTGAATAAAATAAGTTACTTACATTTAAACCTTACAGACTTGAGGATTCTGAGTACATGGGCTAATGAGAATGAATAGCACTACAAGAAATAGATCTCTTGGCTGTGCTGGTGTACTTTTTAAAAACCATCTCGAAAAAAAGTTGTACTCCAAGCAGTGTGTTGAATTCTTACTGTTGGCAGCGACCTTCATAGGTAAAGAGATCTACCTAGGCAGAGGCCCTACTTAAATATCCTTGCTCCTCTTATCTGATATTAGCTCTTTTTATCTTGCTTATCCGCCCCACCCCCACCTCTGTGGAAGAAGAGAAACATTATCAGATAAGAAAAAGTTTCTGCTTGTATCACTGTTGCCTCTGTCTCTCCTTCACACCTCTCCCTGCAGGTGCACAGAGCCAGAGCTCTCCATGCTGCTAGAAGCTTCTGAGCCCTGATAAGTATTCCCACTAGATGCAGCTGCAGCCAGCATAGCCTTATCCATTTCGGGGGCGGGGAGGAGGACTCCCCATGAAACCACCTGGAGTGAGATTTGTCCTAAACTAGTAACTGGGACATGAATGGCCAATTTTTTTTTTTTTTTTTTTTTTGAGCACTAAAAAGTAGGTTTCTGCAAAGTCACTGTGGAATTAAAAAAAAAATCACACAGTGTCTTTCTATAGGGTATTTAATCCTCTGGACAAATATTTCTACACATCTGAAGAATCACTGACAAAAGATTTCTAAGAAGATTCACAAGGGAACCCAAACCACAAAACTTCCTCCAAGGAATCATAAGCCACATCAGCTGGGAGCTTTAACCATTTAAATTTATATATCATATAAGTGGCTCAAACTACTCAATACATAAATGAACTATTGTGCTAGCAGAAATGAATCCAAGATAATGAATAACATCTCTAAACAATATACTGGGGTGGGGACCTAAGTCTCTCGGATGAAAATCTACAGTGAAAAAGCCCATCCTACTTCACTGACTTTCTCAGCAACATAATTGTGAAGTCAGTACAATATAAGGCCGTCTCACATGTCACAGAGGAAAGCAGTTTAACTCAAATCAAATCCATTAAGTGTAAATTCAGATTCCTAAAGGCATTAATTGGAAATTAAGTTAATTAACTGAAAGCTTTATGATAAAAGCAACTGGACCTCTGTTTTTCTTTTTAAAGAACCACTATATAAAATCACAAAATACTAGTTTAACAATCCCTTTAACAGATCATTTGAAAGGCTCAATTGTCCCCTCTGCAGTGTGTGTTGGTGGGTTTTTGTAGTTTGCTTAAAAAAAATTATGTGTCTTTATTGTACTAAAGGAATTCCGAGAGAAAAGCACAACCTACGCATTGATGATAACACAACCACTTTTCACATTCCTCCCTTACCAAGTCTACGGAAGCATTTGAATTTATCCAAACTACTGTGAGTTTAGCTAATGTTAAGAATAGGAACTTTTCTATCAACTGGTTCGAAGTTTAGCTGATTTCCTACTTGTTCAAGGCAAACCCATTAAAGTGAGTGAGAACACATATTACTTCAACAGTTATGTTCCTTAAAAGCCCAGTGTCATCTTCCTCATTTCCCAATACAAAATACATAATGTAAAAACTTTTTAATTTTGCAAAGGACATCTTTTTCAACTCTAGAGAAGGCAATTAAAATGTGCCTCCCAGGGTGTACATTTGGCAAGGCTACAGCTAGGTGGGACATAATTTTGAATAATACATAGTTGTTCTATACAAAGAAACCTCCTGGAAGCCACGTTCATCCACAGAATGTCAACATATCTTTCCTCACAAAAAATCAAAGTGGAACCAAAGACAGAAGACAATCTACAGGAAAAGAGGGAGAGGAGAGTTCACAAGAGACAGGGAGAGCATGTTTTAAAATCAAACAAAGGGCAAGAGGGCACTAAGGGCCCACACAGTGAAAGCACTGCATGGGGAAGGAGGCAGAAATGCTGTGGATGATGAGCCCCTCTTACCTGCACCCGCACTGGGCCCTCTGCCTCCACTTCTCCCTGAGCTGCATCCTTGCGTTGCATGGGGGACTCGATCACCAGCTCCTTTCTGACACCTCTATTACTAGTCCTGCATTTATCAGCCTGCATTCTCAGCTGAGAACACAAGTCAGAAAGTCTGCAACTGGGACAGCTGCAAGTCCCTGGCTGTGCAAGGCACACGCATGCCAGTGGCCCGAGGGAGGAAAGGAAGCTGGCTTCCCAGGCACACACAAGTGGTCAGCCCTGCTGGCTGGGTCTGCAGAGCCCACGGGGGTGGGAGGGCATGCCAGTGAGGGCCAGCCTCCAGGGGTGTTACTACTGCTCAGGAAAATGGGAGGTTCCTGCTCCCCAGCCAAAGGAAAACAAACCCAGAACTGTACAATACACAGTGTGCTGCCTCTCCGATAAAGACCGGCCTCATTGTGTCTGCTCCACATGGCGTGGGCCAAATCAACCCAAACCAAAATAGTGCAGTGTTTTAAAAAAAAACAGTCACAGTTAGACTCCTTTATAATTACTTCAAATCTGAAGCCCATGGAGCTGGAGAGACAGCTAGGTCATCTGGGTGTTCTAAATTCTTACTGTGTCCGGATGCCTTCCTTTTTGTTATGGCTAAACACCGAATGCTTGGCTGACAATCAAAGCCAAGAAGAGCAACCAGCAAGAAGTTTCATGACCTGTACCTCATGGCTGCAGGTGTAAAGAGTTTCACACTCTGCATGCAAAATTTAATTTATCTATTATTTTGTGCCAGAAAGACAAGAACATCAAACATTTTAATAGAAAACCACATATTATGGCAAATGCTCTTATTAAACAAAATGTTTCTTTTAAGTCCATCAACAGGTATGTGGGTACCAGTAAGTAATGAGCCTGGAACTGGGTATTGAGAGGATTACAATATAAATATAAAGCAAGTGTCCCTCCCTGCAAGCAGTGTCAGAGCTAGTTAGCTGAGAGGCAAGATGGACAGAACTCATAGTTGACACATTTGCATAATAAATAGATATTTACACAAGGACAGAAAAATAGCTGCATCACCGTCCCCTCAGTTCAATGGTGATTGTACTCAACATGTGCTTTTCCAAAAGCCTGCTATTTTATATTATTTTCTATAATAACAGTGGTGTAATTTTTAAGTTATTTTAAAATAATCTCTTGGGGAAATGGTTAAGAAGTGTTAAGGGATTTATTAAAAATTATATGGAAAATGGGCATTAAAATGGGGTTAGATATTAATCTGCACTTCCTGGGCTTCTGCAGCACTTTTCCTAGTTAGTCTGCTTATTTTCCTAAAATCAGGGAGGATTTAATGATAGTTGATAATAGAAGTGGTAAATAAAAAAAGTGGAACTAAGTGTCATTTAGCAACAGCAGGTGCTGTAAGGTACACCACCCAGAGAAATAAATAAACTGTTATATCAGGTATAGGACAAATCTCCAACTTTGCAGTTAAAGTAACTGGGAGGCTTGGAGTGAGGGCGGGTGACAACAGAGGAGCCAAGATGGCACCCTATGGCCTCCTGTTCTCCTTCCTCTGTGATGAGGGCCTCTGTCACTCAAACACCAGGAATACTTTCTGAGTGTGAATATTGTGTAACGAGTCATAAGGGTTCAAAGGGTCCATAAAAAAATTTAGCAGTTTCTGTAATTTTTAAAAAACTACCCAATTTCTTGACCAGGGGTGATCTTTCTTAAATTCAGGACTTTGGCTGTGTGAGCTAAAATGACAATTCCACCAACTGTGTTGCTACAACACATTACAAAGTATTTCGGTAATCCAAAATCAACTGTTCATCTTTCTTTGCAGCTTAACTATAACAACTGACCTCTAACAGTCGTTTTGAACCCCCTGCATTCATACCATGAGACAGGCATCTATCTTCTTTAAGTTTTTCTATATTTTTCAAAATTTTTATCAGTGAATTTATATCTCAATCAAGGAAAAAAAGCTTTAAATTGGCTTGGAGTGTCCCGGTGAAAGGCAAACATGTCCAGTTCCATAATTTATATCATTAAAAGAAGAAAACATAGAAGCTGTGAGGCAAGTAAACTTTTAAAAAATTTTCTCACACAGAGATTTACATAAAAGAGGACTGATTAATGTAATAGAGAAGGTTCTTGACATGTTTATAGGAAATGCAGCAGCCAGGTTCACACAGCTTCCTCACCACCAGCTCAGAGCATTTTACTTAAATCCCAAATAAAGGAAAGCAATTCTGAGAGCAAGACAGACATCTAGTCTCTCACCTTTGAGTGGGTCCAACTTATGGGAGAAGGAAATTCTCACAACCTAGAGGAATGAAGATACTATTGTGAGCCTTCCCTCTACACAACTTCTCAGGTATTGTAAGGTGTCCTTGCTCTGTTCTGCTCTTGTAGGACAAACCAATGCTTAGAAATCTGACTGTTAAGGGAAATCACATGGTACCGCATTTAATTCCAGAACCTAAGCCTCGGAGTAGGATCTGGTTTCTCTAGGGGGTTCATGAGGTGGATATCTGAGAACATAAGAATGTCATCTGGTCAGAGCAGCCACAAGAGGAAATGTCACCTTAGAAGGACAGGAAATGGGCAGCCAAGGTTTCCTTTGCAACACTTCAAAGAACAAGATATAAGCTGGACCTCTCGATTCAAACCCACGGCCATTCACAGAGCTCCTACTAGCCAGCAACCTCAAATTCTTTCACACATTAACGTCTCTAACTCTTACAATAACACATTCTTGCACCCGTATTAAGGGTAGAGAGTTTCATTGTTAAAACAGAATGGACTAAAACCCTGTGTGGAAGTAGAAACACTTCAGGAGGAGGATGGAATGAATGCTTCTTCGTGTGGGCTTTAGTTTGCAGACTTTAATATTCATGGAAATTATTATACAGGTTGGGTACACAAAACCATGAAAACTTTGTAGGAAACCTAAAATTTTTTCCAAGGGAAATTTTTTTCTTTGCTATGAAGAAGGCTGAGTTTAGACTCTAAAGCCTTTATCTTCCTCCTCCCACAAGATGAAGTTCCATCACATTCTGAAAAGCAAGAAGCTATAGGACCCTATTACCTAGAGAACTCCTACTTATGCCTCAATACCCACTTTAAACAGCACCTTCCTTATGAAAGGTCCTTGGTCCTCCCAGCCAGAATTAATTAGTCCCTCTCCTGTTAATCCTCTGGACATTTCTTTTATTTACCTCTATTTAAGAGCTTTTCACAGCCTACTAAAAGGTAGTGTTGCACTCTTCAGTGACACTGTAAGTTCATGAGAGCCAGAAATTAAATTTTAACCACCTTTGAGTCTCTAGCATCTTTGGGAGTGAAAGCACTCAAAATATATTTGCTGAATTGAATGCTTATATCAGTTTTGTGTCCCTGATTATCTTTAGCCCTAAAGCGAAATTTAGTAGTTGTAAAAATATGCAAATATTTTCATCTGTTAATGGCCTAAATTAAGCCAGAGCATTCATCTAGTCAAAAACTGAAATCCAACAGACCATTTACTAATAATTAAAATGTTCCTTTTTCCCAGCTAAGAAAATGTTATTCTGCGTAACTTGCTAGACATTTTTTAAGACAAAGATATACTTGGAAACAGTTAAGCCGAACCTTTAAGAAGTGCAAATAAACTTGTTTTTAGCAATGAATTATATAAAATTTGAAGACTTATTTGCTATAGCTAGTAATAATATAATGAATAACCATATGAAGAATAGATATCAATTATTAATTATCTCAACTTAATGGAATTTTTTACTCTGATTAGGGGCTCTTAGCGTATCAGAAAGATATTTAATATCAACTTTAAAAGCATACATATAATATATATCAGTACTTTAAATTATATATATGCCTTTTAAGTATATGTAAAGTATATTTAAATATGTAAAGTATACATACACATATATTTTGAAGTAGAGACTTAGATATATATCTAAATGTTAAATACACACTCACACATACACATACAGTTACATCTCTACTCCCAAGTAATCATTCTTTTTCTCATGTTCTGTGAAAATCTGAAACAGTAAGTAAAAATTAAGAAAAACTACAAGAAGGAACAACTAAATATTTTCCACAGTGTACTGGTCAGCTTGCTGGCCAAAGAAAAGGTGTCAGGAAAATGATCTCTTCTGCTGAGAAAAACAAAAACATGGTGTATAGAAAGCACAAGCAACAGCAAAACAGGACAGGATTAGAGGCAACACATGCAGGGAGCAAAATGATAAGCAGTTATGGCAGAGACCGGATAGAGTGATGAAAAGAGAAGAGATGGGGGCAGGTGGAGGGTGGAGAGGAAAGAGGGTCTCTACGTCAGACCCTTGGGACCTGTTAGAAGAGTAATATCAAAAAATACATTCTGATATAAAGTCTGATGCTCGCTTTATTTTTGTCAGAGATTTAATCAAATAATCACAGAAAAAAGAATATGCAGTATCATTCAGTTTAATGTTTCTTAGCCTGGAATCCAAGGCTGAACTGAGGAGAAAGTCCATGAACCATCTAATATTCATTCAAAATTGTGTGTGCCTGTGACTTCTCTGAGGAGAGGCCCTTGGAGTTTACCTAGTCCTTAGAGAGGGGACCAAGGAGGACTCTCCACTTACAGAGCAAAAAAACTAAGGTCCAGAGAGATAAGCGGGAAAGCCCTCCAAAGTTTTGGATATAAAGCTCTTCCCTTTAGCAGGTTCAATTCTATTTAGGTAAAGATAACAGCAATTTAAACACCAAGCCCAGTTAAATAAACAGACCTTAGATGGCAGTCAGCCGTGTCAACACCTGCAGTCTTCTGGCTTGTTGATGGATAGCCAGGTCAGCAAATGGTTCATTATATGAACCCCAATGCCCAGCTGACAACCCACGGTCAATCAAGTGCCACTCCAAAACAGGACAAATAATATTACTAGTAAAAATTGTTTTTTGAAAACTCTTAATTATATGAAAAAAATATGCCCACAATTATACACACAAACAAGTCTGGCAGCAGGGGGAACGTGACTTCTGATTACCTCTGCCGTATGAGACTATTAGTGATTTCTTCTCTAAACTCTTATTTCCCAAGTTTTCTTCAAAAGCATTTATTACTTCTATAGTCATAAATAAATGAAAACACTAAATTGCTATATAATGGTATAGAAAAAGTTCCCACTGAGGTTTTAGCCCCCACTTACAGCTGCATGATATTACAAAAGTCACTTCCCATCTGTGGGCCCTGAAGAATGAAGGACTTAGACCAAAAGATGTCTGCATGTCTCAATGTTAACTGTTAAAACTTCCCTTATCGATGACATCTGGAGAAAAAAAAGCCACCCCAATGGAATGATAACATGTCAAAATCGTATTGCCCTACTACACACCAGAGAAAAATACAAAGACTAAAAAGTGTTTATATTTCTAAATGTGTCAGGTTCTCGTTTCCAACAGAGCAGGGGAAGAACTGAGAGTCTGGCAGAAGGACTAAAGAATGTTCTATTGGAGAAGAAGGAAGAGTGTCGGAATAGGTCCTAAAGACGGCTCTGTTTTCATATGAGGAAACTAAGACGGGAGCATCCTTCCATTTCTACAGACCACCTCTCAGGTACTGGCTGTGTGGATTTAGGACAGTGACTTCACCACTGGGGCGCCCAGGTCCCTCATCCGGAAAATGGATCAGAATGTCCACCATTACAATCCTAACTAGATTCTGTTCACTCCCAAGACCAAAGTAGATAATGAATGTGTCCCACTGTGTGGAGGAACACTGCCAGCAGCCACAAATGTTCAAGAAGCTTCTTAGTAAAGACAGCCCCACTGCCAAGGGAGACACCCCCTTTCTCTGCTTCCATTTTTCCATAGCCTCTATCAACATCTGGCAGTCCCTATTCTATTTTTCTTACTTGTTTTAATGTCTTTCAAACCACAATTAAAAACAAAAAAAGAGGCTCTGTGAAGGCAGATTTTTGTGTATTTTGTTTGTTGCTCTATTCCCAAGTCCTAAAACAAGGTAGGTAATCAAAAAATATTCGTGAATCCCCTCAGTCTCTGCACAGAGCTCTTACACTCTATACACCAATAGTTTTTCTGAAAACTGTCAATTTATTTTAATCACAGTAAAGATAATTCAGCAAGCAGTCAATGATTTGTTTTAGAGATGGAAATTTACAAAGCCAAGGAAAACATAATGTGCCTGGGATTTTTCTCAGGAAATGGAACTCCCAGACTGAGTTACCAAACCCCAGCCAGCCTGCCCCACAGCCTCAACCTGACTCGAGCTGTTCCAGAATGTTTTATCTCTTTGTCAGCTGTAAGAATTAGGGGCACAGATGGTGGTTAGGTACGGTGTATACCGTAGGCAATCCATAAATGTTTGCTTATAGAATAAACAATAAAACTGTCTTACCTTGGTTTGACTAATCACAAACCCAAGCCTCACAGGACTTCACATGGAGTAGAATTTTCTAACTTTCCTCACTGTGTGGCAAATGTTAAGGTTAAGGGCCAGAGAATGCATGATTGGTGAGAAAAACGATCAAAACTTTTGGTAAAAAGCACTAAAGTTTTTCTTTCTAAATAAAATGACACATTCAATTATTAATGGAAGACAAATGTCCTTTCTTTCACTTCTCCCCATATCCGCCTCCCAAAGCAACCTAATGAAAGCTGCAACTAACCACCCTCCAAGTTTATGGATTTTATAAAATCTTTATTTGTGTATGTTAAATTTACTTAAAGCAAGTTCCATCAATATTTATAAAGTACAATGCCAGTGGACCATCTAGATTTACAGATGATAGAGATGGGACAAGATGTCAGAGGTTGCACGGCTCTGACTATTCCTTGGCGTCAGAGTTCATGGCCATCACCTACCTAACGGGAAAAGAGGAGAAGATGGGCCTCCAGGCAAATGCTGGACACCTACTTCCGCAAAAAAAAAAAAAAAAAAAAAACTGTCCCAGACGATAAGAGGAAAGTCCACTATGAGGAAATTTAGCAAAATGACTCTCACCTAGCACCTCAGTCTTAATTCAGTTTGCATGTAAATGACAATCATTGACAACAATAGCTGGGAAGTCCCCTCTTTTAAAAAGCAGTAGATTAAGTCCATTCCATAAGATGAACTCATCAGCAGCAGTGATGATATATCCCTTCTCATCCTACTGCCTTCCACTACTTCCCAGCTCATTGTGACTGGTTTCCTATGGGAAATTAAGAGACTCCAAGGAATAGAAAACAAAGGTATAGAGTTTGAGGGGACTCAACCGTTATTCCTGGGCAACACATCCCGAAAGATCACACTTTCCCTGAGTGCCTGTAAAAACATGTAAGTAAACTAAATGATCTCCATAGATACACTACAACAAAGAGCTGGAGATACAAACACAGTAAGCGGGGAGGGCAAATGTCAAGGAAGGCCATGAAAGCCTTACCTTTTCTTCCCCACCAAATCCACACACACACACACACACACACACACACACACACACACACACACACACACATCCCTTAAAGATCAATGATGAAGGTTGTGGTGATGGTGATGGTGATGAAGATGGAGCCACCTCTGGTCCTTTATTAAAGTTGTTAAACAGTCCAGTGTCACTTCTGTTATGTTTCTGAAGGATTATACATGTGACACAACGGGCTTCAGCATTCCCCTCTCAAGCAAGAGAAAGAACTCTTCCAGAAAAATTGAGGTTAAAAGAGAGGGTAATGTTTAATCAAGCTCTGAACACTGGAACACCAGTGGCTAAGAACATTCCACTGGCCTGTCCACAAAGAGGAGCCAGGTCTTAAGGTTCTCTGTCAATTCAAAAATAGCAGGTAAAATAATTACAAAACAAACAAGGCTTCCAATGTGACACTGACCATTTAGGAACTCTCCGGGCACACACTTCCATTTATACTTTGCCAAGACCTAAATCTAGACGTCAATACTTATTTATTGTTTTTTATGTAACTGTCACACAGGAATTTCAACACAGAAGGGGAGAAGTAAAGAGAATAAATTACTTGAAGTATGGCAGAAATGGGAAAGGAAAACATTCCCCCAAATCCCTATTATGTGCTAGGCATTTCACAAGCATGTGCCTTTAATTTAGTTCAATTTAACCCATATAATAAAATATGTAATAGTAATAACACTATAATTAGGTGTTTTTATTTATAGAAACTGGTGCACTTATAAATTAAATAGCTTACCCTAAGTTTACCTAGTTATACTTTGGAGCTATGTTCCAAAATTAATCTTAAACCTGGTAATTAAATAGATCAGAGTATTTTTAAGTTTTATTTCAAACACAGTTTTATCTTCCTTTTGAATATACATCTCTTTAGGGCATTCACAAAGAATATTAGAGAATTTCCTAAGGCCTGAAAATATGAGAATGGAAGATAACAGGAAATTAAAACTAAAAGTTAACATTAATA
The DNA here is from genome assembly GCA_030015415.1 of Cynopterus sphinx. NCBI lineage: Eukaryota > Metazoa > Chordata > Mammalia > Chiroptera > Pteropodidae > Cynopterus > Cynopterus sphinx. Next base: position 36,170,226 of record CM057381.1, read on the forward strand.
GTGGTGTGTCTGAAATATAGAACAAAGGCTTTTTTATATTCCCTGCTTTCTACTTATGTATATCTTTAAACATTCCTTAATAAACATGAATTACTTTAAATGAAATACTTTTTCAAAACCTTTAAAGCTATTTACTACTATTCGGAAAAATTTTTTAAATAAGGTCCACAAAATAGCTCATACATACACAGTGCTTCTTCCTTCAGGGCTGGGACTAGGGGCCAGTGAGTGAGGGATTCAATTCAGGAACAAAATTTAAGGGAGCCCTAAAAACTCAGAAATTACGATAAATAAAATTTAATGAAATACTCCAAAAAAAAATCAAAATTCATACCAAAAAAAAGCCATAATAAACAAATCAAAACTTGAAATAAATGTAGGATCAGCATTACTAATTTATTTATTTATTTATTTATTTTTGCCTCAAGCTCCAATATGGCTCTACTCAGCAAAGGCTTACTCTGTGCCAGGCACTATGATCAGCAGTATGTTTATTCCTTCATCAACCCTGAGATAGGAAACTGAGGCATGGAAGTTAGGGAATTAGCCCAAGGTCACAGAACAAGTCCAAGGTCACACAACTATTATATGGATAAATGACTTTAAGCAGATTAATAAGGTCATTTTTACTTGCCTTGACCATAAAAATAAAGATCAACATTGATTTTTTAAAACTGGTTTACAAGTAACCAGATCTTCAGATATCACCCACAACATGAAAGATTTAAAACTTAAGTTCAACCTAAGTCCTTCTTCCTTAGAAGATTAAGTAATACAGGTGCAATTTGGGCAAATGACCAAAACCTCACATTACTGAAACCTTTTTTATTTTCTTTATTGTTCACACATAGATGAAATCTCCCGATGATTCAAAGACTGGAACAGAGTAAGAGAAAGAGGAAATGCAAAAGCGAAAGAAAAGACTTTCCTCTTATTTTAATTCCCCAAAGGAAGGAAGGCAGAAACAAACAGTAACACTTGGAGATCTGGCTCCCAGAGCCGGGCAGTCTCTCCATGTGCTAAATTGTGATTACTCCCCTGTGACAACCCTGCACCCATCGCCTCCTGGGTAACGCACGAGGCACACAGACCCTCCGTGGTCTCCCCTGTCCTTCTCACTAGCTGTGCCCCAAGCCTTATGCACAAAGAGCACTAAATATATGTTGCCTTCTCATGCTTTACCTCCATGCCTGCAGAAATGTTGTCCCTCGACCTGAAATGTCCCCTCCTACCACCTCCTGATCTTAATCTGCCAAATGCCTGCTCACCTCTGTATTACACAAACTCCAGGACCCCCACCCAGAACTTCTGAATTGGAATCCTGAGCTGAGACCTAGAGATCTGTATTTTTAATGGCTCCCCCAGTGATACCGATGCTGCAGGCTTTCATCTATCTACATGAGATTCACTGATCTTAATTTAATAATTTAAAAGATATAGGAAGAACACCCTGATGTTTAAACCCAGATCAAATACAAAGAAACATGGATGGGTTCTCAGATATGTCTCTTCACACGTCTGACAGATGACCATTTGGTGGAAAGTTGAGGGTAGGCTGGGGATGAGGCCAAAAAGTTTATTGTCCTCCACAGCAGGGGTCCCCAACCCCCAGGGTGTGGACCAGGTACCAGACCATGGCCTATTAGGAACTGGGCCGCACAGCAGGAAGTGAGGAGCAAGCAAAACTTCATCTGTATTTGCAGCCACTCCCGAGCACTAGCATCAGCACCTCAGCTCCACCTCAGATCATCAAGTATTATTAGATTCTAAGAGCGGCACCGGTCCCTGGTGCCATAAAGGATGGGGATTGCTACTCCACAGGACATTAGCCTTATTGACAGGTTTCGACTCACTGATGACTGATCATTTCTATTTAGCTTGACTTTTTAGAAAAACAACTTTGTGATGGATTCTTCCATCAGAATTACCCTTTACCCCCCTTCCTTGCTCTTTTTTCCCGCACCCCTGACAAAAATAAAACGCCGTTCAATTCAAAAGAAAGGACTTTTAGAGCAATACAAACTTCACATATCTCTCAGGTATTTCTAATGATGTAACCAAGTAATTAAACACTTGCTTATCAGTATACTTTCCTAAAGAGAATGTAGAGCAAAACCCATCCTACAATTTTGCTGCCTAAAATCCCTTCACAAACACCTTACTTCTTTGTCATCTGAGCTATAAGCTCTCACTGAAGTTCATATTTGTGACCCATGTCCCTAACTAAAAGCAATGAAACAATCTGTTTAGAGAAAGGTAATGTGCATTTCTAAGGATTTCCTTTCTCCCTGGCTAAGAGGAATAAAATGCCAAAGTTACATCCGCCATGTGCATCCTCAATTCACTGCAGTTAGGCCAGTGATTTAAAAAAACAAAAAACAAAACAAAACAAAAAAACACCTATCCAATATTATAGGCCTAAAGTACAATTATTTTCCTTTTAAATAGAATCTCTTTGTACGAGAGTGTACTCAGATTATACACTGGGAGTGATATAAATTTCATGAGCTTTCCTAGTCCATATTTAAGACTTGGCAAAAAGCCAGTAAAATCAACAACAAAAAAAACTTAAACAAATTTCATTTGGCAGCATTTTTTAAATGGGACTATGTTAACACTTGCCTCAACACCATTTTGAAATAGCTGCGGCTATGACATAACTACAATATGTGTTCATTAACAGAGAGAGAACATAGGACTTCTAGATTTATTGAAAAAGAATTAACCAAAAGTGTTAACAGAACCAGCTCCTCAGAGCTGATGTGCAACCTCCAAGATTCTGCTTCTGTGGGGGGCACATGTCCATCAAATGTGGACAGCAAACCATCTGGTGGTCAAGTTCTTTACTTTTTATTTATTTATTTGTTTTTAGGTGAGCCAACCCTTGGTTGACCTCATACATTGCAAGTACCTTGTCAGCGTACAATCCCTTATTTTTTATTTTTTGCGCCACAGCACCTGATCTTCCTAGGTGGTCTCCCATCCAAGTACTAACCAGGCCCGACCGTTCTTAGCTTCCGAGATCAGGCAGCATCAGGCTTGTTCAGGGTGGCATGGCCATAGACCTGAAGTTCTTTTCAATGCAAACTTTCTTCTATTCAGTGATACATATTAGTGCCACAGATAATTGGGTTTACTTTATCCTTCTATTGTTAACACTAATTTTGTCATACTCTGTGCAACCAGCACTTACCACAAAAGAAAACATCTTAGAAACTTTCACTGAGTAGTAAAAAGAGCAAAGAGGAATGCTCTCCCATATTCATGCATTAACTCCCTGCCTTCTCAATCACTCAGCAAGCATTTCTTAACCTCAGGGCTCTGTGAAAGGACTGAGAAATAAGGAACACATAGAAATGAGATGTAAGAAATGCACAGTCCAGTGAGGGAATAAATGGAGGGAAGTAAAGGAGTGATTTCATAACCAAGCATGGCAGCGACCTGCTAGCCCTGTGCTGTCCAATATGGTAACCACTAGTATCATGGGGCTATTGAACAATGACATTTGTCTAGTCTAAGTGATATATGCTCTGAGTGAAAAACACACACTGGATTTCAAAGGCTTTGAAATAAAAAGAAAAAAAATGAAAAAAAAGAATGTAAAATATCTTACTCATATTTTTTATTGATTATATGTTGAATAATACTTTAAATATGCAGGGTTAAATAGAATATATTATTAAAATTAATTTCATCTGTTTCCTTTTACTTTTTTAAATGCAGCTACTAGAAAAATATAACATTACATATGTGACTGGTATTGTATTTTTATTGGACTGTGCTAGGCTAGATGCTCCCCAATCCTCTTTCTTCTTTCTGGGCTGACAGAAAGACCACACTTCCCATACTCCCTGACAGTTGGGTTGAAACTGTCTGGGTTCTGGCCAAAAGAATATAAGAAAAATGAAGTAACAAAGTCCAGATGTAGTTATAAAATAAGACGCACAATATCCTAGCACACTTTCTCTCTACTTGTGGGCCTGCTGAAAGGAGACTCCACAGGTCTCTGAGGAGGCCCTGGGCAAGGGAGGAGCTATGGACATAAGGAAATTAGATTCCTGAATCATCTCAGGGAAGATGACCCAGTGTATACCATTGGGATCTTGTCACAAGTGGGAAAAAAAAAAAGATATGTATAGTGTTAAGCTACTGCTATTTGGTTATAGCAGTTAAAGTATTTGCCTAATTAATATACACCAAGAAAGAGTACTTTGACAAGAGGGATGACTACCTGTAAAAGAACTGTCAGGATAATCTTCAGAGATAAGTTGCCATGTGAAAGGTGTCTTAGCATACTAAAATATAAAACAAAATATAAACAAAACCAAATAATATTAATCACTATCACTGTTCTGTAAAAAGAGGCTACTAAAGCACATACAAACAGACCTGAAACTAGGAATGACAATCTTAGAACTGTTTTTAAAAGCTTTTCGATCTTTAAAAGTTCACTTCATGGTCCTCATTTTTCTCATTTCTGCACAAATCACAAAGAGATGTGTTATGATCTGAGGACCAGAATTTAGGAACTTAAGAGGGAGGCAATCAATGATCACGGGAGTTGATGGGTGGTCACCTAGCTCCCTTCTAAGGTGGGTTTGAGTTAGCTCTTAAAAAATTAGATTGGTGCTTCGAGATTAAAAAAAAAATGAGTGAACTAGATTTCATGTACTTCAGAAAAGTCCAGAATGTAATCCCTACAGCAGGTGAAGGAATGCTTGTATGAGTTCCAATAGATACTAGGGCATGAACACTATTGCCCAGGATGGGAACTCGGGCGTAGATGGGCACCCTCTGCCACCTATCTTGGGCCTACTTTGTGTGTTTGCCCTTCAGACTACAGACTTAACCGGAAGCATCATTCATTTTAATCTAGTAGTTTCAACCGGGGGTGATTTTACCCTCCTCTAGGAGATATTTAGCATATCTGGAGACATTATGGTTGTCACAGCTTGTGGACGGGGGTTGCTACTAGCACCTAGGGACTCTTTAACCATCTTACACTGCACAAGACAGCTTCTTACAACACAGAATTCTCCAGACCAAAATGTTACCAGTGCTAGGACTTAGAAACCCTGCACCAATCATATCAGAGGATGTATCGGCCCTCCCCTCAAATGTAAAATCATATTCTGCAACAAGGGAATGCATGTCCAGAGAGTTCAGCGTATTCACCCTATAATTATATTTATATGTAATCAAAATTATGTTACTTATATATAATTACATATGTCATGTTATATAAATATTTTCAATTATGTTCTTAATCAAGTCAATTAATCTTTCTTCCTTTCTCTCAACTGTGCTCATATACTGTCTTTTCATTCTGTATATAAAGTGGTAGCTCCTCTTCCCTTTTCTTTCCATATATTCTTTTGTATTTCTGAAAAAAATTAGAACATGCTTATTAGCAAATATCTAGACCTTATATATGGTAGCTAATTATTTTGTGTCAAAATATATAATTATTACATTTTAAAATAGTATATTCTGGAAGCCCAGCAACATAAACACTAAGTTTCACCTTTCTCTTCACTCTAAATTATAAACAAGTAAAAAACTGTAAGAAGTTAGTGAGGTGTGGTTGCTAACATGCTGCAAATAGGAAATTGTGTAAATGACCCAGGTGTTCTAAAGAAATGTAAACATAGGGAAAAAGTCACTAGGATCTGAATCATGCTGTTGAAGTCCATTTGCTAGATCATCAGTGGCTCTCAACTGTTTGGATCTACGTCAGGTCATCAGGCATCAAAGACACTTGAGTCTCACCGTGACAGAAACACCTTTTCCCAGGAAGGCCTCTGTAGACATTCTCTTCATATTGTTCACTCAGATAAAGCTAACACCAAGATCCTTTAATGTAATAACATTATCGAGGTTCTTCTTTTATTCCACCAAGTGGGCAGGGAGAAAGGCTCAAAGGGAGACACGTTAACTGTCTGGGATTTCTACAAGGTTATCCAGAGGTCAGCGGAATTATCCAGTAAGAAAATAAGAACACAATTACGAGTTTATTTGCAATTGTGACAAGTGCACTGAAAGAAAAGCAGAAGATACTTAACTAATCGAGGGTCAAATGAGCCTTCTCTAAGGAAGACATTCTTAAGCTATGGCTAGAAGGAAGAGTAAAAGTCAAAATGACTGAGATAGTACAAGGGCAGGGAGGACAGCACGTACAACAGTTCTGAGGTACAACAGTTTGCTCCTTTAGGGAGCTGAAAGGTGGCCCAAGTGGTTTCAGTGCAATGGTCCAGGGGACAGAAGCTCACAATGAACCTGGTGTGATAAGCAGAGTGTAGATAATGCTAATAGGTATGTTAAGAATTATGTGGTTTAGCCTGAGCTAAATGGGATGCCATTAAAGGGTTTTAAGCAGAAAATGACACATGACCATTAGCGCATGGGGATGAGAAGAGAGCTTCAGGTGCAGATACAGTGGGAGACCAGATATAGGCAGGTGATGGCTAAAACAATGAAAGTAAATGACATCACCTAAGAAAAGGATGCTGGCCCAGGACAGAGTCCTTAGTCACACAGGCGCCACTAGTAATGGCTACAAACCCTCTTCCTTACCCACACTGTAGTCATGGTACAAATCAAGTCACACATCTTTTTCCAGATCCTGAGTACCAACGGCATCTCACCATTAGCTGACTTAGGTTATACCTTCTATAGTCACCCTGAGCTAAGAACAAGACTAACATCAGATGGCTACTTAACTTTCCATGTATTTATATTCATACTCCAACTGGACTATGGTTTATAGTTTGTCTGATTATCTTTCTCTCTCTCTCTCTCTCTCTCTCTCTCTCTCTCCACACACACACACACACACACACACACACACACACACACACACTTCCAATAATCACTTTCAAAATCAAAGAACTTCCGACCTGGAAGGGATAATCTAATCCAAACTTTTCTTTACAAGCACGAAAGTAGTAGCTTCAGAAAATAAGCAGCCTGGCCCAGGCCTCCTGTTCACACTGATCGAGGCTACTGTTTTACAGAAGATGACCATGAACACTTAATTTATGAAATTTCCTAAATAAATCTGTATGTTTTACTATAATAATAATTTGTAATTAACCTGTTCCGTTAATGAGAAAGCAAACAGCATCAGCATTCCACAAAAAAATTTTTGAGGGCTCTGAGACCAAGAACAACTCTCATCTGTGCAAGCCCCACTCTATGCTCATTACTCAACTGGCTTAACAGGAAGAAAAGAGGAAAAGATGCATGCTCCCCTTTCCACAACCTCTGAACAGGAAACGTGGCCTTACACAGGGCATTCAATCGAAAACACACCTGCTTACTGGGGTGTGACTGTGCTGCTCAAGGGGCCACACATCTCAGTGAAGGCACAGAACAGAGCGAAACGGCTTAGCTGAGGCCCCCGGCAGATAACTTCCCACTTCCCACTCAGTAACCAGGAATAGATCCCCAACCCTCTGCCTAAAGAGTAGTGATACGAAAACTTGGGATAAAAAAGAACTCACCGATTTGGCTCAAATTTGTAAATAAAACCTTTTCTTATTTAACTTTCTCAGTCATCCTGAGCCCCTGACCTCAGAATTGCTTTGCCTAAAAAAAACTCTATAAGGAGAATCTCTCTCAGGGGCTTTGATAACTTGTCTCTTGGTCGACCACTAGGTTCCTATCGACCTGAAGGAAAAGCAGATCGGCAGCAACGTGAATTAAGACCTGTCTTCAAAACCACCTGTTTGCATAACAGCCTTCGTCATTCTATCTATCCGCACTTGCTCCCCTCACCACATCCACAGGGCCCACTTCTAGGTCTTCAGTATCATCCAGGGACTGCCATGTTCAGCCTTCACTGTTTCTTCGTGGGACTTCACTTTCCCTCTCTCTGTGCATTGCTGATTGATTCACAGCTCATCAGGACGAAATGATAAGTCCTGGGTGGTCAGGAATATTCCAGATACCCCATAATTCTGTGCATCTTTGCTATAAAATAGAAAATACTTCCATGGAGGAAGTACACTGCCTTCTAATCTCACAATTAGGGAGCAGTTTACTCTGCATAGGTGTGTGGTACTGGCCCAGTGCACCCTCTGCCAATAGGACAAACCCCCTGGTAAATCGCCAGAATCCTCTTTGCTAAAGCCCTGAAGAGTTTCTCAGGCAGAGGCCAATCTGCTTTATTAGATGTGTGCCAGACCCTACAAACACCCCAGATGGTGGCAAAGTTACAACTCAGCGCCCGACCTGACACCCTCCTCCACTTTTCCTTTGCACATGGCTGGCCTTCCGTGAGTGAGTCAAGGTGGACAGTACAGCCATGGGGTGTGGTGAAAGGATGTATCACAGGAGAAAAGCCACACAAAGTGTGACACGATTTGGGCACTCGCACACCTATGCATGCAGATCTCATCTCACCAAATGAAATAGAAGCCCCTGGAGGCAGGAACCACCCCACCCTCATGGTTCAAATTGTGCTCACCCACTCAGTATCAACTAAGGGCTGATCATTTGGTCAGGCAGACAGACAAATGGAAAAGGCCTGTCACCAATTATGTGATGAGCCCTTTCTAACCTCTAGTGCACTTACAACACTCTTAGCCTCGGTTTCCATCTGAGTCACACAGGCAGAGTCCCAAGGCACATGGCCAATGTACTCTTAAGAATTTCTGACCTAAGGGACTTGGTAAGATCCATGAAGAAAGACATGTGGTTCAGAAAGTATGGTCTTGGTCAGCACCTCCTTCTTCCAGACCAACCTCCCTAACTCCTCACCCGGCTGAGCTCTTCCCAGTCTATCTCCTACCCAATAGAGTAAGAGTAACACCTTCTAAATGGAGGTTATAGGGCTGCTAACACTGCAACTTAAACTCTAGGCACATAAACTCTTTGCCAACATTCAGATTAGATTACTCTCCACTATTTCCAGAGGTGATGAAGCACACTGTCCATCATGGCAGACAATCCAAAGCCATCTATATTTGTCTATGGAGCTGAGATTCATCTTCCTAATGTTTCACTCAGGACCATTATCAAAATTAGTTTGCAATTCTAAACACACAGTGAGTGGGTGGTAGTGAAAGACAGCCATGATGTCTCCGTGGGTGGAAGGAGGAGAGAAAGGGGGGAAAGGAGAAGCAAGCTGAGAATCAATTTTACTATATAAGCCATCTAACCACAGATCACAGGGTGGATAGGAAGTCAAAGATGTGCATCAATTCTCCCTTTTACTTTCCTGATAAGGTGACCTAATCCAAACTCAGTTTGGCACTAGAAGCTCATACCCAGTATATTTTGGAAATAAATGGCCTAAGTATTGTCTCAAAACTTAATGTAACAACTCTCCAAGTTCCTTTAACAATTTTTCCAACTAACTAATCTTGTTTTTGCAGGCTCAGAGGGTGGGTGTGTGACCTGCAAAAAGGTTCATAGGAACAGCTATGAAACACACACGCACACACACACACACACACACAGACTCACACACATACACACACATTCTCTCTCTCTCTCTCTCTCTCTCTCTCTCTCTCTGGAAGGTGGACAAGAAGAGGATAACAAAAAAACTCTTTTGCAATTAGATAAAGCAAAAACAGTTCTAAGTTTTGTCATTTTTAAAATTCATTTCCCAATAGAAGGAATTCTTAAATGATGAACTTTCTTGCTTGTTTCAAGATCATCTGGCCTTCTCCTGAATTTTCTGGTTGTCTATTTCTAGCCAAGCCCTCCATGTCTGGGGTTGTAGAACAGATAACATGAGTAGTCTTAAAACCTATCCTTGTGTTTCTTTTACTTTTGAATGTTTTTCTTTTTAACAGAGGGTAATCAGAAATTATAAAAATGAAAAGTTTTAAGATTCTGGTGCAGCTAGAGGTTGTTTTTAAATCAAGAGCATAACTGCCTGCTTTCCTTTTGGACAGTGCCCAGCATTTTTTCAGATAAACATGCATCTGCAGAAACTATCAGAGTTTCCACTTGTTTTACAATACCAGTCACAAGAGAGTATGATTTGGACAGTGGCCTGCATCCTTCTGTAACACAACAGCCCAGTCTAAAAGATGGTTGGATTCCATGGCGGAAGAGTGAAAATAGAAATTCAGCACTGACTCTCCTGTATAGACGTTCCCAGAAATTATCAATGCACATACATTTGTTAATCTGGCAAAGAAGAATAAGTAAAATCCCACTCTTTTCAGTGGAAAAGGGAAACCAAAAATAAGACAACGATGCCCATTTTTTAGGAGTGGCTAAAATGTTTAGAACTCTGCCTGCTTTCAATACCCAATCTCACCCAAACCCCTAAATCAGATTTGTAAAAGTAGGATGATCTGGTATGATGTAAGGCTCTGGGAGACAACAGACATAGAAGGGGCTTCTACCACCAACTTTGGTTATACAAATGCAGCGGTTATTTTAATAGGTCTTCTCTGAATGTTCTCCTGCCCTATTATGTCCTTAGATGTAGCACTTGATGCCATACACAGACTCAAGAACACCAGCAGGTCATAGATGTGAACAAGAAAGCAACATCTTAATGCCCTGTCTTTACAAGACCCCAGGATTTTAGGCCCAGTAATACAATCTGCAGGTATTTTCAGTTCACAAGAGCAGGAGCCAGCTTTCCAGAGCAAGGTATTAGACTCCCAAGCTTAACTTTCTGGGACCTTGGTAGAGGAGCTGGAGTGGCTTACAAGTGGCACCACTGAAGGCCACCACTAAAAACCTCATACCCTCTCCGGTTAAACATTTGAAATTTCCTCTAGGTAACTACACACAGAAAACTGTGGCTTAGAAAAGAAAGAAAAAAATGAAATTAAAGTATTCTCCTCCTGCAATCAAAACAAAAACTCAAACTCATGCATAGACTCACTGACATACAAACTCCATTCGCTCTGCAATGTGGAAATGACAAACTGCTCCAAAATCTTCCATGATCACCTCCAGTGCTACCCTTAGTTAGCAAACTCCCCTCTAAAATGCAAACACCCCTTGGCAGATATCATTGTTAGCTATTTATACCATGGTGTGAATGTTTTAATCAGATAAGAGGCTCACATCTAGCTGAGATCATTCACACACGCAGACTGACAGTGCAAGGGGAGCGGAGGTGGAATTCTGGAGCAAGTGGCAGGGCGGTGGGCGCTACCCAGGTGACGAGCACTCCAGGGGCAGTTCCAATGGCCAAGGTGCAGCAGGGAGAGCCAGGACATTCTCCCAAAATAAAACCTTGTCCTTGGTGCTGTCAGCAAGTATCTCTCTGCAAGGAAAGGCTTTTCAGCAGCAGCTATCGAAGGCAGACTAAACAACAATTCTGGTGTTCTCATCTCCATTCCCATCTTACTGCTACAGAACTCATGGTGTAAGTATCACTGGGACACTTATCTAAGTGCACTGCATTATATTTACTGGCTATTGTGAAACCACTTTTAATCTCTATTTGAAAACAATTTAAATTTGGTTTAAAAGATTTTGTTCTAAGTGAGAGGCTTTAGCTAAAATAGTTACCCCAAACACTTTCAAAGCTACTAAAGTGCAATGCATAGGTGGTTACTAATTCCTGCTGATAATCTAAATGGAATATACTTAATAGCACTATCCTCTTTTGGTCATGGGTTTTGATAACAGACTGAAACCCTCATTCCACACAAGCCCTTTGTGGCTTTTATTTTCAGTTTCTCTTGCATGTTAGAAAGACAGTGGATACAGGGTATCTTTTCTACAAAAAAAATCAGAAGATACAGCATAGGCCTTCTTAGACATCACATTAAGGTAACCTTCATATTAATGTTAATGAGCTCCACCAGTCTAAATAAGATGGGGACCACCCCAAGGCTGAGAGAAAAGAAACTGGGAGCTCTCTGACATCAAGAAAGATAGAGCAGGGGACATGAGAGACAGAAAGAGACCTCAAGGAGCCTGACCTTTGCTGTTACACAGAAGCAGAGTCACCAGAAGTTAATGGAGCTTAAGCTTCTGGACCCTCCCTTGCAGGGCTCCCCCACCTCAAGGTCCAGTACCTATCTAGGTATTTGTGACTTTATATCAGTTTTCTTAAAGAGGGACTCCAAAAGCTGAATCTGTCTCTGACCTGAAGGCTCCTCAGGCATTGAGACTCACCAAGACCAAAAGTGGACTCATGATCTCTTTCATTCTTTCTTCCTCGGCTCTTATACCATCTACACTTAAACCTGCCCATTCCCTTTGCACCTACATTTGATTAATGGCATCATCACTTCTCAAGTCAGAAGACTAGGCTTCCTTATTCCCAGCTCTTCCACTTACATCAAACACGCAAGAGTCAAGTAAATCCCTCCTGACTGATCCTTTCCCTCCACCCTCTCAAGAGGGTTTGTTAGGGGGCTCAGTTTTCATCCCTGGACCTCCGGCTCCAGCCTTTTCCTTTCTTATTCTGACCCCACTTTCATATGAGAAGAATGGTCTAAAATACCCCATAGTGGCCTGCAGGCCTCCAGACTAGAATAAAGGTTGCTCAGAACACAGGGCAGCTTGGCACATATTGGCCAACTCCTCTCACACCCAGGCCTGAACTTCTCACCTCTGAAGATGCTATTCCCTCTGGTTACAGGTTCTCCCCACCCCCATCCACACCCAAACCCCTTAAGGGTTTGTGTCTACCCTACAAAACCCCAATTCAAATGCCACTTTCTCTTCAATCCTTCCTCATGCCTCTGGTCAGCTGGTTTATACCACCCTTTGATCTCTGTGGAATTCAGAATTTTTTCCCAAGCTAGACCAGGCTCCAGGTTCATCTTTGTCTCTTTCTCACTCTTCTTTGTATTGTTCTCACTATGGTGGGGTTCATTCATTTCTGATAACTTTCCTTGTCTTGAATTTGCCTTAATACTTACGTGTGTTATACTGAAAGGCAAGACTCTGAGGTGTAATGGTGGGAGCACATGGCTTCTCCACTACCATCTACCTTAATCAAGCCACCAACACCTGTCACCCTGCTGTAAACACTTCCTCACTAGTGTTCCTAACTTCAGACCCCACTTCCTTTTTTAATCCATTTACTCTGCAATCTGAGTGATCTTTATAAAACATCAGTCTGACCACATCTTTCCTTGTTGAAAACTTCAGTAAATGGCTCCCCTCCAATACTGGAATAAAGTTCCAAAAGACCCACTATGATCTAGTCCCTGATTACCTCTTTAGCCTCATTGGTCACCACTGTATCCGTGCCATTGTCCTCTAGCCCAATATGCCCCTTTCCAGCCTCGTGGAATTATTAGCAGCTCCAAGGAGGTCTCAGCTCCTCTTCTGTGGGACTTTGCTCCTTCTGCAGAAATGTCCCTCTCCTACACCTTCGCCTGGTTAAATTCTTCTTCTCCTGTAAGACTCAGGTTAGACATTGCTTCCTACAGGAGCCTTCCCTGATTCTGTCCCAGAGATGAGCTAGGAGTCTCTCATAGATTCTTATGGTACTTATGCTTTACCCCCATCGCAGCCTGAATCCCATGTGGGAGTTCTCCAGGCCCTCTGAGTGCACAGGCCATGGCTTATTCACCACTGTATCAGCAGACATTTAATGGATGTGACATAATAAGAAATATATAGTTGGTCTCTTCTTGGTTCCTGGCACAGAGCTTCTAAAACTCTTGGAATTATGTGAACGACAGGAGAGAGAAGAGCATCTTTTGTTATATGTAATGAGCCCCTTCCAACGATATCTGAGTTTATGCTAATGAGGAAGGAGGTTGGTTGCCAGAAGAATGAATCATGTGATGAGGGGGCTATATTTTTCAGCTGTGCTCTCTGACCTCTGTGGAGAAGAGAGGGGCTGGAGATTAAGCGATTCTGTGAAAATGCTGTTGCCTGTTTCGAGTCTAGAAAACACAGAGGGAACACCAAACATGCCAAAGGGTAAAGCTATCCAGCATACAGGACTACCACCAAACCTACCTCCTTAGTATTCTGTAAGCAAACTCATCACAGAGACTGTAAAGACAGAACCTCCTCCAGAAGTGGAGAGAAAATCTATCGGTCGGCCACTAGCTCCATTTCCCTCTGCTTCAGTTCACAAATCACATCTACTTCAGTTTTCTCAGATATAGGTTTTTCCTTGGCAGGAAAACAAATGTTTATTGAAAAGCATTCTAGGATAAAGCCTTGGATTGTTCATTGACATATGCAAAAGGAAAGTCCCCCTTTATTCAATATTTCAGTACTGAGGTGACAACAAAAAATACACACACATACAAAAATACACAGTCACATACACATTCACACAGTCATACACATATACAAATCTTCATGCACATAAAATGTAAAGATGAAAATAAATTATCTTTAGACTTCATAGAATACGAAAGAAAAACTAGAATTTACTCTCCATGTATTAAAACTGAGGTGTGTTTTCTGCAGACATGAACACACATGAAACTGAGGTGTGTTTTCTGCAGACATGAACACACATGATTTGGAAAGTCTGGCAGTACTTCTGATATTTTTCTGGAACTCTTTTTGCTAGCAAAGACTGGATGTACAAAAAAACATAGATTCAAAGCTAGGTCACTTGAGGATGCAGCTGCCACACTGGAATTTTTCTTTCATCAAAATGCACCAGAGAGCCTTTATAAAGACAAGCTTGATCTGCTTTATAAATAGGCTACTTCACAAGGAAACAAATTTACAAATATACTTCTTAACTCTTAGCTCCTGAATCTTTACCAACATGTGCTTTATAAGACTACTTAACTCAACGACTTATGCAGTATATAGCATGTAGAGTTTGTTTTTCTCTCCAAATTCCTTGTTTCTATTTTTTACTAAATTGCAGTTGAACGGACAGCTGGATAAGAGCTTTGCTTCTATTATGAACATAGAGTAGCACTGTAACAAATCCTATTATATAAAAAGAACATAAAATTTAATAAAGGCAGGATCACAAATCAATGAGTAAGAAATGGATTATTCAACAACCAGGACTGGGGGGAAATGAGCTTTGGGGGTGAGGAGGAAATCAACTTAGGGCCTTAACTAAACTATATAACCAAATAAATTCCAGATTGACTAAAGTAGGGGTCAGCAAGCTTTCAGTAAAGGGCCATCTAGTAAATATTTTAAGCCAGCTATTACAGGTCTCTGTTGCAACTACTCAAGTCTGCCATGTTATCTATAACTGTCTATGGAAGCAGTCATAGACAACATATAAACAAATAAGCGTGACTATGTGCCAATAAAAATTTATTTATAAAAACAGGTAGATAGCAGGCCCCTCAGACAAAAGGATCATATAGTAAATAAATAAATAAACGAGCAAACAAATTTTAAAATATACTGGAAAATATCTAATCTGAGATAAGTAAGAATTTACAAGCATAAAAGAAATTTTTAAAAATTCAGAAGAAAAGATGATTATGCTTATCACATAAACTGAAAATTCTGTTAGTAAAACAAGTATAAAGAAACAAAAGTCAAGGCAAGTGAAAAATGGAGAAATATTTGAAATAAATATTACAGGCGATTTGGAGTTTGAAATTTATATCTTTTGTCTCTCAAATTGGCAAAAATGATGCCATCCATCATCATATAGTAATCAAGATTAATGTTAACTGGTACTGGGAATGTAAGTTGGGTCAATCACCAAGCACTAAAACAGTATGCCTTAAAAGGTCTTTAAAAAACTCATCATTGCCTTAACAAGTTCATGTTTATGAACCTGGTCTATGAAACTAATAGACTCTAGAAAGTTTTTTGGGTAAAGATGTCCTCTGTAATCTTACTTTATAACAACCTAAACGCCTAACAACAGAGAAACATTTAAATAAATTCTAGTATATACATTACAATGGAACATCATACACATTTAAATTGTGTTCTAGCAGAACATTACAGGCATAAGAAAATGGTCATAAGAAAATGGTAAGTAAAAAAGGCAAGAAGAATTATTTATGGACTATTTTACCATTTTTTATACTTGCATAAGCAGGGAAAATTAGAAAAAAATACAGTGCATGTTAAGCAGTAATTATTTCTGGACTGTGGAATTATGGCTGACTTTTGTTTTCTTCTCTTCTTGTCTGTGGTCTCTATATTTCTGATAATAATTACGTATTCTAAATATGAAAGATAATAAATATTAGTTTTAAAAAAAGCAAAAAAGTTGTTGCTTCTCATTAAGTCTGTAGAAGAGACATAAATCAACTAAGACTTAAACAAAGCAATAACAGCTTTACTCATCTGTTTCCACTCAGTATGTCTGGGGCTCTTTCCCTCTTTAGTATCTTTGAAACAGCTATACCAACTCTAAAAGAGTGAAGACCTCCCAGAACAAATACATTCCAGGCCTCACAAAGGAACATTTCAGAATTCTCCTGAGATATTTAAGAATGCTAGTGGTCATGCTTCCAGAAATTGAAGCAAAATTAGTGCTAATTTGAATGCCCGTATAACTGTTATTTGTCTAAGTTTACAACAATCGAAGGCAATGGCATTTTGTTCAGTAGATAACTCCCATCAGTAGCTTAACAAAGAGCAATAATAAAGGCAAACTGAAGCCACAGAGAAAATAAACTTCCTTATCTTTAATTTTTAAAAATTTCAAAATAATCTTTCTAGAGGACAATCTCACTATATACATCAAAATTCTTTAAAACGCAAATATAATTTGACTCAGCCATCCCAAGTCTAGAAATCTGTGCTAAGAAAATAATTTGACTGGTGTTTAAAGTGCACATGCAAAGGCTATAAAACAAAATACCATGTTTATTATATTTCTGAATTGGTTAGCTAGGGCTACCATAACAAAATACCGTAGACTGAGCGACTTAAACAACAGAAATTTCTTTTCTCGCACTTCTGGAGCCTAGAAGTCCTAGGTTAGAGTACCAACATGGTCAGTTCCTGGTGAGGGCTTTGGTGAGGGCTCATGGTTTGCAGATAGCTATCTCCTTGCCATGTCCTCACGTGGCAGACTGAGGAGAGTAAAAGAGCACACTCTCTTATTTATAAGGCTACAGTCCTATCAGATCAAGGCTACACCCTTATGACATCATTTAACTTTAATTATGTCCTAATGACCCCATATCCCGATGCAGTCACATTGGGGGTCAGGGCTTCAACATAGGAATTTTGAAGGGAGACGGAATTCAGTCCACAACTTGTTATATACTTTTTATGAACAGTGCCCTACATGAATAAAATTCTAAAAGGTTTTGTCTCAAAATGTTTAAATCAGTGGTTACCTCTGTGCAGTCAACATAGTATGCTTAGTTTCTTACTTGTCTGTAATTTAATAAATATTGAGATAAAAGAATCTCATGGATAAATAAAATGGTAAGTTTTAATAAAGCATCGGGGAAAGGTTCAGTACTCTCTCATGCTAGCTAGCTCACACTGATACACTCACAAAAAGCAGCATCAATCAAGCAGTGCAATCTCGGACACAGGAAATGGGTCTAGGAATGAGAGCAGACTGTTCCTTGAAAACATCAGCCCAATTTATTTTTGTGATCGAAATAAACAACGAAACTTACTGGGCATCATTCAAAGATATTAGAAACAAAATGTAAAACACGGCCTACCCAAAGCCATGGTCCTATGACCAGACCTGGAAAAATATGAGTTTTCTAGAAAGCAGCCAAGAAGGTCCCCGCTTTCTTACTTCTCAAGACAATTATAACAATGTAAGAAATAGTTATGAGAGAACTCCTAAAATAATCAAGATCCAGCCTTTACTTTCTCAACTGCCTTAAGCAGACAGGTATCATACCATCTGTCACTCACCACTCGTCATTAATTACACCACTTATCTCCCCTTACCTCACTCTGCCCACCTTACCCTACCCATCCCCACCTCCACACACACAGAAACATACAGAGGAGGACTGCAGGCTCTTACCGGCAAGACATCACATCGCCTTTGAATCCGTTCTCTTCGCACAATGCACATATTCAACAAATGATTGTCAAATAAGTATGTGATAAAGCAAAGAATTTTCATAGCCAACCAGTTTGTTAAATCACAAATGACTGTAATTTGGGGAGTCTAGGTGATCTGATAAAATTCTACACAGTAATGAAGGCTGCATCCATGTTGAAGACGTAGCAAAGCTTATAAGAGGAGAACCATGAAAAACTTCAAAGCGTTGAGCAGGTAAGAAAAGAAAACTGACTGTTAATTTAAAATGGGTAAAATTATCATCATGTTATGTCAACAAGGCACCAAAGAAATTGAAGACAAGGAAATTTGTATTCTCTCCTTGTGACTTCTAGCAGTTTACCTTCATTACTGCCCTTTATGAAGGTGTTGACAGGGTCCAAGCGGCTGCCAACGTTATAACTGAGTGGCTTCTTCCACTTTAGTTATAACTGACCAAAAAAGAACATGGTACAGAGTAATCCCACAGCTCCTCAATTCTTCCACAGATACATTAAGAGAGGAATATTATATCACTAGCTATGAGTAAAAGAGGTCAAGTCCTAGTCAATAAGGCTGGGTCCATCACAAACCTTCACAGACAAGGAAAAATGGTATATACAAAGGTTTTGTCTCAGTTCAAGCTACCCCTCCTCATGGAAAATGCCTGGGCTGGTACCTTCATGCTCTCTGACAAGTACTTTGTAGGACCTGTGTGTCAGTCTTCCCCTGATGGGAATAGACATGACATGAGCTTCCTCATCACTTCTGTGTGCTCAGCACCTAGCACAAAATAGCACTCAGGGTAATTTCTTGATTACCTAAACTAATACATTCAATTAATTAGAAAATGTAGACTTAAAAAAAAAATCAAAAGACTCAGGAATAAAATCTATCCCAACTCTACCTTGCCCCTCCATTGTAGTAGAATTACTAGTCAAAATTTAAGTGGAGTACATTGGAAATTTAGTCAGTCTACAATTGCCAGATAAGCCCGTTTCTCAGAGGACTACCCACCATGGGGTCGATTCATGCCATTTATATGTAAAAGAAAATTTCCTGTATTAAGATCGCACAGCTACAGCTAAAGCCTTAAAAACTAAAGTCTGCACTTAAGACATCTGATTTTTGCTTCAGAGACAACCTCAGTGATTGTAAAGACTTTTTTTTTACTATATAGTTCTTTAGTGGCTTATTAATTTATACTTTGCCATGTTCCCAAAGGATTTAAAGTGATTTACATAAATACATAAAAATGAGATTAAAAAGTATTTTAATAAGCAGATGATAAAAAGCAGACTGTGATAAAACAGTAATATGTGAAAATGAAATGCAAAGTTTAAGGGCAATATGCAAAGATTATTTTTAAAGAGCCCACACATGTGTTAGAAATGGGCTAAATGTTTGGAACTCGGCTTTCTTTTAATAGTCAACTGAAGAGGTGGCTGAGGTCAGTTACATGAACCATAATGTATATAAAATAAAAACAAAGTCATTCCTCAGGAAAGGCACAACCAATCACAGTATGAAGTAAAGAAATTGCATCCAGGGCTTCTCATAAAGAGAACACTGAAAAACAGAAATGATCATAATAATAGCTAACAATTAACAATAACTTATGTGCAAGACACCATCCTAAGAACTTTAGACATATTCACGCCCTTAATAATCCCATTGGTAAGTACTGTTATTATCTGCATGTAATGGATAAGGAAACTGTAAAAAAGAATGGATAAATAAATTACCCAAATTCACACAAGTCGTGGATCTGGGATTACAGCCCCAAAGGCCGGCTCCAGAGTTAGCATTCTTAACCATGACACTGCAGTGCCTTCTCTCACTGTTCTAAAGCAAATGAGTAAAGCCCTAAAAAAACACCCTCATAGTGGACATTACTTTCATAGCAATGTTTCTTATGATACCTTTCAGTGTAAGCCAGGAGAAAAACAAAGCTTACTTAGTTTCAGGAGCAGCAATTCTACTGGGGCCGAAATGAGGCATCCATCCATGTGGATTTCTGACTGACGGACAAATACGTGTGGTATTTAGAGTCTCTAGAAAATGGGTGGCCTCAAGCCATTTCAGTTATCCTTCATGAATATAACTTTCCCTCTACAAGGTTTGGTACATACTGAGTAGAAGGATTATACTCTGAGGAGCAGGTGAAGCACAGCTCTCACCTGATGATAAATCAAGGCAGGGACACAGGTTAGAGTGGCCATCTGAGCTGAAGGAAGAATAGACACCTGCTCAACCAAGATTGAGGAGCCTGACGAGAACCCACACCCGCCTACCTTTGCATAGATGGGACCTAAGGGAATGCCAGTGGGCAGGGCTCCCATAAGAAAAGGTTTGGCTGCCTCAAATGACAGGATGAAAAGTTCACCAAATGCCTACGCCATGTAATAGGTCTTACAGAGTTAGTCTGGGTAAAATCCAATTGATAGTCTCATCCCTGTCACTCACGACCATACCAAATCCATGGAACATTCAGTCTTGGGCCACATAACTTCTTGATGTAGCTCCAAGACAAAGGGTTGGAAAGTATAAGGAGCTGAAAGGTCAACATGTTAGGAGAGATGTTTAAAGATGAGACTTATTGTCTAGGGAAAACTACATAAAGTTTTTCGAGACTTTAGTGTTAGAATAAGTGATTAAACCTATCTTCCTGGCAGCTTCTCCAAGTTCAAGTTGAAGATAATAAAACCATTTCATCAAAATTAATTCATTAATGGAGCACTTACTATGAACCAAGCATTGTTTGAGCTGTTGAGGCAGAGCAGTAAATAAAACACAAAAATTCCTGCCACCATAAATCTTACTTCTGTTATTACCATAAGTAACACTACTAATTATCATTATTATACTTATGCTGGTATTCTTGACTAACTAACTGTACGTTGGGTGAAGATAAATATGAAAAAAAAACATGGCAAAGAATCAGAGAAAGATGTGCTGGGGGTGTTGTAAGATGACACTGGTGGTCAAGGAGGCCTCACTGAAAACAGAAAACCTGAGCAAAGCCCTGCAGAAGACCAGGAATGAACCAGATAATAAATGCCTGGGCAGAGGTGTCCCAGGAGGAGGGAACAGAAAGGCAGCCTAAGAGACTGGAGCGGAGTGAGGAGTGAGGAGAGAGTGAGAAGTAAATGGAGGCGGGAAGGTGGAAATCAGGCATGCTGGGGACAGAGTGGGGCACACTGTAAAGATTCTGGATCTGACTCTGAGCAAAATGGTAACAAGTCTGATTTTCTTTTCAAAGGAATGCCACTGCCTGCCAAGAGCAAAAGAGGCCACAAAGTAAGGAACAGAAAGGAAGGAGACCAGCTCAGAGTGCCAGGGCTCATACTTCCACCCAAAGCACCTTGGCCACCTGCACGCACAGTCGTGTTGTTTTTCTCGGTACACTGGTGCAGGCGAGGGGCAGTGGGCAGAGGGTATCCGACAGAATGCACAGGAGCAGTGTCTCCAAAACAGTCTGGGGCTCCCCCACTAGTTACTATCATTATTATTCCCTCATGTAATACAATAATAAAAAAAAAAAAACAAGCAGTCTTTCAAAGGAGAGTTAACCAAAGACAAGTCAGTGGGCCTGAGGGAGCAGAGCTGGGAGCACGGGCATTGCTATCACTGGCCAAGCAGTCCCAGGGCTGTCAGGGTTACAGGTTACACTAATGGGACAGACGCTGTAATGAGCTAGTCCTTCTAATCTCTGATACCAGTTATTCTCAAAAGCCCATTCCAAAATACATTAGAGTTTAAAATATTTAGTAGTTAATACAGCACCATTTAAATTCCATACCCACGCATAACACTGCTTTCTAAAATGCAGTTGATGCTCAGGTGATACTCTCCTTTTCTTCTTCCTAAGAAGCTAATGTCACCTAAGCTACTCCAGAAAATGCACCCTCTCTCGGGGCCCTGCAAGGCTGGGGCGACCCAATCTGATCCTGAGATTCATATGGCACACCAGCACTCTCTCTCAGTCTCATGGTAGCCTAATAACCAGGGAAGGTGTCACGGCTCGGACACACCTCACCCTCACTGTGGCTGCTGGCCAGACTCATACACAGAAACACTCATTTTGACAAAAAAAAAAAAAAACTGTGATAAGAACAGAAGGAAAAATGACAAGGCATCTGAGGGAAAAGGAGAGCAATATGCAGCTTCCTCACGAGCCCGGAATTTGTTGAAAGGCCGTGCAAAGGCACACCCATTGCCACTTCCTTGTGCATTGTAAAGGGAGGAAAAAACTAAGCATACTTTTACTCACAAGAACATTCAACCAAAACCATTATAAATAGTTGGATTTAAAATAGTAAAACTGTATTTTTCTTATACCCATTAGTTTTCTTTGCATGTTCTCTTTACATTTCTCTCCCTAAATCGAAGGACTGACCACAGCCATTAGTAAGAAAAAACTAGCCAAATAAAAGACTAAGATGTAGAGAATGAATAATTTGCTATCACTGTTAGAGAGTTCAATATCTAATACCCTAAATATACACTTATGCATTATTACTGTGACTATTCCAAGACCATGTAAGCTCATAAAGCTAACTTATAAAACTGTTCTGTAATCAAATATCTTACTCAGCTTTTCTCTCTGTATGTATTTAGCTTTGATTAATACATATCATTATCACACATACAAGCAGGTACCTCATAATTTAAACTTAAGGCCAACAATTACCCATTTATATACAAAGATTACATACATATACATATAAGCATACTGACACAAATATATTTGCTTTACAAGTAAAGACTAGTTTATTCGAACACTATCAAACTCTTGTTAATTAAGCGAAACAAGCATTTACCAGACAGGAGGAGATCAATAGTTCTGAATCTTCTTTTGTCCAATTGTATGCTGTATATTCAAGGGCATTATTCTCTCCTTGCTGTTTGCACATATAAGCACAGTTTCTTTCAAAAACAGTGCGGATGCCTTTAAACAGAATCACACTAGTAGTGCAACCCATCCCCAAGGTGTGGATGTGCAGATTTCTAGCAATCTCTACTCCATTTCCACATCATCTTCCTTGGCGCTTCGAAGCAGGTTCCCACTGTACCATCTTCATGACAGGCAGTTGCCGGCACCAGAACAGAAGGGAAGCTCCGAGCTGTCGCACTAGAATCCGCTCCTACCCAACAGACTGACAAAAAAATCCAGGCTCCGAGTGTAAAACAGGAGGGGTGGTGCAAACACAAGATGACACACCTCGGATGCACCAAAACCTTTAAAGTATCAGTTTTTTTCCAGTAGATTGCTCCACTGTTAATACCAATGAACAAATAAGCAGATTTACATGGGGTTACTAGAAAACTGCTGGCTCCTGTGATTTGCTTAAGATTGTTCTGAATCTCAGAACCTGCCCAAAATGAAAAAGACGGTGCCAGACAGCCACTCTGCTGCAGATGCTGCTGGAAGGCACAAAGAATGTTCATCGGCTGCAAGAAATCACTCTCCCAGAATGCTTAGCCTAGCATCTATATTAGCAAACATCTCTTTCCTTGACCTATATATGCTGTTTGTTTAATCCTGCATCAGCAAGGAACAGAGAAGCAAAAGAAAAAAAAGTCCAAAAATGAGTGAAATCACTAAGATGACTGCTGCTATGGAAACACATGTAAGCCCACTTCAAACAACCTTTTGCATGCGTGGGTAACAGCTTGCTGACAGCAAACCACAAGGGAACACAAAATTGCTGCGTCAATCTTGACTTCTGTCCATTCTACTCTTTGCTAGAGAGAGGGCTAGCAAGTTTATACTGCTTCAAGGGATTCTCCCCTCTCTGGTACCTAAAGATGCAAATGAGAACATGGATAAAGGATATAAAAATGAGAACACTGCTAAAGAGCTACCTGGCCCTTTTGAAGCCAGCACTCCAGGATGCAATGGCAAATACACACTGAAGTCCCCCCTCCAATAAGGTTATTATTTTCAGTGTATAAGTAATCCAGATCCTTCCATTCTAGACTGAACTCAGTGACACTATACTATCTTATGGTCAGCTTTGGGTTGGCTAATAGAGAAGCTTGTCACTGATATAATACTAAGTTGACTCTTGGTATTTTCTTTCTAAAAGATAAAAAGAAAATGATGTAAAAAGACCATGATGAAGACAGAGGCAGACCACTTCCACTCATGACATGCATCTGGAAAAAAAGGGACTGCTCTTTTAAGATCTGTCCTGATATTCTTATTCCACAAGGCAACAAATGGTTTTCACCTTTTATCATTACATTTCAAAGTTAGAGTGAATTAGAATGACTGAAGAGCTCCATGTTGGTAACAAAAACCTGTGTAATATAGTAAAAGCAGGTCTTAAGAAAACACCATGCAGTCACATAATACCAAAATTTCTGTTTTCTACGGCTAGCTTACCAATTAGGCCCCATAGATAAGCAAATATCTAGTCTTTGTCTATGTCCTGCATTTTTTTAAAATTTATTTATTTAAATTAGCTTTAAGTATACAGTACATTGGTTAGATATCAATATATATCTCCTGCATTTTTATGCAAAAATCTAATGGCCACAGGAGATCAAAAGGAGTACAGATACTGGCCACATGCAAAAAATAGAGTAATTATATGTGGTTATGCTTCAAAAAAGTAATTCTGTTAAAACAGAGCTATACTGTTCCAGGTTATACCCAAATCCTGATGTCAGAAGATCTGAATCTTCACATGACATCACAATGATGGCAGATAAATAACACGGAAACACAACTACACAGAAACTGAATTTTGGAGATACAAAACACTAAACAATAAGTTAAATTAACTGTTTTGAGAATTCAAAAAATTCACCAACTAATCTAACTTCTATACTACAAGGCAAACAATTGAAAAAGTAATAGTTCATTGAATTCAAATAAAGATTATACTAGAAGTCAAAAACTTAATTAATTATTACCTCTTTTAGACATCCTGGGTACAGAAGCCAGGGAACATTGTTTGAAATGCAAAAGATTATGTTTGAACTTTACAAAGGATTATAAGTGATAACCAAGCAAATGTAAAGCTGCTGGTATATTACATTTGACTTAATCTAAAATCTCTAAGTTAATATTTAAAACAATAGAAGAGAATGGAACATTTTCCTAACAATCATTCAGAGAACAAAGAAATGTTTCCTAGAGATACATCAATAAGCATTTCAGCAACTGTATCACTTTTAAATATTAATCATTTTCCAACCAACAAAATTAGCAGGCAAGAAAAACATCACAAAGTACTTAGAGTAAATGATTCAACAAGTCCAAAAGATGGGTTTCATGCTAATAGAAGCATGACCAAATGAATCATTCAAAATACATATTTGGTTTCACCGATTTTTCTGCATCAGAATGATCTTATATTGGCGTAAAATGATAATTAGCATGAATTCCATCAGAGGATAGGAATAGATGAATGGTATCCACTGGCAACCAGTTCAGCCACCTACAGAGTACATATTTCAGTCTGGAGATCACACTTACTCTCACATCTTTAAATGTTTAATACAACAAACTAGGATAGTATATCCATACAACGAAATATTGTTCAGCCATAAAAGGGTATGAAGTACCAATGGATGCTACAATATGAATGAACTTGAAAACTGTCACACTTAGTGAAAGAAGCCAGTCATAAATGACCTCATATTATATGCTTCTATTTAAATAAAATGTCCACCACAGGCAAATCCATAGAAATAGAAAGTAGATTAGTGATTACCAAAGGCTGTGGGAGGAGAGAATGCGGGCCAACTGCTAATGGGTATGGAATTTCTTTCAGAAGTAATAAAAATGTTCAGAAATTAGACAGTGTTTCTAACATCCGCACTATTTATACACAATACATAATCTATGAATATATTAAAAACCACTGGATTACAAACTTTTAAAAGGTGAATTTTATGGTATGTGAATATAATAAAGAAACCCATTTCTGATGATTTAGTGCTGCAAGCTTTGAATTCTCACTCCTCTTTCTCCCCTCTGTCCCACATCTGGGCAAGCTAAAAGGAAGTTCCAGGTGGCTCCCTTCTTTCCTGCCAGCGGGAAATTCAAACCACGCTCTCCGGCCCCACATCCTCCACACCACAAAACCCCCAAGCCAGACTCCTTTTCCTGCTCTTTTAAACCATTTTAGGACCTGCCTGGGAACATCCTTGCTCTTCCTAGAGAGCTTCGTTACATGAATAATAAACATTTTCATACCCTCTGAGGTACGTGTATGCGTGTGTGGTGTCATTTGTCTCAACATAAAAAGCAAACGTATGTGTGTAGGGGGGAGATCCATCCTGTTTCTGTGGAGTGGGCGCAACAGGGAATTATATCACAATAACGCTGTTACTAAAAATGGGAGCGGGGAAGAGGAAAATATCTACTCTGCTCACTGCATAAGGTTATCAAGTTCAAATAGGATAAAAGGAGAGAACTCAACCAAGAGATTGCCAAAAACATGTACATGGCTATTATTTTATATTTCACAAAGGATTTACTGTGTAATTCAAAACAGCCTCCTTGCTTAATGAATTTAACACTTTCTGAATGTTGCTTTGGCCCTATTCTCAGGAATACACTCATCAAGTAACATGGGAGGTGCCTGCCCTAACAGTGAACATTTTAAGCCAGGGAAAGTGGCTCCATGCTGTACAAACTACTAGACAGCCTGTAAAACAATAAGTTCAGGGTAAAATTTGCTGGCCCACTCAGTGGTCGCAACAAACCTCAGCCACAGAGATCATAGCAAACCCCTCCACCCCCAAAGCATATCCATCTGGATCTGCTGCTCCCATTTGCAGCTCTCCTTGCCAAATGTCTCTGTTTTAAATGTCTTCTAAAAGTCAAATTCATTTGACTGGTAGATTTACTTAATACTCTTCCAGAAAAACATGAAAAAAGAAGAATTTGAAGTGACACCTAAAAATCTAGAACTATAAACTAGGAGTAATATTGTAGCTCAGACAGATATAGATATTCTGCCTACACATTAGACCTTGGGTCCTATCTTAGGCAGCCAGGAAGAGAGTGGAATTCTGTCTATTCTGCAATGGCTGAAATGAAGACCTCACATTATAATCATAAATCACACAGCCATACCTCACAAAACCTAAATAAATGGAGTAAGGGTAGAATTCAATCTAACATGTCATTTATTCTATTTAAGTGCCATTATAATGGCCTGTCCTCATGAAGACCTTATTTCTATCCCTGACGGTCCCAATTTCATAAATTAATGTAATGAATTCTGCTGAATGAAGAAATCTTATAGAAATTGTCAACACTCTATTCATTTTATATTCAATCAATACAATCAAAGGTAAGTAAAGTGTATAGTAGAGGGCCTAGTATATACCACATGCTCAATAGATGTTGGTCTCCCTTTCCCCTTTTACATCAAATTCAATTTTTTTCTTCCCTGATATTAAGATTAAGGGCAAGGTTAGTTAAAGTATATTTATTAGAACTTATTAGAATTTCAGATCTAATAAGTTCACACTACAAATTACAATGTTGATTTAAAAATAGTTAAAAGAACAAAATGCAGTGTTTGGAGAAGAAAAGGGAGTTAAGATAGCTAGCTGATAAATAAAAAGTGCAGGTTTCAGCAATGATCATTAGAAAGTTTTTTTAAAAAATAAGAGAAATTAAGGAAGTATTATTAAATATTAAATAAGGACATTGAAAAAAAATAAGGAAAGGGTGAACTCTCCTACCACTGCGTATTTCAAAAACATAAATCTGAAAATGGATAGGAAGGCAGAGTAAGGAGACTAATTGTATATCTAAATTTATCAATCATCTATCATCCCCACCTCAAAACACGTTGAAATGCCAGTACTAGTTACCTCTAGGTGAACAGAGATGACAGGCAGGCCTAAAGGACAATGATACATGATACAGACAGGAGTTTTAGACCACTGGGAGAGCTAAAGTCTGCACCCCTGTCTGTACCCTTGTGGTGGAACAAATTAACTTTGCTAAAAAGTGTATCTCCAAAGTCATGAACACATAAAATATTGGAGTCAGGTCTGCTGTAAACACAGTGATATTTAAACATTCTCAAAAGTAGAGAACTCAAAGTTACATAGGTATCTCCATGTTGGTGCTAAAATATTAGGGAGGCAAACAGTTCTTGTGGGGTGCTCTGAACACCTGGCACAACCACTGGGTGACCAAGAAAAAGATGGAGAAGCAACAACCTCAACTCCTCTTTTTTCAAGTGACCAAATTAAACGGCTCTTAAAATAAAACCAATCTCCTAAGGGAAGAAAAGTTTGGGTTAAAAAAAATCAAATTACTTGCTGGTAGGAATGTAAAATGGTGCAGCTCCTATGAAGCAGAGTATGGCAATTCTTCACAAAATTAAACAGAGAATTACCATATGGTCCAAGAATTCCACTTCTGGGTGGAATTTTGAAAAGATATTTGTACACCCATGATCATAACAGAATTAGTCACAAGAGCCAAGAGATGGAAGCAACCTAAATGTCCATTAAAACATGAATAGATAAACAAAACGTCTACATACAGTGGGATATTATCCAGCCTCTAAAAGGACATTCTGACATATGTTACAACATGGATAAACCTTTCAGGACATTATGCTAAGTGAAATAAGCCAGACACAAAAGAATAAACACTATATCATTCCATATATATGAGGTACCTATAATAGACAAATTCATAGAAACAGAAACTAGAATGGTAGTTACTAGGAGCTAGGAGGATAGGGATATGGGGAATTGTTATTTAATGAATATAGAGTTTGCGGTGATGAAAAAGTTCTGGAGATGGATGATTACACAACAGTGTGAATGTACTTAATGCCACCGAATAGTATATTTAAAATAGTTTAAATGGTAAACTTTATGTTATGTATATCTTACCACAATTTAAAAAATAAAAAAATTACTTGGTACAGCTTTCCTATGACTTTTAGGAATAAGTGATATGGAATAAGAAAAAAGCAGAATAACTAGTCTTTTCTCCCCTCCTTGGGCCCATCACAAAGGTCAGACAAGTCCAAGGAACAGGCTTCATAATGTTTATTTTCCTCACAGCTATTTCTAATAGTTTATATTAGATTCGTTTATATACTATAGTTTACTTAATTATAACTAATAATTATTGCCTAGTTCCACTCGGTAATGCATTTCTTAGAAAAACTCTTTGAACTATGTACCATCACAGAAAAAAGATAGCTGATATTAAAATCCCTGATTCATAGACATCTTCCACTTCTTTCATTGCAGGCTACAAAATGAATAAACCAACAGCATTTATACAGGTTCTGATTCATCCCTCAGCTCAGGAAGCTCCAGGCAATGTCAGAATTTCAATTACTCTTATGAGAGGTTATGAAGCAAAATCATGGTTTCTGAGGGAGCTCATTTCTTTGAAGAGAAACCAATAAATCTATAGATGCTGATCCTGTGTTAAATGAGAAACTGCCCAAAGAGCTCACCTATTTATTTGCAAAGCTCTACGCCCTCACTATAAACATCTGCAGGGGAGGGGCAGAGTGGAAGGAGGCTGATGGCACAGAAGAGTGATGAATGCTCTAAGTAACAATGTCCAACTGTTAATAAGACATTAAGTGAAAAGCAAGGAAGCCAAGAAAACTCACAATGGCATAATGACATCAGAGCTCACAGTGACCTTTTCTTGGCCCCCACCGGCCTCTTCCAAGGAAATTCTATTTCAGGCAGACATCTGAAAAGGTCATTTACCTGAAAGGTACACTGAATTTAAACAACAGAAGAGGTACACAGCATAATTCATATACAAATGCACCCATGGAACAGTTTATGTGCTTCAAATATGTAGTTAAAGCTGTTGGAAAGATGTTCTTTCATGCGGAGAAACTGAAATTCAGATTCTACACACCTCAAATACTTGAATATCACCTTTTAGCATTTTAAATTTTTTACTGTTATGTGTCAGCAGGAAATACTGTCTCAACACGAAGGAAATGTTTTTAAAAATCCAATTTGCCATTTGAAAAACTATTGCAATATAGTTGGATTTTCAATTAGATTAATCAAAAGGTATATAATAAAGATACTACAGTGGTTACCTCTCCAAAATATAGAAGGAAAAATGCAATTTTTAAAAATATTCCTGTGATTTTGAAAAAGCAGAGTGAAAAGACACAAAATAAAATATGTACTCCTTTGTCTGGGCTTCTAGTCAGGTCAGAAAAAACTAGATACATGACATGCCACTGCTTATGGAGGCTCATGACATTCCATTCTCTACCTGACTCCTTACAAAGTTTTAATTTCTTTTTACAAAGACACAAAACTCAGAGCTTTCATAAGATTCCCTTTTATACATAGCCTGTGGTTTGGTTATGGCTTAACTATAACTGTGTTTGAAAAGAATGTTACTTTGACCAATCATGCCCTGATGCGTAAGAAGACTACACTAGGCCAGAGACGTGGAATACTTTGTGGGGAAATCACTCTCCACATAAGAATTGGACAGATTATAGATACTGTCAACCCTCCAAGGCAACTAAAAATGTGTAGGACCCAAAGATGATATCCAAATGTCCAACATGCAAATGAAAAGTCACTGGAGAAATGCAAATCAAAACCATGAGATAGCACTTCATACCTTCTAGGATGACTAAGAGCAAAAAGACAGATAACAAGTGTGGACAAGGATGTGGAGAAACTGGAGCCCTCATGCATTCTTGGTAGGAAAGTAAAATAGGGCAGCTCCTTTGGAAGATGGTCTAACTGGTGGTGTTCTTCGAACAGTTAAACACAGAGTTACCATATGATCCGGCAGCTCCACTTCTAGCCATAGACCCAAGAGAGTTGAAAACATATATCTTCCAAAAATTTGTACATGAATGTTCTTAACAGTATTATTCATAATGGCCAAAAAGTGGAAACAACCCAAAAGTCCATCAATTGACAGATAAACAAAATGTGGCATATCCATACAATAGCTTATTATTCAGCAACAAAAAGAAATGAAGTGCTGACACTACAATGTGGATGAACTTTGAAAACATGCTAAGTAAAAGAAGCCAGTCACAAAGGACCACATACTGTATGATTCTGTTGGTATGAAATGTCTAGAACAGGCAAAGCTACAGAGACAGAAAGTAGATTAGCGGTTGCCTATGGCAAGGGGGCTGTGTAGGGTGGAAGTAGAGGCACATGGCAGTGACAGCTAAGGGTACAGGGTTTCTTTTGAAGGTAATATCTAAATTTAATTACAGTGATGGATACACACCTCTGTGAATATACTGAAAACTACTGGGTTGCACACTTTAAATGGATAAATTGTATAATACGTAAATCATACCTTGATAAAGCTGTTTAAAAAAACAGACGCGACATATCAAGGACTCACCTATAAAATGTTGAATTTCTCTCAAAGGCACTCTATCCTCAACACAATTCTCTCTCTAAAATACAGCAAATTCCACCACAGCAATTTCCCAAAAGCATTCCTGGCACCGTATGTGCAAAAGAGAGCACAAAAAAACATATAAGATGATTTCAATAGGAGCCAGTTATTTTGTTTTAAATTTACAGAGCACTTAAGGGGAAACTTCAGTCTGGTCAATAACTGGCTCATTCATTTTTTTTTTTTTTTTTTTTTACTGAGCTGATTTCACATTCTTTTCACATTTCCAAAAGCTCCAGAAACTGCTTTTTGTTAGGGATGTTGGGGCTCGGGTCTCTCCCACCCCCGCCCAGCCCATCTTCCTTTAGGAAGGCTCAGGAAGTGAGAGCGCGGGTGCTTCAGTCCAGCAGGTGCATGCATGTTCAGATCCTGGTTCCTCCACTTCCTGGTTATATGTCCTTGGGCAGGTGGTTTCACCTCCCTGTGTCTCTGTCTCCTTGCTGCTGTACAGAGCCATCATGTGTACTGCCTCCTGAGGGTCCCTGGATATAGGAAGTGGCAGTGTGGCCCCTGGGATGTAGTAGTGCTCAGTGAACGCAGCGCAGCTTCCCATCACCATCATGAGTCTACTCGGGGAGCGAGTTGGGGGCCTGGAAGGCCATGAATGCCAGAGTGAGACATTGGACTTTCAGCCCCCAAGTGGTGGGAGCCCCAGCAAGCTCCAGAGTAGCTGAGCGATGTGGCCAGGACTGAGCATCTGGTATATAAGTGAGGCCAGGGAGAGTGTCATTCATTTTAAGGTGGGGGGCAAGATTTGGGCCTGAGAGCCAAGTCATCTACCCCAATTCATTCTCAGCAATTTAGTTTGCAGATCTTTTCCCACAAAATTTCCATCTCTGCTAAAATCACGAGGTTCTCAGGAACCAAGAAAAAAATGCTATTTGGAGAAAAAGTCAGAGGAGCGGTGGTAGAAAGAGGTAATTCATGGAGATCTGAAATTTTATTCAAATCACAGAATTGGCTCTCTTTAAGCCATTCTAGCCACCTGAATGATGAAGGAGATTTACATTTTAAATGTAAATTCTACTGTAAAATTTAAATAAAAATATTATTTAAATACTGCTAGGCACATCTTTAACAGTGTTACATGGACCTAATTCCTGCTACATGCCAGACACGGAGCAAAGAATTCAGTCACGTGGTCTCATTTAACCTTCCAAACAAACTCTAAAAGTTAAGTTTTACAGGTGATCTCACCCATGTGTAAGACCTCCGAAGGCTACAACCAACACTACAAGGGGAGTAGGGCTGATACACCATGGGGGATTCAGGATGAGCAACCCGCAAGCTCACATATCTCCTTAGACCAGTACCTTTCAAAGTATTGTCACTATGAATTATGTCTAGAAATTAATTTTAAAGCATGATACAGTAAATCTGTATAAGAATACTTCTCCCCAAAATATGTCCTCTTAGAACAAGCTGTACTGTTATTTTCTATTCCAGCCTCTCTCATCTACTCTAGTTCACTGGAAGAAAGGAAGGAAAGGAGGGAGGGAGGAAGGGAATGGGTCATAGCTCACTGAACTGTTTTCAGGACCACTACGGTTCATGCCCTGAAGTTTGAAAAACATCACATGTGTCAGTTACTAAGTAGTGTCTGTCAGCACTCGGAATTCACTAGTCTCACCACCTTACCTCATTACGGACAAGCAGCTGGCCCAATAAAAGGGTGGGATGGCCTCCTGAAGACAATGGTTGTAAGATAACACTCTGAAAGGATGGAGTTCTAACTCACAGGATATAGTATATGCTTTGAATCAACTGTCTCCTCCAAAGTCAGAAGACAGTGGTCCAGGATTCAAGGGGTAGAAGATGATGGGTCCCTCTCACTATTACCTTAATGACATATTCAAAGAACTTTTGCTTTCCATCCTTGCTGGCATGGCGGTCCTGTTTTTAAGGGGAAGAATGCTCCCATTAAAGGAGACGACAATTATACACTGAATGATAAGGTGTGATTGCCATTGGTCCATTTTCGGTGCCTCAAGCAGCTAAACCAAGAGGCAAGTGAGGAGGATGCCCTACCAGCTGAGGTAAGAAGAAATTAGGTTGCTGCTTCTGAAAGAATCTGGAAGGACTATGGCTAGAATCCAAGGTGGATTCTTCAGGGCATTTCTTAGTGCTTCTATCTTGAATAGTAAAAGTTCATGGAAAACCATAGTGATCCAAAGAAAGGTAGGACCACTGAGAATTCAGACCTTGAAGTGGAAAACTCTAATCAGTTGAGGTCCTGGCTGGTGGATAAAGGAAGTATGTTCTGAATAACTGGAGAATAGATATAAACATCAACTACCTCTAAGTGGTCAGTTAGAGAAACGAGCACTGCAGCATCTATGCATATTTCCTTCCTGCTTATGTGTGTGGTTATGTGTATACCAATTTTTTTCTTCTCCTTCCTCTTGTATTATTTTAGACAAGTGTTGTTGAAACTTAACTCTTTTTTACATGCTAGGTAGTAATTGAATTTAAAGGTCAATTAACAAAGCCCAGAAATAAATGATGTCTCTCTCCTAAGGTGGATACCATAACCAACGAGACTTTGTGACTCCCTGTTTTGAGATGGCAGCGAGAACATCTTCATTTGCATAAAGGTTACTACGTTATTTTAGAGTCATTTTTGTTGTCTGGAAGTTCAAATATGTGTGGTAGGGTGGGTCAGCATGCTGAGTCGTCAAAGGGGCGGGCTGTGCCAGTTGATAAGTTACTGTCTCCCAGCTCTAACCCCACCCTTCCACACTCAGTTCTGAGATGCTAGTTAGGTCTGGCACTCTGCAAACCACATTGTTGCACCACTTAGCTCCGGTAGGCTCACCACTAAGGGTACCAAAGGGAGACTGCAAAGGCTGGGCAAGCGAAGGAGTTTGCTCCTTGGTGCATACTTCCTGACGACTGGTTCCTCAATTCCCCCCAGCAATACTTCACCCTGGCAATAGCAGTTCCTTCCTGTGCAGCAGCTGAATGAGGTCTGCAGTTTTTCCAGCACTTACAGAATAATCCTCATTGCACCCTCCTCATAAATACCATCACCAGCCACCCAGCATCTACTTCTCAGAGGTCTGGGTTTCAGCTATGTGGGGTCCATCATCTAAGCTTCTGAGATATAATAGCATGATCTCACCCTTCGATTCCCCTCAGCCCTAGGGCTGATGGCTGGTTTCTGGAGCTACTACCTCAATGATATTTTATTGTTCTCTTTTTACCTTTTCAGATTCCTATTTAACTTTATACCTAATAACGATTCTTTATATTTAGTTCTCTCTATTCAAATAACTAGTGTGATTTCTGTTTCCTGGCTGGACCCTGACTTCTATACTATACTTTCTAAACAGTTTTAAAAGACTAGGATCACCAAAGAATAAGAACAGCCAATAAGCACATAAAAAGATACTCAACATCAATAGGGAAATGCAAATTGAAACTACAATGACATCCACTACACATCTATTGGGATGGTTAAAATTTTTAAAGACTTGCCATACTGAGAGTTGGCAAGGATGTAGAGCAGCTGGAATCCTCATACATTGCTGGTAGAGCCCCTCCGGGAAACAACAGTGCCTAAAAATGGTAAACAAAGACTTACTGTATTACCTAGCAAGTCCAATCCCAGATATCCATCTAAGAAAAATGACAGCACGTGTTTGCACAGACTTGTACACAAATGTTCATAGCAATATTATCATGATAACAAAAAAGCAGAAACAACCCAAACGTCCCTCAGCTAGTGAATGGATAAGTAAACTGTGTTTTATCCAGACAACAGAACGGAATACTATTTAGCAACAAGAAGAATGAAGTAATGATACATGCTATGGCATGGATGAACCTCAAAAATATTAATAAGCTAAGTGAAAGGAGGTAGACACAAAAGCCACATACTGAGTGATTCCACTTCTATGAAATGTTCCAAAAAGCAAATCTGTAGAGAAAGAAAATAGATTAGTGGTTTCCTGAAGCTGGGAATGGGAATTGAGAATGATTGCAAATGAGCACAGGATTTCTTTTCGAGGTAATAGAAATGTTCTAAACTTAGATCCTGGGGTTGACTGCCCAAGTCTGCAAATTTACTAAAACTCCCTGAATTATATACATTTACATCTTAGAGTAAATTTTATATGTACACTATACCTCAATGAAGCTGTGAGACAAAAGAATAGGAAAAAAAATTTAAGGAAAATCTAGTGTCACAGGCAAATGAAATAAATCACAATAAGAAACCACAATGCACTCAGCAAAAGGAAATGCTTGTGTCTGGACATACATGTAATTGCATGTGATACACACAGCATGCCTAAAAACCAAACAATTTCAGCAAACTAAATGTCTTTCTTTCAATTGGCTAAGAATAGGTCTGGGATATGAACCAGGGCTCCCTGACTCTCAGGTTCCTTTCCAGTATTTCATAAATCCCACTAAAGAAAGGCCAATTTGAGTAAAAGATGGTTTCATTGCTTCAGGATGAAACAAATGAGATAGTACCAGCATTCAGATCTAGCTAATGTCATTAAAGAAGAAGATAGTGTTTTGAGATTGAGAAAATTCTCTGGTGTGAAGAGACAGGCTTTTTTCCCTTAGGAATGCCTCTTAACAGTGACAGTGACATTGCCAAACAAGATTGATTGATAATGCCTCATTACCAAACAGCAGACTGACTGACTACAGGCATAAAATATTGTACAACTAAATACATCTTATATGTCACTGAAATTGTGCTTGACCTTGAAAACAAACTTGAACTTGAACTCACATATCATTACACATAAAAGCAAGAGATCTCTAAGGATAAAAACACTAGGCAAATATATATTTTTTTAATGAATGGTTCAGATTTTGAGTGCATTTATTGATTCCTGGATGATGAAAAACATCTATGCTTACTACACAGAAAAGAACTATTCTTTGGCCCAAAGTTCATCTTCTTCATATTTTAAATTCATATTTTAAGAAGATTCTTCCCCCAAAATCCATGTAAAATATCTCAAAAAGGGAGATATTGGTAATATAGATTTTATAATAAATACCTGTTTTACATAATATTTTTAAAAAGCATTATATTATCATTTTTAAAAAATCCCTGGTGCTTTTATAATATAAAATTCTTCTTTTCTGCAATAGGATACAAATTTTTAATACTGTACCTAAGGGAATCAAGCTAAATTTAAGCAACATCTCTTCAAATATTATGCAGGAACTAATAATTAAGCCATAAGGTATGGGTAGCTTACTCAATTCCATTACAGATGACAAGACCAAGACTCAGAGGAGTAAACTAACTTGGCTAAAGTCACACAACTGGTATGTGGGATATTAACCAGGGTTCCCTGGCTCCTAAGTTCTTGCTCTTTCCAGCATTTCTCAAATCTCGTTAACAGTAACAATGGTTACACTAGAATTAAAAATTACAAAGTATTTATACATGTAAGATTCTAAAGGAAAATATGACTTTCCACTGCTTTAGTTAGTTATATTAGTTCCTTAAAGTAGACTGGTCCTCTATTTGGGAAACTAAGGCTGGGGCGAGGCCCTTTTCATCAACTGAAAGGGAAGGTGTATAGCACCAAAGAACATCAAAGAAGATGCTCAGTAAGTAGCCAGGTGTCACTTTTAGTATCCAAGATCCCCCCCACCAAAACTTCTAAAATAGCAAAGGTGATTCATGTAAAGCTGATGTAAAAGTCTCATGTGAATGGCCTCCTTCATGTTCTACTCAGAGGGTAAACTCATTTACATAGAAAGTAAGGAATTGTTTTTATCGTCTCTGATAAGAACCACAAGGAATGCAAGGGCCGGTGTCACAGATAGCCACTTAGGACACTCCAGACACCTCTGATGGGAGGAAGAGATTAGAATTCTCCATCTTCCACAAATGAACAAAGTCAAGGTCACTTCTGGGAAGACATGCTGCTTCGTTTCATAATAATCAGTCATTTGAATGTACCTATTAGGTGACCAAAGAAATATCTAGATGATTCAATATTTCCTGGGGAAAATTTATGATGCATTTCCTTCTATTAACCCATCAGAGTCACCAACACAAGCTGGAAGTCACCAGGAACTCAAAGTTCACCCTTATGTCTAGTGGCCTTAGTCCAAAAAAGTTTCTTAGTTTTGTTTTCATTCAATGCATAGGAGGATGGCCATATATATTTAATCTGTTACTCAGTGCCAATGACGCTACAGTGGAGATTACATACTAATATTAAAACTGATTCCAAAATCCATCCAAATATATGAACCCCTAAAACCTCTCTAATTAGAAAACACTGAGGCTAGTCTTTTTCATCAACCAAAGGGGAACTATTATACATTTATTAATTTATATGCTACAAATTAGTGGACTTGGTGTTTTGTTGCTCTTCCACTGTACAAATTTTAAGGAATTCCAAAGAATCTGCTTCCAAATATCACAAACTCTTTTGTACTTGGGAACCAACAAGAATGCCAACCTGTGTGAAAGTCTTTATTCAGCAGATGTCTATTTAGTTAAAAATTATGAACAAATAGAAATAAGAATAGTAAAATTACTCATACCCATAGAAAGTTCAAAGCTGCTTAAAAATCAAAGTTTTAATTTCACTTCATTAAAAAATAACAGCAGGTTCCAGAGTCTAAGATGTCATTGGCTTTTAGGAACAAATATGTCAACAATTGTTAAAAGAACAGTTCCTTGATATGAAAGCTAAAAATTTTAGAACATATGATGTTTTAATATATCAGAGCACAGATAACAGATGTAAGTATAAATGGTCATCCTTCTAGCCATCAGGTGAGAATTAAAAACTGAGAAGATCTTGATGATACTTTTTATTTCTTACAGATTATTTAATTCAGCCAGGCCCAGTAGTATAGACGGGAAAGACAAATGTTCCCTATCGACTGTATAAGGTACATCCTACACATCACCTAGTACAACGATGATGTCAAAAGATGACATGACCAAACACAGTGGCCTACGTGTCTGGACTAGGACATCTAGTCCCTTGTTCCTCAGATCTGCAGATTAGAATTCTTTCTATTCTGTCACGATGCTTCTCTGCCAGGCCCCCAAAGAACCTTACACATTCCTTACACACAGAAATACCAAGTAAAAAAAAATTCATATTTATAGATTTTTTTTAAAAAACCACAGATCGAAATGTCTGACCAATTTCAGGGGGTCTGCAATATAGCTCTGATGTGAAGAGCACATCTTTTCTTCCAATTTCTAATCATGAAAATATATTCAAAGCATGTGCTCCATCTAGTGGATTAATGGAAGATCCTCAGGATGAGGGAAATGCGCATTTTTAATAACGTTCAGTTGAGACGACCCTGAAGCATTCATTTGCTATCTCATAGTTCTACCCAAAATAGCAGCACTGAAAAAGAGAGAGATTATAAAGATTAAAAGCTTTCACAAGTCAAAGATGAATTCGTCCCAGTTGGTAAAATTGTACTCTATAAATTTGCTTCCTTCCCAACTCCCCTTCTCAGTTTTCCTCCAACATAAATAAAGAAACAGCAAGATGGATCACCTTGCAAGTAATCAAAGGAGCTCTCAGGTAGTCCACACCAAGCAGGTGTAACTCAGACCTGACTGAGAAGCTCACGGAGATTCTATAGTCCCTTGATGTTACTATGGCTACTAATTTTCATCTTAAACTCAAGAGCGGAACTTCCACTCAAAGAAAAGAACAAGAGACGGTGGGAAAAACCCAGGCTCAGAAGTCAGCCAGCATTCTTGGTCCTGCCAAGTTTCTAAACGGTGTGACCTTGAGTGAGTCATTTAACTTCTGCCTCAGTTCCTCCTTTGTATAACATGGATGATGATATACTCTTAATGAAATGCTGTGAGGATCAAGAGGGATGACTGATGAGAACCACTTCCTGGAGGACTGGAGCACTCAGTGAATGGCAGAGGCAGACAAGTGGGTCTAAGGAGGCTCACTCCTCTAACTTATGGGCCCTTTCTCTCCTTTTGTTCACCTCTATATTTCTTTTTTAAAAAGGTAATACAAATGGCAAGCAGAGTTTCTAGATATGGAAATATATAATAATAAGGAACAATCAAGGAACTATCCCTTATTCAGTGTGACCAGAACATAGGTGATAAAGGTAGATGCCAGGAATTGGGGTAAAACAAGAAAGAGGGTCCTTGCTATCCATATTAATGTGTTTGGATTTCATCCAACAGTCAATAGAGAGCCACCAGATTACCTTTCCATGACCCCAATTTGTCACACCCCCACACTGCTCCAAAACTTTGTCAACCATTTCCTAAAGAATGAAGTAAAATACTAATAACAAGGCGGGTTTGTCTTCTGCCTCAGCTTCACAATTTGTGTATGAACTTTCATATCCATGTTCATCCAAGGCTTGTGTTTTAAGTGCTGAAAAAAGATCAAATTCAATAATGCCAATTATGAACCTTTTGTTGTGTCACAACTCTCAATCTCTTAGTTTTGAATGGGCATATTTAATAGTAGCAGTAAACACCCCCAACTCCAATTAAACTAGCAACTGTAATGTAATAAAATATGAATAAACACTGTCAGAGATTGCTCCCTGCCTCTTTCACTCCAATATCTTTCAATATAATAGAAGTATTCGTGGGCTTATGACCAACCAGTAAAAATTACATTTCTCGGCCTCTCATGCAGTGAGGTGCAGCTACATGACTAGGTGTGGCTAGTGGAATGCAGGCAAAAATGAGGTTTGCAATTTTAAAATCATGTACTCAACAAAAAGGAAAATACCATCCCCTTACCAGAAAACAGACAAGTTAGCAGAAGCTGGACTACTGATTATCCCAAACTACAAGAAGAAAGATCATGTGGAAGATGGCAGAACAATAAGAAGGAACCTGGGCCACAAAATGGAAGTTATCAATTAAGCCTCAGGCATTTACATTGGGACTATTAGAGAAAACTTCATTTCCATCCTTTATAAGCTACTATTTTCTGGTCTTTATAAAAGTTAAATCCTAACTAATATTGAAACAACTACAAACCTGAAAACCAACATTTGTCCATTCAACAAATATTTATTGGGGACCTACTATGTGCCAAGCATAGTACAGACTCTAGAAATACAACTGAGAATAAGATTCAGTTCCTGTGTTCTAAGAGCTCATACTCTGATGGGCTTTTTAAGACTTTGGACTATAGCTTAAAAAAGATCATGTGATTAATGTCAATGAACTGTATACTTAATCACTTTAAACAGTAAATTTTATGTTATGTGTAGTTTAAAACAATAAAAAATATCACAAAAAGAAAAATTCATAAAAAAGCAAATATTCAGTGATTTAAGGTTTACAAGTCATGTATCTGATAAAGGACTTGTATCCAGATATATAAAAAATTTCAAAACTCAGTAAGAAAAAACAAAAAAATAGATCAATGATTTAAATAAACACTTCAAAGATATATAGAAAGCAGTGCATGAACAGATGCTCAACATCATTAATAATCAACAAGTTCATTTTAAAACTCAACGAGCTACCTCTACAGTTCTCAGAATGGCTAAAATTAAAGACTGACCATAGCAACTGTTGACAAGGATGTGGAACAAAGGAACTTTAACATACTCTCATGGGCAGTTGGTGGGACTATAAAATAGTACAACCACCTTGGAAAATAGACTGGCAGTTTCTTAAAAAGTAAAACATTCACCAACCATACGATCCTACTGTTAGATATTTACCCAAAAGAAATTAAAGCATGTATCCATATCAGAGCTTATAAATAAATATTCATGGCAACTTTATCTGTAATAAACAATACCTGGAAACAACCCAAATGTCCAAGTGAATTGACTGACTGCTTGATAGATAAATTATAGTATAACCATATAATCAAGTATTATTCATCAATAAAAGGAATGAACTATTTAAAAAGGAATGAACTATTTAAATGAACTATTTGAAACATAAATGTCAAATTATGCTGAATGAAGCTGGACCAAAAAAATCCGTAACGTCTGATTGCATTTTTATAAAAACTAACTTGTAGAAACAGAAAGCAGATCTGTGATTACCTAAAAATGAGGAAGGAATAAAAGGGATGGATTACAAAAGCGTGCAAGGAGACATTTGTGGATGATGAATATATTCACTATCTTAAATGTGGTGATGGCTATACGGACGTCAAAACTTATATCATATTTTATATTTTAAGTTTATATAGTCTAATGTATGTCAATTTTCCTCAATAAAGCTATTAAAGAAAAAAGTCTTTACACAGATTTAAATGTACACTTACTTATTTTAGCTGGAACCAATATAATTCAGACTCTGCCCTACAATTATCAAAATATCCTAGTATTACTAATTATAAGCTGAAAAGCTAACATTGTGCCACTTTTAACTCAAAACAGAACCGATTTCTGAAAAAGAGGAAAAAGAACAAGCATTTCACACTGTCCTTCGAAAAATTACAAGATTTTAGTTTCCCACAAGCCATTCTTGGCTTCTTCCATGGGAATATACATTTACATACAGTGTGTGCACATGTATATTCTTCAAGGGGCAGGGTAAGAAAGGAAAAGATAAGTAGTACCTAGAATTTATCGAGTATTAGTGGGTGAACCAAAATTCTCCTAATTCCACTAAGATAATTTCTCACAAAACACAATGACAAACTCACAGATATAATATTTATTGGATATTTTGGAAGCTGTACACATTTGTTGCATGACAATTCTTGCTCCATATCATCCTCTGAATCATTGTAAAATATAAAAAGAGTAATTTAACTTTATAATTCACTTGATTTATATCTACTTACTTTCTTGGAGAATTTCTAAATAAAAATCTGTGCCATTCCATTTGCTACAACCCGCATGAAGTACCAAAACTTTTTAGAAAACATCTTTTATAGATTAATTTTTAATGTATTATTTTAAAAACAACATCTGTTAGGGCAATAGATCCAGTAAATAAAATACTTTACTCTTGAAGTTAGAAAATGTATTGTTCTATACACATAATAATTATGTTAATAAAGTCTCCAATACATAAGACAGGATCTTAAAAGTCTTAACATTCCAGCTCACAAAATCAGCCCTGTAATTTATGGGTGTT
This sequence comes from Cynopterus sphinx, assembly GCA_030015415.1. Taxonomy (NCBI): domain Eukaryota; kingdom Metazoa; phylum Chordata; class Mammalia; order Chiroptera; family Pteropodidae; genus Cynopterus; species Cynopterus sphinx. The sequence continues at coordinate 36,212,580 of CM057381.1, forward strand.
AAAATGGCTCTACAAATCTAACTTTTAAATGACATTATTGTCAACCATGACTCATGGAAAGAAAAAATAATGCTTTTCATTTCTTAACACTAGGGAGTTGTTTTTTTAACTACTAAAATAAAATAAAACCCTTTATCAAATGGAACCATGGGAAATGTGCAAAGAAGAAAACTTCATAGAAAGTCATACATGTAATCATCTAATTGAATATTAATAATAACAAAGCATAATGGCTACTTTCTGCAAAATGATGACACTGGGTTATGTTTTCATTTTTTCAACAATCATAATGCTTGTAGACAAAATACAGTGGAGAAGAAGAAATTCAATCCCCTAAGGGTGTTTGTCTAGTAGAGAAGTTTTCTATGCAAGAGGGAAGCCCAGCCCATCTTGGTAAGACACTCTGTGTTTCCTCCTCCATATCTGCTCAATCTTCAGCACAGCAACACCTTTAAGGAGGCCAAGTACCATTACACTAATTTAATTACAAATTCCTGTCTGGACTGCCATATAGGAGTTACACTTTTCAGATAACACTGAGAGGGTGCTCAAAATCTGGAGGAGTCAGAGAGCCCTGGTTTGAGGAATTCCAGCTCCACTCCTTACTGAACAACTTACTTAACCTCTCTAAGGCTCAGTTTTCCCATATGTTAAAGGGGGAGAGCAACAGCACCTCCCTCTAACATAGTAAGTACTCCATAAATGCTAGGTATCACTATATAGTTCTTTTTATATCACACTCAGCAGGAGGGACATCTACAAGTATCGCTGAGACCTGAGTAGAAATAGAAAAAAATGGACACTGACTCTCTGAGAAGCCAAAGATATCAGAGTCAACAATACCTAAATTTCAGGAAAATGTGTACACAGTGATTGTGTAAATAAAGCATTCTACTTCAAAATTCAATCCAAATATTGTCCCAGAAAGTTGGTGACAGCATAAAATATTGATGGATCCCAGAATTCAAGCCGTCAATTACCAAACACTATGGAAAGTTCTTATTCTGCTTTCCAGACGCAAGGGAGAGAATCCACAAAGGGAAGACTTGCTCCTCTCCTAAAGGAGCTCATGACAACAGAGGGTGGGGAAGGGAGAGAAGTTGGGAGGACACGACTCAGAACAGAATATAATGACCGAGCCCTTCCTGCCTCGCTGCTCCGCCCAGGACTCCTGAAGCATCCCTGCACAAGACAAACTTCCTTAAGTCAGCAATATAACAAAAGATGGCTTTATTACTCTAAAGCAAACTAGAATGGAAACTGCTTTGGTAGCCCACACAAACATTTGGAGAGTTGGTTTTCCTGTTCCTAGGTATTCTATTCACACCCAATGTGGGCCCTGCAGAACCCTCTGTCCAGAGACACCTAAGAGCCATCAAGTAACAGTGCGGAGCTCCTGGGTATATATTAGACTGCTCAGGCTGGCAATTCTAGAGATCAAGGTGCTGGCAGAGTTGGTTTCTTCTTGGGCTTCTTTCTTCAGGAGGTAGGAGGCCATCTTCTCCCTGTTTCTCCACATGGTCTTCCCTCTGTGTTTGTGTTCTGATCTCTTTGTATGAAAACACCAGTCATATTAGATTGGGAACCACCCAATGAGCTCAACTTCATTACTTCTTTATAGACCCTATCTCTAAATACAGTCTTGTCCTGAGACACTGGTTAGAACTTCAAAATACAAATGGGTGGAGTGGCAAGACAGCTGGGCCTATAACAGGGAAGACTGAGCACCTGAGGCCAAAGCATCTTGGAAAGGAGTACAGGAAGGAATGAAGATGTTCAAGCAGGACAGCAGTCAAAAACTGTACATGTGATAGTGTGATTTTCTACTCTGCTAGAGAGAATACATACTGGTAAGCAGATACATTTTTCCCCTGCTTTCTTTTTATTCCTCTGTATGTTTTAAATGTTCTACAATAAGCTAAGAATGGACTACCTTGATGTCTAAAAGCACCCTTCCCCCAACACATCACAGTGAACACCTAGTGCAGGCCATGGGGGGCCTCTGGTACACTTTCTAGTCACCGGAATATAAATGGAGTGAACAGTGGGCTGAATGGTACCGCCCCACATGATATGTCCATTTCCCAACCCCCAAAACCTAAGAAAAAGGGTCTCTGCAGATGTAATAAAGGATCTTACGATCAGATCATCCTGGATTACGTGGGTGGATCCTAAATCCAATAATAAATAGCCTTATAATTATGAGACACAGGAAGAGAAAGCACAGACCCAGATGAGAAGGCCATGTGAAAACAGAGGCAGAGACTAGAGGGTTACAAGCCAAGGACGCCTGGAGCCATCAGAAGCTGGAGGAGCCTTCAGAAGGACCACATCCCTGCCCAAATTCAGACTTCGGTCCTCCAGAACTGTGAGAAGATAAATCTCTGTTGTTTTAAACCCCCAGGTTTGTAATAATCTGTTATGATAGCCCTAGGAAACAAATAGAGACCAACATAATTAATATAAGAAATTTGGGGGCTATAAGAACTTTCCAGTAGCCTTTTATTGGCAGCCTACCATCAAGCACCTTTATTTCTGTTGTAGCCAATAGTTCTACCAAACTGCAAGGTAGGTATTATCTCTGTTCTGCAAATAGCCACTGATGCCCCAAAAGAGATCATGCAGCAAGATGTGGTGGAGCCCCATTTCACACTCCTAACTCCACTAAATGTAGTCTTTCTCCTACATCTCCATGCCCTGCATCCAAAAAAAAAAAATGTGTAGGTTGACAGCACCCTCCAGGCCCCTCCTCCCACTGTCCGCTGCCCTTCCCCTCCCTCTTCCCTCTAGTCCTGCTAGGCAGAGTGACGTTTCCCAGGCTTCTAGATCCCTGACGAATGAGGAAGCAACATGGAAATATGTTGAAACTTGGACTGAAATATGTTAACACCAATGAGTTATTATTCCCCTAGCGTTTACTTTTTTAGACACTTTATTTTCAACTATGGAACGGAAAGATTTGTCACTGTTATATAAATGGGCCAAAGATGGCCTTCGTTCTTTGGCCTCTGGGTAGTTTATTTCTTCACTACAGGCTGTGGCTGCTTGGTTCAAAAGCCCACCAGCACCAAACACAAATTTTTACACATCCAATTATTTTTAAAATCACACTAACAAGCAGATTTTTAACCCTTTTGCCTGCTTTGCACACCCCCATGGAACCTCACCTGACACTGATAAGGTCTTAGAGTTCCAAGGCCCCAAGCTGCTAGGGCCTTTCAGAGCCCTCTGCGGTGGAGCATGGCAGCATCACTTAGGCCCGACCCTCTCCCGTGCCCCTCGCCCGGGAGTCCCCCGCCCTCTCCCCTGTCTGAATGGCGATCCCTCACTGTAAGCCTTTGTCTGGCCTCAGACGACCCTTCCACACACAGTCCAATAAAACTTGTATGTCACTCCCACCTCTCGTGATTGTACCTTTTTGCCTGTTTGGCCCTCAAAACCTCAGGCCCCCAACATCACACCTACAGGATTTACAGGCAAAAGAAAAAAAACTGGGAAGAAATCATCCTGTCTTTTCCTTGCCTTGGACATCAAACTTCCCTTAGAGCTGGCCCTGAAGACAACCCACACACAGTCGCAGGCACCTGGGATGTGTGGCCTTGCAGGGGCCACACCCATCCTGGGCCCCAAAACTCTGAGGGGCCTCCCTCCCTTGGCGATCCTGACAAATCTCCCTTCCCCGAGTACAGAGGGTGATCCATCCTGTTTCTTTACAGTCTCATGTCCTGGGGTATCCACCCCTCTAGTTTTTTATCACTTGTGACACAGAACCCAGGAACAGGGGACTCAAGGACCCTTCAGGTACATGGAAGAGAGAGGGAGGTAGACAGATGGGTACATAGACCCAACAACAGGATGAGGCAAAATGTAGCTGCCAAGGGCTGTCTCTATACCTAATCCTCCAAGGGCAAGGAAGGGAAGCTGAGGACACCCCTGAGGGAAATGGGGGTCTCCAGTAGGCAGTAGTAATAATGTCAGAGAACACACTCCTTTACCTAAATTATCTTGTCTGTAGCCCCCTGTACTCAGCTTGGCTCCTCTCTGAAGCCCTCCAAGACCACACCGGGTAGACAGGTGTTTGTTCACCCCTGCCATGCCTGCCTCTGTGTGTCCTGCTATCGTAGCTGGGACAGCACTGGTGCGACCACCCTCCACACTACCTGGCACCAGAGGCCTCTAGTGAATGTCTGCTGAATGAATGAACTTACTTATCATTTACATGTAATTACCATATGACCCAACTGTGATTCTTAGTTATAAGACAGATTAACTTTGCTATAAAGTTATGTGCTAACAATAGTTCAGGGAGGTTCAGTCATTTCATTGTTTGATCGTCACAAAGCATGTTCAACTGCTCCAACAACATTGCTGAATACCCACAAATGGAAAATCAGGGCCACCCCAGAATGGTCACTGCCTCAGAGTTTTAGTGAGCAAATTGGTCTTAAACACAGACACACAGAAACAACTGGCCGGCCCTCCTGCAATTATTTCTGTTGGAATCACTGACTCAAGAAACAAGAACCCTAGAGGCAACTCAGCCGTAGGCAGTGGCTCTTATTTGTTTGTTTCCTTAGCCACCTACAGGATGCCTGGTATACAGTAGGGAATCAATAAATGCTTATTGTGAGGTTTCTTACAGCAGCAGATTCTTCCTATAGCTGAGGTGTTTCAACCTCTGGAAACAAAAAAAGTCCCCTCAGCTGGCTGAGCACCCCAGCCAGACCTACACCACTCAGGAACATCACACAGTGGAAACTGGAAAGGAACAACAGGCCATTATTTAGGGAAACCAGGATTACTTCCCACTGTTTTATTTTACAGTAATACAGAGTAACTACTGATAGGCACTTTAGAAAAGGGCAAATATTGCCACAAAAAAAAAAAAAAAAAAAAAAAAGGAAATCCAAAAGCTTAGGACAAAGAGCAACTGAGTTATTTTTAAAGGTATATACTTTGGGCTCCTTTAGAAATCAGTTCTATACTGACAGTGGGTTGAAAACAAAAGCGATAATTTTCCCACTACCATAGTTTTTAAACCACTGAATAGAAGTAAAACTGGAAGAACTATTGCCTGATTGTAAACGTAGCCACTTACATCACACACATGCTCCTTCATTTCTTCTCATATTTTTCAGGGACAGGGTGGGTTTTTACCATACTGAGAAAGACAGTGGGGACACTTCCACCCTAATTCTAGCCCATGAAAATACTCACCAACCAACCATTTAGCCATTTAGCAGCACCCAAGTGGGCAGACTTTCTCCAGAGAATGCCTTACTGTGTTAATCAGTGTTGTTTAATCAGTGTCTAAGTGTCTTGTCACTAACAAAAGAACCAGGGAAATAGCTAAAGGAAAGGTAGAAAAGGCAGAAACTCCTATTCCAACAGCAGCCAACCCAGACTTAGCAGAACCAAGCTGAGTGACTGCCCCCACTTGTGTTTCGTGTTTCGCCATCCAGAAGGTGGGAGATGGAACGCTCACCAACAGGTTTTGCTGGAATGATGCCCATCTGCTCTAAATAGGAGGATGCTGACCTTGGGGCCACACACATTTCATAACTAAAGGCTCGACACTGGAGATCAAGGGAGGAAGTAGTTTGTTGGTTTTGAGGTTTTCAAAAGGAGGAAGGACTTTACACCCAGTGTGCTAACCCCCCTTAGCTCTATTCTGAGAAACAACAATTAAATGGTTGCCCAACTTTCAGGACCTGTCTTAGCAGCAAACACTCCACAGAACTTCCTGGTTTACTGAGAGACGGACATACCGGACAGGAGAGTCAAGCGCACACTGAGGAGGTGGTCCTGAAAGCCGTCTGAATCACTGCTGTGTCAGATACCTCGAGTGTATTTCATACGTGCCCTCAAAACCAGTTTTATTCAGAGTCTGCACTCAGATACCAATATCTATCTCTGTTTAAATCCATCACTTACTTTTTCACTTTTTATCCTTATATCTAACTCCTGACCGCTAGCTCTCCTAAAGACAACCATAGAAATATCTCACGCTTAGCTTCATACGTGCAACAATGCTTCAAAATGTAGCTCCGGATGTTTCCTAAAGGCTCCTCTTTAGGTTACATTTCAGATGAAAATCCATCTTGAAATTTCCTCTCCCATAGGACAAATATGGAGAGAGCAAATGTTGGGTAAGTCAAAATTTAATCTCTTATATTCCTAATAATTAATAGATAAAATATTTATGTAAAACAATGCCAGAGAGGTACAGCCACTATGGAAAAGAGTACGGAAGTTCCTCCAAAAACTAAAGATTGATCTACCATATGATCCAGACATCCCTCTACTGGGTATTTACCCCAAATACTTGAAAACCCATATCTGAAAAGATATTTGCGCACCGATGTTCATAGCAGCATTATTCACAGTGGCCAGGACATGGAAGCTACCAAAGTGTCCTACAATAGATGACTGAATAAAAAAGCTGTGGTACATACATACAATGGAATATTACTCAGTCAGAAGAAGAGATGTTGCCATTTGTGACAACCTCGTTGGACCTCAAGATAATTAAGCTAAACGAAATAAGCATGGCAGAAAAAGTTGAAAATCACATGATATCACTTATATGTGGGATATAACCTAAAAACAACAAATGAACAGGACAAACAGAGACTCTGGGACATAGACAATAGACTAGTGGTTATTGGAGAGTAGGGAGTTGGGAGGAGGGGAAGGTAGATGGGGTAAAGAGAGTCAAATATAGGGGGAAGAGGGTGAGTGGGTAAAAGAGATCAAATATATGGTAGCTGAAGGAACCTGGATGTTGGTTGGTAAACACACAATAGAATATGCAGATGTCAAATGATAATGTCCACTTAAAAATTATATAATTGTATTAACCAATGTTACCCCAATAAACATAACAAAAAGAAAATGCCAAAGAACCACTGAAATCTGTGCCATTTTGGTGGCTGTGTTATTAGAATCACATAAAGGGACAAATACATAAAATGAACCAAGCCCATCACTAAACTTTTCTCAATAGTAAAATTTCACAAGAGGATGAGCTAGATCCTAGAAATAAAGTATGCCCTGTTTGCCAGAAAAAAAAAAAAAGTATATATATTTGATTTCCTCGGAAAACACAGTCTTCCCTATGGGACCACCTTAAGATGAAAGACTGCACAAATTCTGAACCTCTCTAGAGGGGGCAGAGAGCCACCAGACTGAGAAACATGGGGCTGGGGGAAGCCCCTGCCATCCAAACCCTCAGGTTTCAAATGAGCACTGCTATGAACTGTCAAGGTCCTGGAATTAGGTAAGAATTAAGGAATTATTTTTCTACTTTAAAACTTTTCCAGGTTTAAGAATGTCTCCTTTGTTGCACTGCTGTTCCCTCCTAGGGTATCATCTAAAAGTAACCAAACGAAAAATTAAAGGTGAACTCCACAATTAAAGTTGTTCTCAGAATCAGTGGTTGTAAGAAGTGCCAGCCTTAAGCAAGAGCCTTCCCTGTGAAGTTCCCTGGACACAACCTCAACATTTCGCTCTCGCTTTTCCTCACCTATTTGAAACTCATTTTTTTGTTTTCTCATTTGTACTCATCAATAGCAGAGCTCCTGCTATTCAGATGATCAGCTCTGACACAAACTTTCAGCCTGGCAAACCACTAGTCAGTGGGCAGCACGAGGGACCACAAGGGCAGCAGAAGCACTGATCCGACACTGGTCTTCAACATCAGTGTTCACTGAATATTTCCCATTGTGCTTCGAGGTTCTGGAAGATGTTCGCATGGTACATCTTGAAAATGATTTGTCATTGTCCATTTCTTAGTTTACTATTTTGTTTTTGTTTCTCCATGGTTCAAAGCTCTGGCAAATTTTTCACCAAACTGTGAGTTTTGGAGAAAGAAGCAAACCTGGAAACAGAACGCTGGGCTTCCCTGAATTCGTTCTTCACTCCCACTGCTTAACATTCACCACTCTGCTGCAGAACTTAAAGTATCAGAATGCTCTACAAGTCATTCGCTGATAGATATGGAGCAAACCAAAGAAAGCAGAAATGTGAATGATAAAGACAATCTATAGAGGACTCAACCCAGATATAGAATTGAGTCTTTTGCCATCATCACCCTCATCCTTTCTACCTGCAATTATCTTAATATTCAGGCAAAAAATGGTTCTGGTTGCTAAAGATAATCCACAAAGTACATAAAACCTCTCAAAAACCAATAAACAGAAACTGTGTTTCCAGTTTGGAGATAAAGGACATATTTCACCCCTCTAGCGGCTAAAAAGAAAGTAGAACTAACAATCTGCTGAACTTCCCTCATAATAAATTCGCCCACAAAAAACACAAGAACCACAGGAAATAGTTCATGGGAAAGAGAAACAAGTGGCTTTTTGAAAATAGAGAAGAAATTCAAGGAGCAACAGAAGCCGAAGTGATATTCAGTCAAGGTCCTATTGCTGTTTAAAGATTCAAAACATCCTTAATAACCATAAGTCATTAGCTCTTGGTGTCCCAGCATGATCATTTTCTCCATGGAAATGCCTGGATCCCAGCAGAAATAGGATGACAGGCACAAACTCACCACTCCACAGCCCATGCGGAAACACCAAGGAACCTGCCAGGTGTAATGGATACACAGCAAAGGAAGGAGTATGCACTGTCTAGTGCCAGCATCCACCCCCTCCTCCACTGGGACCCCTTCCCCTTGCCCACCACTCACTACCTGGACATGAAGTAGGACAGACGAATCTCAAGTTACACAAATACCAGCACACTACTTACTCCCCACCTCCCCAAATTCCTTGAAAGAGCAATAATCAACAAAACATTCTATTATCCTAAAATATTTCCAAATACCAGTTTCTCTAGTCCCTCTCTTGCCAAGAAAAAAAAATTACAGGTTTTATCACGACATTTTTACACAAGAGGCCTTTGCCTTTCATTCTAAAGGCTGTTAAAGAATTAAACTATATTATTAGTTATTGACAACCATCAATAATATATTATTTTTGAGGCTTCATAAATTCAGCCCCTACCATGTGCCAAAGCCTAAGATATTTCATACACATCATCTTGTATCATCACAGGTTAGATATAAAATCAGTGATAGATAAAAGATGTTCAGGATCATTGCTGATTCATTCTTGCCAGGAATGACTGCCCTAATGGTGAAGTTCCAAGTCTTATTGTTAACTCGGCCATCAACCAAGGCCAAACAGGGAAGCTTACAAAGTTGCTCTCTCATTCTGTCTTTTCCCCATTCTATTCTTAATCTTATTTCAGAGGACAGTTATCTCATAGAAAATTTAATTAGGAAATCTCATAGAAAAACTAATTTTCACTGAGATATTAGCGAGTTAAGACATTATTGCTCCCAGGGATGTATACTGAGTAAAAGGAGACTGCAGCTGTGCTCAATACAAACATGTGAATTACTAACGGTAGGTTTTCCAGGTCTCAATAAGGATTATATGGTCGGATGAAGTCTTTCCCATTTACCCCTTCAATCAAACCACTTCTAGTACTTTGTTTCTCTGTTGTCTCCACAAGCCCAGTGGAGACTGAAAATACCACCTCTGAGCAGCAACCTCTCCACTACCCTGGAAATGGATTACCACTACTCCCTCTCTCACCTTCCAGTTTTCACTTTTTACTGCCCTTTTCTATTGAAATCATGCAAGCATTACGTTGCTAATAATTTAAATCACTTAAATAACTAGGACTTCATTAAATGAAAAAAGTAAACATTCACAAGCCTATAAACTGGCAGAAGGAAGTCTAAGAAGATAAATTTTGTCACTCATATGTTGATTGAAACTGCAGCAATAGATACTATAATTTCCACAGAAATTACATATGCCAAAGAGGGAGGAAAAAACTCCAGCAACCCTGATATATATTTCCAAAATATCACATTATACTTTTAAGAAAAAACTAAAAATATATATTTAGTTATTCAAATTAAATTTATTCAAATTTAATGTAATTGCATTAAATTAAATTGTTTTCAAAGATATTCTTTCTATAAGGCACTTGAACCAAGAAAGCCACCTGGTTTCATTTAAGGCTATTGGTAAGAATTTTCCGAAACAAGCAGAAACCTCTATAACTCAGACACTTGTGCAAAGGAATAAAGAAATAAAAACAGGGTCCCAGGTTTCAATGACTGCTAGAGGATTCTGCTTCCTGCCAGGGCCTGTAGTCAGGATCAGTTACTGTAACTAAGAAACCTCAGACTATTACTTGGTCCCCAGTGATAGATAGTACAACATGTGGCCTGGGCCCATCAGATAGCACAAACTTGGAGGGCTATTATCAAGGGGAGCAAAGCACCCCGTACCCTTCATCTCCGCTCACCCACCTTCCTACTCCCAAGAAAATACCAGGTGGTTTTGGGAACAAAGTAATTCTACATTAAAAAAACACACAACAGATGAGGCTGATATAGTTTAAACACTACCTCTCAAAAAAGATTATCTGCCCCAACACATTAAAAAAGAGAGAGAGAGAATCATAGAAAAACTTAAGTCAAAATCTGGAGTGAATTTCTATATAGATCATTTTCACCTTTCTCCTTTTCCACCATTAAAGATGTTGCAATGTTTTGCCACATGTCAAGGGATGAGACTTTCTGGTGGCTTGCTCTAAAATCTAGTTCATGGGGATTATCCAGATCTATTTATAAACCCCAGTGGATGCAAAATTACAAATATAAGTGCTCTTACCTAGAAAAAAAGAAGCCTTGGTTCTAGAATAACTGTAACATAGAAATGTCACTGTCCCTTCTCTATAACCCATAATGTGACTAAACTTCTGTCCTAGCTGAAGAATTGAGAGAAGGTGGGCTCAAACAGCCCACTATCACCTAGAGCTCTAGACCAAGATAGCTCAACCAGAATCTTAGTACATCCTAAAAACCAGACACAGACACTGAGCTCACAATAGCAGAAATAACACAAATCACGTTGAAAGCATGTTTTACAGAATAACAGGGGAGAGCACACAAGCCCACATAAAACAGTTAAGTTCCTAACAAACCTTACGACAAACTTAAAAACTAGGCTTTTCTTGTTTATTGGTTTGTTGAACAGGGTTTGAGGGCAAGTAAGAGAGAAGGCACGGGCATGGAATAACACTGAATTTTTTTTTATTGCTATTGTTATTGCCCTGGGCATAAAGCATCGTGGTTTAAAGAAACATGCTCCTCTTTTTATCTTTGCTACTTACATTCTCTCTCCTCCACTGAGAAATACTTAACTACACTGGTATCACTCACAGGGCCAGTGCCATCAAAGACACCACCAGCCTGAAGTTAAGGAATGATGCTGAAGGAGAAAGGAGGAAAGGCTCAAACCACCTTTCATCTGAGTTTGCCTTTACCATGAGCCATTTTTAAAACCAATACCCCACAAAGATAAAAAAGATGGTATTTCAGAATTATGTGGTGCCTTCTCCATCTACCTTCCCAACTCCAGAGAGAAGTTTTCATCCATCCATTTTACAGACTGAGAAGCTAAATCCCATTCATGACTTGCTGTTAGTAGATATGAAGTAGGAAGAAAAGGTTCTCATCCATTTTTATACAGAAAGCTTCTGCTATAAAAATTTCTTGAATGAACATAGGAACAAATTGCCCATTACTCCATGACTGGGGAGTTCAGACACTTAACTGATTCTGTTTAACTTACACAGAGAATATGTCAAAAGTTAGAGGAACAACAACTCCCCTCCTAGGTATATGCCCAAAGAAACTGAAAGCCAGGACAAAAATCGGTATTTGTACACCAATACTAATTGCAGTATTACTCTCAAAAGCCACAAAGTGTAACAACTCAAGTGCCTCTCAACAGATGGATTGAAAAAGAATGTGGCAAATATATACAATGGAATATAATTCAGCCATGAAAAAGGAAAATTGATACATGCTACGACATGAATGAATCTTGAAAACATTATGCTGTGATAGAAGCCAGAAATAAAAAGATAAACATAAATGTATGGTTCCACTTATAAGAAACTACCTAGAATAGGCAAATTCATAAAGACAGAAAGTAGAATAGAGGTTACTGGAGGCAGGGAGGAAGAGTGGGGAGTTACTGCTTAATGGGTACAGGGTTTCTTGAAGTGCTGAAAAAGCTCTGAAAATAGAAAGCAATGGTTATACACTGTGAATGTAATCAATGCCACTTAAAAATTATTTGAATATTTGTACACTTAAAATTATCTAAATATTCTTTGAAAAAATTAAAATAGAATTATCACATGATCCAGCAATTCTACCTCTGGGTGTATACTCAAAAGAACTGAAAGCAGAGACTTGAAGGTTGTTTACTTGTACACCCACGTCTATAGCAGCATTAGTCACAACAGCCAAAAGGTGGAGGCAACCCAAGTGTCCAACAGATGAATGGATAAACAAAAGGTGGTACAGCCATATAATGGAATATTATTCAGCCTTAAAGAGAAAGAAATTTCTGACACATGCTGCAACAAGGGTGAACCTGGAGGACATTACACTGAATGAAATAAGCTAGTCACAAAAGAACAAATACTGTATGATTTCACCTACATGAAGTTACCTACAAAAGTCAAATTTATAGAGGCAGAAAATGGAACAGGGGTTGCCAGGGGCTGGGGGAGTGGGGAGTCATTGTTTAACAGATACAGATTTTCAGTTTTGCAGCATAAAAACAATTCTGTGATGGTAGCACAACAGTGTAAATATTCTTAATGCTGCTGAACTGTACACCTAAAAATGGGTAAGATAGTAAATTTTTGTTTTGTATATTATATAATTTTAAAAAATTAAAAAATATCCAAAACCAAGGAATTGTACACTTTAAATGGGTGAATTAGATGATATGTAAATTATATCTCAATAAAGCTGTTAATAAAACAACTGGAGGAGGAAGGGACAGCATTCTCTGGCTACCTACAAGCTATCACTCAGCTGCGAGGCAGGCTGTCCCTCTCATCCACTTCTGGGTGCTTCATCTCTCCCCCGCCTCCTCCACCATCCCACCCTCGGCCAATTCCTAACCCAAGGCCACACAGAGTAAGTGGGAAAAGAAGCACCATGACCTTTTCCTCTCCCCACAATGTCTTCACTTATTTTTTGTCGCCTGGCACACAGAAGACACATGAGAAATGGCTTATCAATTGAGTGAGTGAGCGGAGAAACTCAGCTCTTAAGAAAAATCGTAATTGCATTCAACCACTTATTAAAGTTGCCATTGGCACTCTGATGGAAGTTTCAAAGGATACAACATTAAATACTGCTTGACCATGAGAAGGCAGGGTTCTCTGGAAAAGACAATGATGGGGAACATAGAAAGCAGCAAGAAAAAAAGACCACATATGAGATGGATTAACTCCATAAAAGAAGCCATAGGCATGAAGCTACAGGAGCAGAGCAGATTCTGAGGACAGGACCCTGGCTATCACTTCATAGGGTCAGTAGGAGTGTGAGTCGACTCAATGGCACATAACATACACATAAGTACACAAAATCAAGGAAAAGTGAAAAAAGACCTAAAAGTACAGAGAAGTCAAGGGATTTCAGAGCAGAGAAGAAATCCTATCTAGTTGGCTTTTTCTGTGTGCTTTTAGAAAGATGATCAATAATAATCTGCCTTAATGTAAACAACCAGGGTATCTGGGTAAAGGGTATGTGAGACTTCCTGGTTCTATAGCATTTTTATGTAAGTTTAAAATTCAATAAACCCCCCCCCCACAAAAAAAATAATAGGAAAAAATATTAAGTTGTCCTCTGTGTAGAATTCCTTCCATTGAAGACCAAAATTAAAGGAGCTTCCTGGAAACTTTCAAAAGCAAAACCTTTGTCCCATGTAGAAAGAAGTGGGAAAGGGAGTCTCCCTATGAGAAATCCAAAAGGAAATAGGGAGACCCTGTGGGAATAGGAGATGGGATGTTGGATGGGGCTGGGATGTTCTAGTGAATAAAAGAAAGCGATTGCAAGACAATGCTGCATTTGGTACAAGAAAGCCAACTGGGCTTCTGTCTAGAGAAATAAATGGGAGGGATTCGAAGGGAAGGGCAGCCTGGCAAGCACTGTGTCAACTGTGGTCATTCAAAAACAAAGGGCAGGGCAGGAAAAGAGGCACAAGAAATTTGGATTGGGTTTTAATGGAAAACTATACGCAATTATATGGGACATAAACTATGTAATTAATTACTATTTTGCACAGAGTCAACTTTTCTCTAGGCTTGTAACAGGAGAAGCCTGCACAGCCCCTCTCCAGCCTTAAATGAAGACAAATAACAGATACGGGGAGGACAGGACAGCTCCTAGAAGTTTACAGCAGCGAGACCCAGGATCTAAGGCCTATTATAAATTCCTAGCCCAAAGTATCTGGGCTTTTTCTGAAATACGCAAAGCTTTCCAAAAGCACCGGCAGAAGCAAATATCAGTTGCACTAGCATTATAGGGACATGGAATTTTAATAACAAAAGTGCCTTTGTGGCTGAATGAAACAGAACCTAGTCTGGTTATTGTATTCCACACTAAATGCTTTGAAGATGACAATTTCAAATTCCTATGGTCTTCTTCCAATTTAGTGAGCACAATGTCTACCTGAATTTTTTTTTTCTGATAAAAAGCACTAAATATATTTTGCAGTGATTTTTAGAATATACCTGTAAAAACTACTTCTGAAAATGCAGTTTTAAGTTCTGTTTTGAAACACAGACTAATGACAGGCAATTCAGCTTCCCTGGGCATCCAATCATTTTTTTTTTTTTTTTGAGTGTTTTGGAACATTAAAGGATGCTGAAGTTGTTTTTGAGCTTGTCTTTTAAAGCAACAAATTTTAATTGAAAGCATTACCAAAGGGAGACTTAAATACTAAACATTCAAAGTATTATGAGGATATGTTAACATGGTTATAAAGAATAACTAATATTTTGCACATTAACTTTGGGGGGAAAAAAGATGTTATGTCTGTAATGATTCAACTAGGTGTGGTCCAGCTTCGCCCTGAGTAAAACCAGCTCCTAACCGTCCAGAACAAAGAAATGAACAATCCATAAGTCATTTCTGAATGGGGTTATGTTTTGGGGCAACAAATGTTCCTCCTCTCCCCAAATGTGTTTTACTAAGTTAAAATAAATTCCGCAGAGTGAATATCTGTTGAGGCGGCCACCCAGCACTTCCCTTTTCTCCGTAAGACATCTTTTTTCTAAGATGTCCCTTTTTCCCTGCCCCCGCTTCACGGCAACAGGATTCGCTCATGCCAGCACAGGCTGAAAGGCTGCCCAAGCTGGTTCTTCTCTGGGGCCAAAAGGCAATGCCTTGCTCTCCTCACAGAAGGTAGCGGCCCTGTGGAGCCATAGGCACAACAGCTGAGCTCCTAAAAGCCACATCCTACAATGATTGATGGTCCCAGCCACAGTGGAGGATTCTAGGGGTGGATATCAGACCCAATCCAGATCCCCTCCATGAGGTTTAGAGCTGGGCCTAAAGAGAGAAGGACCAATCACTTGCCAGATAGCTGGACCCTCAGAGAGCCATTTCCCACTAAGTAGACTAGGAGCAAAGAAAGGGAATCTCCAAGTAAAAAAGGACCCAAAAACTTACAAAAGCAGCAGAGATAAGGGAGATTTTTGGAGGATAGAAAACCCTTTGACATGCCCAGTTACATCCTTGCCCTTGAGCTCTGGGAGAAACCCTGCGTCCAACCAAGAATCCAAATTAATACATAGAATTCCTAGCATATACACCAAATAACTGTTCTCAAACTATTAGGAGTTAACATATCGTACCTAAAATCTTGTAACACAAAATAACTAAGCATGGAACAGAAATAAAAACGATATTTTTAAATCCTAATTTTTAAACAATTACTCTGCCGTTCAGGTAGGGGAAGTCTTGGCTGAGCCAGATGACTGAGCCTTCATTTCACCTCTGATTTCTTTACCAAGTCACTGAATCAGGGACAGTTTTGGAGTTAGGGTACTTCCACACCTTGACGTTGCACAATATTCTCAAAATAAAAGAATAATATTTATTTGAACACCTAAACGTTTCCATAACACAAATGTGCTGTGTTTAGTAAAGAAAACATTAACTGTAACTTATAAAATAAAGGTTAAAAGTGCGTATTATAAATTCATAAGTAGAACAGCTTCAAAGCTCTTTGAAACAATAACTGCCCCCTCCTTAAAGAACAGCAGTTTCAAAAACATAGATAAGCAGACCTGGAGTTCCCAGCTGGCTCACAACAGACTAAAGACCAGCAGACACACTGCTTACACAGTAAACTAATCAACACACATTTAACTGAGTTTAAAGATACTGTCATTCACGTTGATTTTTCTTATACAGATAACACACTGGAACTCTGTCATGTTGAAAACTGACGAGACTTAGATTTATAATTCTAAGAGAATTGTGTAACTGTTATTAGACAACATTTCAAAAGGCAAAAGAATGTACCAAAACCAGGAGTGGGGTGGAGGTGGCTATTACTTCCAAGTATTTACACAAGGTTCTTCTCAAAACTGCATGACCAACAAACCAAGAAAACTATGAAATGTCCCAACTCAAAAACCCCGGGCCTCTGCGATTCAGATCCGCAGCACAGCAGTACATGATATCCTGACACAGTGCAAGGGGGGCAGGGAGCAGAGCGCTGGGCTCTACTAGACCAAGTGAAGAATGAGACGGGACATCTGCTTGTTTCAGGGACCACGGGACCCTCTGCCCTAATGCTGTATCTGCCCACCACCATCCTATGTGTTCCATAGGCCTGGGCCACTCACCAAGGGTTCTCCACCATGTACCCTGGTCACTCACCCAGCAAAGACAGTAAAATAGCTTACTGTGCCCTGAGGTCACACCATGGAGAAGGGAGAGCCCAGAAGAACATGCTGGCTGATGTTCCATTATCAGCATGAGGACTCCACGCCATGGAGGAACCCAGAGCCACACATGGCAGCCACACACCAGCCCTAATCTGGGGACAAGTCTTTATTGGTAAATCCAACACACACTTTGCATCTCTTACCTTTTGAAGCTTATGATACTCCTGGACACTTCTTAGCTTTGAAATACTCTTCCCTTAGCTTCCCTGACACCTCACTCTCCTGGATACTTTTCTCTCTCTGGTCTCAGGGCCCAGACTCCTGTAAGATCCCTCTTTCACTACTGGGCCTGTAAATGTTGATGGATCCACCTCTCATTTCCTCTTCACCCTCTCCATGGGACACCACACTCACTCCTATGGTTTTAAGGTACATCCACAGGAGGCCTCAGATTTTAGGTAGATCTACCATGACCAGCGATTCTGACTCATAGGTCTGAAATGAAGCCCCCAAATTTGCATTTTTAACAAGCCCCCTGAGGTTCTGAATTCCTGAACTCAGTATCAACTACCTACTCAAAACCTCCATGTGCCTCTTTCGGAGACATCTCAGTGGGTCCAGCTGGGGGCATGCTAAAGTCTCCTTTCTTCCCTTACCTGTTCACTCTTCCACCCATGGCTTAAGCAGGGCAGACAGGCATCATCCTTGATTCCTCCCTCCTGCATCTAATCAATCACTAATCCTATTGAGTTTTGCATTTTGAACTTGTCTACTTACTGTCATGACCACCAGTCTCTCACAGGTATTACTCAAACAGCCTCTTAAAGGGACCCCTGCCTCCAGTTTGCCCCTTCTAAGTCACTCTCCTGACTGCGGCCAGAATGATCTTCCAAAAACAAAAATCCAACCATGTCCCCATCCTGCTTAAAATCTAAACCATGCTCAGTATAAGTTCACACGTTTTTTTAATGTTTTACTGAAATATAATTCATAGGCCACAAAATCCACTCATTTAAAGTATACAATTCAGTGATTTTATATATCCACAGGATTGTGCAAACTATCACAATAACCTAATTTACATCACTCAAAAAAAAAAAAAAAGCCCATACTCATTCACAATCACTCTTAATGCTCTCAGTCTCTGGCCACCACTAATCTACTTTTGGTCCCTGTGGATTTTCCTATTCTGGACATTTCAATACCTGCAATTAAACAATATGTGGCCTTTTATGTCTGGCTTCTTCCACTTAGCACGTTTTCAAGGTTTAGCTATGTTGTGGGATGTATCAGTACTTCACTCCTTTTTATGGCTCAATAATATTCCGTTTTATAGATATACTATATTTTGCTTATCCATTCACCAGTTGTAGACATTTAGGTTCTCTACTTTTTGGCTATTACCCGTAATGATTCTGTGAACATCTGCTGTGATGGTTAACTTTATATGTCAACTTGACTGGATCACGGGCGCCCAGATATTTGGCTAAATATTATTTCTGGGTAAGTCTGTGAGGGGTTTCTGGATGAAAGTAGCATTTGATTCAGTGACCTCAATAAAGTAGCTTTCCCACCCCAATGTGGGTGGGCATCATCTGATTCATTTAGGGATTAACAGGACAAAAAGGCAGAGGAAGGAAGAATTCGGCATTCCTGCCAGATTGCTTGAGTTGGGACAATGATCTTCTCCTGCCTTCGGTGTTTCTGCTTCTCAGGGCTTCAGACTTGGACTGAATTATACCATGACTTTCCTAGGTCTCCAGCTTACAGAAAGCAGATTATGGGATTTCTCAGCCTCCATAATTGTGTGAGCCAATTCTTAATAATAAATATTATCCTATACATACTCTATTGGTTCTACTTCTCTAGAAAATCCTGATCAATACAATCATGTACAAGTTTTTGTGTGAACATATATTCTCAGTTCTCTTAGATATATACCTAGGAGTGGGACTGCTGGATCATGGACTATATTTAGCTTTTTGAAGAACTGCCAACTGTTTTTTCCAAGTGTCTGCAACATTTTACATTCCCAACAGCAATGTATGAGGGCTCAAATCTCTCCACATCCTTACCAACATGACAATAACAGATAAAAGTTATTGCCTGTCTTTATACTGCCGCCACCCTAGTGGGTGTGAAGTGGTACCTCAGTGTGGTTTTGGATTACACTTCCCTGATGACTAACGATGTTGAGCAGATCCACTTGTATATTTTCTTTAAAGAAATGTTTGTTTAGATTCTTTGCTTATTTTTAAACAGCTGCCTTTTTAAGTTGTAACAGTTCTTTATACAATCTGGACGCAAGTTCCTCATGAGTTATATGACTTGCAAATCTTTTCTCCCATTCTGTGGCTTTTCTTTTCACTTTCTCCATAGTATTCTTTGAAATACAAATTTTCATTTTGTTAATATCGAATTTATCTACCTCTTCTTTTGTTGCTTGTGCTTTTGGTGTCATAGCTAAGAAACCATGACCTGATCCAAGGTCATGAAGATTCATACCTACATTCTTTTTCAAAGAGTTTTATAGTTTTAGGTCTTACATTTAGGTCTATGATCAACTGTGAACTAGTTTTTACATACGGTGTGATGCAAGGGTCCAACCTCACTCTTGCATACAGATATATAGTTGTCCCAGTACTATCTGTCGAAAAGACTATTCTATATCTATTGAATGGTCTTGGCACTTGTTGAAAATCAACTGATTATAAATGTGTGGATTTATTTCTAGACTCTCAAGTCTAGTCCACTGATATATATGCCTATCCTTATGCCAGTACAATATTATTGTGATTACTATAGCTCTGTAGTAAGTTTTGAAATCAGGAAATTTAAGTCCTCTAACTTTTTTCTTTTTTTGAACACGGTTTTTGCTGTTCTGGGTTCCTTGCATGTTCATATGAATTTTAAGATCAGCATATCAGTCAGTATCAGCAAAAAAGTCAGGTACGATTTTGATAGAAACTGAGTTGAATCTGTAGATAAATTTGGGAATAGTGCCATCTTAACAATATTAAGTCCTCCAACCCATGAATGTCGAATGTTCTCCACTCATTAGTATTCTTTAATTTCTTTTAACAAAGTTTTGATATACGTCTTGTACTGCTTTTGTTAAATTTAGTCCTAAGTATTTTACTCTTTTTGATGATATTGTAAATGCAACTGTTCTTAGTTTCATCTTTGGTTTGTTCATTGCTAGTATACAGAAATACGATTAATTTTTATATTTTGATCTCCTGTCCTGCATCTTTGAACTCCTAAGTTCACATTTCTTAACAGGCCCTGGAAGGCCTTTCATGTTGGGCCCCAGCTTACCTCTTTAGAATTCTCTCATCACTCCTACCTGCAGCTACAAGCATTGGCCATATTATAGACCAGCTTTTAGTTCTTGGATGATTCCACGCTTCTTTCTCTCCTCCAGGCCTTGCACTTGCTGTTCCCTGTGGCTAAAATAGAATATTTCCCTTTATCTGGTCATTTCTTCTTATGCTTCAGGTCTCAGCCTGAAGATGTCACTCCCTCTAATCCAGGGCAGGTGCCTCTCCCATGTTATCACAAGACACCCCACAAGTCTCTTTTTGGAGCTCTAATCCCACTATATTAAAACTGTTTGATTACCTACTTACGTTCTGATCGGACTGGAAGGTCTGTGACGTCAAGGACTGTGTCTGTCCAATTTACAGTTCTATCACTAGGTTCTGGCCCAGTGGCGGTGTGTAACAGTACTCAATGAATATTTGTTAATTAAAAAGCTACCAAAATCAACAGATTTTCCAGTTCAAGCCTCTACACTTTCAATTTTATGTTAATCTCATATTACCTACAAGAAAATGGTTACTGAATTTGATGATAAATATGTTTTCACACATAAAAGAAGCCCAAGACAATTTCATCTGATGCCTCATAAGGAACTCTCTCACTATCTTCATAAGTTAAACTGACTGAAAATACGGCCTCTGACAGCTGCGCTGTAATGTTTACTGCTATAAAACAGTGGAATGAAGCTTCCTCATTCCACAGAACACCTAAGCATTTGTCAAGACAGTAAGATGTAGAGGAAATGGGAAAGTCATGAAGACAATGAAGTATGACAAAAGCCATTTGTATATTTCTTCCTCCTACCCCCCAATTATTTTACTCTTCCACATCTTCTTTTATATTTTCTTTCTCCCTTACAGCCACAGTTTTCAAAGATTCTTCACACACAACACTCACTCACTCATAGATTTAAATCTGTCTCTTTAGAGACTCCCTTTGCCTAGCACTCCTTCTCCTTAACTGACAAGATGTGAAATACAGTCAGTTAATTGGCTTTTCAACTTATCATTACATCAAACTTGGAATGGTCAAATCTAGACCTGTGGCAGACTGGGGAGGCCAGCCTTGAAATGTATAAAGTCACAACTGAAGTTATGGTATACAAGCAAGACCATCTCCCTGGGGGTCCCAGGGAGATCCTCCCTGACCCTGACCCTGACCCCACCCCCAGTGCTCCCAGAAGACCCTGATTTTCCCTCCAACTCTGATTTTCCACTTCCATGTCTTTCCAATCCATTCCTATACTGTTCAGTTGCCTTAATGCCTTTTTCAATTTTCCTATAATAAACATGTATTAGTCTTGTAATTTAAAAAAAAGTTAGTTCTTTTTAAAAGTACCAAAGAATGGTTCCCCAAGAACATATGACAAGCTATCTTCTTATAAATATAATTCAGCAAGAATTTGCCATTTCAAGTGATTTTTAAACTTAAAAATAAATAAAACTTGAATAGAGTTTACATTTACTTTTACAGTTCATTGCCCAGTCCCAGGCAAACTTAGAATGACCTCATGGGAAAGAAAAAACTTTCGTTTTTCTAATGTGTCATGTGCTATACTTCTCTGAATCTGACAAGTTTTTAAATTACAAAGCATACACTTATAAGCCTCTTATTAAGCCCAATAAATAAAGGGAAATCCATTTGGACTTGGCCTACAGAGTGATTGATTTCCTTCCCATTTCCTCATATTCCTTAAAGACACGGAAAAAATGAGGTGCATTTGTCTGCATTCACTCCCCCAAGCCTACTCCAACAGGATATCTCCATCCGCTGCTTGCTTTTTGTTCACTGCTCGTAACAGGAAAACTCTCTTTCCTGCTTTCTCAATACCGAATGGGTTAGTCCTGAGAGGGAAAACATCCCCTCAGAATCCACCCCAAGGGTACATAGAAGGCAAGAGAAACAAAAGCTGGTCCATTCTTTCCTCAAATATTTCTTTGGCAGGCAGCCAAGAAACGCGCCCGTTCAGTGGTTTAATATCCTGCTGCTTTGAAGGGAAAGATAGAATTATGAAGTTGCCAGCCCAGGATCCCAGAATCTGCTCTGCTGGTGCTAGTATTTGCTGAGAATCCATCTGGGCATCACCTTTCACAAAAAGAAAGACCAGCCATGGTCCGGCAAGCGGTAGAATTAGGAAAAGTCCAACAGAAAGGTGCATGGCTTAGAAATCAAGAAGTCCAGGAAAACTATATACAGAGGGAATCATTCTTTGTGTTAAAAAAATTTTAAGGAAGCTTTTGGGAAGCAAAAGAATCACCATTAAGCTTTTGCAATATGTCTAGGCAGAGTCGAAGTAGGAAGGAGCCAGGGCAAATAAAAGATAAAAAGCAAGCTGAAGGCACACAAAGATGTGATACCCTATTCACGTCTAGGGAACCAAAACAACACTGCTGGCCAGATGGTCCAACAGCCCCACCCAGACCATGGGGAACCCCTTGCACCGCAGAAGGCCCTGTCAGCAGGGCAATACAGTCCTTTCCCCTTATCCACAGTTTGGCTTTCTTTCCACAGTTTTAGTTACCCGCGATAAATCGAGGTCCAAAAATGTTGAATGGAAAATTCCAGAAGTAAACAATTCGTAAGTTTTAAATTGTGCAACATTCTGAGTAGTGTGATGAAATCTCACTCCATCCTGCTTGGGACAAAAATTATCCCTTTGTCCAAGGTATCCATGTTGTACAGGCTACCAGCCCATGAGTCACTTACCAGCTCACTCAGTTATCAGATCAACTGTAGTGGTATCGCAGCTTGTATTCAAGTAATCCTTATTTTACTTAATAATGGCCAAAAAGCACAATAGTAATGCCTGCAATTTAGATATGCCACAAAAAAGCCATAAAGTGCTTCCTTTAAGTAAAAGGTATGTATAAGAAAAAAAAAACACATAGAATATACAGGGTTTGGTACTACCCACGGTTTCAGGCATCCACAGGTCTTGGAACGTATCCTCCTTGGATAACAGGGAACTACTACATACACATCCCTACCAAGCACTGGGGCTGGGCCTCACCTGGGTGTGGGCACCAGGTATCCCAACATTGTCCTTTACCAGCAACTCCCTCAAGTCACAAGACTCCATCTCACTAGGGTACCCTTTCCCTCAGATGCTAAGATGAGTAGTACCTACTCCCAGCCTGTGCACTCCTATTCCTGCTGCCCAAACCAACCACTTAGAATAATGCATCCTCAACTACCATCTCCCCTAACCTACAACAGGCCTTTTCAAACTACTTGTGGTGAACGTACACTTCTTTACCCAATCCATTGAGGACTAATACTTTTATAAAATACAAAATAATAATAATAATAACAACAATTAATACATAAAACAAAAACATGAAAAATGTCCCAAATTTTTATTAGATTCAACAGACTTCAAGTTGCCCTCTCAACTTGTTAAAGGTTTCTAAGTATTTGTTCTCAGTTTCTGCACATTTCTCATCATAAGTCAGTTATGAACAGTTCACAGACAAAACTCCTGTCCATGGATTTCACACTGTGTAGCACTGCCTTTCAGCAAGAAATGGAGGCTCAATACCTTCATGTATTCATTTCCTACCATGATTCTCTATTCTGAAGTTCCATTAAGACCTATAGATCGTCCATTGGGGTCATTCTCATTCATCCTCATCCTTTTTCTCTCATCATATCCCTTCACCAACTGGCTTTCTCCTGACCCTCACAAATATTTTAGTCAAAGCTGGAAATAAAGACATGAGGATGAGTCACTGAAATGGAAGTAGCAGCTAAACTCTCTGGAAGGTGGAAAGAGGAAAGCATCGGGTCCTCATTCTTCTGGGATATGGCTATAGTAAGAAGCTGAATGGGAAAACAGAAAAGACATTGAAAAAACAGTTATCATAATTACCACTGCCACTGTACAGATTAATAACCAAGTAATAATAACAGTATTTGGATATCAAAGGAAGATACAATTTCAAAGAAGAGAGATCTACAGTAACAGGAAGCAAAGAAATCCAAGAAGAGGAAAACTGAGAACACTTTTCTATCTATAATTTATCAACCCATTCAGCAACTTAGCATGTACTTGGAAATGTTAAAGAAGCTCACACCCAAAAGGCACAAGGGCCCTTGGTGTACAAAGCAGTCACATTTATTTTCTTACCTAAAACAAGTAAACTATAGAAATGTGCACAAGAAGGGTAACAAAATTACCTTTCTTGTCCCTAATTGTTTATGTACCTACCACTTTTAAAGCCCTCTTTAATTTTTCCCTTAAAAAGGAGAGAAAGGTCATTCTGAAAAACTGAACGTCAGCCCTGAAGACACCATGGGTAAGAAAGCATTGGATCCGGGCCTCATGGTTAAGCACACACTGATTATGACTATTTTAAAGAGGACTAGATAGATAGTTTTACAACTGTCTGCTTTATCCTAAACACTAATAAATGAAGGTCCCTACATCTCACTGCTAATTCCTTTCTCTGGTAGTGTTTATAATGAGAGATGAGATTCTCATCTGTCTGCAATAGTTTATTTGAAAGCGGAGACCAGATAAATTTACACTCCCCTCAAGGCCTGGTAACAGGGGTAGGTTTTCTCAGATTTCTGCATCACCACCTTCTAGGTCTCGCAGGGCTGAAACCTAAGGCAATATTTAATACCTCCAGCTTCTCAATCTCACCTAGCCAAGGAACACCAAGCTCAACCTGGTGTGAGAGGAGGGATGATTATGGATAAATATTTGTCAAATAAATAACCTAATTTACAGGTTCAAATACCCGTACACTTTATCCCAAAATACATCTTAAGCATAAATTTTTTACTTTATGCCCTCCTTATTACCTCTTGCCTCAATTATGGCAAAAATTTCCTAAGTAATATCTAACCCCCTGCTCTCTGCCTCCATTCAGGCCTCAGTCACTAGGATCCAATGACGCAGTCACCATATTCCCCCAACAAAGCTCTGATCTAGGTGCTTTCCAGCTCAAAAACCAACAACGAAGAATAAAATAAACACTCCACAACCTGGCCCTTGTCCATCCTACCCTTCTGTGGGTGACCCAGACCTATGTACCCCTAACTCTCCCTACACTTCACCAGACTCAACCACTCACTGTTCCCCCAGATACACCCCATGATTTCCTTCTTCAGGGCCTTCACTCATGTGGATCCCTCATACACTGTTATTTCTCAAGTCTGCTTTCAGCTCAACATGTCATCTCCTTCATTAAGTTTTTTCTGATTTCTTGGACTTGAGGTACTCTCTCCTCAAGTTCCTTTAACATTTTATTTATAACTCCCCAATGACAGTCTTCTACTTAAATGTGAGTAAAGTTTATTTTACAACCTTCTCTCTTCCGTTAGTCTGTCTGCACTGTAAGACAGGATGTCTTACTCATCCTGGTTCCCCAAAACACCTAGTACAGTGCTTGGCACATGCAGGAATCCAACAAATGTGTTGAATTAATTTGGTACACGTGTGAAATTAAAAATCTATCTATTCAGATATACATGGAAACATTATAGATGTGACAGCATTTAATACATATGAGCTTGAATATTTGTCAATTAAATACTTGCTGTTTCTTTTCCCAAGGGATTGTTAAAATGATTCACACACATCCTTAATGGCAGAAAGTTAAAAAATAAAAATAAAAAAAATTAAGCCTAAACCACGTACATGCACCTATACATAAGAACCAATTTTAGTATTTACAAATATTTCTTGGCATTTGAAAAGTGGTGCTTTTCTAGAAATAATGACCAGTACCTTAGTTATGCTATCATTAGCCTAACTGCAATCAGCAGGATGTCACCTTGCCTGCCCAAACCCCCATGCTAAGTATTCAGTGTTTTAAAATCACTTAAAAACCCAGGCAACAGTGCAATGTGTTCCATGGAGCTTAAAGTCACTGATGATTTTGCATTAAAAAAAAAAAAAAACACTTAATTTTCTTTTCAAGCACAGTTCTCACAATCAATTCTGATTATTTTTAATCTGGAGCTCCATAAAAATTGGTTTCACTTTCATTTCTGAGAAAAGCAGAGGTTTTACAGTTTTTGTAACCTCAAATACAGTACACGAAGAACTATAACAATATACACCATATTATTTAACATAAATTTAAAATACTCACATGATACTGTTATTTTAATATATGTTTCATATGTAACTTCTGGGATTAGTTAAGGACATAATTGAGATCCAAATTCCTGCAAATTTGAGGGTCTTTGCACCAGGGAACATATTCTAGATGCCAAGAGACACAAATCTCTTAAATGCCCAGTTTTCCTTAGTTAGCTTCAAAGTGAATTACATGTGTATAGCTAAAAATCTTAATTTTAGTACTGCTTAGGATAT
The DNA here is from genome assembly GCA_030015415.1 of Cynopterus sphinx. NCBI lineage: Eukaryota > Metazoa > Chordata > Mammalia > Chiroptera > Pteropodidae > Cynopterus > Cynopterus sphinx. The sequence continues at coordinate 36,239,020 of CM057381.1, forward strand.
GTAAGCTACATTACCATTTTTTAAAAAAAGCCTTCCCTTCCACCTTTCTAGCCTATTCTTTTGAGCTCTGACCCACAATTCTCATTGAGCTCATCACTGATGAGCTTCCTCTAACCCTACCCAATATCTTCATGAGAAAAACATTCTATCACTGTTCCTGCAATGAACATGCACACGGTTTCCTGGGTCTCATGAAAGCAGAGTAATAGATGTGGAAGTCTTGGCATGTTTCTACCTCCCAGAAAGCTGACTTCAGTCTCAGTACCTCCCTATGACCTTGATATGCACTGGTCACAACCTTCCTTCTTCCTTCAAGGATATGAAAGAGCCAAGAGACAGGGAACTCTCAAAGAAGAACACAAATCCAAAAGCCCCTGGGTCCCATCTATGATGCTTTTTTCTCTCTAGATTACATGCTTCTTGAGGACAAGATCTGTTTCTTCATCGAATATTTATCCTTTAAGTGTTTGAGCAAATGAATGACCAATGACAACTGGGAAGCTACTGAATACTGAAACATGAGAGCTTTAATATATTGTAATACCACTGTATTTTTATCCGCTAATGTCATCGTTAAAAACTCCAAAAAGTTCTCAAGATATGCTAAGATCCTGACAAAAAAAAAAATTACAAGATGACACTGAATCCTCAGGAGGCTCCAGGACAAAACGCCTGGTCTGATAATGTGGAAGAAGATCAAAGGGAAGCCTGCACCAGAGAAGGCTGAGCTCCATCTGGCCTCTGCCACTCCCATCCCAAAGGTCTATGACGATAGAAATGAGCTCCAGGGCTGCACCAGGCCAGGCTTTAAACCAAAGGATTTGGTCAGAAAGAAGTAGCTTAAATACACTCTGGCTGGTCAGTGCCTCCCCCATTGTACAGGTGACAGAGCGTAGGCACCAGGCCAAGACCACAGAGGAGTAGGCATCAGAGGAAGAACCTAATTCTCCAGACAGGAAATATACTTACTGTTCACTGTAATATGATAGGAGGTTGTACAGTTGGACTAGTTTGGGACTTATTTTCCAGAATGGAGGATATCCAAGAAACCAAGACTCCATATTGTGAAGAAAAAACTCAGCCTTCTTTTCAACAATTTCTGATAACTGAAGCCATGGAAAAGATATCTGTGATCATTTCAAATTCTAGAAGCTATTCTGAAACCCCTTTCCACAAATGGAGCTCTCCATAATATGTACTAAAGGAGCCTACCCCAACCCCCAGAGCCTATAATCCTCAACCTCTTCCTCTCCAGTTTCCAGACCATGATATGTTATAAAATATGGCTGTTTCCAATTTAAGAAACAATCATCTACTATCTATCCCGCCTCTCTCATGCTACCCTCTTACACATTATGGAAATCTCAACACCCATATGTTTACTCAAGTCTGCCCAATATATTAACCCTTCCAGGAGAAACTAACACTGTATCAGGAATCTTTGGGCCTCTCAGTTTTAAGCATTTTTAAGTTCTTGAAAACCTTGATATATTAATTGGGCTTTCATAAAATCACCTCCAAAAAAGTCAGTAAAGCACAAGTGCATTCTTCAGTTGAAAGGGGGAAAAAAAACATATAACAGCAGTTACTTCTGATCATCTAGAAAAAAAAAAGACTAGCATTCCCTCAAAAGATTTTATTAAAGAATAAAGAAAACACAAATGGATAAATGAACATCTTAAAAGCCTGGGGAGAACAGACGTTAACCTAAAAGATTAAATATCTTGTAAATTCTAGCTAGTGTAATAGCTTATAAATGAATCTAATATGCTATAAATATTATGGCATCTCTGCTATCACCATAGGAACTCTGTTTTCTACTTAAGAAAACAGCAATATGTTAGAATGACAGATTAAATAAATTTTCTAAACAACCTTAGAAATACAACTCTTTCTATAATAATACAATTTTAACCAAACTGCCATTTACAGCTGAATATTTATTTTAGTGAAGGCAAAGCAGCCTGCAAGGTAAAATGACCTAGACTAACAGAGTTTATTCTACATCAAAGAATTTTAGGTTAATGGGCCCAGGGAGGCTTTTGTTTTTCCCTCCAGCCACATAATTATTTTAACCAAAGTATACGTAAAACCATGATCTTCCACCCTTTAAATAAGCTACTAGACTACCAAAATAATTTTTCCTTTTTAAATAAGTTTCTATTGAAATCTTTTTCAGAAAATCCTGTAATTCTTGCTTTTTTATTTCTTTTTCTTTTCTCTCCTAATACCCCTTAAACAGAAATGTAGACATTCTTTTCTTAGCTTTTGGAAAAATGAATGTCAATTTCACCTGCAAACTGGCCCAGGACTAATGAAACATACAAGCAGGGTGGAGATAAAATGCGGCAAGTAGATGTTTCATATTCTGATATTACCTGATTACCATGGCCTATAAAAATACTTGATGAAATGCAAATGTAAACAAAGTAAATTCTATAATTTCCTGTGGTCAGTGGGAAATAAGTTGGACCAGCAGTCAATAATTGCTCATCTGTTAGCAATACTAACGACAGTATGACCACAATTTATTTAACCATAGTGGACCTTAACTTCCTCATCTGTAAAAGAAGCTGGACCAGATGACTTCTAAAGATATCTTTCACCTCCAAAACAGTATGATTTCATTTTCATGTCATGAATTTCTATCGTCCCAGAGAATTCATGGTACTTTCCACAAAAGTGTTTAATGACTCAAGTTAATTTAAAAGTTTCCAAGAACTCAAAACTTAAAATTATTCTTTTAGACAGTTCCTGCCATCAGATCAGGGAAAAAAAAAAAATTAAATATTAGCTAGGTGACCTTAAGCAAATTGAAAACCAGAAAAAAAAATTTGACTAAATTTTCCAGAGGCTCAAACAAGATGATATATTTTGAAAGAATTTTATAAAACTGAAATGCAAAGTTTCATAATTTCACATGGGTGTCCTTCCTCTAGTAGCATTTAATGCAGGGCTCCTAACTAATCAGCACTACTTTTGCTATCAAGATGCATGTGTATATCTCACTTCAGGAACATATTTTACATTAAGATGCACACCTGTACAAGTATAATTTTCAAAGAGTACTAATTTGAATAAGTTTTATGCAAAAATTCCCTCCTGCATTGTTTTCTTTTTCTTGATAGATTATTATCCATTCTCTTATTTTGAAAGTAAAACAATTAGGAAATATAAAGAATATATAAGGAACAAATCATGTACCCACCTTTTCATGTATTTCCTTCCAATATTTTCTTACACACATTATTTTTTACACAATTGTGATCACACATATTTCCATATATGGTCTTTTTCACCCAACATTATAATTTTCCCATCTCATAAATTCTCCAGAAGCAGCACTTTTAAGAATTATATAACATTTCTTTAGGTTGCCCCCATAAATAACCAAAGCTGGCACTTATTGGGTATTTACTGTGTGCTAGCCCCTATTCTAAGTGCTTTATGTGCTTTTGCTCACTTAATCATCACAAAGATCTATGGGCTAAGTGCTATTATCCTGTCCATTCTTAAAATGAAGAGCCTTTTCAGAAGTGCTAGGTTTGGAACCTCCTGAGAGTAAGTTCTTATCCACCATATCCTGATGCCATCCATAGCAAGAAAAATCTCCCTTTAAACAGAAACTTGGTTTTATTACCATATTTTCTATGTTCTAGAATTCAGGGCTTAAACATCTGATATTTCACTTATTCCTAAAATAAAAGAGAATTGTTTATTATAGCATCTATAAAATCATAAAAGTTTTTCCATGAACAAAATACTGCTTATACTTTTTTAAAATAAAGTAAATCATTCTGTATATACTGTTTATAATCTCTTTACTTTAGCATGGTAAACATCTTCCCTTAGAACATTCCTATAACCACATAATAGTACATGTATTTTTTTATTAAGACAAAACATATGAAAATAGAGTAGGTGAATCTCGGACTAAGTACATAAGAGTTTGAGAATAAACTTCAAGCTGTCAAAGGAGACCCTGAGCAGTTCACAGATATCTGCTTTCAGATTCACTTTCAGATTAACATTCAATAAATGTTAATCTAAAATAAATAAATGGGCACGTCTCTAGCACATGCACTGACCCAGCCCAAGTAAGCATATGCATGCACTATCTTAATTGAATTATTCCTGCCAACTTCAAAGATGCAGAGGTGAGAGGGGACGAGGGGCGCAGAGAGATTCAAACAAACCTTTTGGCATTAGAAGTTCTGATCAGATAGTAAGCCTCCTTGTTACCATTTCGCTGATAAAAATTCAAGGAGTCCATTAGAGAAAAAGTGACAAAGATGTAAAAGAAGCAAACAACTTCACTATCCAAGTGCTTACCAATGGTTTGCAAAACTCATGGTTCACCTAAGTGAAAAGCAGTTCTGATCGTTTTTATTATTTGTACTTTTGTTTTCAGATAAATGAGTGACTAAATACCTAATACAAGACTTAGATCAGTGTATTCTTTTATACAAACTGGAGCTCTACAGAGTTGGTAAAAACGATGGTTCTTAAAAAGGAAATTAATCTTACTCGTATCAAAATGTGTGGCTGCTTTCAAAAACTTTGCAAAGATCATACAGATTTACAGACAACCCGACTAGCTTTCTCCACACTAAAGCAAACAGGGCCAGATCCAAAGTGATACATTCTTATGTGTGAGAATATCACTGCATTTATCAAGTGGCAATGAAAATTTAATGATGTAATGGAACTTGTACATTATGAAAATTAATCTTGCAGAGGGAGATAAGCTTGAATGAGTAAACAGAAATAGGTTCAGGGAGAGAAATTAGGGGCAATAGGGAATCGAAAAAGGATGAAAAAACAGACATGTAAAATGAAGAGTCTTCAGGATTCATCCATTCACCCAAAAAATATTTATGGAGCCAGACACTGAAATAACCATGGTGAACAAACAGTCCAGTGAGGGAAATAAACACTAAACAAATGTACACACAAATAAATACACAAACTGTGCTAAGTGGTACAAAGGAAAAGAACAAGCAGGGCCTGTTTCAGTCTGTATAGATAGGCAAGGCCAGGTAAGTACAGTATAGTTCCAAAGACCAGGGGGAGTGGCCTGACAGATGAGGCAGGCGATGAAGTGATTACTATCCCAGGCAGAGGTAAAAGCTTCTGCCAAAGTCCTGGGGTATGAGAGAGTCTGGCATCCGGAGAATGTTAAAGCTAGCCAGTGAGCAATGAGAAGATGGTGCCTGATAAGGAGAACACCTTACAGTCCAAGGGAAGATGCTTCTATTCCAAGGGCAGTGGGAAGCACTTGTGTGTTAAGGCTTCAAAACTGAAGCCTCAAAGGTAAGAGTAAGAATGGCAGCAGAGAGACCAGAGAAGCGGACCATACTCCCTACTAATACAGGGACCAGATAAGGACAGGAGACAGAAGAAAGGGAGGACAGGTTGCAGTAGTCATAAGTGCTGCTCACCAGTTTATCTCTCCTTCCAGGCATAAACAAGACTGTACCTTCCTGCCCTTTGGTCCTGGGTATGGTTATGAGACTTGCTTTAGCCAATGGAATATAAGCAAAAGTGAATAGAAGCTTAAGGACCTACTACATTCAAGATGGTGGCTGTCCCTTCAACCCAAGTCCCAGGACATGGACAACATGGTCCTCAGCCACCATCAATGGAGAGGAAGCATAGGGGAGAAATAAGCCTTTTTGTCCTGAGCCACTGAGATTTGGGTGTCATTAGCCAATACTGACTGACACAGAAATAGAACATAATAGATACAGTGATGATGGAATGAGGAAGGCAAAAGGAGATAACAAAAGAGACAAAGGAGAAATTAGAGATTTCAATGTCAGTAACCATGAAAACAATGAAAGAACGCAAAAAGGACAGCTGGTTTGTAATGAAAAGTGACACTTTATGTTTCATAGGGGCTGAATGTAAGGGACTGGGTAGGACAGCCAAGTACACATCAGGCAGGTTAGTGGAAAAACAGGTCTGCGGCAGGGGGAAAAAACAACTGAGATAAAGATTTGGAAACTGCAATGAGGGTGTGCAGCTCCCTTCAGAGTGAAGGAAGGAGATTAAATTCTATGAACCAATGGTGCAGAAGAAACCTTTTAGAAATTGCCCCTGGGTGGTGAGTGCAACAAAGGGACAGAGTGAAGAAAAAAGAGGAAGGAGAGGAGGAGGGGTGTAGAGGACCAAACAGTATCAAATGCTACAGACATTTTAAAGACAAATTAAAGAAGTGAGGACTGAGAAACCACCCCTTACGATGGACAGAAGCCAGGTTGTGGCATCACAAGCCAAAGTCACACAGTGGTTAGTAGCAAAGGGGTAATAAAACCCAGGCAGGTAGGTCCAAGCCCTGAACTTAACTTCAAGCTCCCCCACTTTTCAACATTGTAACAGAATTTTCTAGTCGTTATTTTTCTAAAATAAACGGAATCACAAATAGTTCACATTCCATATTTTTTAGACTACCATTAAGACTTTTAGATAGTCTGCAGTTGATCAGTATTTTACATTTTCTGCCCTTAACTGTCGGCACTGTGACTTCAGACACTTTATCCAGATTTCAGATTAGTCCTTAGGAGAAATTCCCACAAATGTTAAGTACAAGGCCAAGAATGGGAGCATGTTCAAGTTCTGGACACATACAGACCAACTGCAAAAATATATCATCCATGTTATAAAACACAGGAGACACAATACTCATAAAATACCATGTGCATGGGGTCCCTAGAGTTGTGGAATAGTGTATCCCTGCAAATAAGAGTGCCCGGTTCACCCACATTTGCAAACACCTTTTCTATCTTTTCAAATTTGCAAATTTATCAGGAAAAATAGCATCTTGTTTTAATTAACATTTCTTTACTTATTAGCAAGGCTGAACATTTTTTTCTGCTCTTTATTGATTAATTGTATTCCTTTGAAGAACTGCCTATTAATGTGCTTTCCCATTTTTTTACTGGAGTGTTTTTCTCCAATTGATTTATGAGAACTCTCAATATTTTAAGAAACTTAATGCCATGACCACTATGTAGAGCCTTCAGGATTCATTCATTCACCAAAAAAATACTTATTGAGCTAGACACTGAAGTAACCATGGTGAACAAACAGTCCAGTGAGGGAAATAAACACAAAACAAATGTACACACAAATACATAAATAAATGGTGCTAAGCGATACAAAGGAAAAAAACAGATAACTAGAACACAAATACTGTGTCTAAGCTTATTGTTTGACTTTTACATTATGGTACTTCTGACATACACAGCAGAGGTTTGTTTACATGGGAAGGCAGTAAGCAGAGTGATTAAGAACACATGATCTGAAGGCACAGTGCCTAGGTTCAAGACCCAGACTTCCAACTTAACAGCTGTGTGATCTTGAGGTGACTTACCCTTCCATGTTTAAAAGCCCTAACACAAATTCCAAAACTTAATAAGTGTCCAATAAATGCCAGTTCCAGATATATTTAGTCAAGATAATCAATGTTTCCCTTTATTAACATAATACAAGCTTACATTTGTTAAGTACTTACTACTAAGTACTTTACATGCATTACCTTATTTAACCTTTATTTTAAAAAACGCTCTAAGATAATATTACTTAACAATTCCAATTCTCAGATGAGCAACCTGAGACTCAGGTAAAGTAACTTGCTCAAAGGCCTCAGGTCGTCAGTGGCAAAGCCACGGCTGCCCTCCCAAACCTAGGCCAAACTGGTTTTTCCCTTTCGTTTCATGCTTTAAAAACCCCTCTTCACCCTTACGTGATTATTTACCCATGATTTATGCTGTTTCTTTTATTTATTTTATATGTAACTTATATTTAGTTACAATTTATTTTAGTATACGATATGAGATGGGGCTCCAACACTGTTTTTATGCAATACCATTTACTGAATGGTATGCCCACCACATCTGACTACTGTTCACATCATACCCTAAATGTTTACACACACAAAGGTTTCTGGGTTTTCTCTTCCATGCCATAGACCTTTCTTCTTGTCCTTGGTCCCGTATGACAAGAAACTATCACTTTTACTCCAGGATTACAGTTAGGGGAAGATCTAAGAAGCATATGTTCATAGGCTGGTTAGAACCTCTTTCCTAAAATAGGTTTCAAGAAGACAAGAAAAAAATCTTTTATGATGTGTTCTCAGCCAATCATTGAAACTGTTCCCAAAATTTGCAAATATATTTCTCAAAACTTCTCTTCTTTCCTTCTAAAACTTGTCCTTTTTCGCCCAAGCTGCTCTGCTCTTTCTTGGCCTACCTGGGCATTCTAAGTATTTGCTCAATCTCTCATTCCTTTCAGGAAAAACATCTCCCTTATATCTGCATCTTCCAGATCCAGTTCAGTTCTTCACAAACATTTTGCAGGTACACCAATTCTGTTATTTCATCTTCTGTTCCTAAAGAAGGAATTTGACCCTTTAAATTTGCTCTTTTGTCCTGTTATCCATCTTTTTACAGACGAGTGACCTTTCCACCTGTTCAGATCATAAACCCTTCAGGAAAAGGGCCTGCTCTAATGCAATAGCATATCCCAGCAACCATCTCTTAGCGCAGAGCAGGTCCTCAATAATATGAATACAGATTTCACAGTTCCTTCCCTCCCTCTTCAAATTCAAGGCATTATTAAAACCCTCCCTTCTCCTAATATTCAAACAGATTGGAAACCAAAGAAATAGAACCTGTTGTTGATTATCTAGTTGGAGATGGACCTCCGCCCTGCTTCCTGTATTTTGGGACATTTTTCTTTGTTAGGACTCTACCAGAGGGTGGAGAAAGACAGGGAGGTGAAGCTCAGGCCAGTTCCGTTGATGATTTACTAACATATCTGATTTAAAATTATAGCCAAAATTAAGTCTTACGTTACCTGAGCATTTCAAAGAACATTAACAACTGGGTCTCACATTACCTCAGATAATACTGGAAACTTTTTTTAATCTGAAACACTTTTTTATATTAGTTTCAGGTATATAGTACATTAGTTAGCCATTTATATAATATGCTTATGAAGTGATCCCCCTGATTACTCTGTCACCCATTTGGCTCTACACACAGCCATTACAATACTAATGACTATATTCTCTATGCTGTATTCTATATCCTTGTGACTATTTTGTGACTAATTTGTGCTTCTTCATCCCTTCACCTTTTTTTTTGACCTGACTGAACTAGGAAGATGAGGAAGACCCAACCACATACTCTGAGACATTTTCATTCCATGCCTTCTGTCCGTCTGCCTCCAGTAACAGAAAGAAAAATTTTTTGATGACCTGACTTGATTTCATTTCATTTCGTATTGCTAGATCTCAAAGGGGCACAAAATGGTATCACTGGCATGGAGCTGGACATCGAAGGGGCGTTTGAAGCTAAACATTCTGAGATAAGTCAATAAGGAAATCGGCATACAGAAGACTTGGGCATCAATACCCAAGTGCAAACAGTGGCAAAGCCATGTGAAGAGCTCTGTCACAATTCTTATACAAATCTTTCAGAGAAAGGATATTTTTAGGCCTTTGTTGGTATACTACTAGATCTAGGCCATTATGATGCTATCTTTAACACATCTGAAAGACCCAAGGTAAGATGCCTTCAGGAGCTCCAAAAGCAATCGCAACTCCACCCTGCTTGGGAAATTATTTCTAGTTTTCCTTCTGAGCTCGCATATATTTCAACTGTTCTGCCCTCCTGATGATTCTAAATCATGGAAAGCTAATTCTGGGCTTGTGAGGATTCTTCTTTTATTACCCAAAACCACAAGTTACTTTTCCTACAGTTAATATTACTGGAATATTACTAGTAATACAGCTACTACTCTTATAAAAGCAGCTTAGAATCAAAGCCTGTTGGTGGGGAAAGGGTCTGCCAGCACTTTGTAAATCAAGGCACAGACATATGTTTTATATACTCTTCTTCTGTTTCAAATCTCTGATTAGGACAATAGTCCTCAGTTAAAAGAACTAAGTTTCTTGTGGAAACAGAAAAGATGCCACGGATGTTTGCAGGCTTTATCCATAACATACACACATTGGCTGAAGTCAGGAAGATGCAAAAACAATTCAATAAAGCCCCTCATTTAATAGAACAGGAGCCCTGAGGTTTAGAGAATTTAAGCCAGAGCACAAGGTGACTTAAGTAACTAGAAGAATACATACTAGGCACTAAGAGCTTTATCTATACTGCTCATCAATCTTCCCAACCACTCTATAATGTAATACGATTATCTCCACTCTACAGATGAGGAAACCAAGGCACAGCAAGGTTAAGTTATATGCCTAACACTACACAGCTGATAAGGGGTAGAGCTGGGATTACAACCCAGATGTTCTGACTCCAGTGCCCATGCTCTGAACTACTAAACCTCTAGGATTTAAATCCAGGACTCCGGATTCCAGGGAGGGTCATGAGTAACTCTAAGGGTTATGAAAAAGTAAACCATATTTGAAAAGGCCTACAAACTTTGTTGGATCCTGATTAGAACAAACTCTTCATCAAAGATGTTTCTTTAGCAATCTGGAAAATCTGAATAGTATACCAACAGATTATTGTATGCATCGTAATGGCATTATAGTTATGTGAGAAAATATCCCGATTTTTAATACTATATACCAGGTTTACAGGGATTAAATGACAGGAGGCCTGGAACTCAAAATCACACACACAAAAAAAAAAATAGTAAAAAGAGACAGTTGAAGCAAGTCTGGCAAATCTGGATAATTATTGGATCTGGGTAATGAAATATGAGGGTTCATTATGATAGGTCTCTCCACTTTATTTTCAAGCTTTTCAAATAAAAACAAAATTGTTTTCAAAGGTCCACAAACATAAGCCTATAAAAAAATAAAGCTATGGAACAATAAAAATTTATAAGCACCTCTCACTTTCACATTTCAAAGTTTCTTTGTTAAATGAAAGCCTTTATAACTGAATTATTTAATTTTGTTGTTTCTGAACTACCAGCCACTCATCAATACTAGTAGCATGGGAAGAGTTAATTAAATCGATACCCTGTTCATTTTTCTTTTAAGTCCATCAGCAGAATTGCTTTATTAGTCAGCTAGTTAAGAATATTTAATGAGCATTTATTATGCTGGAGGCATTGTCTTAGCTCTGACCCAAGTCATCAAAGACAGAGCAAATACTTCCATCCAAGCATAGATCAATGAACAACAGGATTCCAAACCCTGGCTTGGTTGTGGCTCTGCCTCCTGCATGGATCAGAGTCACATTCTTAGATCCTCCATGAACAAAGCTGAGCCAGAACCTATGTGGCAGATGCACCTGCTGTGGCTTCTTGGCAGACAATGGGGAGCAGCAAGAGGAAACATGCAGTGGAAGTGAGAGAAGTGAGATTTATGGGTAATTTTTAGTATCTATAAGCTATCCCAAATTCCTCCTTCTGCAATGCAGAACCACTGCAATGCATTTCCCATTCAGCAGGAAGCCTTTCATTCACCCAAGAAGGCCCATTTGCTTTCCTGCATTTTGTATCTGTTTTATCCCAGGTTTCATCAGACAAGTGACCACAGTCAACACTACGAATTAAGACACCAGCCAGGTGTCTGGCTATTCATGCTTAAGGGTAACCAGGGAAAACAGATATACAATTAAGTGTCACAAGATAACTAACTTAGTAGATGTCACAAATGGGAACAGGCACTAATAGGTTACTATCAGTTGACCATTCTCCCACAGGAAGAGCAGTTATTCAAGGACTGTTGCACATCAAAAACCAGTACCTCCTCTTCAGTTGGGGGTCTGCCAGCACTTTGTAAATCAAGGAATCGACATGTTTTATTTACTTTCCTTTTGCCTCAAATTTCCTGATGAAGATAGTAGCTCCCAGTCAAAAGAACTATGCTTCGTGTGAAAACAGAAGAGATGCCACAGATGTTTGTGGTCTTTATCCTTAACATACACACAGTGGCTAAAGTGGGAAAGATGCAGACTGGCCTACTTAAGCCAAAGCAACTGTGAGTAGGTTCAGGTTATGAACGAGATGCCAGGCGCTGGTCTTTTCCCAACTCTACTCTGCTCCTTACCATCAACTTCAGTAAAATAGAAAAATAAAATTTCTTTTTATAACGGAACTAACCGGAGTTTGAGGAATCTCGAGCTGGCAGAGCTGGCAATTAGGAGAAAAATCAAACTGAGCAACTGGATTTGGAACTCAGCGGAGCTTCATCTCCAATCTCCACAAACATCATTTACGTCATCCTCTGTCTGCTCAAGAAGAGCATCTATCTGCCACCAAAAAGATGCCCCAGCCCCTGTACTAAGTGACCTGGCACTTAGCGCCACAAAGGCGAGAATCACTTCCAAGGCCCATCTTATTGCATCGTTCCAACAAACACAAGTCACCCACCCACAAACAACCCGCTTTCGAGAAAACAAATGCCAGCGACAATGCAAGTTGCTGCTAAAAGTTTCCAGCTGCCCTAGAGAGCATGCTGCTGCTCAAACATCGCTCCTCTCCCGCACTATCCAAGTGGTCCCGGCATTCTGCGTTTCCAAATATAGCAGGACCAGCCCTGGTGTGGAAAAGTTGATTTAAAACTTCATCTCCCTCACATCTAGGGGCCTATTCTCTATAAAGACGTTCTCCTACGACCAGATTAATCTCGGAGTCGCTCGCTTCGCTTGCTTCAAATCCCCAGACTTCGTAGTAATTTGCACCAAGCTGAAATTAGCCGAGGTTCCTATCACGCCCCATAACCTTTCACAAGAGGAGGCCAAACCTCAGGATGCCGGCTGGAAAAAGGGGGCGGAGAAGAGGATGAGGAACCCCTTTCCTCCGGAGCTCAACCCGCCCAAAGGGTCCGCAGGGCCATCTCCCCCCAACTCCTCCGGGTTGCAGGCTGGAAGAGGAAGCCCCCAACTCCACTCCTTTACGCCCCCCCTGCAGGCTACAGGTGCCAAGCCCGTTCTAATACAGAAGAAGAGGGCTGGGAGAATATGGGGCGGGGGTGGGAGTGGGGGGAAATATTTTCCCAGTTGGCAAAGGGAGGTCACAGGGGGAGGGGGAGGGGAGATAGCGATCTTATTCCCAGGAAATTTCCCAAGAGCGAAGGGGATTCCGTGGGGAGAGGAACACCCCCCTCCCCGCCCCGGAAGCAAGGTGAGGGCCTGTAAGTTGCTGCCCCACCCGTCCCCCGCCCCCCGCTCCAGGACCGTCCCTTCTCCCAAGTCCAGCGCCCCCCTCCCTGCCCCCCACCTCGTAATCCTACGGACGCAGCGGGGTGGGCGGCTCAGAGGAGCGCGGAGGCGGGGGCCCCCGCGTCCCGCACTCACCGGGAGCGCGGAGCCGCGCACGACTTCCGACACGCTCTGCCGCAGCTCGGCCGCCGTGCCCGGCTTGCTCAGCGCCCGGGTGAACTTCCGAGTCTCCGCCGAGGCGGGGACCAGCGACAGCTGCGACATCCTTGCCTGCGCCCGCTCCCGCGTTCCGGTCCGACCGAGCCGCAGCCAGGTGCGCCCTGGGCGCCGCCGCCCGCGGCCCCCCGGCCCCCCGGCACCCCTCCCCCGGCCGCGTCCCCAGGCAGTGTCAGGCTCCGCGGCGCCCCGCTCGGCGCCCGCGACGCCCGGCGTGGGGAGCAGCGCCCGGACTCGCAGAGGGCGGCCGTGCGTGTGGCGGCGGCGGCGGCGGCCCCATGCCACCGGCCTCCCTCCGCGGCCGCGCTCCGGGCCGCCTCCTCGGGGCGGGGTGTCCGGCGCGGGGCGGGGCGGCGGGGGCGGGGCCGGCGCGGCGGGCCCGCGGGCCCCGCAGCGCTCGCTGCCCCGCAGGCGCGCAGCCCTCGGACGGCGCCCGTACCGTGCGGGACCCCCGGCTGGGCAGGTGGGCACCGCGGGGCGCGCCCCCGCCCTCGTCCGGCGCTCCCCCGGGCCGCACGCGCGCGCCGGCGACAGGGCGCCGAGCCGGGACCGGAGCGGGACCACGTCCCCGGAACGGGCGCCCGTCCACGAGGACGCTGAGGTACCTGTCCGAGGGCCCCCCACCCCGGTCCCCGCCAGGGTCAGGGTCCGGGGGGACCGCCCCGCCCCCGGGCACCCAGGTCGTTTGCGGGGACGGAGGTTTCCGTCAGGTGGCCTTTTGGCAGCCCCCGTGACCGCGCCGCGCGACCCGAATCCCCCATGGCACCCCCACAGGCAGCGCGCGGACAGCGGGAGGCCCCGCGCCCCGCAGGGGGCATCCGAGCGGGAGAGACGGCGCAAGCCATCAGCCCCCGCCGGCATGGACTGCCTGCTGCGTCACCTTGGACGGGGACAACTCCTGAGCCTCGCCTCCCTCACGGATGCACCTGCCTCCCTACAAACTGCGGACGGCAGTCGGCCGGGGGCTGACGCGACACGGCGTGCCGCCAGGCGCGGGCCGGGAAAACCCAGAGCGACGCCCGCCAGCCGCAGTTATTCGGGAGCTGGCGGCTGTGGGCGACAGCCACCGCCTGGCGGGACTTCCTCTCACAGCCGTTACCGCTTTACCACCCCTGAAGGGCCCCCCCCATATATATATAAATTTTTTTTTTTCCGGGGAAATTCTGAGTAGCCCCATCTTAACCGGGCTACGGAGGGGGGTCGAGAGGAGGGAGAACTCGCGCAGGGCCCGTGGCGCATGCTCGGTGGTGCGGGTTGGGGCGGATTCCCGGGACGGGTAGCCCCGCCCTCTTCAGGGCGGCTCCGCTGATTGGCCGGTCTGCGCAGGCCACGCCCATCGCCTGATGACGGACAGCCGCTTACCTGCGGGGTCCGCCTCCGCAGCGCGCGCAGGGGCCTTCCAGGTTGCGCCTGGCGGGGGGTCCCGGCGGGTCTGCCCCTCAATGACCCAGAGGCATTGTAGCCCCCTCCTCGCGGCGGGGAGATCGACCGCCCTGCCGGAAGGCAAAGCCCCAGCCTGAAGAGGAATCTCAAAGTGGGAGGGAAAACTTCCAATCTAGTGCAGAAAGCAAAACACCACCGTTCAGGACTTAATGAGCAAGTATGGCAGGTAATGGGACTGGAGGCTGGGCATGCAGTTGACACTCAATGTGTGCTTGATGGATTGGATTGTTTTCCTAGCAGATTGGAGCGCAGGAAGTAACACTGAGTGCTTGTGACAGACAATAAACAAAACAAGTAATGAGTGGATAACAATCACACACTAATCCGTTTCCTCTGCGAAATAAGGGACTAGGCTAGACATCTCCCAGACCTCTGCTGTTCCAAGAGTAGTCTGGGTGACCCCAGCAGAGTAGGTGGTACAGGCCAGCCTCACCCTGCCTTTCAAGGGGACCTTGTACTGTTTTATAGGACCATCCACCTCCTGCATTTACACATCTTAGCTACACTGTGGTATGTCAGCTCAGTTCTTACCTGAACTGTTAGATGCTAGTCGGAGAATCCTAAATTAAGATTTTCCCTTTGAGTTTTGATTTCTAAGAAGTCCCAAACAACACAAAACTTTAATGTTACATTGGATCTCCCAACAGTATCTACTTCCATAGAGAAGAGAAACTAGTTAGATTTTTTTATTATTATTAAAAAAAATAAAACAAGGTTATGGGGTTTTATTTCTTATTTATTTATTTACTTATTTACTTATTTACTTATTTATTTTTAAGAAATAGATGAATGAAGAAAAGAGCACATGTACTTGGGAAGTGAAGAGTTCCACAAACCTAATTTCATCCATGTCTCTACCAGCTCTAAATTCTATGCTTGCTTGCTGACTCATTACACGTAGAATTGGCAGATTTTCATTTAAGAAGCAGGGGATGATGTGTCAAGTGCCAACACTGATCACTGACAGTGTCTAACCAAGTGCTAGTCTGACAGAGAAGGCATAGAAATGTGAACTAAGCCCAAGAAGACCAGTTTTCCCAGCAACCCAAAGCTGAGCCCCTTCTTCCTGATAAAGTGTGTTGTTAACACGTGGGACATTCTCATGTTTACATTTCAAGAGAAACTTAATCCTTAACTGTTATGAATTGAATCGTGTCCCCTTACCCGCCCCCAAAAGACATATTGAAGTTCTAATCTTATTATCTATGGGTATGACCTTATTTGCAAATAAGATCTTCATACATGTCAAGATAACATGCGATCATACTGGACAAATATGACTAGTGTCTGTATGAAAAGAGATAGAGACACAGACAACAAAGGCAGATATTGAACTGATGCATCAATAACCCAAGGAATACCAAGGATTGCTGGCAACCACCAGAAGCTGGATGAGACAAAGAAGGATTCCTCCCTTAAACCTTTGGAGAGAGCGTGGCCCTGCTGATACCTTGATTTTGGACTTCTAGCCTCCAGAACTCAGAATAAATTCTGTTGTTCTAAGCCACCCAGTAGTCCTTGGAAACACTTGCCAAAGATCATTTTTTTAAATCACCACCAAAGTGTGCCTAGAACTATGAGGGTTCTTACTGCATCAACCTTTGCAGAAGAAGGAGCATCATCTCAAGGCAAAGGATCATGTTGGTTAAGCCATGGTAAAAAGTACATCCATCCACCTTAGCTTACAGAGTAACACTTGGTTTTCCCAAAACTATAGGAAGAAAGTTTTGTGGTTGTTTTTTTTTTTTTCACTGAGAATAATACTAATAGGTAGTGGAAATGATATATAATTGCCTGTTTTGAAAATTTGCATATAAGTGATTTTACTATATCAAAATATTTATAATTCAAACATTATCCATGCTTTAATAACCTCTCACTGCATCATTTCCTTGTTAGGTTTGCTTTAGGATTTATATGTCTTAATGGGACAGAATTAGTTTAAAATCTTTTCTAGGTATATGTTGAAAGAGTATACCTGTTTTTAGCATAAATAAAAAGTAACCTTTAAAGAATAATCATACCTGTGGATCGTAGTGTCCGAGGAAGTGTAGAGGGGGCTTTCATTCTTTATTTTATCCTTGAATTGATTGCATTTTAAAAAAATATAAAGTACTTTTGTACTTTATATTTTCCCTATGAAAGTTGAAACTTTAATTAAAAATATAAACTCGTATACAAGGCATTAGAAGAGATCAAATTTATGATAAAATTCTGGTTTCTTACAATCTAATGGTAAATAGACTTTTGGGGGTTTTGTGGTAAAATATACATAATACATTGTTTACTATTTTAACCATTTTTAGTGTACATTTCAGTGGCATTAAGTACACTGGCATTGTTGTGCAACCACAACTTTTCATCTTCCCAACTGAAGTCTATACCCATTGACAATAGCTCCCCCTTCCCCCATCCCCTGGCAACCACCATTCTATTTTCTTTCTCCATGAAGTTGACGACTACTCTGGGTACTTCATATGGTGAAATCATACAATATTAGTCCTTTTGTGTCTAATGATTTTACTTAGCATGTGTCAGAATTTCCTTACTTAAGGCTGAACAATATCCCATTATATATGTAATCTACATATATTTAAAATATATTTTGTTTATCAATTCATCCATCAATGGACACTTGAGTTGTTTCCTCTTTTGGCTATTGTGAATAATGCTTTTATGAACATTGGTGTGTAAATATTTGTTCAGGTCTCTCCTTTCAATTGTTTTGGGTATATACCCAAAAGTGGAGTTGCTGGAGCATATGGTAATTATGGTAATATGGAAATTATATTTAATTTCTTGAGGAACCATTATACTATACCTCATTTTATAAGTGTTTCTTATAATGCTTATTTTCTAAAAATATTGTTGATAATTTTTAAAAACAAACTCTTTAACATTTTACTAACATAAATAGAAGACACAACTTTACTTCAAAGAAGAGCATCTGGGGAAAGGTATACAATTAATTTAGCACATAAGTTTACAGATACCTCCTAGGGTTGATGGCACTGGAAGAATATAATCCCCTCTTTCACTTCTATTTTATTCAGGAGAGATTCCTAGAGGATATGAAATATGAGATCTTCAAGATATCATTGAGACTAAGTCTTCTCGAACTTTATTAGGCATATAAATCCCCTGTGGATCTTGTTAAAATGCAGGTTCTGATTCAGAATGCCAAGTGCAGTGCCCAAAATTCTACAGATATAACAAGTTCCCCAGCGATGTCAAACTCCTCACTAATGCAGACGGTGCTGATCCACATATTGTGAATAGTAAACATTTAGACTTCCATTAACAGCAATATGGCAAACTGCAGACCCTTAAATGTGCTCCAGCCAACCTTTAAAATTTAAGGGGAAAGAAGACCAAACACCCAATGGGAAAATGGACAAAACTCATGACCAAATAATTCACAGAAAAGATATAAAATGACCGGTAAATACTGCCCTGTCAACACCATCCTGCTTTATGTTTGGAGTTGTTTTAAGTCCCACAAATTAAGAATGACTATTTTTTGTTTGATATGGTCAATATTTGTTTAGCTATGTTCATGTAATTATTAGTTTGTTTGTTCACCATTCTTTCTTCCATCTCAGATCTTTCATTTGGGGTGACTTTTATCTTACCCAACAGTAAACTCAATGACAGCTCTGCTACCTACTGTAGTTTCTCTTTATAAAATTCTAAACTCAAATTTTTCCCTCATTATGCTATATCATGAGGACAAGGAAGAAGTAAGTTACTGAGCCTTCAACGTCTTAACCGAACATTCTATCCTAACCTGTTTCCTCTTTGCAAAACCAGCAGCTTCCTCATTTGTCTTGACTTCTGCCATCCAACAAGCAGAGAAAAAATCCAGCTGCATCAACAGCCCTTCTGAATAAATGAAAATTTATCATCAAAGTGAAGGAATAGTTAAGCTGCAGTATACAAACAAAATGTAAGGAATTGTTAGTAAAAGGGTTCTATTATTATAAAGATTTTTTTTTTAAGTAAGTGATCTGGGGTTAGAAAAAGGGGCAACCATGTGAGATTTCTTGGTTCAGTTTTTTTCCTTTTATCCTATATTGACTCTTCACACTTTTCTCATTGAAATATTGCTTAGATAATTTAGAATGGTGTCATTTTCTAACATCAAAAAAATTTAAAATTCTATTCTTTTATGTATAGAATGTTCTTAAAATGATATTTAGACAGCATTAGGAAATAACTATCATTAAATTTATCCTCTTTTGTTAATTGACACAAATTTATTCAGTCAACAAATATTTATATACTAGATACAATTCTAAGTACTGAAAATATATGAAGATATGATTTTTAAAAGATCAAAATTCCTTACATTCTAGTGCAGAAGACAATCAATATGAAGTCAAACAAGCAAAATGTAGAGAATTTTGATAGAGGTAAATGGTAAAATAAAAAAAGCAAGGAAGGAACTATGATGTATGGTGGTTGAAGGCTAGGTATAGGTATTGTGGCTAGGGAAGGTCTCAATGGAAAAGGAACTACTGAATAAAGACATGAAGGCAATGAAAGGGTGAGCCATATGGTGTCTAGAAGAACATCCCTAGCAAAGGGAATAGAACTTAAAGGCTTGGTCAGGATCCCATGCCAGTGTGGCTGGAGGGGAAAAGGAAATGTGCAGAAAGAGGATGTGAAGCTAGAGCCATGAGGCCTAGAGGGAGAGCAGATTAGGTGGTACTTTGTAGGCCACTGTAAAGACTTTGGGCTTCAACTCTGAGTCAGATGGGAAGCCACATGAGGGTTTCGAGTGTTATCATTAGCTGTGAATTAATCTAGTTTCCTCTTTCTAGGCACACTGGAAGACAGCATTTCTCAGCCTAGCGGGGAACTGTGACTGAGTTCTAGTCAATGGAAGTAGATCAAAGTGATGTATGCCACTTCCAAGACTAGCTATAAACTCCCTGCGTGATCCTTTACACTCTCTTTCCTCTCCTGCAGGAAACCACATGTTGAACATGGAGGCATTCAAAAAGCAGGGAACCTGGATCCTTAAGTCATTGCTTAGATGAGAGCTCTTTAGGATTGCTTCCTGTCCAGGAGTATCTATATTGGACTTTGTGTGATAAAAAAAAAACTTTGTGCTAAACCACTCAAGTTTTGAGGTTGTGAGGTACAGCTATTTTGACTGGGCTTGGGGAAGGAAAATGGAGGCAGGAAAATCATGTAGATGGCAACACTCTAACCAAGAGATAATTGTGACTATATCTATTAATTTATTCATAAAAATAACATTTCACACTTCTGAAAAGCTACTCATAGTCTAGTGGAGAAGACAGCTCCATAAATACAGCTGTAATCCATAGATAAAGAAAGTGAGAATTACATAGGAGCAATTAACTATATGTGGGTCACAGAAAAGATGAAGTTGAAGTGGATGCTTGCTCTGAATGCTGCATTGTGACCAGTGTCTAAAACTAGAGGACCAATAGGTTTGTATGATATTTGTAAAACATCAACACAAGGTCTGTCCCATAGTAAATAGATGGTAATTATTAGCTATTAAAAATTATAAAGTGCTTTCAGATATTATACTTACCCCAAAGCTAAGGACATATTTTCATCAACCAACTTCTCTCTTTTTCTTTTTGAATTAGCCACATTTTTTAACTTTTAACCACTTGTCACCAGCGGTTCTGCTCTCATTTTTGAACACTGTTCATATTCTACATAGACTGATGACACCAAAAAAACAAATGGTGTTTATTCATTTCATTTTTTGTTTTGCAATGTGTAGTCCAAAATACCATTAATACTCTTTGTAGCATGTGGTATTATAAAACTTAAGTTTGTTGTGTCATTGAATATCAACAACCTGTTATTATTGCTATACTAGATATAATCAAATAACAATCATATATAATAACAGTGAATACATAATCATATAGCTGTTGTTGAAACCATTCTGACCTTATCAAATGAATTTCCACAATATTCCTTCAAGATAAGTACGTAAAAGTTCATGTCACAGATGAAGTGTTTAAACACAAATAGCAAGGTGTTCCTGGTAACCTAGTATCTTATCTCTCTGAACAGGCTAAAATGGAACTTGTGTTCAAGGCTGTATCTGAGGAAGTAACTAAAGCTTTCTCCTAGATTACCTCCATTGTAGGTAAAGCTTTTCAATGAGCCAATATAGCAGAAATTAGGCAGGAATTCTGCATGATTTTAAAATGTCCACCTGAAATGACTGGTTGAAATGGGACCCAAAAGCCAGTTTCCCTTGGGAAAGATTTATTTAGCAAAATTTATGTAATTTTTCTGGAAAAATATAGTAATACCAATAAAAATAGAGTTTAAACAGATGGGGGATATCTTCAACAAAAAGAGAAGTAATAATCGGGGGCGGGGGGAACTGAGCTTAGAAAAAGGTTATGCCTCTTTAAAATGTACCACTTCTCATAGCAGAAAAATGTTGATCTCTAAATGTCTTTTTCCAGGCTTGGGATCCAGAAGAATGTTGGCCAGAATAAATGGAGGAGCAGGCCAAAGAGAATATGTGGTTAGCACAAAGAGGCCTGGTATGGCATCTCCTACATTGTATCCTGGAGGAACCTTAAGGGAGAATCCCTTTTCTACTTGGGAAAAAGCTCTAGTGTATGAAAGGGCAATGATTCTGTTGAGGACTGGCTACATAATTTACCGTAAACAATATAATCTCTTCAGGGCTGGCTACATAATTTTCAGAGCCCAGTAGAAAATGAAAATGTGGGCCTCTTGTTCAAAAGAATTTTAAGAGCCCAGGGGCCCTTCTAAGCACAGTCCTGGAGGCCCTCTTCTGAATCAGCCTTTAACCCTTTAGATGATTCCAAGATGTTAGAGAAGCACTCAGAGTTACAAGGTAATGTGGCTATTTATCAGCCAATAAGGACATGGTTCAGAGTTTTAGCAACAGGCCTGTAGTGCCAGCTATATCAGCTTTAACATAAGCCGGACATAGAGTATCGCCATTTGGCATATATGGAAATGATCCTTACAGACTGACCTTAAAGTTTTCTGACAGATGGTGGAATGAACTAGTATGCAGAATAGATCCTCTGGTCCAGTGGGATAGAAATATATGTATGTACATATAAACTCTAAAAAAAATAATAATAAACCCACAGAGCTAGGATTTGTGATGTTGCCCAAGAGCAAGTTTGAATAAACTATTACCAAGAACTTTGAGGGAAGGGGAAAAACCAATACTGTACAGAAGCACTGAGCAATACTGAAAGGACTTACTAAACTATGTTCTAACCGTGACCATGGAAGTGGCCATGAAGAGAAGAACTGATTCACTGATGCTGTATAAATGTTTGCCCGGCAAAATCAAATCCAAGCCATGTCTTGGAAATATATTAAAGGCTTCACACCCATGAGGATGACTACTACCATCCAAAAAAAAAGACAAAACAGAAAATAACAAGTGTTAGCAAAGATATGGAGAAATTGGAACCCTTGTGCACTGTTGGTGAGAGTGATGCTGCTGCTGTGGAAAACAGTATGGCAGGTCCTTGAAAAATTAAAAATATAACAACCATATGATCCAGCAATTCTACATCTGGGTGTATATCCAACAGAATTGAAAGCAAGGTTTCAAAGAGGTGTTTGTACACACATGCTCATAGCATTATTATTCACAATAGTCAAGAGGTGGAAACAACTCAAGTGTTCAATGATAGATGAATGAATAAACAGGGTGTATTATAGACACACAATGGAATATTATTCAGCCTTAAAAAGGAAGGAAATTCTGACACACGCAACAATATGGATGAATTTGGAGGGCATTACGTTAAGTGAAATAAACCAGTCACAAAAAGACAAATACTGTATAATTCCTGTTTATGAGATCTGTAGAGTAGACATAGAGACAGAAAGTAGAATGGTGTTGCCAGAAGCTGGTTGGAGGAAGGAATGAGGAGTTCGTGTTTAATAAGTACGGAGTTTCAGTTTGGAATGATGATGTTTTGGAGATGGATGATAGTGATGGTTATACAACAATGTGAATTTATTTACTGTCATCGAATTGTACATTTAATAATGGTTAAGATAATAAGTTTTATGTATATTTTGCCAAAATTAAATATATATATATTTACATATGTATGTATATATATGTAACTTATAGAACTTCAAGAGGCCCTCTTTTAGAAAAAGAATACAAAATTATAAATATCAAATTTGGTACAAAAGCAGATATTTAGAATATCACACATCTCTAAAATGCTTTTTCCTACAATTATTTTCTGCACATACTCTGGTAGTCTTGAAGACAGTGATTTTTGTAATATTTTTAATAGCAAGAACAGAAAGCAAATTCAATCTTTCCTTAAGCATCCCTAACTGAAATTTTTTATTATTGATAACTTAGAACAGTTTCTTTTAACTTTGCAATTAGTTGTTACTATATCTTGTAACTTTCTTGAATTTTGTCTAATTCGAAAGAAGTAATAAGTTTATACAAGCTGTTATATTTCGGTGTATTTTAAGTTTTTTGGAGTGTGTCAATGTCTTCAAATTGACAATATTCAATAGCTGGTTTGTCATCAAAGTCCTCATTGTATTAGAGTAATAACAGTTTTATGTTCTCTTTTTCAGAGTCAATATTTCAAGTTTAATTTGTAAGGATTTAAAATTCTTTTCCAATGAGTTCATATAATTCATATAGTTCAAATGGTATTTTTAGACAATCCAAATACCATTTATTTTTCCTTATAGAATATACCTTCTTCATAGTGAACAAAGTGTGATCTGAAAGTTTTGTTATTTTTTCCTTCTTAATGTCATAAAATTTTTGGTAATTACTCTTCTTAACTGTTTTGTTTCATATTCCATTAATTTGTATCTGAATTTTTTATCAATTCTTTAATATATAAATTTAAAGAATTTAAAATAAGCTACCTTTATGTATAAGTATTTTATAGTTTATATTGAAATCTTCTAAAATATCTTTCTAAATTGCAGTTAATATATGTTACTAACTCAACTTTCCTTTAGTAAATTCCAAAACTTTCCATGAAGGAAATTGAGATGGAAAGACACAGAGGCTTAATGGACTGCAGGTAAAATATCCTACTTCCACAAATTTTGTAAAAAAGAAAGATCATAGGAACACACACTTAGAGGTCCCCACCCAAGGCCTTGGTAAAGGCAGTGCCCAGAGGGGCCCCGGAGCTTAAGCAAACCAGCTACTGCCACCAGCCCCAAGAGAGATGCAACCAAGAAGTAATGTCCAGGAAACAAAAAGTCAGCAGCTTGCTAATTGTTGTACCGTACTTTAATTGTGTTTTGTTTCATAACCACCTTCTGTCAAATTTCTCCTACTCCTGCTATAATTAGGTGTAATGAATTCTTTGTTTCTTCCTATCCTCTCCACCCTTTCCTCTTCTTGGCTGCCTTTCTGCTCCTCTTGCATTCTGGGAGATTATGCTCCAGAACCCTGTGGTTGCTGACAGATTTCATTAGCCTGATGGAAATGTTTCTCCGTCTCAGGCTCTCTTTTGGCTGCTGCCAAATTTCTCTCATCCCTCCCAGGGTGCAGTCTCAGCTCAGGTCTAGTGACCTGGAGCTATTGTGGCCAATGTTGCCCGTGTGAGTCTGTCAGTGGGTGGCAGTCAGTGGAAATCCAAATGTGGACCCACCTACTTTAGTCCACACAAAGAAAGAATATATTTTGATCAATAAAAATAATAATACAACTTTGAATGCTCCCAATTTGATCTCTAGTCCTTGACCATGTTTTGCACTTCCACATGTTTTTGATATCACATGAGGGAACTGAAGATTTAGGAACATGTGACTTTAAAATGAAGCAACATTCAAATGGCCAGGTGCATTACTAACACCTACTAATTACAGTTTTTAGCATATGTAAAATAGAATTACACTCTCAATGCCAGGAAGTAATAGTTTCAAAAAGCAGGCTGCTCTTTTGTAAGCTTCAAGATCGAGTCTGTTGAGTCGAGGCCCTGAGCAATTTCTGCATGAACACACTGCTTTTGCTAATGTGAACTAACTCTAGAAAGTAATAGAATAGTAGCCATTAGTGTACGAGTGTGTATTTTACATAACTGTCTTAAGATAGACAAGGTAGTCAAAAGACTACAAGACCAGGAAGCAGATACTATGAGTCACATTGTCCTCAACATTGTCCTGTAAAAATTAGAGGATTGCTACAGTCCCTCCAGCTTTAATGTTTGACTTATATATTTTGCTCTATTAATGCCCCCAGTATTCATCTTTTATCTCTTCATCTTTCTTTCTTTTCTGCTCCCTGTGTATAGTTCTAGCCTCTCTCTGCTTTTACATACCACAGTAGAAAAACATTTAAAGGCCAAGTTCCATCAAGTTTAGACATAGCTCAAGAAAAACCCTCAGAGTAGGAATAGGGAATTCCGGCCCATGGTCATGGTCCTAGGATCGATATTTTCAGAATCTTCAGGCAATAATTGTTCAGTCTTCACTGTAGTCTAAACCAGGGATCCCCAAACATTGTTTTTCTAAAGAACTAGATAGTAAGTATTTTAGGCTCTATGGGCTGTACAGTTTCTGTTGCAACTCTGTCATTGTATTGCTAAAGCAGCCATAGATAATATGTGAATTAATGAACATGACTCTGTTCCAATAAAGCTTTATTTATACACATAGAAATTTGAATTTTATGTTATTTTCATTCTACATGAAATATTTAATAATTTTTCAAAAATTTTGAAATATGAAAATTATTCCAAGTTTATGAGCCATACAAAAACTAGTGGCACTGCAGGTTCAACACAGTATCTATCTAAATTTCAGTTACTGATGTTACAGAAATTGACAAGCTGTTCCTAATATATGGAAATTTAATGGCCTCAGAGTGTACAAAATAAACTTGAAAACAACAAAATTAAAGGACTCGCACTTTCTAATTTCAAAACTTACTCGAAAGTCACAGTAAACAAGACTATGTAGTATTGGCATTAGGACAAACACAAAAAAAGAAAACTCAAGACTACTCTCCCTCATGAATATAGATGTGAGAAACCTTTATACATTATATAAAAAGAATCAGACACCATGACCAAGTGAGGTTTGTTCTAGGAGTACAATGGTTCAATATTCCAAAATCTATCAATGTGGATTTGTCATGTTAACCAAGTCAAATGATAGTACCAACTGATACCAAAAAAGTGACAAAATTAAACACTTATTCATCATAAAAACTCCCAGAAAAATAAGAATAAAAGGAAAATTTCTCAACTTATAAAGAGCACCTACAAAATACCTGCAGCTAACATTATGCTTAGTGGTAAAAGACTAAATGCTTTCTCCATGAAATGGGAAACAAGGCAAGGATGTCTACAGTCTTGGCACTCTCATTCAACCTAGAGCTGGTTCTATTCAGTGCAATAGGTCAAGAAAAGGAAATACAAGTCATATAGTTAAGAAAGAAAGAAACAAAACTATCCATGTTATATATTTCATAACTGTCTTCATAGAAAATCCCAAGGAATCTATAAAAATACTATTAGGATAAGTAAATACCTAGAAGTGGGGTTCCTGGTTCATGTGGCAGACGTATGCTTACCTATAACAAATTGCCAGACTGCTTTCCAGAGTGACTGGAGCATTTTGTATTTTCACCAACAATATAGGAAAATTCTAATTGCTCCACACCTTTGTCATTACTCACCATTAACAACAGTATTTTAAATTTTAGCCATCTTAATAGGTGTGTAGTGGTATCCCATCATGGTTTTAATTTACATTTCCCTAAGGCTAATGATATTGTACATCTTTCATAAACATGCCATCTGCATATATTCTTTTTAGTGAAGTGTTCAAGTCTTCTGATCATTTTTAGGTTGGGTTGTTTTCTTACTGCTGAGTTTTGAAAATTCTTTATATATTCTGGATATAAATCCTTCATTGGATTATTCCAAGTCTATAGTTTCTCTTTGCATTCTCTTAGGAGTGCCTTTCACAGAATTTTGATAAAGTCTAATTAACTAGCTTTTTTCTCTAATTATTTATGTTTTTTATTTCATATTTAAGGACTCTTTACCTAACTCCAAATCACAAAGATTTATTCCCTTCTCATATTTTCAAAGTTCTGTGTTTTGCATTTAGATCTATAATCCATTTTGAGTTAATTTTGCATAAGTTGGAGATTTAGGCTAAGGTTTGCCTTTGGTTTTGTTTAGTTGTTTTTTGTTTGTTTGTTTGTTTGTTTGTGGGGGGTTGTTTGTTTGTTTTGCATATAGTTGACCAATTGTACCAATACCACTTGCTAAAATAACTACTTTTTCTCCATTGGTTTGCCTTTGCACCTTTGTTGAAATTCAAATGACCATATCTGTGTGAATCTGTTTATAGGCTTTCTTTTTTTCTTCCATTGTTTTTTCTGTATGTGATTTCTCCAATGTCAATTCCATTTTCAGTGTCTTTGCAATGCTATTTGAATTTGTTCTGTGTGTGCTCCACCCAGAGGCCAATCTGGGACCCAGGTAGTGTCTACCCCATAGTTCAATTCTCAGACTTTACAATATGCTGCTGTTTAACGTTAGATCCATACAGCTCAGAAGTAAGCCCAGGAGTTCATGAACTCTCCTGAGGTATTTCCTTTCTGCCACGTCCCTGGTGTTTTCTCATTTCCTGTGGTTCCCTTTTTCAGTTCTCCATCTAGAAAGCTGGGGTATTAGTTATCCCAGTTGGCGGCACTTCTCAGAACAGTGCCCGTGTTTAGGACCAAGATGTGGAAGACAGATGAGGGGGAAAAAAAAAGCCTTGGGAGTTTGTTCCCTTCCTTAGGATCACAGCTCCTTTATTACAAAGGAAATTTCTCCTTCCCAGAGTTTTAGATACCTGCTGAATCCCATTGCTGCTGCTAAGGCTGGGGCTGCCTAGGGCTAGGACTCAAGAAAATGGAGAAAAGGAGAAAAATAGAAAAAGAGAGCTCTCCCACCAAGCTTTGATAATTAGGAGTCTCCTTTCCAGTCACTCCAGACAGAACTAGAGAGCTTTCCCAGGAGCTCTTTGTGTCCATGACTAAGGCCCACTTCTAGGTTTCAGACAATGAGATATGGGGATAGTAGAGCGGGCAAAAATAGGAAACGCACTTTTGGTTCAATGGTAGTGCAAATTCTGATCTTCTTTCCCAATCCATGTGCTTCCAGTTTCTCTTCAAAATCTTCAAATAACTTCTCCATGCAGATTCCATGGCTGCATTCAGTGAGACAGACAGGGTAGAATATGCTTCCTCTGTCTCACCTAGGTCTAGAATTCCTAAACACAAGGCATTTTTATATTGTTTTAATATATACTGAATTTTCCAGAAGTATACCTAACATGTAAAATCAGGAGGTACTTGTATTTGATTTTGTTTAAAACTATATAAAAATAAATATGTTTCTCATCTTCTAAAGTCAGCAAAGGCAACAGTATTACCCATGGGTTGGCATTTGAGTTGGCCAGCACAATACACCCATTCGAGCCTGAATTTGTAGTTTTGTACTCTCCAGTAATTCCACAGACATATACATTCTTTTTTCTGCCTATTAATTTGTGCTTTGCTTGAGGCATTAAAATATTTAAATACATATTATTTTATTATTAGCTTTTATTTTTCTTTATATTATAGGTAGGGCTTCATAGTGATATTTTTGAAATGATGTGGTTTGCTCGATTAAAGGGGCCTTTAAATCTTTTGACATTCCTCTTACCTAGAGGTACTTTGGGGCTGGCCAGCCATCTTTCGATGTGTAACTTTAGATACTCTCCATGTGTTCTTTGAGCAGGGTGGTCTCAGGGTAGTTAGACTTCTTACATGCCAGCTCGGGGCTCCATAATTTTTCCCAGAGCCCCAGAGCTACAAGAGTTCTTATGACCGAGCATTGGAAGTCTCCAAAAGGCCACATTCTATTGATCAAGCAAATCACAAAGGGCCAGCCTGGATTCAGAGGAGACCAAAGCAGGAGCTACTCAGAAAGGGCTGGTGCCAGGAATGTTTGTAGATAAGATAACAACCTGGAGGGCCAAGGCCCCTCAGACTCTAATTAATGAATAAACTGCTTAGCACTGAGTCTACAATTCATAAAACAAATAGAGAGGAAAGTCCCTTTCATTGGGTAAATTTGTATGCAGTGTACATGGTATATTTCTTGTCCTTGAACAGAGCTACCAAAGATGTCCTTTGAATGCCTATATGTACAGAGCAAATTTATATTTACTCAATATCACAGTGCCAAATATGTGGGTGATAAAGTAAATAAGTCTCTGCCCTTCAAGGCTACAGTCTTGTAAAAACAGGTATACAAATATTTATCAACCAGTATGCAAAAATAAAGAGGTTTGCTGAAGAGCTTTAATGAATTTAGAAAAGAGAATTATCTATTTTCATCTCTAACCGCCTATCTGCTGTTTCAACCCTGGCTTCTTAGAATCACCTGGGGAAATTTTTAAAAATAATAATCCCTCCTCAGATTATGATTTAATTTGGGGTGGGACCCAGACATCAGTATTTACAAAAAGTTCTCCACGTGATTCTAATGGGAAGCCAGAGTTGTGACCAGTGCCCGGTGTCTCCCTTCTTTCCTGATGATCAGACGCCCCTGGGTTCCTTCATGAACAGTATTGCTTTCCCTGGGAGACAGGGATTCATTCAGCTTGTCTGAGAGATTAAAATTTGTATTTCCAAGAACACACCAGGTGAATCTTGTCATCAGGGAAATTTGGTTAACACTCCTGTGTTCCAATTCCTTTCCAGAACTTAATACAAATTCCACCCTGAATCTAAACTCTATCTCAACTACAGAAGCTATCCCCACTCTTGGTGAAATCCTAACTCCAAAGCCAGCCCTACATTGAATCCTAACTTAATGATTTACATCAATTGTCACCTTATTGCATACTTCAAATTTTAACTCCCCAACTCATTCACTAATGCCTGTGAGGAAAAGTCTCCATTTTAAACCCTATTCCCATTCTTTTCTCCACCTTTACCACCATCAGCTTGTTTAACCATAAATAGAAGTCATTTGGTACTTTAACTTTAGCGACAGACAGACCTCTGCTTGAATCCCAGTTCCACTTTCAGCAAATTGTTCAATCTCTCTAAGACTCACCTTTCCTACTTTATAAAATGGGGATAATTTATGCCTTATAGGATTGTTTGGAAGAATTAAGAAAGTAACGTCTGGGAGGCATTTGGGGTTAATAAATGCAATTAACATTCTTCCACCCTCTATGATGATTCTATCCCAGGCCTCAATCCCAGAAATGTCAATCTAAACTCCTGTTTTAGATCATTTAAATAAAATGTGTTTGGCAGTTTTGTGAAAATCAAAGAAAAATCTTACCTTATGCAAAAAGAATGAGAAAAATTATGAGATAATGGTTTGCTGAGATGTCTGATCTTCTCTTCTACCTATCAATGACAGTTCAGAAAGCAAGTTTAAAAAATTTGGATCAATTAATTTTGAAAATTTTTACTATATGTACTAAAGGCATATTAGCAACAGTTGTTTCATATGCTTTCTTTTTTTACCTCATTTGTAAATCTACCACAGTTCACTCTGTTTTTTGAAATTTTTTTAAAATTTTAAATGGTAATTACCTTTTTTTCTAGGTTTTAGATTTCATTATAAATCTATATTTTTTTACTCTAGGAGAAGCAAAATTATGTATAGGAGTAATTCCAGCTTTGATAATTTCAATATTCTAGAAAATAGAGAATGACAGATGACTTTTTTTTTTTTAACTACAACTCCCTTCTGTGTGTTCCTCACCATGTATAGGCTCTCTTCTAGAAGTAGGACATAACCTAGTTTTATGTTAGTTATCAAGGAGGATCAAAAGAAAAAAAAATATTTTTAGCCTAACTTTAAAAATAGTTCCTTTTAAGGTAGAATGGAAATTAATGGAAATGAAAGTGGGAAAAGAAGAGAAAGATCATTTACAAAAGAAATACATTCACATTACATACAGATACAGTCATATTCAGGATCAATGTTAAGGTAAAGAAAGTGTTTATCTACTTATCTATCTTTAAACTTGGGGAATATGTGTGTATATAAATTCTACAGGCTTAACTTTTTTAACTATATTGTTAATGGAAGCTATGATTGAAAATTCATTACTGAGATATTTAACATTATTAGAAATTCTAATAAAATGAATGAGAGTTGGGAACAATCTCATGTGAGTGGGGAAAAAAGGTTATTCTCTTACTGAGAAAGCCCCATTTCTTCTGACTCCTTTTTGGTTGGACAAAAATAATAATCCTATCCTTCCCTCTGACTTGTGTGTGTGTGTGTGTGTGTGTGTGTGTGTGTGTGTGTATGTGTGTGTGGAATTTTCATTCTTGCTCTTTTTCTGTCTTTGGTGTGACTTGTTCTTTCTTTCTCTTTGGTGTGGGTACCTGCTATAATAAGGATACATCATTTTTAATTTCACAGAAATCCATAAACATGCAATTAAAATGAAATAGAAAATGTTTAGCTCAAAAGACACAAGCTCTTTTAGTCAAACTTTCCAATTTCTATAATTTCTAGGCTAATCTAATGTCTCCTGTATGTAGTTGAGTGGTTCTATAAAGCAAAGTGAACAATAAAAGTATTGTTTCAGTTTTAAAAGAAGCAATGTTTCAAATCCTAATTAGGATATAAGAATATCATTTATATAAATTTGCCAATGTGACCACAGGCAGACTTACCAATATGTGTGCATCATCGTTATTCATTCTTAAATCTTAAACTTCAGTT
The DNA here is from genome assembly GCA_030015415.1 of Cynopterus sphinx. NCBI lineage: Eukaryota > Metazoa > Chordata > Mammalia > Chiroptera > Pteropodidae > Cynopterus > Cynopterus sphinx. The sequence goes on from CM057381.1 coordinate 36,270,578, forward strand.
TTGGAAAACATAAAATTAATTAAAACACTTCTTGATCCACATGGCAGGTTCACAGGGTAGCGAAATATGCTTCTTCCAATGAGAGATAATCTGAAGAAATGTTGAGTACATTTAAAATTCTGCAAGAGGATAAGCATTCAATAGGGAGAAATCTCTATGATGGGTTTATAATGAGAGACCAAAAGAAAAGGAGAAAGACACTGTTATTTGAGATGGCACCTTGAATTGTGAGCCTGAAATGGCAAGATTAAGGATGAGGGGCTTGGCAGTAAAGCATGACAGACGCAACACATGTCCATGACAGAGCTGCTTTCCCAGGAAATATGTGGAGTAGAACAGTCTAACTGAAACCAGGGGAGGAGATATTAGTCACAGCATGTTTATCATAACCTTCCTAATATCTCACAAGGCACGAGCACCTACCCAAAAGGGAGTTTTTATTAGTTGCCATGGGCCAGGCACTATGTTGACAAAAAACTTTCTTGGGACTGATTAAGGAATTCCAAAAGGCAGCATCAGGACAAAGGAAAAGTTTGAGAGAGGTAAATTTCAGTCGAACCCAGACAAAAATATCCTAAAAAACGAGTGCTTCACTGTAAGCTGCATTATTTTGGAAAGTCACCCCCACCTGACCCAGCACCCAGATGTTCCCTCTTAATGATTTCTGACTTTGAACAGGCTCAGCCCTCACTCCTTTCATAACCAAAACGAACTACAGCCTAGCTGGATATTAGTTACTCCCCACTGCAAACAGGTGGGCTAGGCCAGTCTTGGCATCCCTTGCAATGGCATAAGTAACGGGTGTTAAACGGTGCCAGATCTAGTGTAAACACTGCAGTTCAGGCCTTGCATCTTCCATGTGCGTGGTCAGCCTGCTCTGCTGGACATTTTGCCTGACTCGCTGACACTTATATTTTCAACTAGCTTTCCCCAGAGGAGGAGGAGAAGTTGGAAGCCCTGCCCAGCTCGTCTGCTTCCTTCCAACCCCTTTGCCTAAGTATTGATGCTAAGTTTTCTCCCCAAGAGAACATCCATATACTTCAGCCAGATGGCTGCAGGAAGGCCGATATTTCCATAGCATTCCTGACAATCTCATCATTTGGGCTACTGGTGACTAGTCATGGTCTGATGTTGTTCTTCTCACTGCTCATCTTCATGCCGGTTTGACTCAGGTTTTACACATTTCCTCGGACTTGTCACCTCCATTGCTGCAGTACTTTTCCCCTGTTCACTTATTCCCCTCTCCACCTTGGACACTACTGGATTCAAAAAGTAAATGTCCTGTTCTTGCCTTCAGTCAAAAGAGGGAGCAAATCTTAATTCTTTGCCTTCCTACTGTAGTAGATGCTATCAGTGTGGCCCCACCCCAAATCCCTTTGGATTCAGTTCCAAAATCTAAGATTACTTATAGCTGACCTCTGAAAATCTCCACTCGAAAGTTTTTCCTGGCATTGGGAATATACTGTGCCCATGCAAGGGGAAACCAGAAATGCTGGGCAGTTAATTCTCCTGAAAGCACCCTGAACCAATTGAGAATTGGTAGATAAATACTCCTAGTTTCCCCACCCCTTGGTTGGGTTAATTCTGGTATGGTTTTCAGAGTCGATTATTGTGACTGAGCTCTCTTTGCCCACAGTAGTAACTTATTTGGTAATGAAGCCTTTATTGTCCTTCCATACCTTCCCTGTCTCACATCAATTATGTCCAGGGTCTCCTGGTACCCTCTCTCAAATAAACTACTTGCACTTGAATGTTTATCTCAGGGTCTGCCAATGTTTGAGGCCTGGCACAATGTTGAAACACACAGTAGGCACTCAATAAGTAAATTATCCTTGGCAGGTCATCTGCCAACTTTGTAGATGGGATTCCTGCATTGGGAGAGAGGCTACACAATATGACAATGAAGGATTCTTCCAGGAAGAATAATCTGCCTGTGTAGAAGTAAATGTCTTTCCAACTAGGAGAACTGGGAAAAGAGCTGTGAGATGAAAATGTGAAAAAAAAAATACCAGACTTTTCTCCCTCTGTGCCAATGTGCTTTCAGATGTGAGGGTGGCGGGTGGCTAAGATCACAGGTTAGTTATGAAATCATTCAATTTCTCAGGCCAGCACGATGCCTTTTATGGACACTGCAGTCCAAGGTGCTGTGCAGGGAGTGATTTTCCATCACGGTCTATATAGTTCACAGCTTCTAGTCACAACAAGCAGAGCCAAAAATAATATAAGATATTCAAACCCGAAAGTATTGTATATAAATACATAAGGTCAAAACTAAATATGAAATAAAGTTTTCATTATTCTATGACCAGAGTTCTTATAACACTCTTTTATGCTTGGTTGGCACTGCAGTACTATTCCTGTGTTACAAATGAGGAAATGAGTCACAAAAACTGTAAAAAGAATGTGCTGAAGAGTCTACGGCTGCTGTCTGAGGAGGGCTAGAAGAAAATGTTCCTGATCACTCTCCTCCTATGCTCAGACGAACACGGGGCTTTCCTCACAGTTTCAGACTCTCAAATCTTTCTGATATATTTTTATAAGAGAATAAAACTTTGTGGTTAAAGAGCTATATAAAAGCCATTTGTGAAGGGGAGCTTGATGAAATTATATAGTTTTAGAAGGAAGATAAGAACATTGGAATCAGATTCTCTCCCCTCCCACCCCATAATTAGTCAGAGTTTAACATGGTTGAGCAAAATCAGATTTTTTTTCATAACAACTAAAAGTTCAATATACTTGAGCACATGCAAAATGAAGTCCCCACCTCCAATGAGCTGCCCTGCTAGGATGTCTCTGAATTCCACATTCTTTCTATCAGACCAGAAGCTTAGGGATAGAGTGGACAGGACAGGAGAGCCCAGGAGGGGTCTGTACCTGGAGTCTAGGCATGCTCATGGGGCAAGGACAGATGCTTGGAGGGAGAATGCACATGTAGGTAATGCATGACTTACTGAGAGGATCATGGCTGGCAGTGGACTGGAGAGAAGTCCTGAAAGAAAGTAGTATGTGGGTTTTTGCAGACCACTGAAGCATGGCAGCGGGGGTGGGGGGTGGTAATACATGATGGTCCAAGCAGACAAGCAGTAATGTCTAACAGCCACAGGACTGGCTAAATTGACAGTCACTTGTCAGGCTACAAAAATAACCTCAGAAGTCAAGAGACACTGGAACTGAGTACCAGGTGGTGGGGAGGTGCTCAACCACTAGAATGAGCACCAAGGTAAAAAAAAAAAAAAAAAAAAAAAAACCATCAGCATGGCAATCTTGGTCAAGACTTGATCTGTTGAACTAGGCTTTTGAAATTCCTTGAAGCTTAAGGATGCTTTTGTCCATGAAAATGAGAGTAAAAGATAGAAATTTTTCACTGAGCTTATGGGGATGGAGTGGGGGTACATTAGTCCATTAGGAGATAGGGGAAGGTATAGAGGCAGGAGATTTGGCAGGTCATACTTCAAGTAATCTGCAAAAAGGAAAACTTTGATTTCTAAGATGTAAAAGAAGGGTGGTACTACTCTCTTTAAAACTGAGACCAATGATGAAAAGGCCACCGAGTTCCCCAAAGAAGAATGAGACTAAAAGTAAACTTAATTTTTAAAAATAAGGCCTTAGTAAAATGAAGAATTAAATGAAAAAAGGATTCTAAAGAGAGAATTTCTGGAATGTACCTCTGGCTTTCATCTATTTTATGTTTTTATCGACGTCTTGATAAAGAGATAAGATGCACAGTTATCAAATTAGAGAATGATAAAATTCTGGGAAGTTAGAAAAATTCTGGATTATAAAATCAGGTTTAAAAAGAATCCTGATAAAAATTTTGGAAAAGAGTTGTCTTAAATGACCCCATGATCTGCTCCCCTCCCTACTCCAATCAACTCAGGGGAACCTGGAGGGTAAAGGAGGGCCTTGGTCTCTGTCACCATTCTCTTAGAGAGAGTTGGCCTAGGATCTTTCTTCAGCTGTATCAGAGGGGTGCTGTGGGACCAGTGGCCAAATATTGGCAAAAGATCAGAGAAGACTTTTTGGAGAAGGTTTGGCCTGTGGAGATCTATGGACCTATATTAGTTAGGGTTCTTCAGAGAAATAGAACAAATAAAGTGTGTGTGTGTGTGTGTGTGTGTGTGTGTGTGTGTGTGTGTGTGTGTTACCTTATGAGAGAGGGGGGGCGGGGGGCAGAGGATTGATTTAAAGAAATTGGCTAAAGTCATGAAGTTGGGGGGGGGGTGGCTGGCAAGTCCAATATCTGCAGGGCAGGCCAGAAATCTGGAGTCCCCAAGGGAGTTGATGTTGCAGTATTCGTATGAGGGTAGTCTGGAGGCAGGATTCCCTCTTCCTCGGGGAATCTCAGTCTTTTTCTCTTAAGGCCTTCAACTGATTAGATGAGGCCCACCCATATTATGAAGCATAATTTACTTTTTTCAAAATTTACTGATTTAAATGTTAATCCCACCTAAAAAATACCTTCAAAGCAAAACCTTGATTGGTGTTTAACCAAATATCTGGAAACCATGGCCTAGCCAAAATGACACATTTAATCATCATAGACACCCCTCCAAAAAAGAAGGGGGTAATTCCTGTCTTTTATTGTGTCTCAGGAAGAACCTAGTGGTCTTCCTGGATTCAATAAGCTAAAGAAAGAGGGAGGGAGGTAAATGTATCTTTATTTCTGAGGCTGAGAATATATAAGCCATGTACTAGAATATGAGGGGTTGGGGAACCATTCTCAAAGTGTCAAAACAGAGAACTGATGACATGTCAACTGCCTCACAACAGGCTCACAGGGGCAGGCCCTCTATTGATTCTGTTATTCAAAAAATGACTTCCATTTAAGTAATATGCAGGCAGAATAATACCCCTCCAAAACTGTTCACTTCCTAATCTCTGGAACCTAGGAATATGTTACCTTACATGGCCAAATGGACTTGGAGATATAATTAAGTTATGCATCTTGAGATGGGAGATTATCCTAGATTATCTAGATGGTCTTTGTATGAGATCCTTGTAAGAGGGAGGCAGGAAGGTCAGAATCAGAGAAGAAAGGGTTAGAGTGAGTACATCAAAAATGGCAGATTGGGGCCACGAGTCAAGGGATACAGGCAGCCCCTATAAGCTGGAGAAACATGGGAATGAATTCTTCTTTAGAACATCCAGAAATTCTGCTGACATCTTGATTTTAGGACTTCTTGCCTCCAGGACTAGAAGATAATAAATTTGTGTCATTTTAACCACTAAATTTGTGGTAATTTATTACAGCAGAAATAGAAAACTAACACAAGTACCTTAAGGAGACACAATAGCCACAGAGAAATTACTGTTAAAATACTTGTAATAGTTAGGTTTTAGGGAAATAAAATTGTTGGAGGAGACTGACAAACATTTAATTTAAATTTAAAAAGAGTGCATAAGAAGACTTAATGACAGCACACACATGCTTTCTGGAACTAAAAACACTTTTCACTAAATTTTTAACAGATAAAGTAGTCACTTTTAGGACCCAACTTGGTGACATGGAAAACAAATAGAAAAAAAGCTTACAAGATAGAACAGATAAATAAAGCAATGGAAAGCATAGGAGGCAAAACCTCAAAAGACGAAAGTAGGAGGGAAAAAAAACATGAATAAGATTCCAGAAGGGTAAAAAATTATGGGTTTGCTAGAAAATAGAGTCAAATCTGTGCTATCGTGTTCATAGGGAGCACAAGCTCCTGGAAGCAGTGGGTAAGGCAATGGGGATGAAGCAGGGAAGGAAGGAGAGTAGTTACAATGGGGAACATATGGAGCTAGATGCAACTTCATAAAAAGCACAGCTGAAAGCTTGAAATGTGTTCTGGCAGGTGGTATAAACTACTGCTGCACCTCGTTAAGTCTTCTGGGAGGAGTAGAATTTACTCTCCAGCTCCCATTGGTGCCCTGCTCTCTCACCAGTAAAGCGTGAGTGCTCCAATGACACAAATGTTAGATTGTTAGTTATTGTCCCAAAGGTTCCTGAGGCTCTATTCACTTCTTTTTCAGTCTATTTCCTCTTGCTATCTGATCTTTGAATTCATATCTTGTGGCTGATGCCCATTGTGCCTGTTACCAATTTGTCATTTGATTATATAAGTGTCTGTCTTTGTGCTTCAACATTTTAAAAGAATTGAGCCTTGGAGAAATCAGTCACAAACAAAATATACAAGTGGTCAAAATAGCCAATATCTAAATAAATAAACCATTAGATTGAAAGTTAAAGCTGACCATTAGGAGGCTAGCAATAAAATATTCATCATTAAAAATCAAATCTTTACTTATTTGATTAGCATAAACTCATTAAAATACTAATAAGAGGAATAGGGAACTTAAAAGTAACAGATTGAAGTATCAAACAAAAGTTGGGGAAAAATCTGTTTTGCTTGTTTTATTTTCCATGACATTTTCAAAAGAAGAAAACCAAGTTTGGTTAAACTATAATATAGAAAATCCCCAAGAAACTGCATGGACTTTTTTCCAGTGCTCAATGTGATTGTATAAAGTCCAGCAATAAAAGTCAGAAGAGGCTCAAAGTGTAAATATGTGACACATTGGCTAGAGGAGGAAAGAACTGCTGCCTTCAACCGTTGCTTCCTTTATCGCTCTCCCAGCAGACAAATCTAATGCTGGAAAACAGAATGAAAGTAACTCTGAATTAGAGCCCCAGAAGAAGTCAAAGTTTTGGCAGCCAAAACACAGGGATGCCCTTTCAGCCGATGTGAAATGGGAGGTGGGGGAAGGAGGGAAAGGAAGAGATGCTAGGGAGGAAAGAAATATTAATGTATTTGCTTTACTTTTTGAGTGCTATTTGACCCTTTGGTTTCATATCCAAAGCAGTGAGGGGTAAGGAAGAGAAAAAAAACAGCACTGTGAAGAATATGGAATTTGATCAAGTAGAGTTAAACCAACTTAAGAATTCATTAGAAAAATTCTATGGAGAGAAAATAAAAATGCTAGGTGAGAAGGGACAAATCTTGTTTGTCTTCCAGCAAACTGTGAACTCTAATTCTGATTAAGAGGTCAAGACCAGCACATAGTTTTCAAACCTTAGAGTATGTCAGGTGTTAAGGGCTTCTGAATGCAGAGTATGATGAAGCTGTGACGAACTAGTTGGTGTTAGCTGAGGATCTGGTAAGTGACGACAGACAGAATATTATGAGGAAGCAATTCTAGGTCATTTCAACCAGATCTCTAGGTGGAAAGTCAAGAGAAGGTAGAAGCTGAAGAAGACAGGAAATGCATGTAAAATAACGTGTGTATGTGCGTGCATGAATGTGTGTGTGTGTGTGTCTGTGTGTGTGTGTGTGTGTAGATATATGAGAGTTTTTGTGTGAATATAGGAATCAGAATGGGGCATAGTTCACTGGAGATCATGAAAAATTAAGAATCATTCTGTAGTATCAGTCTAAGATTTTAAAAATGAGAGAAGAGGCCAGCCAATGAGAAATAGGGTCTAAAATATGATAGAAAGCAGATTCTTTCACCCTCAGGATGCCACAACATTGACACCTATGTGGGACATCTGAGCCCCTTTTTGAGACATATGCTGTGATAGGAATGATTGAAAATTGTTTTATCCTAGGAAATCCAGGATCTACGGTTGCTGCATCAGTAGGGTTTTTAGCCTCTGCACTATTCACATATTGGGCAGAATAATTCTTCGTTGTGAGAAGGGCTGTCCTTTGCATTGTAGGACGTTTAGCAGCATCCCTGGCCCCTACCCACTAGATGCCAGTAGCATCATCTTCCCTGTGGTGGGGGGCGAAATTGCTCTGGTTGAGGATAACTGCTGTATCTGTAACATACAATGGTCCCATATCAGTCCTAATCCTACGTAACCTTTGCAACATTTAACATTATCTGACCACACTATCATTTTGTAAACTATCCCTTCTCCTGACTTCGAAGAGACTTTATTCCCCTGATTCTCCTCCCCTTTCAAAGCCTACGCTTTCTCAGTCAGAGCCAAAGTATGTAGAATCCTAGAATCTCTCCATTTTTTCTCAGTAACTTAATCTGCTCTCAATAACTGCTCCTTCAAAGTACCTAACTCCCAGGCCCATGAGTGATATTCAAAAGACAGCTCTGTTATTCTGACTCAGAATCTCCCTCTGAACATTCCTTTGGTGTCTCAAGATGAAAATATCCAGGAATGACCTTACTCTGCTCTAGAATGTGATCCCTATCTTTGCTGATGGGATCATCAGGTTTCCTGTTCTGGAGGTCAGAAAGCTCTGAAACACTTTGTCCTCTCTCACTGAACAGGCACTTGGTCTTCTTTAGGCTGGATCATTTTGTCTATGGTGACTCCAATTGTTTCTGCTTCGGCAGTGTCTCTACAACAGTTCCTTCTTTCCACATTACAAATGCTGGTCAGATCTTTATCTCTCACTTGGATGTCTTTCTCTCTACCCACCTCCATTTACTTGCATCTACTTAAATGTTTTCTCAGTGCTAACATTTTAAAAAGAGGAAAATACACATAAAATTGATGCTAAACTTTAGCATTAATTCTACCAAGAATTAATATTCCCTGGATAATGAATTGGTTGAAGATACTCCCACCCACCTTAATAAGGGATACATTTTCAATGCATGTTTTACAATATTTTCTTATAAAAAATTTCAAGCATACAAAAAAGTTAAAGTTTTACAGTAAATGTTCTTACATACACTGTCTAGATTCTAGAGTTATTTTCCTGAGCTGGCTGTATCACATATCTATCCATTTGGACTTCCCTCTTTCTATCAGTCCAGATAAGTTTCAAAGTAAATTGCAGGCATCAGTATATTTGAAATACTTCCATCGGAAATACATAAGCATATGTACTATTCGTTAGAATTCAATATTTGAGGACAATTATTTCTTTTTATTTTGAAGTAAAATCAATATATAGTGAAATGCTCAATTCTTAAGTGGACCACTCTGGATTTTAACACATGCAAATGTGAATCCCTATCAAGATACAGAGCATCACCGTCACCCAGAAAGTTACCTGATATCATTTCCTAGTCATTCCCTGCCCCAAATCCACCCCGAGGCAACCACCATTCTGATATTCTCCACCATATCTTAGTTTTGCTTGTTTTAGAACTTCATGTAAATGAGAATCCTGCAGTATGTGCTCTTTTGTGTCTGGATTCTTTTAACCAGAATAATGCTTTCAGGTTCATTATGTTGTTTCATGTATAAGTCATTTGTTCATCTCTATCACTAAATAAGATTTCGCTGTATGAATATACCACAGTCATTGATGAATATCCAGTGTTTGGCAACGTTTTCAATAAAACCATACTTTAATTATTATTTATCAAAGTTTATAATATATTTTTATTTGAAATCTTTTTTGGACTAAGAATAATTATACAAATTCAATGCAAAATAAATTTTTAGCACTTTTTTTATTGATTTTATCACTTTTTAAAATTAATTGTATGGTTACAGAAAGTTAAATTTATATACACACTTTTATTACAAAGTATCATGAAAGAGTAAGCAATAAAAACCTTCAAGCATAAAAAATACATTATGGTAAACCTCTATAGAGGAAGTGGAAAAGAAAGGAATTAAGCAATGTGAACTGTCCAGCTGTTAAAGATGACCTATATTTTTTAAATGAATGAAGTGACTATTAAATTGCTATGGCATTTAGATTCCATTGGGTTTATTTGAGAGAGTGATGGGACAGTTTAAGGATTAAACCTTCGATATTTATAATATTCTCCAAATGGCAAATTTATGATGAAAACGATTAGATATCAGTGTAAATTTATGCCAAGGGGTTCATTGTTTTTCCAAATTATTTTCCAAAGCCCATTCAAAACACCAGGAAATAAAAGAGTTTCCAAGTCGCCTGCAACTTACCCTAAATTGAGCCCTGGGTTCTGATCACTCTTTAGCTGTAATTGTTATCTTTGAATCTCAACAGACAGACCTTGAGAACACTACCAATTAGGCAAGAATTCATTGTTAGGTTTTGGTCATACTTTGTTTCTTAGGAAACTAACACTGAGGTAAACACTCGGGCCAATCAATGTGGTTTCATTCAAAAGTCTTCTTGATCTGTGGTCAAGCTTTGAACCTAAAGTGGAAATGAATTTACATTTCAAAGCCTTACATTGGGAAGACTGTGGACCTTCCAGAATCTTCTGTCCCCTTTTCCACTCATGTGACTTAGAGTACTCTAAAGAAAATCATAGGTGACTTTGCATTAGTTATTTTATTTTTCTTTAGAGAAAGTCTCTTTTTGCTGGAAACTAACATACTACAGATCTTGGTACAGGAAAATTGATTACAGAATTTTATAGGTTCCTTGTGTATTTTATTTAGTCGTGTCTATGTACACAATGTGAAAAAGAGTTCATTAATCTGTGAAAATATAGTAAAAGTGGTAGAAATTGCATAAACAAAACCACTGACCGAATTTTTAATTTGAATATCCTGGAGCCTTACTGAAACCTAAAGGTCATATGTAGGCTAGACCATTCAGAAAAGTTTGCTCTTGTATAATGTTTTTACATTTTTTTTCCAGAAAATTTTCACTTTTTATGCATCAGAACTTCAGAGTACTATGGACTGAATGTGTCCCCCAAAATTTATATGTCGAAATTTAAATCCCCAATGTAATGGGATTGATGGAGATAAGGCCTTTGGGGGGCGATTAAATCATGAGGGTGGAGCCTTTATTAATGAGATTAGTGCTCTAACAAAGTAGACTCTGAGTGCCCCTCCTACCATGTGAGGTCAGTGAGAAGACAAACATCTATAAACCAGAAAGTGGGTTCTCACAAGACTCTGGATCTGCTGACAATTTGACCTTGGGCTTTCTAGCCTCCAGAATTGTGAGAAATAATTGTTTAAGTTACCCAGTCTATAGCGTTTTTGTTACAACAGCCTGAACAGACTAAGACATGGAGTGTAGCACATAATTATTCCTAATTATTTAATCCGTGTTTGTTCTTACCTCAATTAAGTTTAAATTTCTTGAAGGCAGGGATTATCTAATTATTTTTGGTTAGGTTTATAACAGGTGCTTAATCTCGAGACAATAGTCAATATTTTTGGCAGAAGATGAATTGGAAAGAATACTGGCTATAGCACTGGAGATATTCCCAACTGTGTCCAGCATTTTAGCTGCTGGTTTGTAGAGAAGTCCAGGATTTCCAGAGAAGAGACTAAAGTAGGAAAGAGCATCTCTGGACCCCATGGCAGTGGCTATTTATCACTAAATACCAAACTATTTATGTTTTAACAATCCATAAGTATCAGCCATGAAAAATAACATTTTCTGGAAAAAAGAAATTATAAAAACATTATCGTTATCCCTTAACAGAAGAGTCAGCTGAGGCCCCAAATGTAAAGATGTATTCTCAAAGCTACCCAAGTGAGTAGCGTAGCTGGAAACCAGTATCCAGCGTCCAACTTTCTGGACTCAAGATATCACAAACCGGATTATTTGATGTATTGGATAATGCTGTTGCTCCGTCTCAATTCCCTCGAATCCCTTTTTACCATCTTATTCTTCCTCTCTTTGGGGTGCTTTTGATTTCAACAAGCAACATGTGCTGCACTTTTATGAAGAACTACCTTCTAGTTACTGAATCTCACTTGCCTTCAGATAAAGCTACTCAGGATGGTCTAGAACCTGTGACCAATGGGGTGCTGAGGCAGGAACCCTAGGCCCTTTCCTTGGGTGAGCCACCTTGAGGCATCCCTTACGCTCCAGAGTCAGGGGGAGTCACCATCTGTGGAACTTGGCAGACCACCTTTATGTCCCCTTCACAGTGTGCTCTCCGCACCCCTCCCTTAATGGTTTCACCATGAGCACTTGCATAACAAGTCACTCCCACGCTGACCTGACTCTGGAGAACCCAACTGTGTTCATTTCCTAGGGCTGCTGCAACAAGTACCACAAACTGGTGGGTTGAAACAACAGAAATATGTTCTCTCACAGTTCTGGAGGCCAAGAATCTGAAACCAAGGCATCGGGTAGGATATGCTTCCTCTGAAGGCTCTAGGGGAGAATCTGTTCTAGGCTTTTCTGGTGTTGTTGGCAATCCTTGCCTTGCAAACACATCACTCCGGTTTCAACCGTAGTCTTTAACCAGGGTTTTTCCTGTGTCTGTGTCTCTTCTTCTTACAGGACAGCAATCATATTGGATTAATGCCCATGCTCTCGGAAGTATGGGCTCAAGTTAACTTAATTATATCTGCAAAGGTCCTGTTTCCAAATGAAACAGGCAAGGGAGTTGGGTGTGTGCTAGGAAGATCTGTTCCAGGCCTATCTCCTTGGCATGTAGATGGCTACCACCTTCTTCTTCTGCTTTCATATCATCTACTCTTTGTGCAAGTCTGTCTTTGTGTCCTAATTTTTATAAGGACACTAGTCAAACTGAATTAGGGCCCACCCTAAAGACCTCATTTTAATTTGAGTATTTCTATAAAGACCCATTCTCCAAATACTGTTACATTCAGAGGTAAAAGGGATTAGTGCTTCAAATTACGAATTGTGAGGGAACACAATTCAACCCATAACAGAAGAAGAGGACTTCAACATATCTTTTGGGGGGTACAATTTAACCCTGACACTAAAATTAAAAAATAAAAACATTTTATTTATTACTTTAAGATTTCATGAAGTTCAAGGATATCAAGCAAAAATAATGTCTGCTATATGTATAACATAGTGATCAACAATTTCCCAATTGTTATTTCAGTGTATTAAATGCTGTATTTTTATTCTTTCTGAATTGTTGACCATAAAATCAGAAACAGTATTTTGACTTTATTTACGGGACTTACGAACTTACAATACTTGTGTTTTTATTTTTTATGTTTAAGGTTAGATTCTTTTTCCAATAAGTACTTGTTTTGAACTAGAAATTATGTACTCTTAAGCACTGTTTAGTATGAAATAAATGAATCATTAATAATACAACAATAAACTGTACAGTGGTTAAGAATGTGGGCTCTTGTGTCAGGCGGTTTACATTTGCATCATCTCTATAATTTACTAGCTATGTGACCTTAGGTGAGTCGATTAATCTTTCTGAGCTCTCATTCCCTCAGCCTGAGATGAGAATAATACTATTAATTCTAAAGCACTTCAACAGTGTTTGCACATAGTAAACACCCTATAAGTGCTAGTTACTATTTTGTCTGAATATGAGTTTACATATAATAATTCTAAAAATGTAAAGACATGATAGAAGTAATTTTTTTACCTCTTTAAGCAAAACCTCACACTTTTCAAAAAAAGTGTTACTATTATTTTCCTTTAAAATGACAGAATATAGTCATCTCTCTTTGCCTTTTCAATTTAACTATATGTCACCAAAATAAAATTATTGTTCTAACTCCTTTAATGAAAAAATTTTAATTATATGTAATAATTTTTAAAAATAAGCAATTCTTGACTGTGGTACAAATTCAAACATCACAAAACAAAATTTAGTAAAAAGTAAGTCTCCTTTCCTTTACCTTATGTTCTCAGGTCATCTATACAGAGACAACCACTGTTATCAGCTTTTTGTATATTATTCTAGAAACAGTCTATGTATATGTAAAAAATATATGTATATTTTCCCACCCGTATTTTAAAATATAATAGCATATTATATATACTCTTCCACATCTTGCTTTTTACAATTTAATAAAATATCTAGAAAATTTTCACTTATCAATACAAAGTAGTTTTATTTTACTCTTTTTCACCATTGTGTAGTATTCCACTCTGTGGATATACTTAACCAGCTCCCTGCCAGTGTGCATTTGACTGTCTTCCTTTGTTACTGCAATGTGTATTCATGTCTTTAAGTTCATGTGCAAATACAGTAGTCCCTCCCTTATCCATGGTTTCGCTTTCCACAGTTTCAGTGACTTTGTAGTCAACCACGTTTCAAAAATGTTAAGTGTAAAATTCTAGAACAAAACAATTTTTAAGTTTTAAATTGCATGTTATCTGTGTGGTATGATAAAATCTCATACCATCTCTCTTCACCCAGCCCTGGAAATGAATCATCCCTCTTTGTCCAGCATGTCCGTGCTAGATATGCTACTCACTCATTAGTCACTTCATAGCCATCTTAGTTATCAGATCAACTGGCAAGGTATCACAGGGCGTGAGTTCAAGTAACCTTTATTGTCAGAAGGTCAACAGTAGCCTAATACAATGTCACAGTGCCTGTGTCATTCACCGTACTTTATCGCATCTCATAGGCATTGTATCATCTCACGTCATCACAATAAGAGGGTCAGTATAATAAGATATTTTGAGAGGGAGACAGAGAGAGCACATTCATGTAACTTTTATTACAGTATATTATTATAATTGTTCCATTTTATTAGTTATTGTTGTAAATCTCTTACTGTGCCTAATTTATAAATTAAATTTTATTATAGGTATGTATGTATAGAAAAAGCCACAGTATATGTAGGGTTCAATACTATCCATGGTTTCAGGCATCTACTGGGGGTCTTGGAACCTATTTCCCATGGGTAAGGGGAGACTACTGTTCATCTGTAAAATGAATTTCTAGATGTAGAATTGCCAAGGCAAAAGGTATATGCACTTGAAAATCTGATGGTACTTTTAAAATTTCTCTCAGAGAGGATATTAAGAGGCAATTTGCCCTCTTACCAACATAAAGGCTTATTAAATTTTAAAAAATGTTTCAATATTATAAGTATCAACAGCATCTCATTATATTTTGAATTTATATTTCTCTTGTTGGAATGACACTGAACATCTTATGTTTATAAATGATTTATATTTCTTTTATTACAAACTGTTCAAATAATTTACCTGTTTTTCTATTTAAATATTTATTATTTAAGTAACAATCTGTATTAGCTGTTTATATATTGAGGATTCTTAACTTGGTTGTGTGTGTGTGTGTGTGTTGTGTATGTGTATTTCTCCTGTTTAGTCATTTATTTTGTTACAACATTTTTTTTTTTGTCTTGCAGAAATTACAAAAAAATTTTTTGGTTAAATATATTAGTAAGGTTGGAGAGACTATTGTAGTTCTCCAGGTAAAAGGGTCAGCTGGCATGGGCTAGAGTGATGCTAGTGGACGCGGTGATAAGATGTAGGTTTTAGGACATAAATATGAAGCTAGAGCTTGGCTGATGTATTAAAAATGGCAATGGAGCATGGGGTGAGTAAGGTGAGAGAAAAAGAAATTGACTTTGGGGCTTTTGGCCTGAGTAACCAGATAGACAGTGTTGTCACTAACTGAGATGGGCAAGATTTTAGGAGGTTTTAGCAAGTCTCTAACCTGTTTTAGAAACATGCTTCCACATGCCTAGTTTCACAATGTTCATTCATTGTCTACTGGGGTTCCTTCCATCAAAGTGAAATGCTGAGTCAAACTATATATTTAGCATGTTTCAGAGTCATTTCTATGTTGCCTACAGTTATAGGTAATGACTTAGAAACCAAGAAAGCTAACATAATACCTGCAATATCATCGTCTCTCCCTATTTCTGTTTGTGACCTCTCCTGGGGACTTCAGCATATGCTATGCTATAAATGTAGAAACACATATCTCTGCATCTGGGATTGATTTGATTAAGTTCGACTAGTTTGCCCTAAATTCACAGGTATTTAACTGATGGAGTTGAGTCAGTTTAACAACTTGGCCTAAGAACCCAATAACAAAAACATTCAGACCAGTTTATACATGTCCAGTTGGTAAGGGTGGGGAAGAGAGTGAATTTTTAAAGAGATTTTGAAAACTTCAAATTCCACATGGATGATTAATACTTCTATGCAACCTAATGGATGTTAGAACAAAATGGGAAGAAAATCTTATTGAAAGAAAAAAAAAATGTTATGGAATGATCTTCTCTGGGAATTTAAGCTAATCTCAAGGAACTTAGAAAATCTTTTAATCTCTGTCTTTTTTCATGTGTACCTTTGACAGTAAAATTAGTGTATAGCATCATCAGACATGCCAAAGAGGCACTGCCAATTAACAATTTTAGTTCAACTACTGAGATGAATTATTAACTCTTTTGTTATAATTTTGCCCAGTCCCTCATTGTTCTCACGAAGCCTGTTTTACTTCCTGATATACTGCAATATTTGAGTGATATTAAGTGTAGGAGTAGCCATGTGACTAAACAGTGATGAACAGAAGCAACCAAACCTACCTTAGGTAGACGGAGCAAGTGGTCTCCTGCAGGTTGCAAAATTGGGAGGATGCAAGAGTAATGAAGACCACATTGAGCAAGAAAGCCCCTGGGCTCAAGAAGCCTGCAGTTAGGATCTTACTTAAGAGGGAAATTAGAAATTAAGTCATGCAGACGAAGGAAACCAAAAGGTAACCAGAGTTAAAAAATGTAAGAATAGGTCATCAAGAACCTGAAAAAATGAAGCTCAAGAGACATATTGTAGAGGGCAAGGGTTATCTAAAATTTAACTGTCTATTATTCTCCCCACAAAATATCAAGGACCTTTGGCATGGACCAAATGTGTCCATGGATATTCTGGATAGGACCAAATGTCTGCTAATCAGATAGGTGGATAAATAGATATAAAGGTGAGTAGGTAGGTAGGTAGGTAGGTAGGTAGATAGATTGATTGATTGACAGATAGATTGATTGACAGATAGATTGATTTTAAGATATCAGCTCACACAATTGTGGAGGGTTAGCTAGTTTAAAATCTTGAGGAGATAGTCTGGCAAATTAAAGACTCAGGGAAGAATCTGAATGTGAAGGCCATCTACTGGAAGAATTCTTCTTGCTCAGAGGAGGGTCAGTCTTCTCTTAAGCCTTCAACTGACTGAATGATGCCCACTCATATTATGGAGAGCAGTCTGCTTTACTTAAAGTTTACTAATTTAAATGTTAATCTCATCCAAAAAAAAAAAAAAACACTTTCATGGAAACATCCAGTAACTTTTAGCTATTAATTATATTGTTTAATTGTCATGTAACTATTTCTATATAAATAATGTACTTATTTTCCATTTGTTTGGCTATTTTATGTATAACTCTTTATAATTCACTAATTTGTAATGTATAAGTTCCAAATTACGTAGTGTTTTTATTTTACTGGGTACTGTGACCCAGCCAAATTGACACATAAAATTAACCATGACACTTCCCCATACTTACAGGAGGTACATACCTGAGTGCCAAGTAGATATTTTCAGAGCAGAAAGCAAGAAGTACTGGAAGTAGCTGAGACAAGGTGCCGCCAGTTTACATCTGCAGGAAGCTGGGTTCTGCCACATGGCTGCAGAGGTCATAGGGGCTGAGAGGTGAGGCTGTGCTCATGCGGTCTCCAATATAACCATTTTCTTTCTCAACACTGAAGGGGAAAAAAGTGTTTGAGCCAAAGCAAATAGCTCTATTTGCCTACATTTACATTTGGAAATAAAAGGGAGCCTGTATACAATTGTTACATAAAACCAGGAAAAACTATACATTTTCTAACGACATTTTCAAATCAAAATAAAATCATTCATTTTTAGCAAAACTAAACTACCTCTAAAACAATACTGATACTTTTAACCAGTTAACTTTAGCCATTTGATTTTATATAACAAAAAAAAAAATTGTGCTTTTCTTAGCAAATATTTTCCCATAGGTAATGGGAGAAAACAAAACCAAAACCTTTCACTTTAAATAAAAATATAAACTTTTCCTTAAAAATAGTTTTTAAAAAGGTTTTTTTTAAAAAAAAAAAAGATTTTAAATATTTAGTGCTCAATTCTATTTATATCAAATACCTAGAATAGTCAAATTTATAAAGACAGAAAGTTGAATGGTGGTCTTATAATGAACTTATACATTACATTGTTTAATGGGTACAGAGTTGGAAATTAAGAAAATGTTTTGGAGAGATGGTGGTGATGGTTGCACAATATGAATGTACTTAATGCCACTGAATAATGCACTTAAAAATAGTTAAAATATTAGGTTTTATCTTGTACTTATTTTACCACAATAAAAAAATTACTGCAGAAAGTTAGCTACAATGAATAATTCAGGGGTTACATCACGTCCTTGTCAGACAATAACCTTGATGATTAGGTTTGACTGACCATAAAAATCAACAGCTTCAAGCAGTATTGCCGTGGTTTTTATTATAAAATCTAAGTCCGTTTTCTGACTTGCTGACAGAACAAGGAAGAATGTGACTAAAAAAACGCTCTTAAGGATAAGAGGTCAAAAATTAGGCCTGTGCCCTACGTTAGCAGTGGGAGGCATAGAGGGCAGGAAAAGAATTCTTCTCACAGAGCAGGAATTTTCTACAATTCCTCCTAAAAGACCACTTTAAGAAAATAGTAGATAATCATGATCTAATGAGAAAAAATTTTGCTTTTCATTGTTGTCATGAGCACAATCTATGAGCAATCCATTCTCTGATTTGAGTAATTTTTATCCCCCCACATGTTATCATTTTGACCAACATGCACTAATATTTTGATTACCAATGTGCTTTAAATCAAAGCCTTTTAATTAAAAAAATATAAAATTCCTAAACATCACTCTACCTATATAGGAAAATTAATATTTTACTTATTCTGAAATTTAATTTTGGAGCTTATACCTTACAAATTAGTGAATTGTTAAGAATTGTACATGAAATAGCCAAGCAAACTAAAGTAAATATAAGTATAATTTATATATTAATATCCATATGACAATTATATAATGCATAAAAAGTTCTAAAGATAGAGTCTAGCATGTAATAAGTGCTCAATGCAAGTTGATTTTTATTGACAATATTTATGTCTTTAATTTGCTTCATTTTAAGCCCATGAATATGTAATAAATAGTGTATTTTTACTAGGTAAAAGTCATCTTGCTAGGCTGTATGGGGGAACAAAAGTTGAAGGACATATATACACCATTGAGAGAAACATCAATTCTTCTAGGAACTAGGAGAAAACAGTTATATAAATAACAAAATACTTAACATAAAAGATGGTACCCAAGAGTTTTGAAGATTCAGATAGAACAAGAGTAATTTCTCAGAGAAAGAGGCATTTCTCCTGGACCTTACAGAATGGATAGGATTTCTACTGGCAAACATGGCAGTGGGAGGTGAGGAATATTCTAGGCAGAGGGGGTGAGGAGAGCACAAATGCAGAGAGTGAGGAGTGAGGACAAGAACCAGTTTATCAGGTTTATTTGGAACCCAAGATGGTTTTTGGAGGTCAGCCTGGAAAGGCTGGTTGGGGCATGGAGAGCTCAGATTCAGAGAACCCCTTGAAAGTGTTTATAAATGAAAGAACATGACTAGAAGCAGTTTTAGAAAAAGTGATCTAGAAGCATTCTGCTTCTGCTGTATTGACATAAAGCGGAAAATTCCTTTTGTATAGGAGAATGGTTAGTTCTTATTTCACAGATGTGACCACTGGCTAGCCTTAGGCCAAAACCAACCCTTGGTTCTCAGACTTGAAGTCCAGTGTTTTTTCTGTTTTGGTCGTACTTTAAAAGTTCTCACCACTATTACGGTATCTGTATCAATCTGCAGTCCAGGTGTCCCCAGTGGCTCAGAGGCAGGCTCCCTGCGCCTGAGAAGCAATTAGTAAGATTCCTGTCCTTTTGATGCCAATAGCCCTGGCTGCTCCTCACCTAATCCCAATCCTCTTGAGCCCTGCAGCACACCTCAGTATTATGGATGGGATGAGAAAGAAGTGAGCCTTTTTGCAATGTCCCACACAACTGGGGAGCCAAGAACTCACTCACATGCACTCACTTTCCTCAGGAGGAATTGCCAGTTAAGTGGGTCTTTCTTGGAACTCAACTGTGCCTTTTTGTGGAAGGGGTGATGTGGTAAAACTCTCTCTTCAGTGCATCCAATCTCCCACTTTTTTTCCACAGCGATATGCTGGAACTTCTCTGATGGACTCCTGCACTTTCAAAAAGGCACTCTCCTCCCTGAGCAACTGCTGCCAAAATTGGGGAAAGATAGTTTCAGGAAAGGTTTGCTGCCACCAATCTAATGTCAACAGGTGTCCCCAAATCTAGGGTGCAAAAAGAAGAGAAATTGTGGTCACATAAATATTTTGCAAGCTGCAGAATCCCAACTTGCTGGTGAAAATCAAAAGTGCACTCTGTGGACACAAAGGGGAGGCCACTTTTTATAGAGAAAGCTCCCACCTGGTCCTTGATTGGCCCATTTTTTATGAAATAAGGAATTCAAATTTGCACAGTCTGATGGTCCTAATAGCACTGTCCTGACTGGTGGAAATCACATGTTCTGACTGGTCATTATGAAGCTGCTCTAATTGGTCAGTAAAGGTGCAAATGGGGGCAGTTCCAATTGGACAAGCAAGTCTCAGCCCATTGGTTGAAATACAATTCCAGGAACTCCTTTTTAAGGTTGGGCTCAGCTGGCAAGAGCACAGTGCAGGAGCCTGGCTGCTCAGTCTGTGGCTTTTTCCTGAAATTTAGTATGTCTGAGAGGCCTGCGTTAGAAATGGCTGCTATAGTCTATAATTTTGGGGCCAATTAACTCAGAGGAGTCCTTCTTGACAGGTATTTTTCTTCTAGGGTCAACAGTAGAAAATTCCTATTCAGCCATTTTGATACTGCCACCCTGCAGGTCACCTATTATAGAATGAAACCTACATGGGAAGATTAATTTATCTTTCTTCATTTATATCTTGAAGAGAATTATTTTATTTATACTTTCTAACTGTGTAAAATCTGAGCAACTCAGGGTATTTTCTTTAGAATCAAATATCACATTGAAGGATATCAATAATATATATTATTCAAATGATAGATAAGTTCAATCCTTTTAGGATTGGCTTAAACGAAGGTGACTATAAAGAAATGAGATTCTGTACTTTTTCTGAAGAAAATTCCAAGAGTATTTGCCCACAGAACATTTTTGGAAACAAACAGCACTACTCGAATTAAATATATGACCTCTGACAGAACCTTATTTGAAGGTCAGTCCTATTTTGGTTTTTTCTCAAATTGAATAAATTTGCTTTAAAAACAGTTTAATTCTTTTATGAAATGTTTGTAGGCTGCTCGTGCTCATCAGTATCAAGCTTTCTTCTCTTTCCTGGTCACACAGCCAAACTGCACCTCTCAGGTCCCTGCTGTCTGGTGATAGTTATAAACTAGTCTTAGCAAGTGAAATGTGGAAAGCAGTGGCATGTGGTATTTCCAGATGTGGCTCCTAATCCTTCCTTGGGTTCTCCATGTGTCCCTCTTGCCTTGTCTGTTTGCTGGATGCAGAGAATCTTCTAATGACTCCAGGGTTCTATAGAATGGAAGGGCCACCAGATGAATGGAGCCTGAATAACTATGTGGAACAGAGCCTCTTGTTTACCCCCCTTACTCCATATTGTATTGTCACCCATTTTTTGGTTAAGCCAATTAGATTTGGCTAGTGTAGGTTATGTCAGTGAGCCTCTCCTGAGTAATATATATCATTCCTTTTAGATTCTGATACAATTTCTAAGACTCTACAGGTGACACCTATCTGTACACAACTGTTGCTCTTGAATTTGTCTGCAATTGGTGTTGCACTTTTTTTGGTATCCCAGGCAAGCCCTTCCTCTTGATTCAGATTTTGTTTTACTGTTAATCAGTGTTCATCAGGCCAATGATCTTAGCAGAAAATTTCCATGATGGCATGTAGCTCTGTTGACTGTCTAGGATTTCCCACTTTACAGTTTGTCACTCCCATTGTCAGCAACTCTATTAACAGGTCTTAGAACTTCATCTCCCTCACACCCCTACAAAGTGCCTGGAACCTTTCCCACATTTTCTTGAATGTGTGCTTTGAGATTGTGAACTGTCAGTACACAGTGCTAGAACTTTCAATAATATAACCAGTCCACTGAGTTTCCAGAGACTTAGAAATTTATTTTAGCATCAGCTTCAAGTTTTCTTTTTGTGTCCTTGGGGAGAGAGATATACAAATTTATTCTATTCATGTTGTGGAATGAGTCTGAGTGCAAACCAGTAATTTGACACGTGACCAAATTCTCACAAATTAGGCTCAAAGATCCTCCACAGACCTAGTAAAAGAATGAATTTCTCTGGCTGCTCAAATTTGCCAAACGTTTATTTTTATAGACTTAGCTATATAGATTTAATGGCTTAGCGATAATGTAATGTGGATAGAGGTCTGGATATTGTCATCTGTATGTCTCCTGGAGGGGCCCAGAAGTAAAGATCATGTCAGCTAGATAATGTGATCTGTGATTAGCTGCTGACAGTTGTGGTGAATAAGACTATTTCATGATATTTTGCTTCCAGCAAAAATGTTTATGGTTGTATAAAAATCAAAGTAGCCCATGGTAATGTATTTTGGCTAGAAAGAAATAATTGAGAACCACTAGTCTAAGTAGCCCGGGATTTTTTTAGATTAAAATTCGAATACCTTTGTACATGCATTAATTTGAATTGTGTGTCACTTTTTCAGCACTATATTCCTTTTACATGAACTAAGTGACAGTTGGCATGGCCCAAAGTCATCTAAGAGAAGTATAGTTCAATTGCCTCAAGTGACAGTCACATACCTAATAATACATAGAACTGGGACTCTGGGTAAGAGACCTCCAAAGGGGATGTCATTGCTCTGATATTCACAAATGTAGGCAAAAATCACACTTCTAAAGACTAAACTGATGCTAGGAGGAACATGATTGCATACAAAGGATCTGTATAAGCTATGAAACACTGCATTAAATAAAGATTATCATTGCTTGTTTCACTACGTGTTTATTGTACATCTATAATATTGTTAGCCAGGCCCTATTCTCAGTCATTTAAATGCACTAGCAAACAGCACAAAGTCCATGGATTATAACATATATTCTAGTTCTAGGCAGACAATATATGACAGATTTTTAATAGAAAGTGAGGTCACTGATGATGCTTTCATATAAACTAAAGCAAGGGGAGTGTACAGAGAGTTACAGGTGCTGCTATTTCACATAGCACATTCAGAGTGGAAATGTTACTCCGAGGGCGTAACATTTGATGGGAGCCCTGCGAGATGGGATGGAGTGAGCCAGGGGATACGAAGGAAGGAGGTAAAGATATGACCATGGAGCATTCAGCATACAAAATGTTACTCATAGCCATGGATTTGGATGGGAGAGAATGTTGAGAGACTCTAGACAGACAAGAGAAGGGCACTCTTACATCACTCCATTAATTAGAGGATTCAGAGAGGAACAAGAGTCTACAGCTGAAACCAAGGGAAAGCAATGAATTAGATGGGAGGGAAACATGGATCATGTGACTTCCCTGAAGCCAGTTGAGGAAAGTGCTGTAAGAAAAGGGCTTGAGCAAGCGGTTATCTATACAGAAATGTTATAATTAAATCCCCACCTTACCTAACATACAAAAACAGATTCCATTTGGTCTAAAGACTGAAATATAAAAAGTGAAACTTTAAAACTTTATGAAGGAAATATACACAAATATTTTTACATCCTTAGTCAATGGAAGTATGTCTTTAAAAAGACATAAATAGCACATACCGTGAATGGAAAAAAACTAATACGTTTTAAATTTCTGTTAATTAAAGAATAGTATTAAAAAGTAAAATGACAAAGCACAAACTGGGAGAAGATATTTGCAGCACATATAATCACAAGAAGCTTTTTAATAATTCAGAATTTATAAAGAAATCCTATAAATTGGTAAGACAAATACACATATCCAAAAAAAAAAAGATGATATAAACAGGCATTTCTCACTAGAGGAAGCCTGGTGAATTGTTCAACCTGGTGAATGGGCAATAAACATATGAAAAGATGTTCAACCTCAACAGCAATTTGGAAAAATGAAAATTAAATCTGTAAAAGGTATTTTATACCCACCAGATTGGCATAAATTTAAAAACCTGACAATATCAAACATTGACAGGTTATAGAGCATGAGAAATATTATTCACTACTGGTGGGACTATAAACTGGTATAACCATTTTGGGGTAATTTGAGTGTTATTTAATAAATTTGAAGATGTACACACCCTGTTACCCAGCAGTCACACTCCAGAGAAACTCTTGCTCACATGCACCATGAAGCCTGAACAAGAATGATCATAGAAACACTGTTTATAATAAGAAAAGAAAAGAAGTAGCATCTATGTCATTAACACAAGAATAGATAAATAAATTATGACACAGTCACTGTGGTAGCCAGCCTCCAAAATGGCTACTGATGTAAATTTTTAATATTCCTGTGCTTTGCGTAGTCCCCTCCCACACTAAATAGAGCTGACTGTGTAGCCAATAGGATATTTTAGAAATGATGGTAGGTGCTTCCAAGGCTAGGCCACTGTGACTTCTGCCTTACTGTCTTGGATCACTCTGTAAGAATCCAGCTGCCATATTGTAAATATGTTCAAACAGCCCTATGGGGATATCCACAAGGCAAGGAACTGAGGCCTCTCCAACAACCAGCACCAACTCTCTGTCTTGTGAGTGAGCCATCTTGGAAATGAATTCTTGGGCTCCAGTCAAGCCTTCAGATGACTATATATGTAGCCAATATCATGACCGCAAACTCATGGGCGACCCTGAGCTAGAACAATTCAGCTAAGACTCTCCTAAATTTGTGATTGTTTTGAGCTGCTAAATTTTGGAGTTATTTGTTGCACAGACATAGATAATGAATATAGGTATGTAACAGAATATTTCACAGCAATAAAAACGAGCTATGATTACAATAGCATCATAGATAAATCTCTTAAAAATCATATTGATAGAATTATCACAAAGTTACAAGTTATAGATATGTTCAGTAAGTTACCATTTATATAAATTTCATAAAAGAAAAACTAAATAATACACTGTTAGAGAGATACACATATATAGTGAAACAATGCAGGAAAACAAAGGAATAGTAAGCACAAAATTCAAGAGTATAGTTACATCCAGGAGGATGGAAGGGATAAGCAATCAGATAAAGACACACAAGAGCTTCTTTTGGTTTTACTTTTAAAGCTAACTGATGGGTACACTGGTGTTTATCATATTAACCTTTATATATATCTTATGAATGTATGAAAAATATCATTTTAATTTTTTTTTAAAATAAGGTTGGAATGACTGACAAAAGGTGCTAAGAGGTCAATTATGTTACAAACAAGGACTGACCATTGGATCTTGCCAGAGAGAGGTCATTAATTTTCCTAATGAGCATGATATCAGTGAGTCATAGGTGAACAGTGTGCTTGGAGTGGGTTGGAGAGAGAATTAAGGGGTGAAGAAATGGACACAGCAAGTACCAACAACTCTCTGAGATCCTTTGTAAAGGGCAAGAGAAAATTAATGTGAAAGCAGGAGGGGAATAAAAAGATATGTATTTATGGACAGGATATATTTTAAGAATCTAATAGGAAGTGAAAACAGTTTTTCCAGAAGAGATAAGTAAGAATTGCATTTATTCTTGAATAGTTGAGAGATGATGAGATATAATTCAAAAGTGAAGGAGTTGGCCTTAGATAAGAGTACAAGAGTTGTATATTGATATTACTCATAGAATAGGGGCAATACCAAGGCAGGGTGGGCAGCAGTCTTCATGCAAGAGAACAGAGCACACAATAGAAATTCTAACTTGGAATCTCTAGGTCTCTCCTCTCTCTAACATTGTGTGACTTCATGAATTTGAAACCCTTAGGACAAGTTAGTGGATATCTTCTCAATTTAAATCAAACTGGAAGACAGGTATTAATATTACACTTTAAATGATGAAGTATAAGATCCGGTCATGAGAAGCCACCCTTCTTTTATTGTATATGTGTAGTTATATGGATATGCCATGTACGTCATGTAGTCAAGATATTGTACCTTTGGACCAGTGCTAGAGCTGGAGCCAACCATCTCTATACTCAGGAACCACACATAAGAATAGCAGATAAGGAAGAAAGATGAAAGTTAAGTCTTTCAGACCAGAAACTAGAATTGGAAGACAGGTTCTAGCTGACAAATAGAAGCCTTTTATTTTGGGTTTAATGACAGAGAGGTCAAGGTGTCCAGGGGGATGTGGTGGGAAAACAGGTGGGAATGTCTAGAGAGACAGGAGGAGTACTTTTCCTTCAGAATCCCACGTGCAAAAGAAATGGACCATGAGCCTTGAGGACAAAAAGAAAGCTATGGTGGCATTGGAGTTTATTTCTAAGACAGACTATATTTATCTTCCTCAAATTCCCCAAGTTTAGTTACCCATTTACCTCCACCAGCATCCAATACAGTCTTGCCAGGTCTAGCCCATCTCAACAATAACAGTAACTAACATTACTGAGCACATGCTATGTCCCAGACACTGTTTAAAGTCACCTGACCATGTGAAAGTATACCCCGTGGGGTGGACACTCAAGGGACATTCTCCAAACCAGTTTGGGAGCACCAGAAACATTTCGCTGGTTTAATGGTATTTTTAAAAGATTGCCTATTATAGTTCTTGCAGTTGGATCTTTCATCTCTGCTGCTTCAAATTCATTCCAGTGTCCTATAAGAAACAGAGTCAGTCCATGTGAAATTTTTGTTCTCAACATTTCAGAGTTGCTATTCTTGTTCTGTCAGTGGGGGTTTGAAATGTGGGGACCTGTGAGATTTTTTTTTTTGTCATGTCATAGATCAGAAACTGTAGCATTTTTCTGCCTCTAAGACAGAGAGAAGAAAGAAAAATATAACATGAGTTTTGCCCCAACTGCCTTTACTGAGGAGCAGGGTAACTTGTTGGCCCCAAAGTGTATCTGGTGTGTTCCTTTAAAGTGTCCTGTAGTTGTGTCTTTTTTGAAATTGAGAATAGACAACACATCAACAGGGTGAAGGTGGTAATGATGTTTACAGAGCAGAGAGGGATGTGGGAGCAGAATTCCAGCAGAAAACTTGGACTGGACACTTTCACTGAATCTGGTTCACAGCAGGGCCAAAGCCCTCTTATCTGAATTCAGGTTAATTGCTGCTAAAATTATACTGGGTTTTCTTTTCTCTCTATTGTCATAGAAAAAAATCTAGGAAATTATGCAATTAATTTCTTAATGAATAAAAATACAGCATGTCAGAAAGGAAGTCTTTAGCACTTGTCCTCAGCAAGTCCTATGACAGTGAGTTTTCTTTACTAGCAGACTCAGGCCTGCCCAGTTTCCAAGTCAATATTAATGAAGGCAGGAGCACATCAGTATATCTTTCCTCACTTCCAACAGCATCACTACCAGATTGAGTCAAGAATCTGTTGCTCTGTTAAAGGCCTGGTATCTCCTGAGTGGTAAATGGACCCTGTTGTAGGCTGAATTTTGTCCCCTCAAAATTCATGTGTTGAAGCGCTAACCTCCATTAGCTCAGAATATGACTGAGTTTTGAGACAGCACTTTTAAAGAGGTAATTAAGGTTAAATAACATCCTTACAGTAGGCCTTAAATCCCAATAAGATTTGTGTCTTTATAAGAAGAGGCGGTCAAGATACAGATACTCTTAGCAGGGAGACCACATAAAGGCCAAGAGAAAAGGCAACCATCTCCAAACCAGGGAGAGGGGACTCAGAAGAAACCAACCTTGCCAATATCTTGATCATGGACTTCTATCCTCCAGAATTGTGAGGAAATAAATTTCTTCTGTTTTATGCCACCTGATTTGTGGTACTTCATTATGGCAACCCTACCACACTAATATAAGCCCCAAACACTCATTCCCACCAGATAACGGCATTCCCTTCTCCTCTCATTCAGCAAGCTATTATGAGTGGGCTTCTGCTGGAGGTCACTTTTTGCCCTGAACCCATCCTTTAAACCAGGAGTCAGCAAACTTTTCTGTAGAGGCCCAGGTAGTAAATATTGTAGGCCTTGAATGTCAGGAGGCAAAAGAGAATATATGTAGCTACTTATAAAACTATTTAAAATGCAACACTTTTACTTGTACACCAATGTTCTTAGCAGCATTATTCGCAATAGCCAAAAGGTGAAAATTACCTAAGTGTCCATTAACTGATGAATGGATAAGAAAATCATACCTTGGAATATTATTTAGCCTTAAAGAGGAAGGAAATTTCTGACACGTGTTACAACATAGATAAACTTTGAAGACATTATACTTAGTAGTAAAAGCCAGACACAAAAAGACAAATATTGTGTGATTCCAATTATATGAGGTACTTAAAATAGGCAAATCGTGGAGACAGAAAGTAAAATAGTGATTGCCAGGGGCTGGAAGGAGGGAAAAATGAAGAGCTATTGTTTAATGGGTACAGAGTTTCTTTTGGGGAATCCTGAAAAGGTTGTGGAAATGGATAGTGGTGATTGTTGCACAGCACTGTGAATGTACTTAATGCCACTGAATTATACAGATAAAAATAGTTAAAATGGTAAAGTTTGTATTATGTACAAACCACAACAAAAAAGGCTCTTCCCCCTGCCACAAATATAACCACTTAAAAATATTAAATAGAAGACTGGGGGCAGGAGAGGTGGGTAGGAAGAGAAGATTAACTCATAGGCCATAGTGTGCCAAGTCCTGCCCTAAACTGCTTGGTTAGGGTCCCATGTCTATCCCATATCCCCTTAACAATAAGCAAGAGATGTAAACAGACAGATCACCTGTGACTGTTAACATCTGCATGGTTCCTCAGTGTCAGGGGCTCTGGGTGCCTGTTTTGTCTCTTTCTCTATCAGCCTGTCCTGTTGACATTTCTGTATACTTTGGAGCCTAATCCTTTGAGGCTACAGATGGAGATCTTTGAAGGTTTTGCTTAAGAAATGAGACCTCTGTGGAGGATACAAACACGTTAAGGAATAGGATTCTGGTTTGATTACAACAGGACCACATTTAGTATCTGAAATAAGAAAACAAAGCTGAATGTATTGCTTACTGTAGTATGAGGAAGCTATGCTAGTTAGTCACAGTCTCTCTGGGCAGAATACGGTGTGATTTATGAAAGGTTTTGGAGCATTTAGTTCAGGGATTGAAAGACTTTCAGAGGCATAAGTGAGTTAACATCATCTGTAAACGTGTGGTTGCTGGCTGAGCTATTGTTGATTGGTTAGAACTCAGAAGTGTGTTTGTGAAAGTAAGTCAATCTCTTGCTGATTTTCATAAGGTCTGAGGTCAGACTGATTGGTTAGCTTGTAAAAGCTGAGGCAAGTCGTCGCTGATCAATTTAACAGATGTAGAACAGGTTCTGGTGGCTACTTGTTACCATGGCTACAATCCTTTTTTTTTTCCCCTAGGTGAGTAGGAAATTTTTAAATTCTCATATATCATATGTGTAGTTCTCTCTCCAGCCATTAAATATCTGCCTTATCCTCCATGGCAAAGAGTGCCATTGCACACCAAATATTTATTCTCTCCCCTTCTTCTTTACTAACAGGAACCTGTTTTTGTTAAAGGTAGCAATATACTCAATAACTGCATTTCCCACAGAGCTTTACATACCAGGTTGACCATGTGACACAATCCTAACCAATGAGATATGGGCAGAATCACTGGACACTGCCTCTGGGAGAGAGATACAGAGTCAGTGGGCAACTTCTTTTCTCCTTGCTGCCTGGAAGGGAGTCACAATGCTGGGGGTCAGGAGCTATATTGGATCCATGGGAACTAAAGCCATACCATAATGATGGCAGACAGACAGAGAGAGAGAGAGAGAGAGAGAGAGAGAGAGAGAGAGAGAGAGAGAGAGAGAGACCCTGAATAAGGTGGAGCTATCATATCAGCTCTATACTGCTTGACTCCTGAGCTAAGTGAGAAAAGACAAACCTAACTCTGTTTGATAGAGCTACTGTGAGTTGAGTTTTCTGTTATGTGTAGCCAAATCTATTTTCAATTGATAAGCCTGTCCTTCTGTTTTCCTTATCTCTTCACTTCACAATCATCAGTGGCTCCCATGTGTCCTCACTGCATAGCAGAGTGCTCAACACACCACACAACACAGTCAATATATACTTGTCAAGTGCATAATTTCCAGATGAGGCTTTATGTGCCTCCCAATATGAGGCAATAAGAAGTACAAACATCATCTACAAAGTAATCTCGCCAAAATTATTTAACCTGAATCCAATTATGAAGAAACTATCAGACAAATTTGGCATGGGATACAGTCTAAAACAACTTACCTGGACTCTTCTCAAAAGTTCCATGTGACAAAAAAATAAAAAAGAAAGTGAGAGGAGAAATGATTCCACATTAAAATAGACTAAACAAATATAACAACCAAATGCAATATGTGAACCTGAATTGAATCCTGGATCAAATAACAAAAGATATCTGCATCACCCAGTATAATCACGCTTCCCTGCCAGAAATTCTAAAGTCATCCACAATGGACTGTGCGGCATAGAAAAAGCATAGATTCCCCTACTCAGAACCCCACACAGATCACTCAGATCAATAGAGAACCTGGAAGAGTTGTTAACCCCAAAAACATTCATGCAGTTTCTATACCATTCAAAGGATCGATACTGCCAGAGAGGCTTAGGAAAACTCTTAAATCTATCAGAGATGCTCCCGCAGAGAGTGACAGGCTGTAACCAACACGTGTCAATCCTACCACAAGCCTTGGAAGCCACCAGGGGAAGCTCCTGGGAGGTGAGAATCCAGGGAGCCTCACTAGATGTGAAGAAAAACTCAGCCACTGCACCACTTGCTGTAAAGCAGCAGTGTGGTGCTAGGGTTGAAGAAAAGGGGGGCATGCTGTGGCACTCTAGGCTGCATTGGAAGCATAAAATAACGACTGTGAAATGACATCTTATTGAGTGACAGACGCTGGGGCTTCTGAGTAGTCAGTGCGACCATGCAAGACTAGAGGATCCACTAGGGGGAGGTGGAACACAGAGGGTAAGGGCTGGGGCTCCGCATCAAAGAGCTCACATCAGTCCTGGCTTCTCCACTTCGTGGACAGTTGACCTAAGGCTACTGACAACCCCTCTTAGCTTTAGTTTTCTCATCTGTATAATGGAGATAAAAACTATGTACATCAAAGGTCTGTTGTGGATAATAAATGTGTGTGGTATATTATAAGCACAATTATCATTAGCTATTAAGATTATCCATGGAAATAACATTATTCACAGAAAAACTGGAGGAGAAGGAGAAGGCTGCCCCCCTACACATACATATACATCTTGGTGGGGGGCAGGGCATGCAGCAAAGTCAATGAGAACACAAGCACAATGGAACTCATGAAGCAAAGCCTGGAAAATGCTGCTCATGGAGATGAGCTGAGGAATGAATTACTATAAGAAGAACACCTGTGATACATCAGGCTAGGGGCTGCCCACCCATACCCTTTAGCTGTAAGCTTTGTTTAGTTCCTTTTTAAAATTTTTAAATTGTGGTAAAATACACATGATACATAATTCACCATCTTAACCATTTGTAAGTGTATAGTTCAGTGGCATTAACTGTTTTCACATTGCTGTGCAGTCATCACCACCATTCACCTACAGAACATTTTTCATTTTGTAAAACAAATTGTGTACCTGTTAAACAATGACTCTCCATTTTTCCCTCCTCCAGCCCCTAGTAACCACCATTCTACTTTCTACATCTATAAATTTGACTGCTCTAGGTGGAATTGTATAGTATTTGTCGTTGTGTGACTGGCTTATCTTACTTACCATAAAGTCCCCAAGGTTCATCTATGTTGTAGTATGTGTCACAATTTCTTTCCTTTTTAAGACTGAACAATATTTTATTATGTACATATATACATACATAACACATTGTGTTTATCTATTCACCCTTCAATGGACACTTGTAACCTTTGTTTAGTTCCTTTTGAGCCAGATGGTCCAGCATTTTCCAGAGGCGGGTAAGCAACCAGGGGAACCAGTGGCTGGCCCCTGGAATGAGGTGAAACCTCAAATATGGCAAGGACCTCAGAGAACAAGAAATTTGCAGACAAGGGAGGAAAGAAATTCAGGCAATATACAGACCCACATGTGTCTACTGCTCCTAAATGTCACTTGTACACCTGAGGGCTTTGTGTAGTCTTCATGACAGTCACTGCCTCTCAGCTCCTAACTCATACTTCTCTGCTTGGCTTCATGATGCTGAGCTGAGACCTTGTAAACCTGATGCTGGGCTCTATCAATTAGGGGTGCTTCAGAAAGGCTGCAAGCCTGGAGGAAGAAGGAGGGACTTGTGACCTTCTTTCTGCTTGTGGTTCTTCTGAGCAACACCCCAGTAACGCCGTTTTACCCAGGAGGGGTAGAGCTTTCCTGTAGCAGCAGCTGAATCCAGTTTTCAGTTGTTCCCACGCTTGCAGAATTTCCTTGCTCTCTGGCCATCACCAGTCAGCCAGAACCACCTCCTCAGAGTTCTGGGTCCCTGGCCCATGGGACCACTCCTCTAAGTTGTAGGTTTCAGCAATTCCAGACACTTGCTTTGTTTGCCCTGCCCGAGAGGTGGTAGCTGCTTCCTCTGTGATATCTTGAAGTTCTCTTTTAACTTTCTTTATATTTAGTTGTGTCTTTTCAAATTGTTACTGTGGCTTTTGTCTCTTAACTGGGTTCTAACTGATACCCCTCTCCCAACTACTATGTCAAATCTTTAATGTCCTCCCAGGCTGTGTGTTTAACTCCAAACCCCTTGCTCCAGTAAGGATGACCTGGCTTCCTGTTTCATCCAGAAAATTAAAACCATTATAGGTGACTGCAAACGTGCCTCCCCCGACCACCCAATTTGTAAAAGTTTCTGTAGCCAATTTTCTTTTCTTCAGTCTCATAGGATAAAGCATTTTCTTTCTGCTTATTTCCAAAACTTCCACAGGTGCTTTTGAACCCGAACCCAACCCCCACCATGTCCCCTGGACCCCTCCTCTGTCTCTCATACATATCCTCTCCCAATTCTTAACATGCTCTTTTTTATAGCCTCCAGGGACCTGAGTAAGGATGGATAAGGGATTGTAGGTTCTTCTCCTCTCTCCTGTTAATCACATCCATTTTCCACCCCTAGCATCTCTACCTCCAAATCTGAATTCCTGAATGAGTTCCCAGCATCCAACACAGTGCCTGGCAGATAGACAGAGGAACCACTCTTTACCTACTTACTGAAAGAATCAATGAATGGGTGGAATTCTGTAATTAGCAGAGCTCACAGCACAGCCTAGAGCCACATTTCTTACAATACTCTCCTTGCATTGGACCGCAGGCACAAGAATCACCTTGAGAGATTGTTAAGGTGCTGGCTCAAAACCCACATTGATGGGCCTATGTCAAAGGGACACAAGAGTGAATTGAAAGAGCCCTTGATGGCCAAAGCTGAAACAATTTGAACAAGAAAATAAAGGAAGTGGTATATGTTGGGTTATAACACAAAATATAAAATAAATAGATGAATCCATAATGATATAAATAAATGGTTGAATAAACAAATGAGGGAGAAGGGCCAGATTCTGTGTAGAAGAATAACACATAATTTATATAGATACTCTGTTCCTGAAAAAGGTGGAGCATAACTCTCCCCTCAAGTGTGGGGTGCACGTAGTGGCTTCCTTTCAAAGAGGACAATATGGGGAGAGGGCAGAAATTTTACAGTAAGAAAACCTGACAAACACTACCTCAGCCAGGTGATCAAGGCCAACATAAGCAATGATGAATGAGGTTGATAGTCTGCACACTTGATATGATGTGATGAAAATGCCATTTAACCTCTGGGGTATTCTTCCCAACAATCTATAAACTCAATCATATCATAAAAAAAATCAGACAAGTTCTATTAAAGGAATACCTGACAAGCTACCTAACCAATATTTTTCAAAACTGCCAAGGTCATTGAAAACAAGGAAAGTCTAAAAATCTATTACAGCCAAGAAGGGTCTAAATGTAATGTGGCATCCTGAATGAAATCCTGGAATAGAAAAATAAAATAACTAAGGAAATTTGAATAAAGTATGGACTTTGGTTCACAATGATGTATCAATATTGGTTTACTGATTGTGACAAATATCCTGTGTAGTAAAGTTAAATGTTAATAAAGGGAAAAACCAGGGGTAGGGTTTATAGGAACTCTGTACAATCTTCTCAATTTAGAAAACTTTTCTAAAAAATGAAATTTACTAAAAATGTTTGGTTTTTTAAGAATGCAAGTTCCTGGGCTCCTCTCAGATCCTCAAGTATTGAACCTTGGGAGTCTGCATTTTCAACAAGCATCTCAGTGGTTCTGTGGGCCCTGAAGTCTGAAAAATGGTGTCTTAGAGAAACTCTGCTCAGATGGATGGAGACTCCTTGCTTACTGCAGTTTGGACCCATGCCACTGTGTTGAACAACTGCAAGGTTACCATTACGTCTGTTCAATTTACAGTGTTAATGGCACCCCTTGAAGCTGTGGAATAGGCATTGTGCACACTGGTCTGCTGTCAGCCTTCTGTGGCATTATTATGATTGGTCTGCATTTATCAATAGGAGCCAATGTCTAACGGGTGGGAAATTCTTCATTAAAGTCCAAAGCTCTAGGCTGAATTTCTATAGCCCCCATTCCCTCACAGCATTCTGGGCATTCTGCATAGTGCTTAGGAGTGGCTCAGTTCTTCAGTTGGGATGTGTGCTGATCAGTTCAACATTCTCTCTACTATTCCCTATTGTCCCTAACACTTAGGAGCTGTTATTATGCCTGTACTGTTGACTTTTTATAGGGGGGAAAAAAGTTCTTTTTATCTGGGTCACTATCAAAAGAGAAATCAAATGATCCCGTGTTTTTAAAAACTGGGAGAGAACACATCTATTTGTGTAAGAGGGAGGATTAATAGTGATTAACATGCCAGCTAATTGTCCCTGTTGATTGCTAATGCCCAGCCTGCTTCTTCTGGTGATGGTCCATGTGTACATTTGGGAGTGCCTCTGGTCAGAGAGAGAAGCTGTAGCAATAAACAGACCAAAGGTAGATCCAGCAAGGAAGAGGAGGAGGGAGAATGAATCTCTCTCCTCTGTTTTAGCACACCCTGGGGTCACCACAGAGGGAGTTGATGGACCTCGTATGTATCAGGATCTGGTGGAGCCTTTATTCCTGGGTCCTTCGTCAAACGATTCCTTGGTTCTCTAGTTCTAACTGCTGCTTTGGGAACAAACAGTCTCCTGGGTGTTCTGGCACAAATAGACTTGATTTTGAGAACTGCTTTAGACTCTTTGCCAGTGTTCAGAGTATAATTACAAAAACGATGAATCTTAATAGTAATAGCAAGAACTTACTACAAGTAAGACCAATTCTCAGTGGTTTTTTAAAAATGTGTTAACTTATTGAATGCTTGGAAGACCCCTTGAGGCAAGTGTTGTTATTACCATCATTCCCTGTTTACAGATAAGGACATGAGGTGAAGAGGAGTTAGGCAGATCTACCTGGGCTTCTACACTCGTTGAGAACAGAGCTGGCATGTGAATCTGGACTCCAGGCTCTGAGCACTTCACCACCACCCTACACTACCCTGTCTCTCTCAAGAAGTTGAACAGATGCCAAAAGTTGTTCAGCTCTTAAAATATTTCAAGGTGCCTTAAAAACCACAGAAGACATAAATACTTATTTATATTTTATGTGCATAACACATTTGTGTTCATATTTTAAGAAATAAGAACATACAACATATGGTAGGTGTTCACAAATCATTTCTTTTAAATAGAATTGTTAGTAAAGGCCCTGACATTGTCATATTTGTCATGATGGGTTGTTAATAGAATTTGTGTAAATTATGGAGGGGAGAGGTTGTTCTGCTATAAATTTGTTTGGAATAATTTTTTAAATGATACTTTTTATTTTAAAAATCCAGATGGATTGTTTTCCTTATCAATCCAACTGTTGGGTTTATTGGCAGATTGTGTTAGTATCTCTTTTCCTTTGGGAAGTTTAGAGTAAAGGAATAGACCGTGTCATTATCATCACAAATGTATCATGACCAGTGATACCTAATGCCTCTATTTTATGTGTAGAGTCTCATACACCATTTAAACTTTGTTGTGTGAGGGTAATATAAAAAATTGGAGAGGATTCTAAAAGAGAATAAAAATGATGCAAAGGGTTGAAAAGTTACAGAAATATTTAATCTGAAAATGTAGGCTGAGGGTTTTTTATAAACTCACTTGAAAGAAAACAATAAATCAGGAGGATATTGAATACATGTTCTAGTCACCTGGTGGCTAGGGGAGCAGTTTTGGTTAAAGATATTACAACAAGCAACCATATGGGAATAAAATATAGGCATGAGCACCAGAGATCAGGGTTATAACCAACGAAGGGTATGTTTTTGTTGGATGAATGGAAGGAGCACAAAGGTGGTAGTTTATTAAAAGATACTCAGCCAGATGGACATATGGTCACAGGGACTGTCCAAGGTCAGTGTCAGGATACCACCACTACTGTGGGCGTTCCTTCCTCCTTAGGGTCTGGTCCCCTCATGCAGGGTCCACCTGAGTCCCAGTCTGTTGGTCTGGCATATTTGCAGAGGGTAAAACCTCCGGCCTGCACATTAAGACAAACTGCTGCTACCAGCTGGTTCAGAAAACCCAGTTTGTTATTCTTTCATATCTTTTTGGTCATTGATGGAGTGCTCATTGCTGAACAATTTTCTCATAAATATATACTCCAATCCCATCAAGCATAAGGATACAAATAATTGCCAAATCCAAACAGTCACCTCACTTTTAAAACTACCTCAGCTTTTATATATAATATCACTGAAAAAAACATAAAGGAGAATGTTAAATTCCCTTGTTCATGCAGTTCTACCAGCAGATTTTCTGAAATTGTCCTAGAACACAATTTAGTTTACAATGGTTTTGGAAATCCTTTGTCCATACTTAATGGAGGAGGGTAATTGAAACAGGGAGGGGAGAAAAGGAGGTGGAGGTGTCTTGCAATGTACTTGGGATTTTGTAATCAAGTATGGTATGATGACAGACACAAAGTCAACTGCCTTTGAAGAAAAGTTTATTACCTACAGTTCCTGAAAGGAAGAAGCCCATGAAGCCACACGGGCCCTTGTGGAAGCACCAGATCAGTCAGGAGACAAGAGTAAGGAGAGCATGGCCCAGAACCTTTATTGTGGTTTCTGCAGGGATGAATGAGTGAGAAAGGGTAGACAAATTTGAGCAAGTTTAGGATTAGTTTGAATGATTTTTGTTGGCGCTGAGGTATTAGGGTGGTCTCTAGTTGTCTGGGACTGGGCCCTAGGGGGTTTAGGGCATATGAAAGGCATATTCGAGCACGTTGTTTTCTATCTCTAGGAATTAACTAGCCCTGAGAAGGGCAGTCTCTTCAGGCCTTGGAATAACGAAGCACCATAAAGTATAGAAAATAAAAAACATGACTAACACAGTGGTGTGCTGTTCAAGAGCCATATCTGAGTGACCTCTGTGAAAAGCATAGGGCCAATCTTGGGAGTGGTGTAACTGATAACGGGGTGCCTGCCAGAATGCATGGTGACAGGCCTGTCCACTGATCATGGAGCATGAAGGTAACCACAAGCATAATTTATTTGGACAGCCAAGCAGACAGAGACCATCTGTCAGCGAGGGAGCTGATGAGTCCCGCATTCCCAGGGAGGTCACTTGTTCTTGGAAGGTGGTGGGTACTGTATTCAGGTTCTCCAGAGAAATAGAATCAGTAGGATGTATAACTATGTACCTATATATATCCTACTTCTCTATCTCTCCATGTCTGTCTGTCTGACTATAGGTTTATTTTCTTAAGTTGGCTTATGTGATCGTGGGGGCTGACAAGTCCAAAATCTGCAAGATAGACCAGCAGGCTGGAGACTTGGGGAATTGCTGCTATTGCAGTTCAAGTCTGAAGGCCTTCTGCTGGCAGAACTCCCTCTTCTTCAGAGAACATCAGTCTTTTTCTTAAGGCCTTCATCTGATTGGATGAGAGTTCCTCCACCATTATGATGGGTTGTCTTAACAAAGTTTAAGATTGTTTGGACTTCTTCTAAAAAATATCATAGACTGGATGGCTTAAACAACAGAAATGTATTTCTCATAGTTCTGAAGGCTTAGCATAGCTTTTACCCAGTAGAAATGAAGAGGAAAGGGGAAACAGATGAATAGCATATGGAATAAAAAATTAAAAAATATGAATTAAAGAGAAAAGCTGAGTGTTGCCTAGTGTTGCCCTAAAAAGTACACAAATTGAGTGGCTTAAAACAAATATTTACTGGCTCACAGTTCTGGAGGCTAGCAGTCCAAAATCAATGTGTCAGCAGGGCCACACTTCCTCCGAAATCTCCTTCCTTGCCTCTTTCAGTGTCTGGTGTTTTGCTGGCAATCCTTAATGTTTTTTGGCTAGCAGATGTAGTGCTTCAAACTCTGCCTCCATTGTCACATGGTTTTGTCCCTGTGTCTATATGGGTCTCTTCTTCTAAGGACATTGGTCATGCTGGACTTAGGTTCCACCTTACTTCGTTATGACCTCATCTGAACTAACTACATCTATTTGCAAATAAAATTACATTCCGAGGTGCTAGGGGTTAGGGCTTCAGTATATCTTTTTTTCAGTACCAGTTTAACTCATGACTCTGAGAGAATTAAAGACTTTGGGGAGAGTTCTGGGCTTAATTTTCCGTAAAAAATAGAAAATCCAAAATCAATAAGCAACATTGACATATCATAGTCAGCCAGTTTTTAGTATTTTACTTTGTATTTTCAGCCTATTTTATGAACTTTAGGAAATGATTTTATGTGTTTTCTTTTCATTTGCTGTGGTAATGACACTTTTCCTATGTATGCATATTTCAATTATATTTCTATGGATTTACAATAATAAATATTGTCAGTAACTACAATAAGAGTGATGAGGCATTTTCTACATAATATTTTTATAATTATCTTAGAAGAAAGGATTAAATGAATGTTAATAGATGATCATTTCACAAAGTACACAAATATTGAATTGTTATGTTGTATGCCTGAAACTTATGTCAATTACACCTCAAAAAAAGATCCAATGAATATGTTCTGTTTTAGAATATTATGTTGACTACATGAATTCAAATAATGTGCTAATGGTCATTATGACCTGGCTACAAAGAAGAAAAGCAAGATTAAGCGTTTGAGCCAATAATGACCCTCACATTTCTGAGTAGGTCTTAAAAGTCAGCCGGTGAAAGATAGGCTCCCACATTTGTTGAAATAACCTTGAGGGAAGTAGATCTGTATGTGGCTGGGCAGGTCCATACGAGGACATATCTTGGTCGGGGTGAAATTATGGTGTTTGGCATACCTTTGTTGTACTGATCATGCCCTTAAATCCAGCTTTCACCCCCACAAGGATCCAGGGTAGCTACGTCATGGTCCAAGAGAAGTCTTTTATGATCATGTAGTATCAGTCGCGAGCCGCATCTATTAAGAAGAGGAAAGTGCTGGCCCTGCAAA
Source organism: Cynopterus sphinx (assembly GCA_030015415.1). NCBI lineage: Eukaryota > Metazoa > Chordata > Mammalia > Chiroptera > Pteropodidae > Cynopterus > Cynopterus sphinx. The sequence continues at coordinate 36,309,880 of CM057381.1, forward strand.
AATGTCCTGCCCTAGGGCCAGGGGTAAGAGAATAGAAGGAACTGACAATTCAGCTTCACTTCCTTCTCTCCACTTTTAGCAGATGCTGCTACTGTCCCAACCATATCATTTTTGCCAATCCTGGTGTTTACCTAGCTTTTTGGCGTACAATTCTCATACAACCACCTGTTTCTTTCCGCCCAAGAGCTTTCCCTGGATGCAGGGTGTTTGGCCCAAACATGTACCAATATAGGAGCAGTTATAACCCCCAGGAGCTTCCCTCATTGAATGAGGGAAGGAATTCTGTGGCCAAATAGCCCAGCTTCCTTGCCCACTGGTGAGATAGTTTTGAGGTGTGTTCTACTCAGTCTTTTGAGGGTCTCTAGTAGGATTTAATTCAGGTGCCCACAACTGTAACCCACTTATTGTGTACTGCTCTCTTTCCTATCTCTCTTGCCTGGTTCCTCATCATTCTTCCTGGGATCATGTCTTATATGAAGAGGTGGGATTTGCTGCCAAATCCTTGTCTTAAAGTTGGCTTTGGGGGAGCATGGACTAAATGCATTATACCTAATATTTCCTTTTATGAGGCATATTCAATTCATTTAAACAATCTGGATGGGCTAGGAAATGAGGAATGTGGTATTGACAATACCACAATGAAAGGCTAGGAATCCATTCCTCTTTTATTACTGCAGTGTACCATGAGAAAGATATGATCCATTTGATCAAATTAACCTTGGAGAAAAAAATAGATAATATTTATAATTGTTCACAGAACAATTAGTACAAATATGTATATGTATTAATTAAATATGTATAGATGTATAAGACAATTAAAAGTTTCTGTGTTTCCTATTTATAAGTTATACACCTAAAAGCAAGGGATAAGAAAATGTCTTTATCTTATACATCTGATATGTAATTTTGAAGATTAGCTAAGATTGCATTTTTTTCCACATTAGGCTATTCAGAAACCAATTACAATTTGTCAAATGTACACATGGCATAAATGGCATATATCTAGTCTAATGGTTCTTAGGAGACCCTTTTTAAACAAATATTCTCTGATTTTACCTTTACTATCCTAAATGAAACTCAAGGAACATGTGCTATTTAAAATTTAAATAATCATTACAACACCCTTACTTTTATATAAACAAAGGAAAGAACTTTATCACAAAATAGTATATACTTTGATCTGTAGGTGTTTGGGTGTGACCACACTAGGAGACACAAGGCTTGTATCCACCTATAAATATATTAGTTTATATATAAGAGAAGTAAGAAGGTCAGAAGTGATGCCACAAAGGATGTATAGAAAAATGATAGAGCAGAGGAACTATGCAAACAGAATAAAAACTGGTCTAGGTTGAGGGAGTACATGTGTAGTACCAACAAACCAGATAGGTTTGTGACATGAGAAAGAGAAGTAACCTTAACTTAGCCTCCGAGAAAGAGCAGATGGTCACAGTGGAGAAGACAAGGAAGTGTGATTGTTTCACAAATGTGACAGGTTCTACATGACTGTCTTAAAAATACTTTCCTACATTTTGGAGGGATATGAAATTTGACAGAAGACTGATGTCCTGTTCTAAAACCCCACCACATGTTAGGGCATATGTTCCATCCGTAGAATGTAGACCCTGGAGTCCACATACTTTGATATGTAATGGAAAACAGAGATGAATCAGAAAAAAAAAATCTCTAGAGAAATGATGTAGTGGACTTTTAAGGTGGGTACTAGAGGAAGATTAAAAAAAAAATGCAAACTAACATCATCACTTTCTCAAAAAAAAACAAAACCCACACCATAATTTCCATATGTAATTTTCTCAGCATAGCTTTCCTGTTGTGCTATGAAACCTATAGACAGGATGGTGTAGGTGAGACTGTCAGTGCTGTGCCCTATCCCCTGAGTCAGGGCATACTACTTCCCAACTGCAGTTCTTCACCTCTGAGCTTGTCTTCCCACCAGAGCCTCTGCCCACTCATGTGGTGGGCTGAAAGTGATGAGAAATTGCATTGCTTGGGGGAAGACTTCAGTGACTGATGGGAGTCAGCAGATAAGTGTACCAGCTGCCTTCCCCTTTGGTGGGATGACTCTGGGCCATTGACTCCAGTTTGCCCACAGTGATAATTTGTTTGATAATTCTTCTCTACTGTCTTCCATCTTCCCCTTCCCTGTCTCACTTCTCCATTCTCACACTCATCGTTTTTAGGACCACTCCCAGATGAACTTGAAATTTGAAACTTTGTCTCAGAGTCTGCTTTGGGGAGACTCAAACTAAAACAGATGGTGATAATCTGAAATATTTTCAAAAACTTGATTAGTGAAATTTAATGAGGTTCTAATTCTGTTTTAAAAATTCTCAAATGTTCTGTTACATTTTGTTGCTTTTGCAGGAATTGTTCCACTGTAGTGAAATCCTTTCCACCTAAACATGCAGTTGGAAATACTATTATAAATAATGTAACGCCCATGTTAAACAAGGATGAATGAAAGTCTTAGCTGAATCCAGAACGTTTTGTAATTAGATTAAATGATACTTTTTGTCTCCTAAACCATGTTCTATCTCAATTAACATTTCCTGCAAACATTGGCTAATATATTCCACCATTTTCCAGTGGATTAATCACCTAATCTGATATTATGATCCACATTAATCTTTAGATCTAATAATTATGCCTTTAAATAGCATCAAAATTAGCAATATAATTCAAAACCAGTATCTTAGACCTAGTTTTATCTGCTGCAGATAAAGGAACTATGACAATTCTAAGCAAGAAAGCTCTTTAAATAATGTAAATTGTTGAAAAATTCTCATGACAATTCTTCCTCTTTAATAATAAATCCATCTCATTTGCTTGCAATTTAAAAACTTCATTTAACATTTCTGATACATCTAAAATATGTGCAAAATCAATACTTTGATATCACCATTTAATTTTTTATTGATTAAAACAAAAATTGCATGTTAATATTAAAGAATAAATTAAATATTTACAACATTTTTTTAGAAACACCATCTTACTGCCACACATAGGGTAAGGCAAATTCTTTTTACAGTCCCTGCAAAGATGAAAAAATAATCTTTTATTCAAGGAATAAATTTAACTTTGTTAGTAGCACCAATAGCATACATTGATTTGCGGGCCTTTCATTAAGATTTTTGGTGACTGAGAGTGTCAGTGAATACTTCAATGACTTGCTAACATGGCTGTTGTAACTTTTCAGTTGTTTGTAAACCCATAGCACTAGCTGACCATGGTTGCTGCTTCACTCGTTACACAATGATATTGGAAAAGTAAAAAGTTTTCCTGTGAAATAATTTTTAATCATTTCAGATTTTTACAACTCAGTATTCATTGTCTGTACATATAGAAATAAATTTCCTGCTCAATGTTTTTATTCCTATGAATTTTATATACGTGGTCAACAAAGCTTGATTATCATACAGGTTACTTGCATTCACTTGCAACAAACATTCTTCTGACTCTAGATCATTTCATAGCTATTTTCTACCTCTTTGGATTTATTGTACAATATTATTGCTCAGCAGAATAAAAGAAATTATTTAAATCTCTTATTCTTATAGTAGCAATCTCTTATACAGCTGGTAAAATTAATTTTTCTCCCATATTGCTTGGATCACCACACATTGCTATCATTTGTGCTATTCTATAAGAAATGATACCTTATATCCTTCACATCAGATTTAAAAGAAACATTTCAGAGACAGTGCTATGATTTTCAAACTTTCCTTAAATCTCTGAGGTTTCTATCTTTGCCAACTCTGTGTCTTTCTTTTTAAAATATTCACTAAATTTTGATGAGTTCGTCTAGATAAATTAGAAAAAAACTATGTTGTCAGTATGGACATTTTCAAATATTTAACTGAATATTCTCAACACCTTTTCTTAATATTTAATATTACATACAATATTTTAAAAACAAAGACTAAATTAAATTAGTACAGCTTTGTGAAAGACATAGGGTAACTAAGAATGCAACCAAACATAAATGTAATCTGATATTGGTGACAAGTGCAATGAGTTGGTGTAAGTGGTGTGGTTTTTTTGAATTTGTGAATTGCTCTTGATTAAGTTCCAAATAATAACCAAAGAAACATAATAGTTGTATTCTTGTAAAATTCAGCATGAATTAAAACTCTACAAAGCACATGCTTACATGCAAAATAGAATCTGTTCTAGATTCAAATCAATACAGGCTTTTACCTACATAAGAAACATAAAATGAGAGACTCAAGAGTTGGTTAGGAAATTCTTTTTTTTTTTTTTTTTTTGTAAAAGGATTGTGTCTGGCATCCCTGGATCCCATGTAATATTTCCCCAATCATTATGACAACCAAAGCTATCCTTATGAATTTCTAAAATGCTTGTTGCTCAGTAAATACCCAATATGAATTTGAATGAATCATTAAAAAGGTGTAACTACTCTTTAAAAAACTTCCAGACCTAATATTCTCACTAATATTAGTTCCATAGATGTTATATGCTGAAAGTACATTTGAAGTAGTATGAAGGCTACTTTATTCAAAGGTTGTCCATCAGCCCTGATCATTATCTACTGATTCCTGTAAAAGGTTGCTGATAGAATTACTGGGAATTTGAAAAGAACCTACTCAGTCAGAATATAGGAAAGAATATGGCCTATAAGCTTAAGGCCTATAAGCTTAAAGCTTAAGTAGCTTTCATCTGTTCAGAACACAATACTTTGGAAGTTTTTATTTATTTTGTTGTTGTTGTTAGCCCCTCTACTACTTAGTAATGTTTAGGAAAAATTACACCTCTATTATATGAAGGGAACACTGCTAAAGGAAATGTAAATTATACAGCAAACGCATTTGTCATTGATGTTTGCTCAGCAACCTTCTCTCAGGACGCTCCTAAAGATTTTTCTTCTAGTGTCAAAACCATAGAGATGCGTGTTTTATTTTATTAAGGGAAGAAAATGCCTTCACACCAAGAGACTTAATATGTGTTAGGATACAACATTTTGTAAGACACATTCCTTTCCCACTAAGAGTTTACCCTCTTAAGCTCTCGTTATTACCCCAACTTGGAAAGCACATTCAACAGGACACTGCAAGGCAAATAATGATCAAAAGTAATTGACAGAATTAGTTCTCCATAATACAAGCTAGAGAAGAGACAAGGTGTAAATATAGGCAAGGACAATAGAAATGATGTACTCTAAAAGATCTGGGACTATGTGATAAAGGTCGGATGGATTATACCAGTGTAGGTTTGCTCAACTTCAGCACTATTGACATTTGGGGCAGGATAATTTTTTTTGTTTAAATAAATTATACTACTATATTTCTCATAGTTCTGGAAGCTGGAAGTCCAAGATGAGGGTGCCAGCAAAGTCAGATGAGGGCCTTCTTCCAGGTCACACAGACTTCCTGTTTACCCACATGGTGAAAGGGGTGGGCAGGAGAATTTTTTATTGTGAGAGGCTGCCCTGTGTATTGTAGGATGTCTAGCACCATCCATGGCCTATGCTCACCAGATGCTGGGAGCAGCCCTCTCTCCCAATTGTAGCACCAAAAATGTCTTCCAACATTGACCAATGTTCCCTGGAGGCCTCCAATCACTCCCTGTTGAGAATCACTGCACTAATACGTCTCAGACTTTAATGTGCATACAAATCAGCTGGGGAAGCTTGTTAAATGCTGTTTTATTAGGTCTCAGGTAGGGTCTGGCACCATCTAGTCCAAACAAAATCCCAGGTAAAGCCAAAGGTGCACAGCACTGTGGAGCAATGCTTGGTATCTATAAAATCTAATTTTGCTACTCGAAAAGCTCGTGGCTGCAGTCTGTCTTAGTCAATTGACATGACACAGTGATAATCTGACCTGTCTCCTCAAGATGACCGACTCCATCTTTCATCTCAGAATGAAAGGCTCTTTCGAAAATCATTTTCTCATGCTTTTAAAAAATGAAGCTTTTGGACTAAATACACATTTTCCATTTTTTTAATTGCATGAGTGCAGTATTTATCTCACCAAGAATTATGATAAACCCTGAATGTTTCATGTTTTTCACAATTTATTTGGAACAAATTAAAAAAACTTTCCATAGTATGGATCACCCCAGAAAAAAAAAAAAAAAGCTCAACACTTGCTTCTCAGGAGACAAACCTACTGCTTTGTAACAGAACCTCAGAGTACAGAGTAGAGGTGTCCTCTAGGTATAAATCACTGAAACTATTTTCAAGCAAGCTCTGTGTACCACATTAAGTTATCATGCTGATGACAGGACATCACTTGTAAAATTCTTAATCTTTTAGCAGCAAATGAAATGGGATATCTCTTGCAGAGTTAATTTTTTAGTAAACCTAGTTTTTTTCCCTCCTTTCTTTGGAAAAAAGGACCTCTTCTTCAAATCCTGATAATTGCCCCCAAACTGGCAACTCAGATCCCCTGGCTATTAATAAGGGTCATCAGCCTATTGTTAGCAGAAATGGTGTTAAGCCAGACAGGACCCTTAGAGTCTGAGAGGGGAGGGGACTTTAGGACAAAGATCTTTTTAATTCGTTAAGAAATATGTTAACCAAGCCTGTTTCCCTTTACTCACTTAATAGGCAAATCAATAATAGAAATTAATAGATATGTGATTTAAATAACCAGTTCCTATTTTCATTTACCTGCTTAGGGACTGAGGTGGCACTTCAGCAGGAAACTCAAGACCACACCCTGACTGAGGCAGGAAGAGAAAGAGCTCCATTAAACCCCTGTAGGCAAGGACTTCTGGCCATTCTCAGCAGGAAGCAAATAAGAAGAGACCTCCCATCCCTCAACATCCATACTAATAATAAGGGGGTTCATGACACTTAGAAAAGAGTTAGGCAGGAAAGCTAGTTAGGGGGTTTCAGGTCTACCTGCAAAGACACTGAGATCATCCTATCCTAGAAGGGCCCACCGTATCCGCTCACAATTAAGCAAGGCAGAAGGAATTTTTTTTCTCATACCAAGAAACAAGTAGGCAGAGAATAGGTACCAATTTCAACCAATCGCACCTGCGCAATAAAGACCTCAATGACCTTCAACTCACCTGAACCACATTATACCATCATTATAATACAATGAATATGCCCAGAAGGTCATTAATATCATTGTAACAGACTGAATTTTGGAAACAAACATGCACAGAAAGCAACATGATAAATCACTGAGCCCTGACAATCTTAGCTGTCAATTAAGGCAGCCCACCCTTCTAAGAAAAGTAACCACCCACAGCAAATAGGGATAAACACCCCAAAGGCTTTGTTATGTCCATTGAGCCCGGCTTCTCTTGCTCCCGCCCACCTGCACTTCTGAAAGTGTACTTTCCCTTCTAATAAAACTTTTCTACTGCATTTCAGTGTCTAGCTCAACTCTATGTTCGAAATATCAAGAACTTACTCAGACGATGTGCCAGGAGAGGATCCCCACTCTCCGGTAACAATGCCTTTAGTTGCTAAGAGTATTCGCAGAATTGAACATAAGTAAAAGGTTTGGTTTTTGTTTTGTTTTTTTAAACTTCAGAGCACTTATGAACTATTTCGGCAGTTCTCAAACTATTACGAGTGGGGATCCTCTCCTGGCACGTTGTCCAGGTTCTTGATGTCTCGAGCAAAGAATTGAGCAAGAGACCGAAGTACAGCAGAAAAGAAAGTGTTATTAGAAGGGAAAGTACACTTCACGATGTGGAAGCTGGCCTAAGCAAGAGAACCATGCCTCAAAGCCTGGTAACAAAGACTTTGGGATTTTTATCCTTATTTGCAGTGGTGCTTACTTTTCTTAGAGGCATGGAATTCGTTACTAGACAACTAAGATTGACAGGACCCAGCAATTCTTCATTTGTTCTCTGCACGTTTGCTCCCAGAATTCAGTCTGTTATAATGATATTAATAAACCTCTGGGCATATGCATCATATTATAACGATGGTATAATAAGGCTCAGGTAAACTGAAGATCATTGGGGTCTTTATTGCACAAGTGCAAGTGACTGGCTGAAACTAGTACCAAATTTCCTGCTCACTTGTTTCTCTGAGTTGCTTTTAACCTAAAAATGCCTTCTGGCTTGCTTAATTGTGGGCGGATCCCCTTCTAGGATAGGATGATCTCAGTGTCTTTGCAGGCATACCTGAAATCCGCTAACTACCCTTCCTGCCTAACTCTCTTCTAAGAGCCATGAACCCCCACTTATTAGTAGTATGAATGTTGAGGGACAGGAGGTCTCTATGTATCTGCTTCCTGCTGAGGTGGGCCGGGTCCTTGTCTATTGGGGTTTCATGGAGCGCTTTCCCTTTCTGCCTTAATCAGGGCAGGGTCTTGGGTTTCCTGCTGCAGTGCCACCTCAGTCCTAAACAAGGAAAAGAGGAAAAGATACGAACTTGTTATTTAAATCATGTATCTACTAATTTCTATTATTAATTTGCCTATTGAGTAAAGGGAAAAAGCCTTGGTTAATATATTTCTTTAAGAAAAAAAAAAAGACCTGTGGCCTAAAGTCCTCTCTCCTCTTGGACTCTTAACAACCTTGCCAGGCCTAACCCTATTTCTGCTAACAATAGGCTGATGACCCTTATCAACAGCCAGAGGATCTCAGTCACCAGTAACAGGGCAATTACAGGTTAATTACCTATTACAGGTATTTGAGGGAAAGGGCCTTTTTTACTTAAAGGAGGAAAGAAAACTTAACTAGGTTTACTAAAACGATTAAGCACTCTGCAAGCAATTTCCTGTTTCATTTCCTGATGAAAATAAATTAAGCATTTTTATGAGGTATGTCCGGTATCAAAACCTTTGGGTTTGCTTAAGCTTTTAAGCCTCTTAACTGAGGACTGCCAAGAGCTTCGGGGGCCTGCCCAGGGACTGAGCATGCGCGGGAGGCGCTCTCCCATCCGGCCATGGCGAGGTCAGAGGTTGCCAGGAACGTTCCTGCGCTCGCACTCTTCGCGGCTCTCTCTCTCTCTCTCTCCGCTCTAGGGCCTACGGGCTGCGCTGAGCACTAAGGTGCCGCTCCCAAGAGTCAGACCTTCGCTCTGCTCACGCCATCACCCCATTTCTTTTCCAAAGGGTGCGGGCGGCCGTCGGAAAAACGCCGGGAAGGCGGACCCTGTCCCCGACGGACGCACTTCCCCTCCCGGACCGGAAGAGCGGGGGCGGGCCAAGCCCGCGGCCCCCCCGCCCCCAGGCTGCGCATGCGCCGTCCACTGGCGGCCCCTGGAGTGGCACCGCGTCTCCGGACTCGCCGCCCCGCCGCGAGTGCGCCTGCGCAGACGCCGGGCCCGTCTCCCTTGCTTTCCCTCCCCCTGTGGCCCCGCCGGGGGCTCCGGGTCGGGTGGAACCATGTTCACCAGCACCGGCTCCAGTGGGCTTTGTGAGTACCGGCTGCCGCCATCCTGGTTGTCCCCTACACGCGACCCTGCGCGCCTTGAGGAGCCTGGAGGCAGCGGAGTCACAGGAGGTTGGCGGGGCCGAGCATCCTGGCGCCCGCTCTCCTTGGTGGTTCCGGCTCGTCGGGGGCCGCGGGCACCGCCCCCACCTCTGTCTGGCGGGGCGGGCGGGGGTGGCGAATGGGGACCAAGTCCCGGCGACTGCCCCGGCCCTCGCCTCTGAGCCCCAGGTGCGATGTCCAGGTGCTGCCGATCGGCTCGGCAGTTAGGGTCTGGCCGGGTGCCCTGTTGGTCCCCTCCGCAGTGCGTGTGCCAGGCTGAGAGAAGAGGCCGTGCCGGTGGGGGCGACGCTGGACTCCTGCCGTCTTTCTCGTCGCCTTCCTCCATTCATTTAGGCTAAGAGAGACCATTTCCGCCCCCCCCCCCACACACACATACACACACACCTGCCCCCGGTGCAGATTACAGCCTCCGGTTCCGGAGGCGCTCTCTGAGTGTCACTTAGACTTCTGCCTTCGTCCCCCCTAAAAGTTTTTAGACAAACACTGATTCAAGTACTTTAAAGTGGAAGCGAATTAGGAAGTCGTGTGGCAGGAAAGCGCGGACCTTACGGCTAGAGTTGCTAAGGTATTTTACTTGAGAGGCAGCCGCGGTCAGCCGGTAGGGAGCCAACAAGTATACATAGGCTTTTAACTTCTTTCTTACTGACATTGTCTAGTTGGCTTCTGGCAAGGTGGACTGTACGGTAACGGTACTGAGAGTAGGCACGAATGCAGCCGCAATGAACTGAACGAGCAGCTATCATTTTGTAAGTTCTTGTCACTATTAGTACTTCACACCTTTATACATGTGCGGTTAATCTTTCCAGAGTACAGACGCAGTTGACATTTCTGTTAAGGGTCTGTTGTGAATGTTAGGAATCTTTTTTTTTTTTTTTTTTAGAGAATATATGTTTTAGTGTGAGAGTATCAGAGCCACAGGCATAATTTTAAATCTTCCTCACTTTTCAACTTCTCAGGTTTTCAAGTAGGCTTAATATTTATGATTGCTCTCGTTTCACAATTGATTTGATTTATGGCATCTTTCAAGCATTAGCTTCAGAGTACATTACAACTAAGTACTACCTAATTTATTTTTTTCCAAAGAAATCAAGGGCCACCAGGGCAATAAGTCAGGGGAAGGGCATTTGTAACCATGTCTTTGATACTGTATTGTATCACTATCTGCCCAGTCATACAATTGTGAGTGGTTAAAACTGCTTAATAATAATGTTCATGATATTTTAAATTCCATGTTTATACACCAATACTACCACTCAACTATGTGTTGAGTAATAAATGTATCATTTATTACATTTATTAATAAGCATTCCCATTATTCACTTCACTATATACTCACTATGTAGCAATGGACTCAACCAACATTAATTGCACCTCTAAGGTATTCTATATATAGGTCCCAGCCCCAAGGAGTTCAGTGTCTAGTAGGGAAAAATTTTTAAAAGAACTTCTGTACTTGGGTTTATTGCAGGGGGTGGGTTAGTGGAGGGGAGGAAGCACTGTTGTTAAAGAAGACTTCTTAATGTAGGCAATATTTGAGTTGAATTTTAAGGGATGAGGAAGAGTTTGTCAGATATGCAAGTGGACAGAGGGCCTCCATGAGGGACAGAGCTGGGGCAGGGCCTGGTAAAGAAGTAATGAATTTGAAGATTTTTGATTATGGCTGGAATGAGCTGTTCCTAAGAGATGTGTGATGAAATTATTCAGAGGGCAGGTGAGAAGAGAACTGGGGACAGAACTTGAAAAGGGAGAAGAGGAGGAACCTGAGGAGAAGGCTGAGGAATGGCCAAGGCTCCTCCTTGTCAGTAGTACAGACAGGAATAAAGGATGAAGCAAAATTAAGTAGAAGCAGGATACTATGTAGAGCACAGATTGGGAATGCTTCGTATTGTCATGTGAGGGAAGACAGGATATTATTGTTGGTGATGGGAGCAGTGTTTTCTATAAGCTGTCTGCGTCCTGGTGTACAAAAAGCAACCGTGAGTGTCTGTATTCCTGAGTTCCAGCTCTAGGAGGTCACATTCAGAGGGGCTAGTGTAGGCATCAGAATTGAATTTTTAAAGCATCCCCAGGAGGTTCTAATGGACATACAGATTTAAGTCAAGACAAGAGGGTGGCCAGCAGGAGAACAGTTAGTGGGAGATGCTGAAAGCACCAATTAAGGTAGTAGCAATAAGAATGGACAGAAGCATGATGCTAAAGATGTGTAAAGGGTAGGTTGTGTCAATTAAAGCTTATTGGGTTGTGGGAGCAAAAGGAGTTGAAAGCGACCCTGAGTAGACAGATATATTAACATTCACTAAGATAGGGAATGTGGAAGGAAGAGCTCATTTCAGAGGAAGATGAGTTCAATTTTGGACATGTTTAATGTCAAGGGGTCTGGACCTGAGTAGGTAGGTGAAGTTATGCCATAGGTGTCAATAAGGACTCCAGAAGAGGTGCATAGAGTTAGAAGGCTGAGGACAGAACTTTAGGCAAGTCTGATATTTAAAGGATGGGAAGAAATAAGAGACAGCAAAGTAGCCAGAAATAGGAGTTTCTTTAGGAGAAATGTGTCTTCTTTCCCAATTCAATTTGATTTGTTCTCTCCAGCTTCTTCACTGTCTTCCGCCACTATGAACTTGATTTCAACTCTTGATCCCCTCATTGTCTCCAGTTTACAGCCCATTTCTGGCATCTTTTATAGCCAGTCTAGAACCCATAGTTAATTCCTGAGTTGTGTTCTCATTGACTCGCAGAGATCTGGTGCTCCCGTCCTTCTGTACTCATCTAGCAAAATCCCAACTTCGTATTAATGTATAGTGGCTAATCCAAGTCATCTGCATGATTGTTCAAGTTACATTTCTTGGATTCAGTCATCTCTCTTTGCTTTTCTTTCATCCCTATCCTCAAGACTTCTCAGGCGCTACTATTTCTCTTAACCCAACTGAAAAATAAGGGCTATCACCTGGGCACTGCCTCTGCCTGACTTGTTTATACCACACTTTAACAATTGTTAAAAAAAAACTTCCCAGTTTAGGTGATACTTGATCTGATTTTTCAGAGGTGAGTGAGAGTTTGTTAGGCATACCAACTTTGTTCCTTTATCCCAGTCTAAAAAGAGCAAAGTACCCTTCTCCTGAGGCTCACTCCCAACCTATTCTTGACTCATTATTCACTGCCTTTTCTAGTGCCACTCCTTCATTCTCTCTTCTGAGAGAATGAGCCTGACATGTGGTTAAAGCTAATGCTTTCTTCTGTGGGTATTTTAGTGGGGTCTTAAGAAACACTCAGAGCACCTCAGATCTCTTATCTATGGAAAGAAGGTAAATATCTATTTGGGGGAGTTGTGAAAATTAAAAGAATATATGTAAAGCTAATTAGGATTAAAATTTTATAATTGGATTCATCTGAATCTTAAAAATGCAAAAGCATAAAGCTTCCATTGACCCTGTCTTGAATCTTCCCAACTGCTGACCACCGTTTCTTCTTCCCAACCAAGCTTTTTGAAAGATGATCTTCATTTTTTTTTCTCTTTCTCACTCTTCTTCACTCTTTAGCCCTCTGCAATCAGTGAGCTACTCTTTGATGGTCACCCACTGTGGCATGACTCTCTTCTTGGCTCACTTTTCAAGTTCTTGATTTAAGACCTGTTTAATGAGCATGCCTGTGAGCCAGCCATTCTCTAGGTGCTTGGGATGCAGTAGTAAATAAAAGGCAAAAGATATATTCAAGTGCTTGTAATCTTAGGTAATAGAAGTCACAAAATATAGGCTCAATTTAAATATCAAAGGTATTCAGTTCAGTATTTTAATCAACATTTCAGTCTTCACTTAAAGGTAAGATTTTTTCTCTTTCTCCCATTTAAGACTTGTAGTTGGCTTCCACCTGCTGTGAGAGAAAGAGGTATGATTGGCTTCTGCACTTTTCATATTCCCCTGTGTCCTTTAGATTTCCTGTTTCTGACCTTACTAGTTTCTAAATTGGATGGAGTGGGAGGAAGAAAGAATAGTAAAGAACTCGGATAACTCTTATGTAGCTCTCTGAGCCTGGCACATGATTAAAGCTGACTGTCTTGTGGGCTCTTTAGAGACTCTTGACAAACTCTTGAGCCGGCTACTCCTGATTGGGAGAGATGCATCTTTATGCTTGTGCACTTTATTTGGTGACTCTTCCTTAGCTCCTGGGAGCTTAGATCACCTACAGTTTTCTCCTCTGGAGTCCTTTCGGCCAGCTTGGGGGCACTGTTGGACTGAACCAAAGGTGACCCCTCTGTTGGCTCTTGCAGGTGGCCCACCTCTGCTCTGCTGGAATTGCTGATTCTTTGCCTTGGTCATGCATTTTCATTTTAGTGATCAACATGGCTTTTCCTTCTTATGCTCTCTAGATTTCCCAGGGTGGGAATCCATTGAACCCCAACCTCAGGGGTCACTTGCTTAGTTCACTGAATAGGTCTGTTGAGCCTGCCTTCAGCTTGATATGAGGGCATGGTTGTACTTACAGCACTTGGGTAGTTTTGTGCCCCAAATCTTCTTCATGATGTCCTCCCTTTACAATAGAGAACTGTCACTATTTGATTCACTCTTTATGTTTGTAATCTGAGTGAGAGGAGTCTGAGTCATCTGATTGCTTTTGATTCATTTTTGTAAATTCTGCATTTTGGCATGGAGCCTCCCTTTGGTATACAACCATCCTTGGTACCTTAGTGGAAACTACAATTTTATTATCATGTTTTAGCTGGGTATCTGCTTTTTGGCCCAAAGATTATTTGGCATCTTTAAAAGTAACTTTAGGATTTATCTATTTCTACTCTAATTTCATTGTTTGTTGCATTAAAGGATTAACTTGGCAGGCCTGGGTTGCCCGAGCTCAGCATAGTGCCTTTAACACTTGATTCTTGGGGATAAGCTATTTCCCACATATCTGAATTTTTTGTGGGGGGAGTGTATAGCCTTGAAACTCTCAAGGAAATACTGTTTATTCAAGAAATAAACCCAAATACATATTGTCAATTAATTTATGACAAAGGAGCCAAGAATATACAATGGGGAAGGGATAGTCTAATAAATGATGTTGGGAAAACTGGACTGCCACATGCAGAAGAGTGAAACTATCTTACACTATACACTTAACATTAATTTAAAATGGATTAAAGACTTGAATGTAAACTTGAAACCGTAAAACTATAGAAGAAAATATAGGTGGTAAGCTTCCTGACATGGGTCTTGGCAATGATTTTTTTTTTTTAATATGACACCAAATGCAAAAGCAACAAAAGCAAAAATATATCAGACCAAAAACTTCTGCACACCAATGGCAACCATCAACGAGATGAAAAGGCAGCTTACTGAATGATAGAAAAATTTTGCAAATCATGTATCTATCTGATAAGGGGTTAATATCCAAAATATATAAAGAACTTAATGGCAAAATAATAAACTATTTGAATAAAAAAACAGGCAGAAGATCTGAATAGACCTTATTCCAAAGAAGGCATACAGATGGCCAACAGGTAAATGAAAAAATACTCAACATCACTGATCATTGGGGAAATACAAATTAAAACCACAATGAGATATCACCTCTTACCTTTTAGAATGGCTGTTATGAAAAAGATAAGTAATGAGTGGTATTGAGAATGTGCAGAAATGAGAACATTTATGCACTGTTGGTGAGAATGTCAATTGATGCAGCCACTATTGAAAACAGTATGGAGGTTCCTCAAAAAATTATAATAGTACTGCTGTGTGATTCAGTATTCCCACTTCTGATATTTATCCGAATAAAATGAAAACATTAACTTGACAAGATATATGCACCCACATGTTCATTGCGGTATTATTTACAAGAGCCAAGATATGGAAACAGCCTAAGTGTCCATTGACAACATAAATAGACCTCAAGGACACTATGCTAAGTGAAATAAGTCAGACAGAGAAAGACATAGTACTGATCTTAGTTAGGTGTGGAATTAAAACAAACCAAAAAACCAAGCTCATGGATAGAGAGAACATACTGGTTGGTGGTTACCAGAGGTAGGCGTTGTGGGGGTGGGAGAAATGGGCGAAAGGGGTCAAAAGATACAGACTTCCAGTTAGAAATAAGTAAGTCATAGAGATTTAATGTACAGCATGGTAACTATAGTGAACTGTATGATATTTGAAAATTGCGGAGTAGATTTTTAAAGTTATCACAAGAAAAAAATTTTTTTGTAACTATGTAAGGTAAAGGCTGTTAACTAGACTAATAGTGGTGATCATTTTACAATCTATATAAATATTGAGCCATTAATATTGTACACCTGAAACTAATGTTATATGTCAATTATACTTTATTTTAAAAATTAAAAATAAAAAGGATTTTAGCTGAGAAGACAGGTGTTGACTAGAGAAGGATAAGCTTGAGGAAGAATGCTTTTAAAAACAATATTTTTTTTTTCAGTCTAAAGGTAAGGTTAACACATAGAAAGTTTGGAAGATAGAGGAAAACACTTAGCATTTTAGTTAATTTTCTTCATCCTTTTTTCCCCTATACATTTATGTTCTTGGTTTTAATGAATTGATTTTGTTATTGTAAAATGAGTACCTGTTCAAAAAAAATCTGAAATATAGAAAAGTAGTTGAAAAAGACAAAAATAACATTTATTGACACCATGGTGTTTATCTTCACACTTTTCCAGTGCAAACATGAATATCCAAATAATTAAAAATAAATTTATTGCACTTGAATGCTATTTTATAACTTTTATATCATACAACAGACTTTAAAAATGTAATCATAATGCTACGTGTATTCTGCTTTTTTCTCCTTTGTCATAGACATTTCCTTAGTATGTTATTCTTGAAGAATTAAGTTGATGCTCCCCAGTTTGCAGATGAGGAAGCTGAGGCATAGGCATTTAGGTAACTTTCCCAAAGATTACTGACAAGCAGTACTCGTCTGGTGCCATATTCTGTGTTCTGAACTACTGCTTCTCTGACTTAAAACTTTTAAGTTCACTTACATTTATCTTTCTTGACCACTGGGATAATCATAGTCTAATGATCAATATAATAGCTCAGGTTAGCAGTGGAGCTTATTTCCTCTATCATTGAAAAGTATAGTACGTTGATTTTCCTCCGTCCCCTTAGGATATTTTTGTAGTAACTAGTATGCTATATGTATATTTTTAATTTCCATATTCTGTTTCCCCTACTCTTCCCTCATTGGTCAAGTTATTATTTCAGCTTTTTCCACCTTGTCTCAATATCAGTTTTAGTAATGAAGGTGTAACCTACCTTAAATCAAGCTACTTTAAAAATGCATTTTTTATGGAATTTTAATAGGTACAACCTGATAAAGAACGTCTTGTAAATAATTTCGACAGCATTTTTGAAGTGTTTTTTGTGGAACACTGGTACTGTGAGGTTTTCCTTAAGTTTCTTTTTTTTAATTAAAAAATTATTTTAAAGTTTATTTTTAAACCAGAATTTGTATTGTTCAATTTATTTTTTTCAGCTTTATTAAGGTATAATTGGCAAATAAATATTGTATATATCTACAGCCTACAATACGATGTCTTAATATACATATACATTGTGACATGATTACTACAATCAAGCTAATTGACACATCTATCATCTCAGTTATTTTGTGTGTGTGTGTGTGGTGCAAACATTTAAGATCTACTCTGAGCAAATTTCAAGTATATAATACAGTATTATTACCTATAGTCACCATGCTGTACATTACCTAAATTAATTTAAATTATGATTATAATTTTTAAAAAATTATGATTATAAATAAGGATTATAATTTAACTTTTATTTAAATCTTCATTTAAATCATGGTTCTGTTTCCCAGTTTTCTTAAGACTTTGTAAGTTGTATTGCCATTGTTCTCAGCCATTTTCATTTTCCAGTGCTATGTCACTTTAGTACCTTGAGTGTGGCATGATATAGTGGAAAAAGCACACAGTATAGGAGTTCCCCCCAAATCCTTGGGGGATACATTCCAATACCTGCAGTAGATGCCTTAAACCACGGATAGTACTGAGCCCTATATATACTGTTTTTTCCTTATACATTTATATCTGTGCCAAAGTTTAATTTTTAAATTATGCAATTTCACAGAAGATACGTTCTTACAATAGACCATAGTGACTTCAGCATACAGTCTTTTTTCTTAAGTTGATAGCTTTCACCTTTTCACTTAAAGCACTTTATGGCTTTTCTTTGGCATATCTGAATTCCTGGCATTACTGTTCTCTTACTTTTGGGCTATTATTAAATAAAAGAAAGATTACTTGAACACAGGCACTGCAGTACAGCTATAGTTAGTCTGGTAACCAAGATGGTGACTAATGGCCTGGGAGTGTATACAGCCAGCGTGGAGACACTGGACAAAGGAAGGAGTCACATCCCAGGCAGGATGGAGCAGGATGTGAGATTTCATCATGCTACTCAGAATGGCATATAATTTAAAACTTACAAGTTGTTTATTTCTGGAATTTTTTATTTAATATTTTTGGGCCACAGTTGAACACAGGTAACTGAAATTTCAGATAATATACTGTATTAATATTTGGAAAGAGTTCTATAGCTAACCAAGTCTGTTCCTAATGTCAGCCATACTGATTTTTAAAAATTGGCAATGCAAATTAGCACTTCTAAGACTCTTAGCTACTCTGAAACAAAGAATTCTAACTTTATTAACTGTTTCTAAGACTCATTGGGGATGGTTTTTATTGTAGAAAATTTGAGAAATAAAAAGAAAAAATGTAAAATTTCTTTTCCCTGTACTGCCCGGACTTCATCCCTGTTTACATATCGATGTTGTGAATTATTTACCTGTATATATTGATGTATATAAATCTTTTTAAAGCAAAATTTGGCCTAT
Organism: Cynopterus sphinx; assembly: GCA_030015415.1. NCBI lineage: Eukaryota > Metazoa > Chordata > Mammalia > Chiroptera > Pteropodidae > Cynopterus > Cynopterus sphinx. The sequence continues at coordinate 36,328,183 of CM057381.1, forward strand.
ATACAGTTTTATATTCTGCTTTTTACATTTAACTTTCTTAAATGAATTTTCACTTTGTCATTAATAAATGTTCAAAGTTGACTTTTAACATGGTTTTTGTTTTGCCTTGTTACAAAACTGAAACATGCTTGCTGCCAAAAAAAATTAATAAATTACACAAATACATAATGTAGAAAGGAATAGTTCCATATAATTACTCCACCTAAATAACCATTGCTGATAGTTTAGTGCCTGTTCTTTTGGACTTGAAATGCAAATGCTTACTTATGCTTTTTCTCAGACACACAAATACATATATGTTATATACACATTTGTGTATGTGATTTTACACAGAAATGACATTCAGATATACATTTGTTGTGCTCCTCAGCGTTACAGATACAGAATCATGACTTCGAAGGATAATTATATATTATAGTAAAATGCTTTTTTCCAGTATTTCCCATTTAAACTGTGTTGTAAACAGTTTTATAACTAAGTTATTGATTACACGTTGACTAAATTCTAAAGAAATGATTACAAATGTAGAATTACAGGTCAAAGAATAGGAACATTTTAAAGTTCTTGATTAGTATAGCCAAATCCTTCCAGGAAAGATGTTTACTATACACTTTTCAGCAGTTCAGGAACCTATCTTTCTCACCAAACTCTTTAACAGTTGAGTGTGATAATTAAAATTAATTTTTGTCACTGAGAGATTAAAAAATGGTATTGCATTGTTGTCTTAATCTGCATTCCTTTAAATGTTAGGGAAAGTGTATTTTTCCCCCTCTTTCATATTGGCTCTTTTAATATATCTAACTGATTTAACTATGTCCTTTGCCATTTTTTTTCTATTGGAAGTAATAGTGGTTTTTTTAAAAATTAATTTGTAAAGGCCTTTTAAGGACATAGCTTTTGTTGTGCAAATTATATTTTAGCCACTTGTCAGTTTTAAATTTTATTTATGAAGTTTTTTCATGTAAACTTTCATTCATAAATAAGTCATTAAAGGTATTTAGCTCTTAAATTTTATTTGATCATTTTCATTCTCAAGTCCTAGGCCTCCTGAGACCTGTTAAATATTTAACATTTTTTACATATTTTTTCTAATTATGAATATAATGTATACTGTTAGTACAAAGTCAAACAACACTGAAGAACAGAAAATGAAATGTGAAATTCTCTCTCATCCCAGCAAGAGTTTGGAAATTACTCTTTTAGATTGTTTTTCCCTGTGAATCTGTGAGTGTGCGCGCGCATGTGCATGTGTTTGTGTGTGTGTGTGTGATTAATATAAGAGTAATACATGCATTTGGTAAAAAAAATTTAAGCATATAATATGATTTCTTACTAGGATTAACCATTTTTAAGTTACTTTTTCTTTGCTGCTTCTACTATTATACTATTAAATAATGTATTTATGCCTCTGTTGAACTACAGGTTCTATTTATAGGTTCCCCATAATGAAAGATGAAGACTTTGCATACCTCCAGCCTCTCCATCTTTTAATTTTTGTTTGTTTACCTCTTGTACTGGTTACCTTTGTAGTTTTAAATAATAGACAAAACCCTTTATTTTTTTTTATTTATCCATTTTTGGCACAATCAGTAGACTCCATTGTGAAAATGAGAAATTAGCCCAAGAACGTATGTATGTACTCCAATTCCTAATTTACACATTGTACATATATGCTCTGTGTGTTTACAGTTTGTTCTATAATGATAAGCCTTCTATGCTTTTATCTATAGGTTGATTTTATTAGAAAAGCAAAAAATAGCTATATTTACATAATTATGATTGTATATTGTAGAACCAAAGTATGTGACTGGAGTCTTAGAAGAAAGTAGAGCCATAGGTCAGAAAACCTGTCCTATTTCAAGGAGTCTCTTAATTTCTTTTCATATATCTTCACTACTTTAAGTTCACACACAACTACTGTTATTCCTTGAATCTTACATTGCTTTCTTCTTGGATTCCCGCCTGCCCATACCCTGGCATCTCCCTGGAGTAAACTTTTTCTCGTAGAGGACTCTGTTGGTGAGCTTGCTGGCTTGCTTCGCCATTCTTGTACATAGTGAAAGACTGGATTCTAAAGTAGCTGGTGTGGGTTTCCTCTTAATTGTGGGGTAAGTCTTTCTCCCTAAGAGGCCCAGACCTTAAAAGGCAGGGGCTGACTGTTGGTTCTGTTCAAGTTTACAGAGCATGCAAACAGGCTGATTTTCGTATGAGGTACAGAGGTGTACAGAAGATGGGCAAAGGACAGTGAAAATCCCCTGCAGTGGGCAGAAGTAGATGGGCTTGGCTCTTTTTGTGATTTTTACTCCTGAGTAAAGCTGCTGTTTTTACCATTACCCCAACCTTTTCCCTGTTACCCAGGCTATCATTTCCTATGGAAGTTTAAAGGTGCCCCAAGCTCTTTTCTGCTTTTTCTCAGACCTCCAACATTCCCCGTATCCTTCCTCGGTAGATTACCCCCTCTCTTTGGAGAGCATTTCTTGGATTTTATTTCGGGGACCGAGCCTTTTTTCTGGCTGTGGTGGTTAAATGAATGACTAATGTGAGAGTGTGTGTCTGGGGGTGGGTGTTTGGGGGAAAGGCTGACTGGCCCCACTGTCACATGAGCACATGTGGCACTTACACTACTAGGGAAGGTTTGAACAGGATGTGGGCCCAACATTGAGTGGAATTGAAACAAAAGTAAAATAATGACCCACCCCCTTTTTAGTTCTTTTCATCCTGATTTTATTAAAAATTAAGTCTCAATTTGGTGCTAGTCTGAAACACCTCTTTAATAGCAGCTAGTTTCCTATTGTAACAAAAAGAACAGGAGCCAGGCCCAGAAACAATGTTAGAATTTAATAAACTATGTTTGTTTTTTTTTTTTACTACCTACTGATGACAGAGTGACATTCATTTTACACTTACAGTAGTGAAATAACATTTCCTTTGACATGTTTCTTTAAATCACAGTAAGGTGATTTAAAGAAAAATATTAAACAGTAGGATAGGTAATACTGGAATATAGCAAAAATCATGGTGCTATTTTAGTCAGTGGAAATGACTGAAGTTTGACACATACTCTAAATTATTCTGATGAATAATTGTAACCACTCCTGTTCCTCCCAGGTCGTGGTATTTATTGATTAGTTCCCTGGAATCATTTGGAAGGAGACTTTTTTTTTTGGTATTTTGAGATTTCTTTTATTTCATTATGACTTTGGAGGAGAGGAAAAGTGGACAGGGGTATGAGTCTGTGGTCTTGAACTGTGATTTTATCTAGCTATCCTTTTGTTTCATTGCTTTTATATCATTCTTTAATCCTTTTTAGCCTTTAGGGTTTAAATGAGGCTTTTTTGGTCTCCATCCACTAGGCAATCTCAGCACCAGCAGTTAGAGATGTTTAGTAAGCATCTCTACTCATGAACAGATTAGGTGCTGAAAGGCCTTATGCAAGTCCAAACCTGACTCGATTTTAAGCTTTGTTCTTTTGTGCTTTTCCACCAGACAGGAGTGAAAGAGGTTACTAGATCATCAGAGTTTTAAAAATCAGACTAAGATTTCTCCATCTTGAAGACATATGTTCTGTTTGCATCTCTTTCCAACATAGACCAGTTTAACGTACATTAAACATCTGCTGAGCAGATATCTCCTTCTGTTTATCTTCTCAGATGTCCTAGTGGATGTCTTTGTAGATATGGAATCCTTGCTTGTCAATCTATCTGAGTTGATTCAAGATTCTTTGTCTCTTTGAACATATAGAACCATCCCTGGCTTCTCATGAAGCTGTTACTGATAGCACTTTCCCCTCATTAGCCTTTATAGCTCTTAGCCTTCTCTTAAATTAGCATTGCTCTGATAGACATTTACCTTAGTAAAGATATTCCTTAGGCCAGACTTTAAACACCAGCAGGCCACACAGATGTTTTGTTTGATCTGTGTGTTGCTGGTCAGGGCAGGGGGACAGGGAGGAGCATTTCTTTCCAATATTTTAAATTTAGAGTATTTCAGACAGAAATCTAGATTTTTATTATCTCTTGAGGTAGCCATCTGGCAACACCAGGGCAGAATTGTCAGATGACAAAAAATCTACTGAGCGTGCTCTTTTTGCCATCCACTTCCCTGTTTCACTGATAACTGCCTGGGCTTTTTAGGCCACTGAATTTACAACACATTTTCTTGCCACTTACCATATATTTTCTCATTTTAAAATTACTTTTTTCCCCTCTTACAGTTTGTCATAGTGGTACAAGCTTTCTGATTCACTTTTTCAGAGTTGTTTCTACTGTTGAATAATTTATACTAGATTTATGTGTAGCATTCATAATTTTCTTATTTTGGATTTTAAAATATTTCATTTATAATTGTATTTGTTGTCTAGCACTTTTAACAAGTACTGCTTTTTACACTTAATGAAAAACTTAATGAATGTCTTAAACCCTTTCTAAGAAGGATAAACTCTAGTAGTGCCAGCATAGCAGCAAGACCAAAATAAAAATATAGATGCCTAACGTATTGTTGATTACTTGCAGATTTTCTCTGGCATGCAAACCTTTGTGTTAGACTCTGTTTTAGAACTTTCTTTTTCAATTTTAAATTGCTCATTCTTTTTCCCCTCTCCTAAATTCACACTATATAAATATTTTAGATGTAGAATACATTTTGTATCTAGATGGCAATTGCAGTCCTCCTCCTTGCCTTTTTTGGTGTGTTCTTTTCTAGAAACTTCTTAGCCTTTTATTTTGGTCATTTTCCTGATAAATTTTACAAGCATGGGTCTAGTAACAAGTGTTTATTGGCTGCCCTCATGAGGCAGGCATTCTGCCCAATGTGACCCGTGTGAGGAGCTGTCAGTGTAGCAGGCACCCAACGTCCATTGAATTCTCTCCAATGCATTAGGAACAGAAGCGGATTCATGGATGGCTTACAACATTTTACTTCTAAGGACATTGTAGGGAGATGAGTGTAATGAAAATAAACTTGGGAACTTTTGACTCCTGGACAGTTTTATGGAAGTCTTTGTTGAGATGGTCACCACAAGGCACTCGCTACCCCCTTACCTGGTCGTCAAAGATCTGTTTCACTGTTTTCTTCTAGGAAGTTCAGAGGCCTGAAGAATAAATTATGGTAGAAGCATAAGGTATCCCTTGCAATACCTTGTTTTTGGTTTAGCTCATTTCTGATGAAAAACTTTAAGGAAGTTACTTCATAAGACACCAAATTACCCCGTTTTTGTGAGAACCCTGAGAAGTTCATCAAATAGTTAAGTAGTCACAAATAGGAAAACCAATATGATAGGATATGGTGGCTCCTCCTCTCAGTGGTGTGAACCACACTGGGGTTTTGATGAGTGTGTTTTTACATGGCTAACTTGTGTGGATGGGCAGAGTTGCTAGGTTTGCTGCCTTTTTCTTCCCCCATCCCCACCCCCTGTATCTGTCTTTAGCTGCAATGATTCTGTAACAGCCAACATGGCAAGCTTTGCACGACCTGTGGTTAGTGTCTTCATTACGTAAAAGATGCATATTTTTATTCAGGTAAAATTCATGTATCAAAAAATTCACTATTTTAACCATTTTAAAGTATACAGTTATTGACTTTTAGTACATTCACATTGTTGTGCAAATATCACCAACCACTGTCTAATTCCAGAACATTTTTATCACCCCCAAAAGAAACCTAGTATCATTAAGCTGTCACTAGCCATTCTCTCCTCCCTGCCAACCACTTATTAGCTTTGTGTATGGATTTTTAAATTCTGGACATTTCATATAAATGGAATCATGCAACATGTGGCTTTTTGTGTTGTTTCTTTCGCTTAGCATAGTTTTCAAGGTTTAAATTTATTATAGCATGTATCAGTACTTCATTCCTTTTATGGCTGAATAATATTCTGTTGTAAGGATATACCACATTTTGTTTATCCATCATCTGTTGATGGATATTTGGGTTGTTTCTACTTTTTGGTATTATGATAATGCTACTATGAATATTCAGATTTTTGTTTGAAAATCTGTTTTTCACTTCTCTTGCATATATAACTAAGAGTGTATTTGCTGGGTCATATGTTAATTCTATATGTAACTGAGGAACCAAAAAGATACATGTCAGGTACTAAAAACTTAACAGTGAAAATCCCTTTAGACCTTGGACCATGATATAAAGATGCCATATTTCCTTGTTATATATTAGAAAAACTTTTTTTTTCTTTAGAATCAGACAGAACTGGGTTCAAATATTGGCCTGTAACTTGGGCAAATTATTTAACCTTTCTTAGCCTATTTTTTACCTAGAGTGTGCAGATAACTAATTGCTGTCTCAGGGTTACTATAAGCATTGAGATGGTATTACACAGAAAGTGCTTTTTTTAGCACAGTGTCTGGCATAAAGTAATCAACAAATACTGTAATAATTATTTTAGGATAATACACAATCACCAAAGCCTGATTGCTATTTATTACCACAGAGATGGCTGTGTATTTGGGTTATATCGAAGAGTTTGTGAATGATCCAAAAGTAAACATCTTAAATTTTAGTGTTTTATGTTCTCCTTGCCATAAATGTTTGGACTTTTACTTTTAGATTAAGACATCACTGTTATTGTCAAAATTTGTAACATCCCTGTTTCCTAAGGTTGAAAGACCTATTGCAGAGAAATTTTTTTTAACCTTCCATTTGACCACTGCTTGGATTCTTCATGTATGAACCACTTCCTGGCTCCACTCACAGGCCAAAAGATTGCTGGTGACTTGCCTTAACTTATGTCAGTGCATAAGAATTTAGTGAAACCTTTTACAGAGTTATTAACTAGTCAAACACAAATTATATTTTCTAATTCTTAAAATAGATTTTTATTAAAAAGTTAAAATCTCCCATGAACAGATCAGAGATACTAGTTAATATTTTAATAGACACTTTTTTAAAAACCCAGGCATTTATGTTCTATTTTTTAAAAGTATTATGTTATTTATTTACTAGAATATTTAATTATATACTAGAAATATTTTGCACTTACTATTTAGGAACATCTTTCCAAGGAATAAAATGTGTTTACAACTTACTTCTTAAAATTAAATATTTTATTTTATAGATAGAACATAGTTTACCCTACCCACTTTCCTATTGGACATTCATGTTGTTTCTAGTCTTTTCACTATTATAAACAATGCTGTGATGAGCATCTTTGTAGCAAAATTTTTGTGCACATCCATGATGATTACTTTAAGCTAAATTACTAGATGTAGATTTTTTTTTAATCAGAGGATTTATATATATATATATTTTAAAGCTTCTGATCAGTTCAGCATTTAACAAATACCTACCACTCTGTGTTGCACGCTGCCAAGACTGCAGTCTTTTTATATTTCCATTGCTATTAGTGACTATATATTTCTTTCATTCACTTACAACCCACCATTCAGGTGAGAATCTCTTTGGACCATGCAGTTCTATGGCAGTGCAGCATAGGAAGCTGTTTTATTTGTGATCAGATTTTCAGGGTTTGAACTTGGTTCTGCCACTCCCTAGCCATTATTTCAGACACTTGTTCTTGCACAGCATTTTGGTATGCTCAGCCTCACCTCTTATTCTCTTTTTCTGCAGTCTCTTTTGTTTTAAACTCCTCTAGTTTGGTAAAGCTTATTTCTCTGTTCCTCCCATGGAGCTTCTTTTTTTCTATGACCACTCTAGATTATTGAGGGATGATGGATAACAATCCTTTTCTTTTTCTTCCCTGGATGATAATTCTAAGATACATTCATAAGCCTTTTTAGAAAATCCCATAGGGCCAAGCACTCGTTAGAAATATCTGTTGTTCCTAGTGGTGGCCAAATGATAGTGAATCTTTGTCTTGACTCTCCCTCCCTGTTTCATAGCCTGTATCCTTCACTTCTGCTCCATGGGATCACATTCCGAAATAAACAACCTGTCGGTAAGCCTTTTTCTTACCTTCTACTTTCAGTGGAACCCAGGCTAAGACATTTTGTGATCATGGACAGGTAACTTAACTCTTTAAGTTGCACTTTTCTCAGGTATAAATTTGGAAAGAGCGGTGTCTACTTCATGTAGTTCATCCATTCACCAGTACTTAACTAAAACACTAATATGTTCCAGGTGCTGTTCTGGATAAGGGAATATAGCAGTGAGCAAGACAAACAACGACTCTTAACTTCATAGAGTTTACATTTTGATGAGGGAGACAAGTAAACAGAAGAATTTTAAATAGTGAAAAATGCTATGAAATAAACAGGATGGTGTGCTCCAGAGCAATAAAGCCACGAGTGAAAACCATTCTGAGATGCTGTTTGAAATGAGGACTGAATGATCAGGATAAGCTGGATGGGAGAAGAACATTTTGGGTGAAGGAAGTAGCAGGTGTAAAGGCCCTAAGGTGTAAGTGTCAGGAGCAAGGTAGTACACATAAAGTGCTGCGTATGGTACTTTGCACTTGGTAAGTGTTCAGTAAATGTTGGGTAGTATTAATAGTAAGATTAGATCAAAGGGGTAGCCTGTCATTAACTACACAGCAGTAAGTAGCAAGTTTTGCTTAATGAATTGACAAAAACTGACTTCATAGAGTAACCAGATGATTATGCAGGATCTGAATTGAGCTATATGGTAGATTTTTCTTTGCTCTGATGATATGATGAATTATATTGATTTGTTTTGCATTCCTGGTATATAGTTCCCTTGGTCATGATGTATTATCCTTTTTATGTCTAGTTCAATTCAATTTACTAATGTTTTGTTGAGAGTTTTGCATCTGTGTTACTAAGAGATGTTGGTCTTTTGTTTTCTTTTAATGTCTTTGTCTGGTTTTGGTATCAGTGTAGTGTAGTATTGGCCACACAAAATGAGTTGGGAAGTGTTCTCTCCTTTTCTACATGGTGGAAGGGTTTGTATAGACTTGGTATTTTTTCCCTTAAACGCTTGGTAGAATTCTCCAGTGAAGCAATCAGGCCTGTAGTTTTCTTTGTTGGAAGACTTTTAACTATGAATTCAATTTCTTCATTTCTGTAGGACTATTCAAGTTATCTGTTTCTTTTGGAGTAAGCTTTGGTAGATTGAATCTTTCAAGGAATTTGTGTGTTTCACCTAAGTTGTCAAATTTATGGGCAAAACATTTCTAATATTCTTTTATTATCCTTTAAAAATTATTTGTACTAAAAAGTACATACATTAACCATTGAAACCATTTTTAAATATGCAGTTCAGTAGCATTAAGTACATTTCACAATGTTGTGCCAGCCTTATTATTCTGTTGTCTGTGGGATCTGTAGTGATGTTCCTTCCTTCATTCCTAATACTGGTAATTGTGTCTTCTCATTTTTACCTGATCAGTCCTGCTAGAAGTGTATTAATTTTATTAATCTCAATCAGCTTTAGTTTCATTGATGTTTCTCTGTTATATTTTGGTTTGCTAGTTCATTGATTTCTGCTCTTAATTCTTTCTGTCTATTTTCTTAGAGTTTAATTTGCTCTTTAATTTTTAAACTTGTAGCCTACATCATCATTTGAGACCTTTTCCCTTCCTATATAAGCACTTAATGCTATAATTTTTCTTCTAAGCACTGCTTTATTTGCAGCCCACAAATTTTGATTGGTTGTCCTTTTACTTTTTAATCTATTTAACATATATTCTAATTTCCTCTGTTACTCCCGCTTTAACCCAGGTATTATTAGAAGTATGTTTAATTTTCAAGTATGTAGGAATTTTCCATTCATTTTCTGTTGATTTCTAGTTTAATTCTGTTATAGTCAGGGACATAACTTGGTATGATTTTAATTTCTTTAAATTTATTGAGGTGTGTTTTACAGCTCAGACTGTGGTCTGCCTTTGGGGAATATTTCATATGCATTTGAAAAAAATGTGTACATTGCCACTGTTGAGTAGACTGTTCTATAAATGTCAATCACGTCAAATTGATATTTTTTTCAAGTCTTCTATATTTTTACTGGTTGCCATTACAACATACCAAAGACTGAATCGCTTAATCAACAGAAACTTATTTTCTCACAGGTCTGGAGGCCGGAAGTTCAAAATCAAGGTATTGGCAAGTTTGTTTTTACTGAGGCCTCTCTCCTTGGGTTATAGATAGCTCTTCTCTGCCTGCATATTCACTTGGTCTTTTCTCTGTGTGTGTATCCCTGGGGTCTCTTCCTCTTCTTTAACTCCAGGATCTTCCTGATAGCACAGCCACTACCTTGAGTTTGGTAGAGGGAAAGCCCATTGACTGACTCTTCATGTATCTGCCTGGAGATAGCGTCTAACACAGTGACATGGCCAAAGCAAGTCATGTTGCTATTCCTAACTCCAGTTACGGTTGAGGATGGGTGGTGGCAGTTCTATCATGTATCTTGAAAGAGACCAGGAAATTCATGGTGGATGCCATGGCCACACTCTTTACCCTGCTCAATTTTTCTATAGCATTTATTTGCATCTGACATAATACATATTTACCTTACTTTGTCTATTTTCTTTTCTCTCCAGTTAAGACCAGTAAAAACCACAAAAGGAGGGAATTTGTCAGTCATTTACTGCTGTACCCCAGGGCCTACGATAATGCATGGTCAATACTAGGTGCTTATTACTTGAAGAGAATGATTGAGAATACTAAAGCATGTCATTTGTTAATTCATTTGGTGACGTGTAAGCCAAGTTGGGAATGTGGAGCAAGGAGGTTTGCGGAGAGATTAGCAAGCAGATGGTATCAAATAAGAAGGTAAAGAGCAGACTTACTGAGAAAAGCAAGTAGAATTGCTGGTCAGTGGAAAGTGTCATTTGAGATTTGAGACCATGAATTTACAGTGAAATCTTACAGCTCAGTTGTGTGATTTTTCTCCAGTAATGTTGATTTGCCCTGGAAGAGGCAGGAATGATGGACTTATTTTACAAAAAATAGGTAGAAGCCCATGTTGAAGAAGGAAACATGATCCTAGCTGCCCCTTCAAGGTGTACCTACATCCCCCTGCTCCATCTTTGATCCTGTCAGAATAATAAAGGAGCTTGCCTTTAACCAAGAACCCCATTCTCCTAAGTGGTGCGATTGCGGCAGTAGGAGTAGTTTTTTCTGTATTTATTCTTTATGTTATTTACTTCTCATAACACATTTGAGGTAGCTTTTCTTATCTTCATTTTACAGGCGAAGAAAACCGAAGGTTAAATTGCTCGTTAGAATTTAGGTGGGTTAAGCTCACAGCCACGGTGCTCTGCTAGACTTTTGAGGTATACTCATATCTCCTATACTTATTGAGGCCATGAGGAGCTCTCTTATCTGGAAGATGGGGAGCTCTGTTAGCTTTCAGATTCCCTGGAGCCTTGATTGTATCTCAGTCATGAAGACATTTTGCAACCACTTTAGTATTGCTTCCAATTCAGATGTTGCAAGACCAGAGAGGAAACAGTTGGTCTATTTTTATATACTTAAGTGTAATAACCACATTACCAACTGTAACTGTAACTAGTAAGTTCAGTACCAGGGAATTTCTTATGAATATGATTAAAGTATACTTCACACAATCTGAGAAAGTTCTCATCGGTGATACTTTGTGGTGTTGCCTGTTGATGATCTGAATGTTTCATAGGTTCAAGGGGCTGTGCTAGGCTTTATTGCCAATATAGAGCAGAGAAGGCAGGTGGCCTCCCTTTAGGAATCTTTAATGTAGTCAGGGTGGCAAAACAGGTACAAAACCCTGGATATTAAAGTTGTGCCTGGAAACAAGGGTGCAGAGTCAGGGAAAAGCTTAATGCCCTCAGGCTTAAATGCTTCATTGATATGGTCAATACTATATGGTCAGTGATACCATAATAACTGTGCATGGTGCCAGGTGGATACTAGACTTATGGGGAGAGTCACGTTGTAAATTATATAAATGTCTAACCACTGCGCTGTACACCTGAAACTAATGTAATATTGCATGTCAATGTAATTGAAAAATAAAAAAAATAAGGGTAAAGGGGGTCAAATATATGGTAATAGAAGGAGATTTGATTTTGGGTGGTAAACACAATGCAATATACAGATGATGATGATTATTGAATTGTACACTTGAAACCTATATAATTTTATTAACCAATGTCACCCCAATAAATTGAATAAATTTTTTTTAAAAATTAAAAAATATGTTAAATAAATAAAATGTTTCACTGAGACACATGGAGGGAAGTGGAAATTGAGCTGTAATTTGATGGCTGCATAAGATTTAGACAAGGCTGTAAATGGAAAACGGACATGGGCTCCAGACATACCATGGTAGAAAATCTCAGTAGGCCACGGCAGTCTGCAATGTAAGCACTTTTAGTCATATTTTAATTTTTTTGAATCCTCTGCATGCTCAGTAACTAACTGGTTGATTTGATAGAAAATATACTCTTCTATTTTGTTACACTTTGGTGACTATTTTCTGAAAGGTAATTGGTGTAAACTTGGTTTGGTCTCATGTAAGAGCCAACTGACAGTGAAGCCTCTCCCACTGAATTCCACTTGTTTTCCAATGCTCTTTGGTAACTTACCTCTGCAAGTATATATTTTGAAATATATGTTAATGAGGATTAAAATTTAGAGTTTCTGAAGTTAGTTTACATTCTAATTTTTAAAAGCGAAATCACTTGCTTTATAAATCTTAGGAACAATCATTCTAAAAGTGGTTTCCTTTCTCCCTCCAGACAAGGCACCTCTTTCTAAAAGTCTTTTACTGGTCCCCAGTGCCCTCTCTCTTTTGCTGGCCCTCCTCCTGCCACACTGTCAGAGATTCTTCGTGTATGACCTCCAAGCAGTCAAGGATGACTTCCAGGTGAGCTATGCTTCTTTCGTCTTTGAGAGAGAGAAGGCAGATTTTTTTTTCTTGATTTGCCTTTTCTTTCTGCTATTCTTAGTCCCTCAAAGCCTCTAAATTTGTAAGATATACTATTTATCATTAATATTTTATTAACAAGTAAGTTTCTAATTTTATTTATTGATATTTTCAGCAAAGCAGATTATAATAAAGCAATTGCAGTACTAGGCACATCTCTTCAGTTTCACTAATTTTACTCATAGAAATGCAATTTATAAATTCAAGAGAATTAAATGCATTAAATCTGTTTTTTAGTGATTATTATACATTTTTAATATTTTCTAAAATCTGTCAGTTTGAAAACTGGATGGTCTAAGCTCTTATAGCTCTAACTGAATATATGAATTACTTTTATAGTGATGATTAAACTGAGTAGGAAATTTCTCTTGGGTTTTTGCTGCTGGGAAGAGCAGAACTCTGATTTTCAAGATTGATGGGCTTATCTCATTGAAAATACTTAGGCTGGGTCTTGTCTGTGGACTTTGGAGTGTTAGTGCAAATTATGTTGTACAACCTGCCACCTTTTCTTTGCTAAATACTTGATTAGCTAATTTAAGCACAATAATTCACTTCTTGAATACTGACAGCTTTGCTTCATAATGATGTAATTAATACCATTGTTCACATCGGCTTTACAAAGTTCCTGTGAAGGTCTTTCAGTTATTTATTCATACTACCATGTTCTGTCAGAATATAGTGTAACTTCTATATTATTTCTGTTGCTGTAATGCAATGGTTCTCAGCATGGCTGCACATTAGAATCACCTGAAAAACTTTAATTAATATATATATATATATATATATATATATATATATATATATATATACACATATATATATATTTTAGAGTACATGTATGTATATATGTATATTATTTAGCTATTAAAAGTAATAAAGTTTTAATACATGTTTAAATATGGACCTTAAAGACATGCAAAATGAAATAAACCAGATGCAAAAGGAAATACATTGTGTGATTCTACTTATATGAGATATCTAGAATAGTCAAATTTTTGAGAGATATAAAGTAGAATAATGGTTACCAGAGGCTGAGGGGAGGGGAGAATAAGGAGTTTTTATTTCATGGATACAGAATTTCTGCTTGGAATTGTAAAAAAGATCTGGAAATAGTGGTGGTGGGAGTATAACATTGTGAATGCTCTTAATGCCACTGAATTATATATTTAAAATAACTAAAATGATAAATTTTATTTTATGTATGTTTTACCAATATAAAAACAACACACAAAAATGAGATAAGGTTAATATTTGCTTTACCTATCTTATGAGGTAATTATGAGGGGGAATATTATCAAAATGTTTTTCAGATGTTATTGGGATTATCTTTAAAAATCTGGTAAATTTTAAGAAGACTCAAAATAGGCCTCTAATAGCTCTTTCTTCTGTGTATATTACCTCATTTGTTTTTCACCCAACCAGAAATTGATTTAAATAAACTTAAATTACTTAAAAATTTTGAACCTAGTAATATTTAGCAATGGTGACCATAAATTGCCTTGTACAAGTTGCTATGAAGTGGCTTAATCATTAAATTAAGCTCAAGAATGTGTATTACTGATTTTATCCCTAAATCGCTTTTTAGTTACAATTTTGATTTAGTAGCATAAAAATGAATGTCTGTTAGGCATTCGTTCCAGCTCATGAATATAATTTTTTTGTCATATTAAACAGTCCTAAATTTTTACAGAAAATTTTTTGTTGTCTTAGGGTATGTTTTATAATAATAAGCAAAAACTTTAAGTACCCTTTGTGCTGGTACATGGAAGGAATTTTTAATATGAGAGACTTGAGCTCATTTCTTAGAGAAAAGGCATATGTTTTCCTTTTCTGTGTGCATCATTATTTTGCTTAAGTTAGAGTTTAAAAAAATAAATAGTATGAAGTAAATGTAATAAACTTGCTAAGGAAGTACCTGAACAAATCTTACTCATATTTATTGTTCTTTTTAAAATCCCTATCTAGATTTGGAGGCTGATATGTGGAAGAATAATTTGCCTTGATTTGAAAGATACTTTCTGCAGTAGTCTGCTTATTTATAATTTTAGGATATTTGAAAGAAGATACGGAAGCAGAAAATTTGCAGTAAGTTTTTATGTATTTCCCTTTGCTATTAAGTTATAGTAAAACATTTTTTCATTTTTCTTATATTTAAATAGTTTTATTTTGTTATTAACTGTTATCTCTTAAATACATGGTCCTCTGTCTGAATTAGAACATGGATGTTAACTAAAGAAAAATTTTAAATTTAAGCCACTATCATAATAAAATAATGAATATAATAGATACTATCAGGTCAGAGAAGGTAATAAAAATTTTCATTAAGATTTTGACTTTAATGAAATTTTAATCATGTTTTTGGTTTATTGGTTTTTGTGGTATTATTAAAGCTATAATATCTTTAACATTTTTAGAAATTATGGAAGTTAATGAATTTGTAAAATTTATTCTAATAAAAACAAACTTAATATATATATATAAATATGCATATGAGCTTGTTCTAACTAAATAAATGTTTATTTTTAGAAGACTTCTCTATATAATATACTTCCTGTTTAATTTTAGTCCTTTTTGCTGGGTTCCTGGGTTTTGTCAGCTTTGGTTGACTGCATCCTCGTTGAAGCTGTGTGGTATTCCTTTGGTATCACTGCATCCAGGAATTTGCCTTCTGGATTGTAAGTAGCTCTCAAAGACTAGCTTAATTTACAATTACTTAAATTTAATTAAAGCGTTATCATAAAAGAAAGTCAGAAAAAGAATATTTTAACCTTTTAGATATAGCAAAATTGATTTTATTAAAAAATCCAATCTATACTTACATTTTCATTATGTTCTTGAAACAGAATTTATTTTATACTCACTTCTTTTTTAACCTTTGAAAACCTATATTTTAGATAATTTTTAATGAATTTCTTGTTCTGTTTCTGAAGAGCAGAATTAATGTATGTTTTTTATAGTGAAATTTCGTCTTTAAAATTTTGTGAGGTAAACACAAAAATACAAAATTTATATTAAATTAGGAAACAACAATGTGAATTTTCTGAAGAAATTTTTTTTAGCACTTTATTTTATTATTAGTTTCAAGTATACAATGCATTGGTTAAACATTTATGTAGTTTATGAAACAATCTCCAATTACTCTATCACTCCTCTGGCTCTACACATAGCCATTACTGCTGACTGCATTCCCTATTCCATGCACCCATCCCCATGACGATCTGTCAAATACTAATTGGCATGAAAAATTATGTTTTTTAAAATTGATATTGTTTATATACTTCCACCAAAGATAAAGTCAGTGTATAGATTTTAATTTAGCTAACCTGCAGTGGCCAACCTAACTCAGATTATATATGCTTTCATATTGTGTTAATCTTTAAAAACAAAACAAAAAAACATGTATTAATCTATGAAATATCTAGTATCTAGGAGCAGAGTTATTAGCCACATATAAGTGAACCTAAAGCATTTCTGAGTTAAGTATCTGAGATTGTATTTGAGAGATACATTGAAATAAAGAAACCAGATATTTAAACTTATGTGTGTATTAACTTCAGCCTTATTTTAATTTTGAATTTGTGTTTTTGAGGCAATCATATGTATCTTGATTTAAATTCACTTTGGTTCTTTATTTTAAAAATATGGTTAGTGATCTAATTGCTTTCATACTTACATTGTTAATATTTACAGAATAGCTGCCCTTTATGGGATTTACTGAATTATGGTTGGAATGAATGTTGACCTTTAAGTGTTTTGATAATGTATGAGTCTGAATAATATTTGAATGGAGACATAAAATTCTTTGTCATAATTTTAATGCAGTTTTTGTTGAGTTCCACAGGTTGTAATTGTATTGAGATTGAGCAGTTTAGTTGACCATTCTGCTATTGTGGAAAATAGTGTAGTTATCAGGAATGATTCTTTGCTGATTAAGAAAAGCAGCAGCATTACTAAATCGTTAGTTTTTCCCAAAATATTTCTCATTCAGGTCAATTCTTTTTGGTCTTTGAAGCCTACTGAGTTATAAAAGGCAGTCTAGAATAGTGGGAATGGTTTTGCCATCAGAAAGACCAGAATTGATATTCCAGCTCTGCCACATATTACTATTTTGTAATCTTGAGCAAGTTACTTCTCTCAAGTTCCATTTCCTGAGCTAAGTTTATAGATGACCCTCATATGTAAATTGAGAATCATACTTTATACTTCACGGGGCAGTGGAGAGAAATGTATGTGAATATTCTAGCAGTAGCAACCTCCCACCCCCATATATTGGTTTTCTTCTTTCCCTTCAAAGCCCTCAAATCTGATCCTAATCCAGTGTTTCAAGCATCAGTCATTCAGCTTTCTTAACATGCTGTGTATTTGTATAATTATACCTATTTAGTTTTCTTTCTCTTCCCTGTCACCCTTTGGTAATGTTAATTGTCCTTTTATTTGTATTCCAACAAATTTATTAGGATCCCTATTAGCATTTATTACATTGCATTATCATTATTATCTGGAGCTTTTATGCCACCCTATCAGCTCTTTGAGAACTAGTTTTACTTAATGTACTCATTGCCTTATATTCAGTCATGTTGCAGGGGTAGCCTTGATTACAGTATAGCCCTATGAGACTGTAATCTAAGGTCTTTGAAGCATAGACCTGTTCATCTCTTTTTCTAGTGCTTTGCATAGAAATTATACCTGGCATCTGATAGATTCTGATGACTGTTATTTGAAATTTAGAAAAAGTAATTATTACTTTTTAAAAATAAAAATAACTCCATTATTAAAAGCTTTATGTATTAGGTGCTTCTGGTAACTCATGCCTATCACACACTTGTCCTTATATACTTGTTATTTTTTCATTTTACATATGTGAATGTTACATTGTTTCCCAGAATCAAACTCCTCCAGAAAAGTGGAATTTTGAGTTTTTACATAGTACGTTTAAATGTATCTCATTGTAACATGGAACAAATTTTTTTTAATTAACTGTTTAAATTATCTATAGTTTTATTGTGAAAACCAGGACATACATTTTTACTTTGTCAACATTGTGTTAGCAGAGCCTTTTGTTGTTTTGTGCTCTCAAATTAAACTCTTCTCATCAAGAAAAGCCATTTCAAAGAACTTGTCATTTAATAAATTACATAAGAACAGATTAATCACTGTAGTTTAAGTGTAGGCAATGACTGTATATATGTAACCCTATATATCATATACAGGAGTTATTTCCATTGATTTAGAAATAGTTATTCATTTAAAGATGTTTATGAAAGTATCTCACTCACTTGACTCTTCAAACTAAAAACTTCAAGTTGTTTTCTTTGTTAAGAAACTTCATCTCTCTACCACCTTGACTCCTTTATCTTATGTAGCTATGAGAATGTTTACATTCTGTAGGCTTGTTTGCTTTTTACTTTAAAAAAAAAAAATGGTGATTGAAATAGAAAGAGAACTGAATTTGGTTTCCAATCCTGGTTCTTTAGCTGAGCAGGTCACATAAACTCTGAACATTAGGTTCTTTTACATTTAAAACAAAGATTAGACCAGAAGATCATCTAAGGGATCTCCCAGTACTAAAATGCTGTTTTATGGTTAGGCTTCTCTGTGTTTTTCAAGAATATGAATTTATTTACATTAATTACATAAACCCATTTATAATCAATGCATTGATTTGATTATAAATCCCTTTAGGTGATTGTGTAGTCCCATAATATTTAGAATATGGGCTTAACAAATTATAGTTCACTTTTTTTTAGTAAATTACTTGGCTTGTTAGTTTAGTAGGGGAAATTAAATAGCAAGATCCATGAGTAGTGCTGTTTATATTGACATATGACCGGAGGGAAAAAATCAATTTCTTTTGTAAGGAGATGTTTAATCACTAAGAAGAACAAATTTTTTGTATTGGAGAAGGATATTTCCTATATAGTAGAAACCTCATGTCATAGGAATGAACTTGGATTATTGGGCAGAAATAGGATCTTAGGATAGATTTCCCCCTTTGGTCTTAAGTAGATTCTGGTTCATAATAGGTTCTTAGTGTTTATTAAATGACTGTGATCTGTTCCCAAAAGAAAAGGAATTCAGTAGGGAGGGCTGATGGCCATGCCTTCTATGCCTCCCATCAGGAGCTTGCTTCCACTAAACGTGCTCTGCAACAAGTGACAGTGATGAGTTGAACATAGTTGTTAGTGTAGGTATCCTGAAAGTTTGGTTTAGAACACAAAATGTTGGATTTGGACCACCAATCCTGAGTTTTAATCAAACCAAATGGAGCTGCATCTAAATTAAAAATACTCGAATCAACTTATTTTGAACAGTAGCTGGATTTTTTTGCTTACTGACTTGATTGACATCAGGATTCACTTTTATACAGAATTAAATCAAAAACTAAGTCACCTATGTATTTAGATAAAGCTTGAATATGAATCACAAATCTCCCAATATCTCGTAAAAGTCTCCAAGTTTTAAAAATATTTAATTAGAATACTTCAGAATATTATGTTTCTATAATAAGATCCCACAAAAGAGTTTCTAAAGTTTATTTTTTTAGGGGAGAAGGAACTTGATAATATCATACAGAATATCCACTGACCCTAGAGTAATTAGAAAAGTGAATTTAAAGAGATTGAAGACAAGAAATTTTATATCATTTATAACATTTCACTATTTATGTTGCTTAGTGACCGTAAACTACCAGATCGGAAGCTTTTTCTGCGCACACTCCGAAGGTAATTGCGGTATAGCATGACACTAATGACCCGAGCCTGAAATTGTTTTGAAACAATGTAGTAGAGAATCACATCCAGACAGGTGCTGAGGTTCATGAGGAAGGTGGTAAAGGCTCCCCAGGGACTGTAACTATTCTCATCCCCATTCAGCATCAGGAAAGCAAAACAGATGTGGAAAGGCATAAAGCAGACCAGCACCTGCACCATGAGTGTGATGATGATCCTTATAGATTTCTCCTTGACTTTTGGTTTCAGCTTAGATGTCCTACCATGAAGGAGACTGTGAATAATGACCAAGTAACACCCAATCATAATGAACAGAGGAGTCAGGAAAAAAAATATCAGCCGAGTGAAGTTCAACATGTTAATAGCTTTTAAGTGGATGATATCTGAAATCTTCAGGCAGGTGGCAGGGGTAGAGGCTTTATCTGGGTCTTCATAGAGCAGTAGGAGTGGGATGGTGGTTGTCAGGGTCATTATCCATATTCCCACACATGCCAGCACGGCTTTGCACGTTTTTTTAAGTTCTTTGGCATACTTCGGCTGTACAATGGCCATGTATCTGTCAGCGCTAATAAAAGCAAGAAGCCATAGTGCAAGACTTGGATAAAACACCGTGAGAGCCCCAAGAATCTGGCAGAAGTATTCTCCAAAAGGCCATTCGCCTTTCAAATAATAAAACATTCGAAAAGGTAAGCTCATTATAAATATCAAGTCCAATAATGCCACATTCATCATATAAATCGTTACAGTGGTTCTCTTCTTGGTAGTACAACTGAAAACCCACAAGGCAGTGATGTTAACAAATAATCCAATTAAGAAGATACAGCTGTAGAAGACAAGGGCTGCAATTTTGTATTCATCTGGATATGAGCTGTTAAAAGAGCCCAGTTGAGCTTGATTGTGAGAGGTGGTCATCTTATAGCTTGTTGCTGGGCATGACACTTAGAAACTGTAAAATAGGAAGAATAGAAGGAATAAAATGCACCCCTGAAAAATAACTGTTTAACTTTCTTATACTTAACTTGACATGTCAGTGGATTTTGATTTTGAGAGTATTTTATATTGTAGAGTCAACACATGTTTTAGTATTTATTAATACATTTCTTAGGTCTTATTACTAATAAGTAGTATGATGTATCATAATGCACTGGCAAATCTATTCATTTTTATCTCTCCCAGCTTACCTCTCTTCTCCCCCAAAGGATAACCATTTTTTTATGTTTTTCCCCTGATAGTGTGAAATTGAGTAGCAGTTGTACCTATGATAATCATTCTTTGATTGGGACCAACTGGAGAAAATCCATTCTGAATTTTGAATCTTACAGTATAGTTTGCTACCTTTTTATCATCATTATTCTGTTTAAATATTTCATAACCCAGATTAGTAATATCAGGTAATGAATTTTTACTTATTAGATATAATTTTAATCTATATAATATGTAATAGAAAACCAGTAAAGGAACCATATAACTGGTTAATTACTGAAGAGTCACAGTACTTCTCATTTGAGTTCAGGAACTTTCCTTTTTTTCTGATATATCCCCATTGCTTATTGGGTAAATCGTAGATATTCAAGAAATAAATATTTGCTGAATTGATAGATGAGTGAAAGAAGGAATCTTTTGCTAGATGTTCCTCAGCAACTACTCTTTAATTTATCAATGAAGACGTGTTTAGTTGGCCATTAAACCTTTTTTTAAGTGGTAAACATTTCTTCATAGTATTACATACCCTCTAAATTATCATAGGTCTAAAAGCACCACCAGTGTCTTGTGCCATGCTCTACAGATCAAGAAGTTGACTCTTAGAACAACCGATGGGCTAGTTCCTAATGCACAGTTGGGAGGGCCTAATGCTGAGTCTTCCAGATGGTGTTTACCATTGTCCTAGAAGCAAATTTCAACTGCTGCAGTGGTACACAGAAAGCACCACCTTGAGAATAAGATATTGTT
Source organism: Cynopterus sphinx (assembly GCA_030015415.1). Classification (NCBI taxonomy): domain Eukaryota; kingdom Metazoa; phylum Chordata; class Mammalia; order Chiroptera; family Pteropodidae; genus Cynopterus; species Cynopterus sphinx. Next base: position 36,349,692 of record CM057381.1, read on the forward strand.
AGTATAGTAAATTTCATGCCCTCACTCTACCTAGATACAGAAGGTATCAAACTAAATTTTAAAAAGGAATATCAAAGATAGTTATTAATAAGTGAGTAACTTTATGTGTATGCAGAAACTAATTCCCATCACCAAAAAAGGTCTATTTCTAATAGAAAGTTTAGTGATTATAAATATCATTGCCCCCAACCCCTGCTTCAGTATGAAACTTTTATTACCCATGATGCAATGCCAACAATAGTGATTTTAAAAATAGAGTCACTACAAAGAGATGGAACCTTGTGGCATCCTTTGAAATATGGAGGTGTAAGAAGTTTCCTTCAAAAATGTCATTTGCAGAGTGGTCTGTCTCTAATTCAGCCCCAAATCTCTCTCTAGGGAAAACTGTGGGGGAGAGTAGCATTTTAGTCAGTGACATCATGGGCTGTCGATAATTTAAAATTAATTTGAGCAATTGTGGACAAACACAAAATTTGAGTTTGTTTTTCCCCTACTTCCCTCCCTTTCTCTCATCTCCTTTCCTTACTTCCTGACTACTGCTAGTTTGCCAAATATTTAGGTTAAATATGATTTTAGTATAGATATCTACATATTTAAACGCCTGTTTTAATTAAAATATTGTATTTCCAAAATTGGTGTGGCTAAACTATTAATTTCCATCAAATAAGAAAAGTACTACATAGAAAAACCAAATCTTAAAAGGAAAATAATTTTGGAGGTTTGACTCTTATTTTTAACTTTCAGTGAATTTTTAAATAGTAGCAATTGTAAGTAAAATTTTGTATTTTTTTTTTTAATATTAGGATGCCCTTCAACCTGTTCTCATCATAAATTCTGCCACATAAATTCTGTACTTACAAACCATTTTTGAGTAAGTCTTTTCCCCCATTTTGGACTCAGGCCTGCTTTTATGTAGCCAACACTTGTATTCATTTACTTAAGGTTGAAAAAAAATGTGTGTGACGCATGTGTTTTAAACGCATTGCTGGTATAGGTTGTGCTCTGCACACACAAGTAAATTTCTGGATAAATATTGAAAAGTGTTTGGCTTTCAAGTCAGCATTTTAAAAGCTTTTGATTCCATGATTATAGTCTTTCTTTTCTTAAAAGCCTGTAAATACATTCTGTGAAATAATATAATTTAAACCAAGTGATAACTCTTAGATATACTTATGATTTATCATATCAACATTTTTCTTAAGTTGAAAAATTATATTTATTAGTAATGTAAAATAGTATTGACAATAAGTGAAAAATTGTATTAATGCGGTAAGATGACAGCATAACCCAATTCAAAGTCCTTCACCAACATGGTTTCATGGTTTCAATAATGTATTATTAAAATAAAACAATGATTTTGAAATTTAGTAAGTACTACATTACTTCTCATAGTCTGTGAAGTTAATTAAATGTGACTTACCTCCTGTTCATCAAAAGGCTGTATCAGAGAGCAGTATTTTCAGTATACCCAGTTCTGTAAAAGAAATATCTTCGAGTTTCTTGTGTTAAAATTGCTCTTACTAGAAATGGTGTATTTAAGAAATGCTATATTTCTTTTGTTTTTAGGTTTTTCTGTTGCTTTAAAAGTTGTTTCAAATATGATACTGGCTATAGAAGTTACTCTTTCGGCTGTAGTTGTTGCTTTGCCTCTTTCAGGAAGTACTCTCTGAAATGAGGCTTTTTCAGCTTATGACTTTACCCTGGATGTGGTTTTTCTCTTTCAGAAATGATTTGTTTATGAAGTCATGCTCAGCATAAGCTCCACTTGAAATGATAGCATATATATTACAGAGAATCATACAACAATGTCTTCAATTTGTTTACTTTGTTTAACTTCAAGTCTGGATCATCTATTGAAAGAGTATCATATTTGATGTTGATTAGAATGGGTTTCATAGTATGGCTTCTTTACTTCTAAGCTGTGTGACTTTGTCTAGTTACCTGCTTGCTCTGAGCCTTTGTTCCTACTTAGTTTCTATACAATTAAAATAGAGATAATACCCTTCTGATGGGATTGTGAGCACTATAAACCAGAAAAATTCCAAGGGTCAACATAAGAAGAATCCAAGTGGTTAACATAATATCTGGCACTTAGGCACTTGAAAACAGAGTTAAGCCTCTACTACAAAGTTCCTAAAATCATACAATATCCATTTTTTACTGTTAAACACTTCTAAATGGTTAAAAGTAGAACCCTCAATTATTTGCGTCTGCTTTGCATATACATTTATACATTTACCCACTTTAGTTTGCTTTGTTTTTTAATTCTCCAGTCAGTGCTTCATATCCCTTTTCTGTCATTTGGGAGTCTGGGAATAATTTCTTGTGTATAAACATCCCTGCAATTGCTAAGAAAGGATTTTGAAAGTCTTTATTGGAATGATTTACATATTAGGAGTATTTTAACTCAAGAAGGGAAGTGAAATCAATGGAAAGGGAAGTAAGCAACCCTAATCATTGCCTGCCTAGTTATATTAAATTTTTTACTTTCTCTTTTCTTAAAAAAAAAAAAAATCATCTCATTTGTTTGTCCTAAAATTTTAATTATTTTTATGTTTGGTTATGCATGATTTTAAAAGGCACACGAAATTAACTATTTGTTTTTTTAATCCCCCCCCCCCCCCCAGTCCCAGACAAAACCGTAGTAAGGCTGTGGTTTATAATAGTTATTTAAATCCTTGCCTTTGGTGACTAAGTACTTTTGATTGTGATAACCTAACTGCCAGAATAATGGATTTTAGAAGCATTGGCGACAACTAAAGCAACTATTTCTTGTGTAGATGAAGGTTTAAGGCCAGGCAAGGTGGCGATTTGCTGAGGAGCCCAGACAACTAGGCCCAGCTTCTTCAGGTGCTGAGCTCAATGCCCTCCCGTTTCTGCCCTAGCTTCTGTAATAACTTCTTGTTATGAGGTGATTACACTGATATATTCACTAGACAGGATTTATCCATTGCTGAATAAATTACGTTAATCAGTTTTTTAATACATGGAGTTATGTTTCCTATGGAGTATAAGAGTTTGATATTTCAGCTGGAGTTAGAAACCTCTTACCTGTGAATCAGTCTTTTCATTACCTTAATTTCATATATCCTGTGACAAGGTTTCTAAAATTAAGTATTGATTAGCATCCCCTGTGCTGCTCAAATCTGCAGATACAATAATGGCATATCTTATTAAGACTTGAGTCCTTTACTGTACACAGGGAGATTAGTTTTTTTGACTTGCCAGTCTTTCAGAGGCAACAAGGGGCAAGTTAGGAAATCCCCATGGGCACAGCTCAAGGGTGGTTCAGCTCTCACCTTCCCACCTTCCTCTTCATTTTAGCTGTGTGGGACTTTCAGCATTTGCTTTTCTTTGCCTTTCACATGCTATTCCAACCTGGAACATTCCTTACCACTGTACTCCCATCTCTTAGCTTGCCCACTTGCTGCTTAAAGTTTAAGTTTAAATAATGCCTTCTCCAGGAAGTTTTCTCTGATCTCTGAAGCTGGATTGGTTATTCACCCCTGTAAGTTTCCTTAGCACTTGGTACTTACCCTGTAATGCATGTGTTTGTATTATTATTACATATCTACTTGCCTTTCACCTTCCAGTAAACTGAGATCCTTCAGGGTATTGTATATAACAGGCTTTTAATAAATATTGCTTGAATGTGTGACTGAGAAAGTAGGTGAAGAAATGGAAGCTTGAGGGAGGCACAGATGAATTACTGAGCCAGGTGTCAGTATTAGAGATACTTTGACCAGCTTATGTGCAGGGGCCTTGCCAACCACAAAGCAGATACAGAAACTGAGGCAAGGAGCATGGAGCCAGGGACCACCCTCTCCTACTCTCTATGACCCTCACATCACTCTCTGTGTTCCTCTTCACAGTAACTTTATGTTGGAAAAGAAGTACAGCAAAAAAAATTTCTCTAAACTGTTTGGCAGCAAGTAAACTTTTGTAGTATCTAGTTTGCTTCTTTAATAACTAAACTAATGAATTTTTATTCAAATACAAGAACTTGCCTTACTCAAGGACCATTTATGCTGCTTTTGTTTTAGAATATGAGAATACGAAAGAAATTCTTCACCTTACAAAAGAGGGATTTTACGTGTTCCCAGGGACTACAGAGTTCCCTTTGCATATGAAATAATCTGTTTAAGCTCCATTTTGAATTCTAGGTTAGAAGTTAAAAGCCCTAAGTGAGTATTTTAGCTCTTGAGCCCAGTTTGAGTGAATATAATATAGTAAAGCCAATTTTATAATTATTAGAAATGATGTAGTTAATAGATTTACACAGTAAATCCCCATTATAAAACATGCTCCTGTATTAGAGATTTGCCTTTGACACAGATAAAATTATATTTCCCATTCTTAACCTATTTTTCTTTACCACAGCAAGTGTAAGGGGACCTTATCCCAGTTCCTCAATGGGTATTGTGATGAGGGAACCCAGCACAGGTGGCTGGGAGCACATAAATTCAGAGTGGTTGGTAGACAGCCAATCCCCAGAAAGAAGGGATGAGGGGAATGAGGAGTGCTCCAAACTAGGGTGAGAGTTATCATTTAGCCACTTTTATGTTATAAAATCTTGTCCCTCACTCCTCTCTTTTTCAAACTTGTATCTAAACTGACGGCTTTTTGAATTTTTAGGTGAGAAATGTTGAATAGTGGTTTCTAGATAAAAAAAAAAAAGACGGAGATGCCCTTTGTCTAAATCTGTTTTTTTTTAATCCCAACAATTTATAATCTTACAGACAAATTAATATGAACCTCCATGCCACTTGACATCCTAAATTGTATTATAAATTTAGCAATTCCCAAATTTCTTTTTCTGGGCAATTTTTGTGCAGTTTTAAATTTTTATAAATGTGTAGACAATCAGTTACTTACCTTTAATTTTTATAGATGTATAGACAGACAATTACTTACAACAAACAAGTTGAACCCAGAAAACCAAAATGATAGATAATTTTAGTTAAAATAGATCGAAATCAACAATGAAAGTAGGATTTCCTAAAAGATGTTAAAGATTCTCTCACTTAGAGGATCTTAGGAGAAGACTTCTACCTGGCAGTGAAATCAGTCCTGTACCCACTGAAATCCTGCAGGACCCCAGGCCAAGAGTTTGCAGTGACATTTAACTATCTGACTGGAGAACCAAAGTCCCCAGGACAGCTGACTGAGGAGAACTCTGGTTATTTTGATACACTTAGCTACCTCTTGCAGATTCTGGTCTCAAGGTTAAAGGAGATGGTATGTGTGTGTATAGATATAGATATAGATATAGATATGTACATGAGTGTAAGGGAACAATACCTAGTAATATGAGGAAGTAGCAGTTTAGAAGAAAGAAATGTTGTGGAGAGTCAGGATTTGTAAAGGAATAAGAGATGGTACTGAATTACTTAAATACAAACCTGTATACTAGTGTGTGTATGTGATTGAGAATTTTAGTATACAGACATTTGTATACTAAAGAGTAACGACATGTCTATACATGTTACTCAGAGGGACTGTTTACAAAAGGTTGCTTTAAAAAGTTTTTTTTTTTTTTTATCTCTGCTATTACCCTTACCTGTATTATCAGAGATAATCAGAGGTGAATAATCATCAAGCAGAGGTTTAAGTGCTTTACATGCGTGGTCAGATTTAATCTTCATGCTGATGGCAAAGTATGTTGAGGACACAACAGTAGTATGTTTATTCATGATTCTCAGATTGTAAGGTTGTGTTGTGTTCTTTCTATGTTATGGTATTACACTGTGTTTTAGTAATTTTTGTTGAAGTTGGTCCTACTTAGTAGAGAATCATCAGAATAGTATTTGATCTGTAGCAAAAAGTCTCCTGAGTAGACCATCCTTTCTTTTCCCTCTTTCTCACTAATGGGTTGATAAACCCAAGGAAAGGTTTTGTACCTATGTTCTGTCAGCCTGTAAATTTAATTCTGGTGCTTAGAAAGATCTCTGCCATTCAATGGGCCAGAAACTTTTAAGCACTCAAAAATGAGTATATCCCAATGATTGGTAAACATGTAAGTATGCTCAACCTCATAAGTAATCATGGAAACAAAAACTAAAACCATGATAAGATATTATTACCCACTCATCTAAATGCCTACAGTGAAAAAGACTGACAACATGAATATCGGTGAGGATATAGAGAAACTAGAAACTCTTGTGCACTGTTGGTAGAGTGTTTAAATTTGGAAAACAGTTGAATATTAAGTACTAAAATGAAGATACATATATCCTATGACTCAAATTCCACTCCTAGATGCAAATGTATGTTCCTATGTACCAGGAGACACAGGTTAGAATGTTCATAGTTATTATTTCCAATAACTTCAAATTAGGAACAACACAATTATTCAACAGCTGTAGAATAGATAACTCTGTTGTGGTATAGACAATTAGTGCTTTTCCTAGTCAAAATGAATTATATAGTAGGCACATGCAACAACATGGTGAATCTTGCATATGCAGTGTTAAATGGAAAAGACAAGACATAAAGGAATTCATATTGTATAATTCCAATATATGAATTTCAAAAGTAGACCAAACAAAATGCTTAAGGATTTATGTTCAGGTGATAAAACTTTTTGGTCGTATGCAGGAGCATGTAATAGTAAGGAGGGGACTTTGGGAGAACTTCCAAGATGCTAACAAGTTCTGTCTGTTGACCTAAGTATCAGTTACTCTAGTGTTTGTTCTGTGATAATTTATTAAGCTGTATATTTTTGTTTTGTCCTTGTATTCATAAGGGTCTCAATAGAAAACAGATGGCATACTTAGAATAATTCAAGGAGGGCTTATTTATAACAGTCTAATGACAAAAGAATGGAACCTGTGACAAGAAGGGGACCTTTGGTGGACTCTTACTTTGTTGTACCCCCCACCATTAGGCCTACAGAGATCAAGCAAGGGGAGGTTACCAGACCTGGAGGGAGGGACCCCTAGAGAGTCAGATGCCTTTGGAACTGGTACTTTCTGTTGAGAGACATCAGCTTGAGGTAACCTTGCAGGAGGGAACCAGGGGAATAAGTACTCTGGCCTCAGGCTCCTCCCCTAACCTCCTTTGAGGCTCCCATTAGTGGACTCAGCAAAAGTTAGGGGCCTTCGAGCCTTTGTGTGGCGTGTGTACCCTCAGCCTCTGGGACAGAGCTGGGTGGAGAGGGGAGAAGAAGCAAATGGATTTTCTAGTGTGCTGCACTTTTCTGTATGTGTGTTATATTTTATATTAACAAAGGTTTAAAAAAAAAAAAAAGCTTGGGATTTGAATTGGCAAAAACTGGGATTAAGTATATCTCTACTTCTTATAAGCTTGAGTAATTTTTTAAAAACACCTTGAGTCTCAGCTCTTACCTATGAATCATCACATTCCTCAGAGCTTGCATAGTACATGCTTTAGATACCATATATTATTTGTCTGTCTCTGTCTCTCTCCTGCCTGAGCTCCCAGGAATTTTCAGACTGGAGTGGATGACAGTGTGGAAGCCCTGCCTATGCTGCTAATGACCTGAGTTGTCTCTTTCAAAAAGTCTGCTCTAATCACTCCCTGCAAATGGAAGAAATGGGGGGTTGGGTGAGGCTTTCTAGAAGGGCCTCCCACCTTTGGCATTGTGCATTTCAGAACAACTCTTCCCATTATTTTATCTGTGTCTTTCTCTGAATTTTTGTAGGACTGGAGATGAGAGATATAGGATAGGATGTGGGACTCTGTGCCCTCACATCTTCTGCCTGGAAACCTTAATGTATTCAGGATTCATTTAGTAAAACCTCATCCCAGAATTCATTTCTAGTTGACTATGTATATTGGTGTTTGGGGCCTACTCTAAACTCACAGTACCCAGAGCTCTGAGGGTGTCTCATTAGGTCCTGGCTTTTGCCCTTCTTTCATGTCTTTTAGTTCTTGTTTTTTAGCATGTATGTTTTTATCCTATTTAACTTATCTTTAAGTCAACTCATTCATTTTAACATACTTGATTTTATCATTTAGACTCTTATCTATTTCTAGTAGAATATTAGATTATTTCAGCTAATTTGGATCTACTTTTAACTTTTTCCTTTAACCATTATTTTTAGATATGGCAAGCAGGAATTGCAACTGTGAGAATGCGCTGGGTCCAAGGCTGCCCAGTTCCTAAGCCTGAGAGATTGCCTACTCTTAGTCACTTGATATCCCACAATTCTTTCAGGAGAGCTGTCATTTTTGGTAATAGCGAACTTCTTGGAGACATTATAATAAGTTGGCAGAGGAAGATATAAAAATTGTGCAGGCTTTATGTTTCCTTGGTAATAAAACTGCACTGATCGGGGTTACTCAGAAGAGCTATTTACCAGAGCTCTCCTTCTTGTGCTTGAAAATTAATTTAGCACCAGTGACAAATCAGTTGATTTTTGCAATGATGTTATCTTCTTATTGCTCCTACGTTTCATATGGAATTCTCTATGAGAAGTTTATGACTTTTGGTCCATCCAGCCTCTTGCCATCAGCAAGACACACAGGCTAAATAGATTCTTAACAGAAAAGGGAAGGAAGTAGGGTATAGTACCACCCTCGGAGACCTACAGGGCAGCTTGAGGGTGTGCATGTTTGGACAGAGGGATACAGACACTTGTACTGCTTCATCCTGCCCCTCATACAGGATTTATTCTTCCAACATTAATGCCATTCTTTATTTAGGACCAGTAATCATAGGTGTTTACAACTAGGAGTTAGAGGTATCTGTGACATCTCTTTTTTACAGTTGTATTGTTATCCATCCCTTGATTGTACTCTCATCTCTCATACTATTTGCATTCTGTATCAGTCTTGTTAACAAGGACCCAGCACATATATCTTCACCGCATATTTCAGTATACCTAACATAGTGCTTCACACACAGCAGGCCCTCAGTAAAGAGGCCAATTGATTTGACTAGTTTTTGTGTTTATTTTTCCATAAGAAAGAAAACTGTCTAAATAAAATGGCTAGTGTTTCTGGGTAGATATGATCACAAAGACATATCTAGCAGAAGAAAGACAAAGAAGAGAGAGATTAGGATTAGGCAGGTAGATGCTCTAGGGTGAAAGTGTTTGGGCTAGATAAATATTTGTTATGTCAGAGAAGTCAGTACATTTTATTTATTTAATGTAGAAGAACTTACACAATTAATTGAGCATGAAATAGTTTCAGATTGTTCATGTGTGTTATCTAATTTTTCTATACTGATTGACATTGCAAGACTGCTTTGACATGAAACAATGCTGCTACTGCCATCTACAGGTGATTAGCTAGTCTTAGAGCTCTTCATCTTTACCTGATTTGAAGTCTTGTTGAGATTGACTTAATTTTTTTAAAAGCTGTCAGTGAAGATCATAAAATATTCTTTGTGTTAATTTCTAAATATTTCTATGTTATATAGTATTATATAATAGACATGGGCTCATTCCTCTAAAACATTTTTGTATCTCGACCATTTCTACCTTCATTGAAAGCAGCCTGTCTTTTTAGGAAACCATTTTTCTCTGTAAGATGATGCATTCCTAGGCTAGGGTCTTAAAAAGATTCCATTTTATCTATCTATCTATCTATCTATCTATCTATCTATGGTCTTAAAAAGATTCCATTTTACTTATTTATCTATCTATCCATTCTTCCATCCATCCATCCATCCATTCATCCATTCATTTATTTATTTTTTAATTGGTTATTTACTTTTAAATTTTTAATTAAGTTTATTGTATTGAGGTAACATAGTTGATACAATTATATAATTTTTAGGCATACATTATCATTTGATATCTGTATATTCTATTGTGTGTTTACCAAAGTCCAGTTTCCCTCACCTACCATGTATTTGATCCCCTTTACCCACTTCACCTTCCCGCTAAAACCTATATTTGACCTCTTTATCCTATCTGCCCCCACTCACCCCACTAGTAACCACTAGTCTATAGTTCATGTCCATGAGTCTCTGTTTGTTGTCCTGCTCATTTGTTGCTTTTGGGTTTATATCCCACATATAAGTGATATCATGTGATTTTAAACTTTTTCTGTCTAGCTTATTTCGCTTAGCGTGATTATCTCGAGGTCCATCCATGTTGTCACAAATAGCAGTATTTCATCTCTTCTTATGACCGAGTAATATTCCATTGTATATATGTACCACAGCTTCTTTATCTAATCATCTATTGTAGGACACTTTGGTTGCTTCCATATCCTGGCCACTGTGAATAATGCTGCTATTAACTTAGGTGTGCAGATCTTTTTGGGGTAAATACCCAGTAGAGGGATTGCTGGGTCATATGGTAGATCAATTCTTAGTTTTTTGAGGAACCTCCATACTGTTTTCCTTAGTGGCTGCACCAATTTGTAGTCCCACCAGCAGTGTATGAGGGTTCTTTTTTCTCCGCATCCCCTCCAACATTTGTTAACACTTGTCCTGTTGATTATAGCTATTCTAACAGGTGTGAGATGGTATCTCATTGTGGTTTTGATTTTCATTTCCCTAATAGCTAGCGATGTTGAGCATCTTTTCTTATAGTTGTTGTCCATTTGTGCATTCTCTAGGGAGAAGTGTCTGTTCAGATCCTCTGCCCATTTTTTGATTGGATCATTTGTTTTTTGTTGTTATTGAGTTATATGAGTTCTTTGTATATTTTGGATTTTAGGCCCTTATCAGAGGTGTTGCTTGCAAATATATTTTCCCATTTGGATGGTTCTCTCTTTACCTTGTGACGATTTCTTTTGCTGAGCAGAAGCTTTTTAGTTTGATGTAGTCCCATTCATTTATTTTAGCTTTTACTTCCCTTGCTTTTGAGGTCAAATTCATAAAATCTTCTTTAAGTCCAAGGTCCTTAATCCATTTTGAGTTAATTTTGATGTGTGGTAATAGACAACAGTGTAGTTTCATTCTTTTGCAGGTGGTTTTACAGTTTTCCCAGCACCATTTATTGAAGAGGCTTTCCTTTCTCCACTGTATGTTTTGGCTTTTTTGTTGAAAAGTTTTTGCTCATATGAATATGAGTTTATTTCTGGACTCTCGATTCTGTTTCACTGGTCGGTGTGTCTGTATTGCTGCCAGCACCATGCCGTTTTGATTACTTTCACTTTGTAGTATAATTTGAAGTCGGGCAGAGTGATGTATCCAGCCTTGTTCTTTTTTCTCAGGATGGCTTTGGCAATTTGGGATCTTTTGTGCTTCCATACAAATCTGATGATTTTTTTTGTTCCATTACTTTAAAAAATGCTGGTGAGATTTTGATGAGGATTGCATTAAATCTGTATAATGCTTTGGGTAATATGGTCATTTTAACTATGTTGATTCTTCTAATCCAAGAACACGGAATATCTTTTTATTTCTTTGTACCTTCTTTGATTTCTTTTAATAGAGTCTTATAGTTTTCATTATGTAGGTCCTTCACTTGTATCATTAAATTTATTCCTAGGTATTTTATTCTTTTTGTTGCAATTGCAAAAGAAATTATTTTCCACTTCTTTTTCTGATACTACGTTATTAGAGTATAGGAATGCTATGGATTTTTGAACGTTGATTTTGTGTCCAGAGACTTTACTGTATTTGCTTATTGTTTCTGGTAATGTTCTTGTGGAGTCATTAGGGTTTTCTACATAGAGAATCATGTCATCTGCAAATAGTGACAGTTTGACTTCTTCGTTTCCTATTTGGATGCCTTTTATATCTTTCTCTTGTCTGATTGCACTCACTAGGACCGCCAATTTATATTGAATAAGAGTGGCGATAGTGGACAGCCTTGCCTTGTTCCTGATCTTAGAGGAGAGGTTTTTAATTTTTCACCATTAAATATAATGTTGGCTGAGGGTTTGTCATAGATGGCCTTTATTGTATTAAGGTACTTCTATGCTGATTTTATGAAGTGTTTCGATCATAAATGGATACTGTATCTTGTCGAGGGCCTTTTGTGCATCTATTGATGTGATCAGATAATTCTTATTTTTAAATTTGTTTGTGTGGTGTATCACATTAATCAATTTGCATATATCGAACCATCCCTGTGCTTCTGGGATGAATCCCACTTGATCATGCATGGTGTATAATCTTTTTAAAATATTGCTTGCTGTATTCAGTTCACTAGTATCTTATTTAGGATTTTTGTGTCTGTGTTCATGAGAGATATTGGTCTATAGTTTTTTTTGTTTGTTTTATCTTTACCAGGTTTTGGTATCAGAGTAATATTGGCCTCATAAAGTGAGTCGACAAGTATTGATTTTTTGGAAGAGTTTGAGGAGAATAGGTATTAAATCTTCTTTGGTGAAGCCATCTGGTCCTGAACTTTTACTTTTTGGTAGCTTTTTGATGATTGTTTCTATTTAGTTTTTTCCAGTTCCTCTTAATTCAGTCTAGGAAGGTTGTATTTTTCTAAGTACGGTCTGTCTCTTCTAGGTTATTAAATTTGGTGTTATATACTTTTTCATAGTATTCTTGTATGTTCCTTTGTATTTCTGCAATGTCAATTGTAATTTCACCTCTTTCATCCCTGATTTTGTTTACTTGTGTCCTTTCTCTGTTTTCTTTAGTGAGTCTAGCCAGGAGTTTGTCAATTTTATAAACCTTCTCAGAGAACCAGTTTTTTGTTGCATTTATCTTTTCTGTCTTTTTTTGTTTTGTTTGTTTGTTTGCTTGTTTGTTTTTGTTTTCAATTTCATTTATTTCTGCTCTAATTTTGATTATTTCTTTCCTTCTACTGACTTTAGGCTTCATTTGTTCTTCCTTTTCTAGTTTTTTTAAGATGAAGCATTAGGTTGTTTATTTGGGCTCGTTCTTGTTTTGGGAGATAGGCCTGTAATGATATGAACTTTCCTCTTATCACTTTTGCCGTGTCTCAGAAGTTTGATATGTTATGCTATCATTATCATTTGTTTCTATGTATCTCTTGATCTTTTTATTTCTGCTCTGACCTAATTATTCTTCAGTAGCATGTTGTATAATCTCCATGTATTTGTAGTTATTCCTGATTTCTTTCTGCAGGTTAATTCTAGTTTCAAAGCATTATGATCAGAGAATATGTTTGGTATGATTTCAACCCTCTTATATTTGTTGAGGCTATTTCTGTGTCCCAGTATGTGGTTGATTGTTAAGAATGTTCATGTGCACTAGAGAAGAATGTATAAGCATCTGTTTTGGGATGGAAGGCTCTGTAAATGTCAGTTATGTCCAATTGGTCTAATGTGACATTTAAGGACGTTATTACCTTATTGATTTTCTTTTTAGATGATCTGTTCATATCCAACAGTGAGGTATTTAGGTCCCCTACTATAATAGTGTTTTGGTCTGTTTCTCCCTTTATATCTATCTGTTAGTAATTTCTTTACATATTTCGGGGCTCCCTGATAGGGAGCATAGATATTAATAAGTATTATGTCTTTTTGGTGCATTATTTATTATTATGACGTGTCCCTCAGTATCTTTCTTTACCTTTTTTATTTTGAAGTCTATTTCATCTGATATTAGTACCGCTACTCCCGCTTTTCTCTGAATGTCATTTGCTTGAATATCATTTTCCACCCTTTCACTTTGAGTCTATATTTGTCTTCCAAGCTGAGATGTGTCTCCCGGAAGCAGCATATGGTTGGGTTTTGTTTTTTGATCCATTCTGCAGCTCTGTGCCTTTTTATTGGTGAGTTCAATCCATTTACATTTAGGGTGATTATTGAAATGTGACATCTTCTTATAACTAATTTATCTTTTGCTTTCTGGTAGCTCAGTGTTTCCATTGCTTCCTTGTCCCTGTGTTTTTGTTTTCTTCATTTTGGTTGGCTTTTGTGGGTTTTCCCTCTGGTCATTCTTGTTTTATGTTATATACTTTGGTTCCAAATCTTTGGCGTGTGGTTACCATTATGAATATGTAAAGGATAGCTATATTTATTTATACACACACACACACATACACACACATACATACACACACACACATATATACATACACACACACATACATACATACACAGTCCATTTTTGTCTGTGTGTGCCTTATCTCCATTCCTCTTTGCGAATTTGGATCTTTGAATCCTCCCCTTTTCAGTCATTGTTATCTCAGTTTGTTCCTATGTATGCTGAATGTTCATTACTGTCTTGTTATAACAATTTACTTCTTATTTAAGCTTATAATGCCCTATTCTTAGTAAAGGTTGCACTCCTCTGCTTCTATTTGCCTGTTTGTCCCTTTACTTCTAATTATGATTTTTGTTGTTGTTGTTGTTGTTATTTTGTTTTAGGTGAGCTGGCCCCTTTTAGTATTTCCTATAGTGCAGACCTCATAGTGGAGAGTTCCCTAATTTTGTATGTCTGGAAAGGTCTTAATTTTTTCATATCTAAAGGAGAGCTTAACTGGATACATTATTCTAGGCTGGTAGTTCCTTTTACTTAGTAGTTTAAATATTTGATTCCATTCCTTTCTGTCTTGTAAGGTTTGCACTGAGGAGTCTGATGATAATCTAATGGGTTTTCCTTTATAAGTTACCATCTTCTTTTCTCTGGCTGCACTGAGAATTCTGTCTTTGTCATTCATTTTTGATAACTAATACAATGTGTCTTGGTGAAGGCCTTTTTGGGTTGAGATAACTGGGTGTTCTGTTGACTTCTTGAATTCCAAGCTCCAGCTCATTCCTTAGATTTGAGAAATTATCATCCACTATTTGTCTGAAAATGCTTTCTAATCCCTGTTCCTTTTCTTTGCCTTCAACAGTGCTTTTTATTCTTATGGTTCCTCTCCTGATGGTATCAGCTAGTTCTTGAATTTCTCTTTCATTATTTTTTATTCTTAGGTTTCTCTCTTCTTCCTTCTGATTTATTTCTAGATTTCTGTCTTCGATATCACTGATCATTTCCTCCATTTGGTCGACTCTATTTCCCTAGCTTGCTATTTCATTTTTCAGCTCTTGTAGTGTGTTCTTTATCTCCAGAAGTTCTATTTGGTTCTTTTTGAGGGTTTAAATATCTTTGCTCTGCTCATCTAGTTGTTTTTTCAATTCCTGAAATTGTTGATTTGAGTTGTTTTTTATCTCATTGAGTTTTTTCATAAGTACTATCCTAAAGTCTCTGTCATTGAAGTCGCATATTTCTATGTCTGTAAGTTTATTTTCTGGAGGTTTTTCTCTTTCTTTCTGAGATGCCTTGTCACCTTAGTTGTTCATGGTGTTTAATGGACTGTTTCTCCGCCTGGGCATTAATAGAAGTGAATTTAGCTGTTTTTCCAGAAAGAAGGTTTATTATATGAAAGTCTCTCTTTAGCTTGCTGCAAAGAAAGCACTTTTCTCATGGTTTCCAGTAGGTGGCATCTGAGCCACTTGGATCCCTGCTTTGTATAAAGTCTTAATGACACTTTTTAAATTTTCTCATGGATATTTAATCACACTTGCTACCGTCAGTATCAGCGGCAGTCTCAGCAGCATTTGCTCAGACTCCCCTGAGGCTCTGCGGTCATCAGTCTCGCAGGGCATGGCAGGGAGGCACCTTCTGGATTGGGGGTTGGGAGCTACAGCTCAGCCTCAGTTTTGCAACCACGGCCGGCAAAAATCAACTGTTGTTTCTCTGCTGTCCTGTCCCGCTTCTCTCCTTTCTGCCCTGATGACTGGGGCCTGCAGCCACCTGGCCACAGGGAGCTCACAGCTATCCCAGGCAAGAATGTTCAGGGAACTCACGCTCTTTCTCTCCTCCACCTCCTCCTGCAGGAAGCTCTGGCGACTGTGAGAGGCACCTTCTTTATTTCTCCCAGTCCATTGCCTAACACCTGGGATTCAGACTTGTGGTAGCTCTTATGTATAGATCCCATGCTCAAATGTGCTGGTGTGCATTTTGGGTGCTTTTGATTGAGTTTTAGATTTTCAGCTTATTGTTGTTTCAAAGGGAAAGATAATGAGGAAATCCCTCACTCCGCCATGTTTTCTTTGCCCTTCAAAAGATTCTATTTTAAATGTTACTTGTACCTGATGTTTTACTTAGAGTTAAACATAAAGGTGGCCATGGAACAAATTTGAATTGGTTTAAAAATTTTTTTAATGTAATAAAATACACAGCATAAAATTTACTGTCTTAACCATTTTTAGTAGTGTTAAGTACATTCACACTGTTGTACAACCAAGCTCCAGAACTTTTTTCTTCTCAAATTGAAACTGCTTACTTTTTAAACAACAACTCCTTATCACCCCCTCTCCCTCCAGCCCCTGGCAACCACCATTTTCTTTTCTTTCCTGTGAATTTGACTACTCTAAATACCTCATATGTAAGTGGAATCATAAATATTTGTCCTTTGTAATTGGCTTTTTTCGCTTAGTATAATATCCTCAAGGTTTATTCATGCTGTAGCATGTGTCAGAATTTCCTTCCTTTATAAGGCTGAATAATATGGATATATTACATTTTATCTATTCATTTGTTGATGGACACTTGGGTTGTTTCTACCTTTTGGCTAATGTGACTAATGCTGTTGTGAACATGGATATATAAATATCTCTTTGAGACCCTGCTTTCAATTCTTTTGTGTATATACCCCAAAGTGGAATTGCTGGATTATGTGGTAATTCTATTTTTAATTTTTTGAGGCACCACTATACACTTTTCCATAGGGGCTGAATTATTTTACATTCCAACCAGCAATGCACAGGGATTCCAGTTTGTCCACATTCTTGCCAAGACTTATTATTTTCTGTTTTGTTTGGATTTGATAGTAGCCATACTAATGGGTGTGAGGTAGTATCTATTTTGATTTTGATTTTGATTTCCCTGGTGATTATTGATGTTAAGCATCTTTTAATATGCTTGTTGGCCATTTGTATATCTTTGGAGAAATATCTGTCAAGACCTTTGTCCATTTTTTAACCAGGCTTTTTTGTTGTCAAGTTGTAGGAGTTCTTTATATTTGGGGGGGGGGGGTAATAACCTCTTATAAGATGTATGATTTGCAGATATTTTTTTCTATTTCATAGGTTGCCTTTTTACTCTGTGTCTTTTGATGAATGGAAGTTTTTTTGGCATGGTTTTAGGTTCTCACATTTACCATATTCTCATGATAAGGATGAATCGAAAAGCTTTAAAATTTTAAATGTTAGGGTAGGGTAGGATAGAATTATCTCAGTAAAATCTAAGGGTCCTTTAAAGACCTTTCCCAGTGACTTAATGTGAATGGTATTTAGATTCAGTCAGTCCTCAATACCTTTTTATTTTAAAGAAGGAACTCTAAAATGCTTATTGTGTTTTTTTAATCTATCTATCTCTGTCTATCTACCATCTTCCTTCCTTCCTTCCTTCCTTCCTTCCTTCCTTCCTTCCTTCCTTCCTTCCTTCCTTCCTTCCTTTCTTTCTTTCTTTCTTTCTTTCTTTCTTTCTTTCTTTCTTTCTTTCTTTTACTATCTCTCTCTATCTGCCTATTTATTATTAGTTTCAGGTATACAGTACACTGGTTAGACATTTGCATAGTGTATGAAACAATCCCCCTGATTACTCTCTCTTCCCTCTGGCTGTTTCATAACCATTACATTATTGCTGTCTGCATCCCCTGTGCTGTGCTCCCCATCCTTGTGACCATCTCAACTGCTAATTTGTATTTCTTTAAATCTTCACTGCTTTCTCCCAGCCTCCGCCTCTTCCCTCCGGCTGTCACCTAATTGTCCTTTATATTTATAGGTCTGCTCTCAATTTGTTTCTTCTTTTTGTTCCTTAGATTCCACAGATCAGTGAAATCATATGGTATTTATCTTTCTTTTTCTGACTTTTTTCACGCAGCATAATCACTTCTAGGTTCATCTATGTTATTGCAAATGATAGGATTTCATTTTTTATGGCTGAATAATATTCCATTTTGTATATGAACCATAATGTCTTTATCTAGTTATTTGTTGATAAGCATTTAGGTTGCTTCCCTATCTTGGCTATTGTAAATAGTGCTGCCATGAACATGGGTGAGGGAAGCATATATCTTTATGAATTATTGTTTTGGTTTTCTTTGGATAAATACCCAGAAGTGCAATTGCTGGGTTGAAAGGTAGATCTATTTTTAATTTTCCAAGGAACCTCCAGACTGTTTTCCATAGTGGCTGTACCAGTTCACAATCCCACCAATAGTGTATGAACGTTCCCTTTTCTACACAGCCTCGCCAGCACTTGTTCTTTGATTTATTAATGATAGCCATTCTGACAGGTGTGAGGTGATATCTCATTGTTGTTTTTAATTGGCATTTCTCTGATGATTAGTGACCTTGAGTATCTTTTCATATGTCTGTTGGCCATCTGTATTTCCTCTTTGGAGGAATCTCTATTCAGGTCTTCTGTCCATTTTTTAATTAGCTTGTTTGTTGTTGTTGTATGAGTTCTTTATATATTTTGGATATTAACCCTTTATCCAATGTATCATAAGCAAATATCTTCTCCCATTCAGTCAGTTGTCTTTTTGTTTTGTTGATGATTTCCTTTGCTATGCAAAACTTTTTACGGTATATGCCATTTATTTGTATCTTCTTCAGTTTCTTTTTTCAATGACTTTAATTTTCTGAGAACAGGTCTTTTACCTCCTTGGTTAATTTGACTCCTAGGTATTTTATTGTTTTTGATGCAGCTAAAAATGGGATTGTTTTCTTAATTTCTCTTTCTGAAAGTTCATCATTGGTGTATAAAAATGCAACTGACTTTTGAATGTTAATTTTGCATCCTGATTACTGAATTCATTGATCAGTTCTAACAGTGTTTTGGTGGAATCTTTAGGGTTCTTTATGTATAATACGTCATCTACAAATAATGAGAGTTTTACTCTTCCTTTCCAATTTAGATACCTTTTATTTCTCTTTATTATTTGATTGCTGTGGCTAGGACTTCCAATAAGATGTTGAACAGAGTGGTAAAAGGGGACATCCTTGTTTTGTTCCTCATCTTAAGGAAAATGCTTTTAGCTTTTCTCTATTGAGTAAGATGTTAGTTAGCTATAGGTTTGCCATGTATGACCTTTATTATGTTGAGGCATGTTCCCTCTATTGCCACTTTGCTGAGAGTTTTTATTATAAATGGATGCCTCAACACCTTTTCTTCATCCAGGAGCGTGTAAAATAGGGCAGGCAGAAAACAAGCTCTGTTCTAGAATTAACTCACTCCAGAGCCTTCCACTTATTAGTGTTCCTTATGCCCTGAAAATCATTTGTCTTTGTTACTATAATACAAAATGAAAGGGTAGCATTTAACTTTTTATAGTGTTCTTGTTCTCTGCTTGTCTGCTTAATATTTATTAATGATCACTTTGGAAATAAAACATATTCACT
Organism: Cynopterus sphinx; assembly: GCA_030015415.1. NCBI lineage: Eukaryota > Metazoa > Chordata > Mammalia > Chiroptera > Pteropodidae > Cynopterus > Cynopterus sphinx. Next base: position 36,368,940 of record CM057381.1, read on the forward strand.
CATCAGATTTGCAAACTATATAATCTAGGAGGATATTTTAATAATGGAAGAGGCTAAGTTCTTATAACAGAGAAACCCTGAACATAGTGGCTCAAAAGACACAGATATCTTTTTCTCTTATAACAACCCTAATGGGTAGGCAGGCTCTGTTCTAGATATTCATCAGGGGACTGAGCTAGTGGAACAGCTCTGTCATCCTAACTTGTGCCCGCCAAGGTGGTTGCCATTGTGTCCATTTCCAGCTGACGTGGAGGAATTAGACTGGAAGTCCAGGATAAGGGATTGCTTTTTCAGCAGGTGTTTTGGCAGTTGTAAATGTCACTCCTGCTAACATAACCATTGGCAAGTACTTGGTCATGTGGCCATGATATAATTATGGGGGCACCTGGGAAGCAATTCATAGCAAGGAAGAGAAATCTCTGGGGTAAGAAGAAATGGATTTGGGAGAATTGCTAGCAGTCACCTTCAGAGGGCAGTAGTTATAACACATTCGCTGGTTTTAGCAAGTTGGAGTCATAGTCTCCTCAATCAACATATAAAATACTGAAAAGTGTTTTTCTCTTCAGGTCTGTCTCTTCAGTCTGCAAGGTCAACTGTGGAGGCACTGAATGGCAAAGTTGTTGTTTTGACAGTCATGTGTCTGAAAAAGCCAAAGAAAGCCTGTGAAATGGCATTGTGATGTGACTTCCCATTAACACTGATGTGCTTATAGATGACTAGGTGGAATTACAGGGCAAGAAGCTGGCTCCGGTGTTCTCATCAGCGTATGGAAAGGGCAGGGATACAGACTTGCCATGTGAGAGACAGTTGAGAAAGCAGGCAGTGTTTATCCTGGAGAGGAGAAGATGGGGCAGGAGAGTAGTATTCAACTATTAAAGGGGCTGTTCTATGAAAGAAGAGTTAAAAATTGGAGTGTGGGAGAGACATGGCCAAGGGTGAATTGAGATGATGGAGAGATGCTACAGGAAGTTATTTGGCTTGGTGTACTCACTAAGGTACTCGCTGTCTCAAAGCAAAGTGTTTCCCTTGGGAAGTGCTGAATTTCAGACACTGAAGATACTCAAGCAACGGCTGGGAAAGCATAGGGCAGGAATGTTGTCTAGGAAATCTACACATTGGGCAGGTAGCAGGAATGAAATCCCCATCAAAGCCCTTTAGATCCTGATTATCTCTGATTCTATATTCTACTTTACTCAGGGATTTACTTGTAGGCTTAGAGAACTAGAGAAATGAATATGAGCCCAGCAGATTTTCCCAGGAAGTTCTGTGTAGCCCAGTACTGATACAGCAGAACTTGTTCTCCTGTTCCCTGAAATATCAAGGACATACGTGTCCATCAATGGATGAATGGAAAAAGAAAATGTATATAAAAAATATATAAAATGTGATGTATTTATATACATATACATACACACAATGGAATATTCAGATATAAAAAAGAAGGAAATCCTGCCATTTGTAACAACATAGATGGACCTTAAGGGCATTATGCTAAGTGAAATAAGTCAGACAGAGAATGCTGTGTGATCTCACTTATATGTGAAATCATTAGTAAAAAAAACAGCTTAAAGATACAGATAACGGATTGGTGGTTGTCAGAGATAAGGAGGTAGGTGAAATAGGTGAAGAGGGTCAATAGGTACAAACTTCTAGTTATAAAATAAAAATAACTCCTGGGGATATAATGTGCAGCATAGTGAATGTATTTAATAGTACTGCATTGTATATTTGAAAGTTGCTAAGAGTAGATCTTAAAAGTTCTTATCACAAAATTTTCTAAATATGTATGGTGAATGTGATTAACTAGACTAATTGTGATCATTTTGCAATATATACAAATATCAAATCATATGTTGCACACCTGAAACCAATAAATGTTTTATGTCTATTATACATCAATAAAAATAAAATAACTAGGACATAATTCGCTGCAATATAGTTATTATACTAGTAAACTATAAGAGTTTTGTTTTCTATATATAATCTAAATGATTAATTTTGCTTTATTATGAATAAATAAAATTGTAAGATCTTTGAAGTGTATACTTCCAGAAAAATATTTAATGAATACTTAAAGAGGAACAGAATGAAAAAAATCTTGACCTTAAAATAAGGGTAAAATGTTATAGAGACCTAAATAATGAGTTGATAAGGTGATGTCTTTGAAACATATGTAAAGTAAAATATCCAGAATAATTTGTACTTTTTATATATTACTAATGATTTTTACAAAACTTGAATATGGAATATTTAAGCTTCCATGTGAAAGCTGTATTTCTCTTTCTGAAGGAGCACATCAGCGGTTTCATAGGATTTGCCCCCAATCACCTTTGGACTCTAGATGGCAGTGTTAGGCAGAACTTGATAAAAGCTGTAAACTTCCTAAGAAAGGTGTTGAATGAAGATGAAATGATGAAACAATTTTATAATAAAATGAGAGAGAAGTATTATAGTTTATACAAACAACTTGAAAATTTTTGATACCTTGTGACTATTTTTACAGTATGTATACCATAGTTAGAATTTAAAACTGGTACTGTGTATGTGTTTATTTTTTAATTTTAAATTTTATTAAATTTATTGAGGTGACATTGGTTAATAAGCTTATATAAGTATGTGTTTATTTTTTACCAAACTACATGATAAAGTGTTTCACACACTATTGGTATAACAATTGTGAAATTCCTGTGATAGAATCCTGAGAATAATTTTACGTTCTGGTTGTGAGTAGGCTCAATATAACAATTCCAAATTTATAATTATTAAAGGTGAGGCAACACCCTACTTCATCCCAATGGTAACCATAAGGAAAAAATACTGTTGCCTGAAAATTATTGGGCTAACCAAAGATAATTACAAGCAGAGGTTTTCATCATGGAGATGTAGTAACATTATTTTATATTTTGTGTTCCTTATATGATGCTCAAGCTGTATTTTTATCAGAATGCACATGTATGTAAATGTTAATAAGAAAATTGGAATTTAGCAAAGGTAGATATTATAATTTCATATTACTATCATCAGTGTTATGTTCCCAAACAATGTACCTTAACGAATTATGGAGCACAGATTGAGTTGTAAATTTTAATACCTACTTTTAGTATTTCTGTATCAATAGCAAAAGGAATAAGTATCAACAATAAGCAAAATATTCTCCAAACCTATAAACTGAGTAAGTAGGGACAAGAGTTTGTATTCAGACGCACAGTTACATGGAAATTGATGGTTGATGGTATGGGTACGTATGAATTCAATGGAAGGATAAAAATAAGGAATAGGAAGCTGAACTGTGAAAGATGATTTTTAACTATACTGTACTTTTAATAACATAAAATATATTAATATTTTATGATAAGTTATTTTTTGAGCAGCTTGAGACCATGTCTTCTCTCTCTGAGTAGGTCGAAAAATCACCCTCAAACCCTAAGAGCTTGTAGCTAAGTTCAGCCCGTGAGCGGGGAAGGTCACTGGGTTTATTATGGAAAATTAAGCATGTACAAAAATGGAGAGATCACTATAATGAACCCGTTTTTACATGTCACCCAGCTTCAAAAATGATCAGCTCACAGCTGTCTTGTTTTATCTATATTCTCATTCATATTTATGTGATTCTAATGGATCACGTTGGCTTGGGAGCAGAAATGTAGGGTCATAGGGGTGTATGCGTGTGTGTGCGTGTGCACGCGTTTCTTTGCTCTCTGTTCTATGCCATTGATCTGTTTATCTCCATACTCTATTATGTTTAAGTATTTTGCTTTTTAGTATAATTTAACATCTACTAGAACAAGTCACTTTTTTTGTTTATCTCAAAATTAACCTTACTGTTCATGTGCTTTTATTTTTCCATATAAATTTTAGAATAAGTTAATCAATTATCTTAAAGATGTGGCTGGAATTTGAGATGGCATTGAGTTTATATATTGATTTGATGGGAGAACCGACACTTAATATTAAGTTTTCCCATCAAAGTACGTGGAATAGAACTCTATTTATTTATAACATCTATGTTTATTAGATGTTATTTTTTCTTCTTCAGGTCTCTTGACCATATAGTTTTTGTTATGGTGAATGATACTATATTTATTTATTATGTTTCCTAAATGTAGTTATTTTATTGCTGGAGATATTACTGATTTTTATAAGTTGATCTTACCTTTGGCAACCTAATTGAACTCTCCTATTTATTGATTCTGTTCATATTTCTAGGTGGCCTGGTAAATGTTTTACTTTTTGAGGAACTGCCAAACATTTTTCAAAAGTATCTTTAATATTTGCATTGTTATCAACAATGTTTGAGAATTCCATTTATTCCACATCCTCAGGCCATTTGGTAGTGTCAATTAAAAAAAAATTTTTTTAGCCGTTATAATGAATGTTGAGTAGTATCTGTCATTTTAATTTGTCATCTTAACCATTTTAAGTGTGCAGTTAAGTATGTTAAACATTTACATTTTTATGCAACCAATATCTAGAACTTTTTTATCTTATTAAACTGAAACTGAACTCATTAAACAATACCTCCCCATTTCCACTCTCTCTAGCTTTCTCATTTTGCTTTCTCATTGAACTATTCTAATAGCTTTTCTTAAAGATCCCTTGGATTTTCTACATAAATATTCATGTTATCTGAGAACAAAGACATTTTATTTCTTCCTTTCCAATCTGTACGCCTTTTATTCATTTTCTTGATTCATTGACCTGGCAGAGACATCCAGTATGTTATCGAATAGGTAGAGAGAGTTGATATCCTTGTCTTGTTCTGGATCTTAAGGGGAAAACATTCATTCTTTCATCATTGAGCATGTTAGCGGATATGTTTCTTAGATATTCTTTATCAGGTTAGGGAAGTCTCTCTTTAATTTATAGTTTGCCTAAAATTTTTATTATGAATAGATCAAATTTTGTCAAATAAAATTTTCATCTATTAATATGGTCTAGAGGGTTTTTTTATTTAGATTGCTTATATCATGAACTACATTGATTTTCGAATGTCGAACCAACTTTCATCACTGTGATAAACTCCATTTAATGTATTATCCCAGTTATATATTTCTAGATTTGATTTGCTAATGTTTTGTAGAGAATTTTTGTGTCTATATTAATGTGTGATATCGGTTCATAATTTTCTTCTGTAATAGCTTTGTCTGGTTTTAATACGAAGGTGAGGTTGACCTGATAAAATTAGTTGGGACATGTTGCATTGTTTTTCTATTTTCTCAAAGAATTTTTTTGTGCAGAATTAGTATGATTTCTTCCTTAAATATTTGGTGGATTTTGCCAGTGAAGCCATTTGGGCCTGAGTTCTCTTTTTGGGAAGGGTTTTCTCTTCCTCCCTTCCTCCCCGCCGCCCTCTCTCTCTCGCTCGATTCAGTTTCTTTTACATACTAAACTATAAAGAACTATGAGTGTGTTTATATACATGGGGATGTTTATACACACATGGATGTTTATAGCAGCTTTACTTGTAACTGCCGAAACTTGTAAGGAACGAGATGTCTTTCAGTAGGTGAATGGATAAACAAACTATGATACATATAGATAATAGAATGTTATTCAGTGCTAAAAAGAAATTAGCTTTCAAATTATGAAAAGGTGTGGAGGAACCATAAGTGTGTGTTACTAAGTGAAAGAGGCAATTTCAAAAGGCTACAAACTATATGAGTCCAACAATCTAACACTCTGGAAAAGGTAAAACTATGGAAATAGTAAAATTGTTAATGGTTGTCAGGGGTTAAGGAAGAGGGAGGGATGAATAGGCAGAGCACAGAGGATCTTTAGGTCATTGAAAACACTCTCTGTATGATACCCTAATAGTGGATGCGCATCATTATACATTTGTCCAGCACCAAGAGTATACAACACCAAGAGTGACCCAGAATGTAAACTTAGACTGAATGATAATAATGATAATGATAATGGGGGAAGCTATGCATGTGTAGAAGATATTTTTGTACCTTCTTTTCAATTTTGTTGTGAACCTAAAACTGCTCTAGAATGAATGAAATCTTTAAAAGTAAAAACAAAAGTGATTTTTCTCTATTTTCTGTTTTCAGTGTCAGTGATTTTTTGCTCCTGTCATATTTCTTCCCTTATGTTAGCTTTGGAGTTAATTTGATCATCTTTTTCTACTTTCTTAAAGTAGAAGCCTAGACCATGTATTTGAGACCTTCGTTTCCTAATACAAAGTATTCAGTGGTCTACATCTTTCTTCAAATACTGCTTTAGCTGCATCCCACAAATTTTGTATTGCATGTTATTTTTATTCAATTAAACTATTTTCCAACATTTCTTGTGAATTTCTCTTTGATACATGGATTATTCAAAAGTGTGTGTTTAATTTCCAGGATTTCCTGAATATATTTGTTATCAATTGCTAATTTAATTCTGTGTAGTCAGAGAAACAACTTTGTATGATATCCATTCTTTTAAGTTTGTCAAACTTTGATTTTTGGTCTATCTTGCAAAGTATCCTATATGTACTTAAAAGGAATATGTATTCTGATGTTGTTGGATGGTGTGTTCTGTGAATGCCAGTTAGGTCAAGTTGGGCGTTGTGGTTTTTTTTTATATCTTCTTTATCCCTACTGGTTTTTTATCCATTTGTTCTGTTAGTTACAGAGCAAGGAATGTTGAGTACTTGAACCCTGATTGTGGATTTGTCTATTTCTCCTCTGTGATCACCTTTAATTTCAGCTTTCTATTATTTCCTCCATTATGTTTTTCATACTTAATGTTTCCATGTAATTTGATTTCATATTTTTAATATTTTCTCTTATCTTACATTAGTATAGATATTAAAACATATAACCTGGGTTCATCTGTTCTAAAAATTCTGCTTCCATTAGTAATGTTGTTCAGTTTGTTGTTTCTTTTTTGCTGTGATTGTATTCTAATGATGTCTGATTATTTTGACCGCTTAACTCATGTACCTCTGAGGCATATTAAACAATTTTAGCAATGTCAGATCAGATAAGAGGAATAATAAGACCCCAAAAATGGAAAACCCACCATCACCACAGAATTATTAGTTACCCGCTCCTGTTTGCTTATGTTCCATCAGGCATGCAGGGCAGTTGAGGATTCACCTTCAAACTCTTAGAAATAAGCAATATTGAGAAGAAGCAGTTTCTTCATATGGTAATTTGTCTCCATGAGGGAAGGAAGGATGTAGTGTAAGGAATAGGGGAGAGAATGCTATCTCTTGTCGCCAGTACGAACTTTGCAGTGTTGCTGTTGGCAAATGTAGTGGAGATCTGATTGCTGACAGTTTGTGATGAGGTGCTTCTGAGTAATTCTGTTTTCATCTCTTTTGGTTGTATAGTTAGTTGGTGGGCCTTGTCCATTAGGAAACTCATATATTTATTTTCTTGAAATTTTCCTGAATTATTTTGATCATCTCCCCTTCCATTTACTTGGCTCTCTCTTTCTGAAAAATCCTATTATTTGTATGTTCAGCCTCCTGGACAGGTCTAGTTTTAGTCTTTTTTTCTCTTCTTTTCTTTCTTTTTGTATTTTTGCTCTCCTTGCTGGGAGACTTCTCAAGCTCTGTCTTCCAACTCATTTAAATAATATTTTTAAATAAACTTTTATTGAAGTACAACATGAACATGGAAAAGTGTGCATTTTCTAGGTTTAAAACTCATTGAATTTTTTTAAAGTGACATCCTTTGAACACCATCCAGATGAAGAACTAGAGTATCTCCTGAATCCTAGAAGACTCACTTTTGATGCCTCCCAGTCACTACTTCCTTCTAAAAGTCTATCCTGACTTTTAATGCCTGGGTTAGTTTTGTCTGGTTTTGAACTTTATGTAAATGAGAATGTAGACTTCTGTGTCTGGTGTCTTTCTGTCAATATCATGTTCAGTTTCATTTATGTTGCTGCATGTCACAGTAGTTCTTTATCATTATTGTGTAGTATTTTGTTGTATAAATTACTTCTGTTTATTCATTCTGTTGTTGATGGACACTGGGCTCGTTTCTAATTTGGGACTATTACAAATACGATATCTGTGAACATCCATGAACATGTCTTTTGTATATATGTACCCATTTCTGTTGTGTATACACCTAGGACTTGAAAGCTGTATCATAGGGTATACATATATTTAGCTTTAGAAGATATTGCCAGTTTTTATGTGGATCAGGAATTTGGGAGCAGTTTAGCTGGGTGTTTCTGGCCCAGAGTCTCTCGTGTGGCTGTAGTCAGAGTGCCAGCAGGAACCGCAATCATCTCGAAGCCTGACTTGACTGCACGACCCTCTTCCAAAGTAGCTCACTTACATGGCTGTTGATAGGAAGTTCCTTGCAGTTCCTTGCAGTGAAGCTGCTTGGGTATCTACTGTCATGACAGCTAACCTGCTTCAAAGGGAGTGATCCTAGAATTAGCAGTTCTTTTAATTTTAGTCATTCCAGTGGATGTCTAGTGATCTATTATTGTGGTTTTAGTTTGCATTTCCCTGATGACTGTTTTAAGTACATTTTCTTGCATTAAGTACCTTTTAAATATTTTCGCTATCCTAGTTTTAATTTCTAGTAATTCTTTTTGATTTTTTGAGTATTCATTATTGCTGGCATCCTGTTTTTGTTTCATGAATGTAGTATTTGTTCTTATATTTTTTATGATATTAAGGATAATCCACCCTGCTCCTCTTCCCCAAAGGTTTTCATTTCCCTGCACAGTTTCTGTTTCTTCTGAGTTTCTTTTTTACTCCTTGTTTTTTGCTTTTGATGTTAGGGACTTTACTTAAATATCTCCAAACTTTTGACTATCTGTTTATATTAAGAGCCAGCTTTATAAAAAGCTGATTGAAGAAGTAGACTGTATGTATGTACGAGGGGCCGGATGACCCTGGACTTCATTGTAGAGTCCCTAAGTTGGAATGTTTTACTAGGAACTCCAAAAATTAGGATCTGTAAATTTATGACTTTTTTATCTCATAAGTTGTCAGATTCCCTAGCGCATACTCTCCATTCTACCTGTAGGGTATAAGTCTCAACATTTCATATATAAACTTTCATTCAGTATATAACTGATTTGTAGTATTGCCTCTGCACTCTCAACTGTGTTTGGGAGTCCCCCAGTCCCAAGTCACTCCTTGTTACCATGTTTAGATGGTAAACCCACAGTCATCAGTGCAGGGGTGGGGAATAGCAGTCAGCAGGTGGGCAAAGTGATGGGAGGGGATCAGTTCTCTGACTGCCTCTTAGCACTTCCAGAAAAATATGGTACTGCTAATTCTGCATCCTTTGGGAAGTTTAAGTGTTAATCACTTTGATTCTCATATTTTATCATTGCAGGTTGACTATCTAGTTTTTTTAGGTTTGCCAAATTAGTTATCACTCTACTCCTGTCTTCTAGCTTAGAAAAAATTTACAGTTGTCAATTCTTTATCTTTGTGGGTTTATGCCTTTAAAAAAATCTTGGTACTGCTCTTACAAGTTTTTTGAAGAGAACAGAGGAAGTTAAGTACATGTGCTTAATCCACCATTTTTGACTGGCAATATTGTTTTTTTTTTAGTATGTGTTTTAAAAACAGTTACAATTATGAAATGAAATTGTTTCCTTTCCATTGATTGTATTAGCTTACCTCTACAAGCATCCAGAATTTTTATTAAGGTCATTGTACATTCTATCATCTTCAAACAGTGTAAAATAGACTCTGTAATCACGATGCTACAATGTCTTACTTCCATCAGCCTCTTTCCTGAGTCTCTTTGTATTTCAAATTTCAGTCAATTGTGTCTCATCCTGGTTCTCACCCAGTCCCAGGAACCATGAGCGTCTCTTCAAGATTCGTTCTTTCTTTGCAAACTGTGTTTTAGGTATCTACATACTCTACTCAGAACTGCTGGAGTGGTAGTAGTGTAGGGAACAAGGAGTGTGCTTGGTCTCAGAAGCTTTCTATAAGAATCTAATGTTCTAATTTCTTCAAATACCCCATTTCCAGCAGGATAAATTTCCTACTAGACTCAGCATAGAGGGACTTTTCCTGTTCTTGATGGTCAGGTTATGTGTTTGACATAGATCTTGCTTTATCTAAATTTTCTAATTCTGCCTTTTGGCATTGCAAAGGATAAAACTTTTTAATACTCCACATAGATTAATCAGGAGGCTAAGAAACAAACATTATGGTGCCACCATAATTATTTGGTGAACTGATTTGGTTATATAGATGTATTTAACAGAATTGGTCATAGATATTTAATGTAATTCTTTCTTAATTTTGTAGCCCTATGATAGACTTTAAGTTGGGCTACAGTGTCATTGTGATAATAGAGTTGGTACTAAGAGGTAGTGTTAACTTTTAATCTTGAAAGTGTTATGAGTTGGCTTCTCTAGAGCTGAATGCCATTTGGAGGGTAGCAATGCGCCTATAGTCATCTGTGGTCGCATCTTTTCTCCTTTAATTCTTATTTTTTAAAAATCCTCTGTGAAATTGGTATGATTATATCTATTTTACTGGTATGAAAACTGATTCTCAGAGAGATGAAGAGATTTGCCCAAGAGAATATAAATCAGGTGATAGAGTTGGAATTTTGACCGAGATCACTTCACTTTAAAAACAGAATGCCTCCCAGTCCACATAAATCTGAATTTGGCGGGTTGATGATTCATCATGTTTATCTATTTGCAGAGGATTATGTTTCTGAGTAGTGATCACAACAAATGTTTAGACTTTCTTTCCTTAATGAATTACTCTTTATAAAATATAAAATCTACTTACTGCTGTATAGCTAAAACCTTTAGATTTTAAACTGTTTTCTTTCATTTTCCTCCCCTTCTCTCCTCTCCCTCCTTACCCTTTAACTTCTTCACACCCTTCTCCACTTATCTCCAATCCTTTTTTCCCCTCTCATATTTGGTTAGAGCTACCTGAGATTTTAGTAAGTAGAGACTTAAGTGTGATTGCACAAAGTAAAGTTGACTAATGAAAGAGGAGTTTTTCAAGTTTTTATTTAGAATGAAAGGTGTGAGATAATAAATAGCCCAGCTCAAGGACTTCAGGAAAAACTTAAAGGTCACTTCTCACAGAAGCTTTCTTTAACCATATCCCCACCTTCAGGCTAGGTCACAGTCTCTTGTGATATGTTTTCTTTGAAATTTCTCATAGCACTTAATCACCATAGAAATTAAGTAATTAACTGCGTAATGAGTGGTTTAATATTTATTTCCTTCCCTACAGTATAAGCTTTATGCAAGTGAGAGACCATATGCATCTCACCTAAGAATCATGCTTCAATTAAAGTAGTGGCTCCCACATAATGATCACCTATTTTGGATGGATGGGTGAATGGATGGTGGATGGATGGTCAGAGTAAATTAACAAATGAAAAGTTATTGGTCTTTTGATTGATTCCATTTCATCTCATTTTGTTTGGACCATTGCAATAGCCTCCTAACTATTTTTCCCTGTCACCATCTCAAAGCTGTTATCTGCACAATCCCCCCACCACACACACACATATAATTTGAGTTCCAAAGATTTGATCTTATTCCTTTATTCCTTCAGAAACCTGTGATTTCTTTCTACTGTTTTACAAAGTTTAACTTGTTAGTGAAGAATCTCTGATTTGAGTTTCAACCAACTTTTCTAACTTAATTTTCTCTCATTCCCCTCTTGTATTCTACACACCAGCTAAATTGTATTTCTCTGAATTTACTTATGCAGACAATTCTGATTTCATCCATTCTCCCCTTGTTTGGCAAACTTCTGCTTATCCTTCAAGACTCACCTTGCATATCTCTATAAAACCCTACCCCAGCCAGAATTAATCACTCCTTCCTTTGTGCTCAGAAATCACGTTATGCTTACAAGTTACATATAACATTTATTACTTGGTTTTGTAATTACTTACCTAAAAGCATCTTAACTTGATGCTTTTTAAAGGGAGGATCTTATTATTTTTCATAGCTCCCTCAGCATGTAACATTTGAGAGACAACATAGAGTAGTGAAAAGAGTATTCTTTAATACCAGAGAGATCTAGCTGTGATTGAAAATTTGGTCTGCCACATGCTAGTTACTTTGTACTCATGCCCTTTCCTTTTTTTCTTTTTTTTTCTTTCCTCCCTCTCCTTCTTCCTCCCTCCTTCTTTTCTTTCCTTTCTTCCTTCCTTTGTAAGTTGCCTCAAATCTGTTACTCATAAGAAAAACAGAAAAATTTTGAATTTCACATTTGAGTTCAAGGATATGTTTAAAGGATTGAAATATAGATTTATAAAATCTTACCGAAAGAGAAACATATAATTTATTTATTTTTATGTTTTTAGAGTATCTCTTTTACCAAACAAAAAGTTCTTAAACTTCCTTTCAGTTCAGTATTTGAGTGTCTAATGCTATATATTCCACATCACCTATTAGGAATTTGCACAAACTACACACAGCTTAGGCACTCTGAGTATACATTGTCACTTTAATCCTCAGAATAACCCTGTGTGGTATAAATTCTCATCTTTGAAGAAACAGGCTCAGAAACTTTGAGCACCATTTTCTGTAAAGTGGTAAAAGAAAAATCATGATGTGAGAAGATATGTAAGGAAAGGAAGCGGCTTCTGTTGCCTCACTTATGCACATGACATTGTCTGAGGAATGATTAAGAAACAAGATTGCTGCTCAGTGTGATCAAGATGCTAGTAATGTTTGAAGGCCAGTGTCTTCAGAATCAAAGTGGTATACAGTTTCTTACCCTTGGAGATTGTTGATTATTTTGAAAGGAGACAGAGGCTTTTCACACTGCAGGAATTTTAGTGACAGTTTTAGTGGCCAGAGTGTCTTCCCAGGGAGAAGATTTAATGGATCCTGTTTGAAAGGGTCTGTAAGTTGTCATCAGAGGGGGATTTTATATTTGAATGTAAGGGCAGTGGCATGGTTGACCTAAATCAGTTTTCTCATCTGTGGTCAGCACTTTTGGCTGCATAGTTCTTTGCCATGGGAGGCTTCCTGTGCATCGTAGGATGTTCAGCATTAGGTTCCTGTAGCATCCACCCCCCAACAACCTCTCATCCATGACAACTAAAATTATCACCAGATACTGCCAGTTGATACCTAGGTGGCAAAATCGCCCCTGATGGAAGGTCATTGACCTAAACTACGTTTTTGCAGAGGTTATCACCTATGTTTTGGAATCCCATAATGTACACAGTGCTGGGCAGTAAATAGAACCTTGAAAAGAGCCCACACCCTTGATCTTTTGACTGGGTAGAATATTTCTAGTAGTTGACTGAAATAGCTTTGGTTGAGACTATTAGCAAAAATTTGTTTCAAAGAAGTTTAACATCTGTTTTCATTTCTGCTTTTCTAAGTTCCTTTGCTACTCAATTCCTTTATTTTAAGCTGTCTTCCTCATAAAACTTGAGATATTTGAGTATATGTCAAATTTTCTAGTTTAACAGGAAATATGTTTTATTTAAACAGAAATCAAAATATAACTTCATCTTTAAATTGTAACTTTAAATTAGGATAGGATGGTGGGAAGCTTAATGTTGTGAAGTCATGCTCAGGTGACAGAATAGATAGTAGTAAAAGGAACTAGATGTCTGGTCATACTCGAGATTCACTTCCTGTTCTTGTTTGTCATTGGAAAGTTGCACCTTATGAGAGATTTTAGATTCAGATCACTGTATTATTCTAAGAAAAAAATTTCAGAATGCTAACCACGTCTTGGTAACCATAGCAAAGTATACACATGAAAAAATAATTTCTTAGCTACCTTAAACTTTTTGTATATGATCTATGTTAAGTTCTGAAGTATTTAATGTGCTTTTATTATCTGAGGTCAAAGGAAAAAACGCTTTCTCAGTTATAAGAGCACAGGCATGTTAGTTGAAGTAGTAGAACCCACTCTGGCTTATTTGACAGAAGATTTTATTATTAAGTAGTTCAGAGAATATTTGGGAGGGCAAAGAACAGGTCTTTGATGCAACAAAGCCAGAATAACACCCAAAATTAACTCCTATGCTAAACTGATATTTGTTTACTTAATGTTGAGTGTTAGCTGGTAGAAGGTGGAGTCATGAGGGTAACTTGGTCTCTATTGTTTTCAACTCTAATCCTGGTGCCTAGAGCAGTACCTGGCTTGTAATACGCCCTTAATAAATATTGTGGTATAAATAAATTACTAGACCAAGGGTATGTTTGTTAATATCAGCAACAACATGGAGAAACAATACAGAATCACATTATGAAATGTTGGTATTGTACATTCTATTTGAAGATTTTTTTTAGTAGCAGAATATACCTTTTCTCTTAAGGAGTCTTGATAAATACATTTTGAATAACTATTTTGTACCATAGAGCCTTGTTTTACTGCTTTAAATGAATATCTGCAAGTCTTGCAAGACTAGAGATTGATGTTGCTATGTCCTTTGTGAGAAAGCAGAGGTTCTAAGAATGAGTCACTAGTGTCGTATCTAAGTGGCTGAGATTAGATTAAAATTTATGCCGTCTGACTTTTAGTTCAGACATTTTCTTTCCTTTGTGCAACACTTAATGCTATTTTTGTTTTAGGTGAAAATTCTATTCCTTCTGTTCACTATACTAGAAAGTAATTTGAATACATAAATTTATCAAACTGAGGCTTCTATATACACTTTTTTTTATTAAAAATTTTTTCCAATTACAGTGGATTGTTGAGCCTTTGATTGCTGTTCTCACATCAGTGGGTGTAATTGACACTCAGGCTACCTGGCTGTGAGGATTGTCCAAACCCACAGCGTATGAACTGCTGTGCCAGAGCTGACCCCCAGAGTGGGGTTTTCCCCCGTGGACTCAAATGCCTACTGAGGTGGCATTTGGGTGTGCCACTTGTGGAGCTAGCTGTTGTGGTCTGAAGTCGGTCTCTGAGTGTGTTGGTGCTGGGGTCTTTTGGGAGGGGCTCCCATGGAGACCAAGGTCAGCCACTGCCTGTGTCCAGCTGGAGGCCACCTGGTAAAGGCTACAACGTGATCTGTGATTGGTAGCTGCCTGCGCTGGGTTTAGAGGTGCCTGGGAATGGTTATGCTCTGTTAACCAAGGCTGGCTGCCACTAGTGCAGGCTTAGGGGTGCTTAGTAAGAGGTAACAGGGCACACTGAGGCCAGCTGCTGGTTTTTGGAGGTTTGTGGACTTTTGGAAGGTTTTAGGAAAGTATGCAGCATGGCCTCAGGATTAGCCTCTGAAAGAGGTTCAGCTGGGTGCTTTAATTTGGTGGGGCTGAATCACCAGAGTAGGTGATAAACAATATAAGCCAATTACTTTATAGAAGATGAACACTGTGGTAAAATTAAAGTTTTAAAGATAAAGTATTACATGAAAATAATTTGTACTTCCTATGTTTTCTTGGTATAACCTGTTAAAGCCTTTTATTATGAAAAATTTCAATCACAAAAGCAGAGAGCATAATAAAATGAACTCTGTTACCCAGATTTTAAAATGTGCATTTTTGTCACCCTTCTTCTATTCCCCTTCTATTCTTCTTCTCTTCCCTTAAAACTAAATACCTTTATTTTAAGTACTTTGAAGCAATTTACAGACATCATATTTCTTCTATATTTATGTAAGCTCTAGAAAATAATGATATATAACCATAATATTACTTTACTTAAAATTATAATTTCTTACTATTATGTACTACCAAAACTATATTCAAATTTCTCCTATTTGAAAAAGCCCTTTTACATTTGGTTTTGCACTTGACTGTGATGTTTAAGTCTCTGCTTTTTTTTTTTTAATTAGACATTTCTTTCTCCCTGTTGGTAGAGCATTTTAATATTTTATATGGTGTGATGGATACTCTTTTAAATTTTATATGGTATAATGGCTTGCTCATTACCTGTTCCAGGATCCTTCTTGTGGTACCTCCATATAAATTAGAGGTTGGAAATCTGAGTGCTGTAATTCTTAAATTCCTTTGTATCCAGAGTTCTGGATATGATTTAGGCTCCACCAATCAGAAGAACTTGTATGGTGCTTGAGTTCATTGTGAGCCAAAGTAATAGCATGTGAGATACCCATTCTGTTGGCTCAGTTCTACAGGTCCAACAGGGCTCTGGAAGTTACTGTTCAGACAAACTCCCTGACCCCTATACTGCTGAAATAATGTAACAACTTCCTGTATTCCCAGGGTCCTGAATGTGGCAGAGGAAGCAGTCTTCTGGACTCTTTATTCCAGGAGTCTTCCTAGAGGCACAGCCCGGATCCACCTTTCTAGCCCTTCTATATATTTCTGTAGTTTCATAAACACCTAATTCTGTGTACTTAATCTTTTTCTGCCAAAAATAGCTTGAGAAGGTTCTGTTGTATATGTATGAATCTTAGCTGGTAATCAAAAGAATGTTACTTTTATATTTGACTTCAAATGTGTATATACAAAACAGTATACTTGAATCTGGATATTTATGTTTCAACTGGGGCATGGTTTAAGGAAAAGAAAGTAGAACTTTGTATTAGGATATCAAGTTAGTCATGGAGCATTATGCATGTTCATGTGTGTATGGTTCTGAAACCTTGACAATCTTTTCGTATGGATTTCTGATGTAACCTGCTCTTTGCTGGTGACTGTCACCAAAAGCCACCTCTTACTAGGACTTCTTGAAGGTCTGTTGAGGCCACCCTTACATGTGAACTTAGAATATGAATACAGCCACATGTGTCTTATTCTTGTCTTCTCATATGATTTGGGTAGCTGCAGCTAACTGATTAGAGACAGTGACTTATAGCCATGTGATATCCACTGTCATTTCTCTCTCAGTCCTTTGTGAATCTGTCCCTGGATTTCTGCTTCTACTCTGATGAAACAAAGAGAATGTGTTGGAGACTAGACACCAGTTTTTAAAATGTGTTACAAAAAATTCAAAACATCCACAAATGCAGAGAAAATAGTGTAATGACTACCACGTACCTTAGCAGCATTTTGTCAAACATACACACTTCAAATAATTTGACATCTGGATCCCTAATAGGACACTTTTTTTTCTTTCCATTTTCCCACTCATTTCCTAAATTCTGCATGACCAAGACCTATGGTATCCTTCAGTCCCGCCCTTGCCTCTAATTGACCAGTTTCTCTCTGGGTCTTCCCAGAGACCTAAGTGCATGGGTACAGGCCATGTCATAGCCCACGTCTCAGATAGAGTCCTTCCAGATTGTTGGAATTAAAATTAGGAACTTCTTTGATTTCTCGTCATGTGTATGTTGTATCTCTGTGTCTCCTTTGATGATGCCTTCTTCTTAACAGCTGTTCTTAATGTAAAACCAATAACAAATTTATGACCTTTTCTGTGCTCTTGTTTTTTTACTGGGGAAAAATAGACAATAATACATGAGATGGCACTTGTAATACTTTCATTACTCTCTCTATAATATATGGTAGACCAATACATAATAATACAGTTTCCATTTGTTTTTAAAGCTGTAATATAAGCAGTAACCCCATACGTTTTCATTGTGCACGCACGTGTGTGTGTGTGTGTGTGTGTGTGTGTGTGTGTGTGTGTGTGTTTTAAAGCAGACATTTCTCTATAGAACTCAAGGGGGAAATTATGGAACTGCTGCCCTCAAACACTAAGAACACATCAAAATGCTACCTTTTTTAGACTAGAATTAAAATCTTTTGTAGCCTCTTTATAATTTCATTCTGACACACTTTTCTTCTCAAAATCTGCATGAGAAAAGTCATCTTACAAAATACAAAACAGAAATAAATGTTCTCACACTGTGAGAAAACTGATAAGAACCAATCAAAAATTATTTGAGTTCTCGGTTTGGGTCAGTTGTGGTAGGTACCACATGAAATGTAGATTAATATGGATCCTGTTTATGAATGGCTTGCAGTTCAGTTGAATAGACAGAATATTTAAAAACCATTATTAATGATGAGAAACTACATAGTAAGTGTGCAAATAAAAAGGAGTGTCTTTAAAATTTTTGAGGAAGATAAACTGTTGAAATACAAAACAAAATCATGTATTGTATTTCCCCATGTACGTTACTTTTTTATACAGTGTTGCAGAGATTCTCTAATTTTGAACAGGGGTAAATTGAATAAATGTGTATAGTCATATGTTGTATGTAAAAGGAAGAGGAAAAGCTATTGGCACTCTTATACTCTCAACAGAAATGGAAAAGAAATATTTACTGATTTAAATGTCATTCTAGTTTCCAATTTAATGTATTTCCCATGTTTAATAATTCAGCACTAAGCATGTATTATCTACTGCTGCCTAATAAATTATGACATGTAATAATAAAACCTGTCATCTGTTATACTTTAATAAAACAAGTCATGTTGTATCCTCAGCTAATATTTGATGACAACAAATTTTTTTTGAGCATTATTTATATGCAAGGTGCTTTGCTTGCAGCTACCCAGAATAAAAAGAAGTAATAGTGAAGGTCTTCACCTCAGTGGAGCTTATGTTTCATTTGAGACATATAAAAGTAGTGCACATGAAATAATAGACCATAGACTGTATGATGATTGGCAGAAGGCTTCCATATTATATAACACTGTTATTTCATTGATCAGAAAACTGAAATGTAAGAAGGCTAAAAGACAACAGATATGATGTAGCTGATTAGCAATCAAATCAGAACCAGGCCACAGATTTCCAGGCCAGTGTATTTTCTTCTCTTCCTTTATTGTAAGATAATACACATCTAAAGTTAAAACTATGTATCATAGACTATCTGAAAGCCAAATAAGTTGAGGAAAGAAAAATGGGTGGCTTTGAGTAGTCAAAGAAAAGTTAAAGGAGGAGGTAGAGTTGGGATGTGAGTGTAAAAATAAATGGAGAAAGAAAATAATCCAACCAATGAGAATCAAATATTTATTATATTCATGAGACAGAGACATAACCAACGAGGCTAACTTGAACAGTGTATGTCAGGAAATGTTGGGAAATTAGGTTTCAGGGGTTTGAAAGTATAGGAGAGGAACTTGGACTTCATGTGGTAGATGATGGAGAACTATTCTCAATCTTTGAGCATAAAATGATGTAATGGAAGTTGGATTAAGGAAGATTATGCTTGCCAGGAGAACTGGATAGTGTCTGCATTTTCCTTACACTGTGTGTTGCTCTGTTTCATTCTAAGTAAGGTAAACACTTTAATAATCAGAATGTGAACTTTTGTGTTAGCCACAAATTAACCCTGAAATCTCAATTGCTGAATACATAAGTGTATTTCTTCTTTGCGTTACTTGGCTAACACAGGTGAATGCGGTATTCAGATAAGGAATTCTCCATTTAATTTACTCAGTCAAGTATCCATGCTGACAAAGTTCCCTCATCATCTTGAGCATCACTGGTCGCTGTGGCAGGAGAGAAAAGCAGGATGGAATATTCCTCACTGCTCTCTAATGCTTCAGCCTAAAACTGACATGTCATTTTGGCTACCAATCCATTGGCCAAAATTAGTCACATGTGCCTCTCAAGTGAACTTGAAGAATTCAGTGAACAGGAAGTATCTCTTCCAGGGCTCTTTGAGGACCTCAGGCATATAATTCTACTTGTTTAAGAGGGATAATATCATGATTAAGAGAGAAGACCATAGAATTGGACTGTCAGAGTCTAGAGCCTGGCTCCCCCACTTACTAGCTGTGTGACCTTGGACAAGTTACTCAGCTTCTCTGGAGTGTAATTTCCTTGTCTGTAAAATAGGGATAGTAATGGAATGAGCCTCATAGAATTATTGTGAGGCTTGAAAGAGGAATGTGTGTGTGTGTGTGTGTGTGTGTGTGAGAGAGAGAGAGAGAGAGAGAGAGAGAGAGAGAGAGAACACTATGCCATGTAACTGTTAGCAGCTTTTCATTATTGTTATTATTAATCTGCTGGCTTCCAGTGTGTCGTCTAAAAGGAAGGCTAAAGTTCCTGACTCTGACTGAGGGGGCCAGTGAGAAGGAAACAAGTTGTAGTAATTTATGTCTGTGATGCCAGCATCTGGACTACAATGATGATATTGAGCAAAGAAAAGATGGGCAAGAGAGTGTGAGAGGAGAAAACCCAAGCAGGATTCGCTGGCTAAATACCATAGATGAGAGAAAGATGATCAGGTATGGGTGACTGAAAGAATGAAACTTGAGTTTGCAGAGAAATTAGAGGGCCCCTGCAGGGAAAGAAAGGGGAGCTGAGGTTTGGATGGTGACGGGGGATGCCCAAGGCATAGGAGGCCACAGGAAATGGAAGAATGGAGCCATCTCTTAATGAACATGTTTCTGGAAGAGGTGATGTTCTCATGCTCTGAGTCAGGCTACAGGCACTGAGGTCAGATGAGTTGGATTTAATTCTCAGCTTCACCTGTCCATGTGGCTTGGCACCCTTAGTTTCCTCATGTGCAAAATGGTGATAATAATTGTGCCCATCTCTTAAGGTAATAAGGATTAAATAAGATAATACCTAGTAAGTGCTCAGAAAAGAGGCATTTAATAAACAGTTAATAATTATTCCTTCTTAACTAATTGAGTTTATAATTGAATAGAAATTTGGGGATTATCTTTAAGTGATCAGTTTATCAGAGTTTAATATAAAACAGGCTTCTATTGGCAGCAGTTCTCCTGAGTACTTGTAATCCTCCCTAGATTCAAAAGAAATGTGCTGTGTCGTCACCAGATCAGTTTTTCGTTTTTTCGTTCTTACCTGAATAGTCAATAAGCAAATTTTGTAACTTTGCAAATAATAACAGATTACAGTGGGCTAAAAGCTGACCAAAATAGACCATTGTAAGGGCTAATTTAAAATCAGTGCTTCCCCTTTTAAAATTGCTTGATACTTTTTACTGATTGTTAAGTGTTCCTGCCCTTGCCTCTTGAAATATAAAATTATTTCCAAGCAGAATATGTTTCTGTATCTACATTTAAATTGGCATGTTGGATAATTAGCTGTATCTTTTAATATGACTAGTTTAAATTGCATAGTCTCAGACGATAGCTATCTTCAGTTATATATATGCTACAGCATATGTAATTAGGCATTTAAGGTGTTTCTTTTCACTTCATTGAGAACTTTAAGAACTTCATAGAAATTTCAGTAGGACTTTAGAATTTTATTAGTAATAGTGCCTGTGGCCTCCTCCTGTGTACCAAGCTCTGTACCAGGTACTGTGTCTATAACAGACAACATCCTCATCCTCACAGAACTCACAGCCTAGCTGAGCTCATAATCTACATACTGTTGGTTATTTGTCTTATTTAAGGATAGATTTTCTGCTGGCATACAATGAAACAGGCCTAATACTTTATGGCTAGAATATGGAATTAGAGTTACATTCCTCATGCTGTCTCTAAGTTAACAGGTACCTTTTCTAAACTTAGGTTTATTTATAAAGTAGGTGATATTTCTGCTCATCCTGTTTCACAGAATAGTAGAAAGGAAGACTTTACATAATGTGAGGACTGTTTTGTAAATTATTGAGCTCTTTTCATATACTTGATGTCATTTCTATCATCTAACATTTTTACTATTTTTATATTATTTAAATATACATTATTTTAATATGTATATTAAATTAGATTTATTTAAATATTTTTAATATTTACTATTATACTATCTGTACTAGTCTGCTATACTGAAGTGTCGATGTATTTATACTGATTCAAATTAAATACTTCAAGGATTTTCTTAAATTAATCAAGTGATCATTTTAGAAATAAAATTGTGGAACAGGTAAATATGGTTAGCTACCATAGAACTATCACCTTTCCTAGGTGAGTTTTTGTAGTTCCCTGTTATTTAAAATTGTTAATAATACTTTACCTGATTCATGTAGAAAATACTTGTAGGATTGTGGTTTTCAAACAATATATTATATATCCAACTACCTCCTTTGTTCTGTAACAGATTACAAAAATAAAACAGCATTGTCCCTGTTCTCTAAGTTAACCTACTTGTGAAATAAATGCATGGGAAGTCAATGTGAAGCCAGCTAGTAATACAAGATAATGGGAGGTTGCTCAAAGGCCAAGTACGAACATCTTCATGAATGAAATAGAGAGTAAGGGCCTTTTAAAGGAGTGCAAATAGCTAAGTTTGACTAGAAAACTTTTTTTTTCCAGATTAGTTGGAGATAGGTTTAAAGTTTACCTTTTTGGCAATATGGCTACTGATGATTGGATAAAATCATTTATATAGATTTGTATTATAGTGGAGGGAGGAGGTGGAAAACTAAACAGATTAAAGAATGTTATTCCTTTGTCAAGTGACATAGATACTTTCTTGTTTGAAGGATCTTAAGAATCGACTCCATCAGCGCAGAGAGGACACTGTCATCTGCTGTGAAGCAGCATGTTGCCTCATACATCTAATAGTCTATGCTCAAATGTGATCATAGAACTAGAATACCATAAAGATGCTATGATGTTAAGGAAGCTTTGTTACTGGTTTTTCTTTTATTAGCTTACACAGTGGTTTTTCTTCTGTTATCCAACTCAAATGACTACATAAGTTCCACCGTGCGTAAAATTTAATGTTTTGTCCTTTCTTTGCCTTCACTTGGGAAGGTTTATAGATGGAGTGAAGGAAAGGCCCTAAGATTATGACTTCTATCCATGTGATCTCACCTGTCTCCATAAGGTGTTTCAAAGACCAGTGCCTATTTTTGTCAGTGGCTTTAAGGTCAAGCAGCTCTTTGTGAAATTAATGTAATACAAATCTGAAAGTACTCAGTAAATAGTGTCAAACCAATCATTAAGATTCATTTTCTTACAGGAAAAAAGCTGAAAATGAGTAAGAAAGAAAAATATTTTCAGGATATAAAGCCTAATAAAAATTTAAAGTATGACTCATGATACAGCATTTTCTTTCTTTATGCCCCATTATCATTGCTAATATAGATACTATATTGGAGTATTTTGGGATGGAGTAAAACAAATTTGTGCTGGCAGACAGGGTGACTATACTTGTAAAGGTCATGCTACTCATACTAAGATATTCATTTGAGCAAGTATAAACTGTTGTAAAGAATCCCGGAAACTAAGTTTGTAATTTTGTATTTTACTCACTGTCTTTTTTGGGCTAGCAGCAACTATACGTCTGCTCATCTTTTCTTACTCTTTCTGGTAACCCAAACCATTGAAAGATACAGGGTACTGACAACTTCTAAATAAAAAAGAAATGATCCCCTAGAGACCCAAGAAAAACCAAGCATATTTGCATATGTTTTATTCCCAAGAATTTAGCAAGTTATCCTCTTTCCAGTGGGTACCTCCACATAAAGCCCTAGTCATATTCCTGAGCAGTGTCCCTCAGATACTATGCTGGCTGTGTGTGGGGAAAGCTCAATGCTTTCATTGCCTTTCTCATCATCATCATTTACTATAATGTTGCTTTCCAAATCTATCTGCTAATTATAGTCTCCTTGTAACTTCAGCTGATAGTTGACAGCATTGAAGGACAGACTCGTAATTCTGTAGAATACTGCTCTTTATTCTGAAATGGTTCTTTGAAACAAAATTTTACAACTCAGTACAAAACAAAACAAAAAGCTGGTGTATTGAGGAAATAAAATCTAAGATTGAAAGAAACATGGATTGAAGAAATATTAAAAAAAAGAAATATATTACAGTATTAACACTTTTACACTGGCAACATGGAATCTTAGCAGTCTTTTGCCAAATTATTGGCAGGAAATATTAATGATTAGATTTTTCATTTACAAATTAAAACTTTGTTTTATGTTCTCTTGAGTGTAAAGAATACATATTTTTCAGTTTACTTCCAAGTTGAAAGTGGGAAATAGTACCCAATGAAAGGAATTTAAAAGAATTCTAATTGGAAGTTGAATAATCATTTTGCTTTATAAGAAAAGCTCCACAAAGTTTGTCATATAGTTTGCTATAAATCCAAGATTTAATTCCTTTTTACTTTCCATTTAAAGACTTGGAATGTATCATTGTTTGAGTTTCTGTCATTTCACGTGAGTTTTCTTCAGGGGCTGACTTCACAGCACTGGAAATTGATACACTGACTTGACGTTTCAGCATCTTCATAATCTTTCTCTTGTATCCTTTACATGCAAAGAAATATATAAAAGGGTCCATGCAGCAATTAAAGTTCATCAGGCATACTGTAAAGTGCAAAGAAATCTGGAATGAATGTTTTTGGTCACATTCCAGGAGATCAGGAAAACGAAGCTTCTTAATCATGTGTTGAATAATTGCTACATGGTAAGGTGTGAAACAGAGAATAAACACAACAATTATAAAAATAATTGTGTTGAGAGCCTTTTTATTTACACCAGATTTCTCAGTTAGTGGGTTTTGTTTGGCGGTTTTAAAGAGTTTGCAACAGATTTGAGAATAGCAGATGAGAATAATTGTGAGCGGCAGCACATATCCAATGAAACATGCACCGAGCAGAATCAAAGGAAGATGCTTTGTTTCTTCAAAGTTTGGATATTCCATGCATGTAGTCCTTTCATTCTCCTGCTTTGACATAGATTTTATGAGTAGTGGGAGTGTCTGAGCAAATACTAGAATCCAGACAAATATGCAAACGCCTTTCGCATATTCAATTCTTTTCATCTTGTTGTATCGCAGAGGGTGCACCACGGCAAAGAACCGGTCAATGCTGAGACAGGTCATGAAATTCACACCTGCATACGTATTGATGTAAAACACGAGAGCAGTTATCCTACACAAGGCCTCGCCGATTCTCCAGTCAAAGCCCAGTGCATAGTAGGCTATCCGTGTAGGCAAAGCAGTGGTAAACAGTATATCAGAAATCACCAGATTTGTTGAATATAGGGTAGTAGAGTTGATTTTCTTTCTGTTTTGAACAATGACAACCAAGGCTAACAAGTTTCCCACAAGCCCAACTATGAAGACAATGCTGTAATGCAGAGGCATTAGTATCCTGGCTGTGTTGTGGTGTGCATAGAGGTCACAGTCACTTTCCTGAGGAGCTGTAGTAAAATTGTTGTCCATTTTTATATCCATCAGCCAGTGTTCAGGGTCTCTAGAAAAAGACAAGAAGCTGCGTTTCATTAAAAGCATATTTAACTGAAAGCAATATAAACTGCCTTTTATAGATCTAATATAAAATTTTTAAGGTTTATATAATTTTTAAAAATCTATAATATATAATATAGTTATATATATATATATATATATATATATATATATATATATATATATATCATAAGTACAAGTTAGGAAGAGGGAAATTAAATACATGCTTTTGCTTTAATAATTTGGTGAATTTGACAAAACCCAGGCAAATGAACTAGAACCATCTAAATAGGACAAATGTATTTTTGTGACAAGAGGGAATGCACTATCTTTTTAGGCAGAAATTTCCCCTTCTGTTTTTTGAATCATTGTCTGGTTAAAATAAAATCATGTAAAGCACCCCACATCTCAGACAGGCGTAAAACTTTGCTTTTAAATTGAATTTCAGTTGGACATTTTTTTTTTTCCAAAATGCATATCACTGCCAGGAAATGAAATTAGTCACACATTTTTGTAGTGAAATATGAAATTACCACAGTGATCTGATTTGTGTTAACCTAAAAAGTATGAGAAACAAGCCAAGACCTTGTTAGGAACTGAAAGTTAGGTTTTCTTAAAAAAAAAAAAAAAAAAAATGATGAAGATGACCACGACAACCACAAAAAAAAAGACAAAAAAAAGGAGAAAAAGAAAAGAGAAAGAAATAGCTTAAGCTGCTTCGAGGGGAAATTTTAAAATTAATTTTAAACTATATTATTCCACAGATACCCCATTTTGCATGCAGTATAAACTCTTTCATTTGCTCATAGTAGTAAACATATGTGATATTTTGTGTTCTGCTTCATTTAATGTGTTCATGGATCAGTGTAACATATATGTCATATGTATAGGTCTTATATAGATATTTGAAAGACATACAATTATAATTTGCTTAGCTACTCCCTTGATGAACATTTTAATTTTTTCCAATTCTTTTCTTGTTATAATGTTAGGATGAAATTTCAAGTCTTAAATTGGAAAGTAGAGAACTCCTCAGTAAAACTCCATAGATAAGACTGAACTTTGATAAAACTAAGGAAGAGCAAAGCAATTAATTCTGTGAAAATTATTTTTATGATAGGACTATCTCTGTGCACAAGTTTCATCTCAAAGTCACCAAAGTTAAGGGAAATTTTTAATATAACTAATGATGATGATGCTATATATTAAAGGAAAAGGACTCTCTCTCTAGCATATCAAAGCACCAACTACAAATCTGCTTCTCTGACTGCTGTCTCACATAAATTATATCTCTGCTAACTTAGTTTTAACAATCTTAAAACAGTGTTGTTAACAGACAATGAGGGTAATCAGAGGATTACAGTAATGTTATAGGTGTGCGCTGCATGCAGTATTGATAGGTTCATTGTTAAAATATGGAAATAAAACCTAAAGTAAAGGGAACAAAAAATAGAAATAGAACTTTTTATTAATCAAGAGAAGACAGGAAAGGAGACCATGGAGAAAAAAGGGTAGAATGAGGATGATAAATAGAAAATAAAATAAGAGGATGGATATGTGTCATAACAAATTTAAATGGATTAAACTTAACTATTGAAAGACAGAAACTGTCAATTTGGATTTTTTAAAAAATCCAGCTTTATACTGCTTATATTAATGCAAAGCAATTCAGAAAGGTTGAAAATAGAGTCATGGGTAAAAAATAACCAGTGTATAAGCTAGAGTAGCAATATTAACAAAAAAAAAAAAATAGAATTTAAAGCACATTTACTATTAATAGGAATAGAGTCACTACAAAAGTTAAGAGTGGTTTACAAAGAACATAAAAATAATCATAAATGTGCTTTAACAGCAAATTTGACAGAACTTAACGGAGACATTGGCAAATCCACAATCATAATGGGAAATTTTAACACATTTCTATTAGAATATTCCAGATAAAAAAAATTCAAGACTTAGATTTACCAACATGACTTAAAAGCTAAGAGAATTTGTGTTGAATGCATGTATGCATTATTTGGAAATTTAACCAGGTACAATGTCATCAGAAATATCTCAGAACTTTCAGAAACTTATTACCTAGCAACTCACATTCCCTATGACTACAGTGCAACTAAATTAGAAATCAGCAATAAAAGGATAAAGGATATATTTGGAATCTAAATGTATATATTTCTAAGGAACTCAGGGCTAAAGAACCACAATGCAAATTCAAAGTGCTTAGAACTAAATGACGAAAATACTACATGCCAAAACTGTGGGATGCATTTAGAGATTTAACCCAAATGGATGAAAAGCCTTGAATGCATTTATTTTTTTAAAAGAATGCAAATAGATAAGTTTTCTAGCTCACGAAGCTAGAAAAGAACCAAGTTTGCCCAAAGAAGGTAGAAGCAAATGAAACTAATTGCAAAACTTAATGAAATAGAAAATAAACAAAAACAATAAAAATGGACTTTGTACAGAAAAAAATAGGGTAATTCTTGAAAAGAAAATTATGGTAATGCAATTATAGAATAAATGTGAAAAAACTTTAGTTGGAATAGGCTTCATGTAAGAAGTAACTTTTCAAGAACTGAGACTAGACACAAAGGTTGCAGCTTAGGAACAAGACTCAAGAGCTTTTATTTTTCTACCTTCTGTGAAAAAAAAATTTTCTGAAAACTTCAACACTTATATTTTATTTTGAGGAATATTTCAAAGCAATATCATAGTAAATGCCTTTAAATACCTAATGGAGGAAAATACCCTGTAGAGTCTGGTAATCCAGTAGAGCCAGAAATCGCAGGGGTTTCAGAACATTTGAAGTTAAAGCATATTTAACACTGTTAATTATAAGGGTGAAAATCTACAATCAAATCAAATGTCCATCATTAGGGGGTTAGTTAAATATTTTATAATATAGCCATATAATGGAATACTGTGCAGCCACTGAAAATAGCAATGTAGATGCCTATTTCTTGACAGGGAATAATGTTTTGGAAACAGATTGTATAACATGCCACTTTGGGGGGAGGAAAAGCAACCTCATACACACATACACCTGCATGGATATATATGCCAAAACATAATTTTTTACAAGTAATTTTGAAGTTATTTATATAGTCTATATTTTTAACATTGAATATGAATAGACTGTGAAATAAGTAAATAGGTAATTCTATTTTTAATCTGAGGGGAAAAAAATTTAATTCAGTTCTTTTTTGCAAAAACCTTGTCATCTGACATACTTTTCAGAGCTAGCCCTTAAGTGCTCTTTATTCAGATTTAGACATTTAACTAGGTGCCTACGTTTAAGTCGAATCACAAAGAATCCTCATAACAACCCTGCAAGCTAAGTATTGCTATCACCTACCTATTTTCCACGTGAGGAAACTGAGTGTCAGAAAGGCTAAAGGTCACGCTGGATTCTTTTCTCTGATGACCTGGCTTCAAGTCTCCTACCCTTTCCAGTCCTGGGCAGGGAAAGCTAGGTCATAATGCCCTTGAAATGCGAGTTTGTGGTTTCAACGTAGTCTAAGTTTTCGGGTCATCTTTATCTGTAAATAAACAGCCCAGACATACATGAACTAGCTTCTCCAGAGCAGAAGAATCTTCCGAGGGACAACGGGGTTCCCACTTCCAGGAGAGGTGCCTCCCCTAGCAGGAAGCCAGACCCATGGTTGTGGTGTCGCAGAACCCTGAGGTGAAGACTACCGAGGGGCCTCTCACTGCCCACCCTTGACCTGAGTCAGTCAAAGAAAGGCAGTTGTACAATTTGGGCATGTAAATGGCATGGTTCACAAAAAATCTTAGGCAAGGAAGATTCAAGGATGTTTTGAAATATGTTAATTTGGATATTTAGTAACTTCTTGAAGGTTGAGCTCATTAGTCAACAGCTCTAGTATATTTAGTTCTTGCATATATCTCTATTATTAATGCTATAGTTAGTCAATTGTATTTTTCCAAATTGAAAGAAAAATCCTTTCATGTACTTGACTGTTATCTCATTCTTATATCAGTCCCAATTTATTATCATCTTCTCTCAGAGCCATTTTATACCTTCCTTTAATCATTTTAGGATTCAGGATTACTTTCCTTAACCTTGACTTACTCCATTCTTTTATTCTGAAAATTATTTTTAGTGCCTCTATATGCTAGGTCCTGGAAATACAGAAATGATACCTTTTAATATTCAAGGGCCTAAAACTGGAGGATGAATGTATGATGTTGGGGATGTGCTGTTATCTGAATGAGGTGTCATCTCAGTATTCTCTGCTGTGTTCCTTCTCACACATAGCAGCATTCTGATTGTTCTCTGTTTTAGTGTTCCTTTATCAACCTTGGGATTGCAAATTCCTTTTTTTATCGTAACTATCTTTCTGTAACTTATTTACTTTTTAATATATTTTAAGTATTTCACATTATCATAATTATTATCCAACAGCCTCTGACATGTCATTCAAGATAGATATACCGAGTTACACTTGAAAGTACTATGGGTATTCATTTTATTGCTTACAGAAAAGCACAAAAAGGTGTTTGTTCTAAATCTTTTTTTCCTTAGAATACTTGTATGTATAAGAATTATAATTTCCTCATAATGTTTTCTAATGAAAAGACATGCAAGGTCCCTAAGCTATCTTTAATGCTCCCACACCCCAAAGAATGAGAACTGCAAACTTTTCCCTGAAGGCGCAGACAGTAGCTGGGCCAGAAGAACCCCATTTCATACTGAAAATGAACTACCTGGCAGCCACACTGGCAACCATCTGTGCCAGTTCTCTTGCCGTTTTTGTTAACAAGCAAAGGAGACTCAGTTTTGTCTCTGTTTATGCAGAACTGATCCTTTCAACTTTACTATTATCCTAACATGTAAAACAGCAAGTTATTCCACAGTAAAATATTTTTCAAAGTATTTGTACTTATGTTTTTGGAAATGAGCCTGTGTAAGTTTTTCTCTAGAATTGATTTTATTGCTAACAGAATAGCTAACATTTCTTAAGATACTATCATCTCATTTTTGCATAACCGGACATGTTGACATGAACTGACAAATTCTTTCTAGCCACAGAAAGGAAAAAACTAAAAGCCCACCCCACCCCAACTCAATTATTAGTTAGTATTTAAGGAAATTGTCTAAGTCCTAATGTAATTTGTAATCTGGAAATACGTACCTTAGATACCAACTTGGAGCCCTTTGTGATTTTTCAAATGGTACACATATAAACCTACAGTCCTAACTGTTTGCTTGGAAATTATTTTCTTAGCTTTTATTTGTGGAAGAAAAACAAGCCTTCACTATATTTAAAGATTTAGTATGTGCTAGAATACCATTTTTTAGTTTTTGCTTTAAGAGTTCTGAAAAGTCACCTTTACTCCTACTATTTATTCTCTTAATAATCATCAACACCTAGGATGAAAAGTAACTAAAATTCTAGTGATTTTGTTTAAACTCTGGCCTTAGCAATGAATTGAATGGGTCAAGTCATGCAGAAATGATAATTAACAGGAGGTGACTTCTCTATAAGATGAAGTCTATTCAAGACCATGTTTACACATCAAGATGATCTGACTCAAAGTGCCCACAGTGGCATGCTCCAAAGAGGAAGTTCAGGAGCACACTTTCAAAAACAACCAGAAGAGCCACAGAATGTGGACATATATATACAGATTATGTTTTGTCTATTGTTAAATGAGTTTTCTTTGACCTGAATCTTTCCCTGATTTTTGTTGATACACTATTCTTTGGTTGTTTTCTTAAGAAGAAATAAGATTGAGAGAAATTTTTTGGAGTGAGGAAAAATAAAATCACTGGGAAGGGAGGGTACAGACAATGGCTTGGAGTTCATTGGAATAAGAAGGATTGGTCTACAAGGAACTAGACCAGCACAGATGTATCAGGACAGCAGGCTGAGGACAAACATACTTCATGGAAGAAAGAAGTCATTGTTTTTTTTTCTAGTTTACCTCGTTTTATAAGTATTTGTCAATTGTTTGGAAAAGGCTTCTTGTTCTTGAAGCTAAGCAAATAGGGACATTGGAGTTTTTGGTCCAGTGTCACACATGCTGGGGTCTAGCACTCAGCCAATTATTTTTTTTTTTTCATCTTTTTAGTTAGCTAACCAACTCTATCACCTGAGTGATTGTGTGTGCCATTTGCCTGTAAAATAGGTGGGCGGGAAATAATTTCCTGATTGTGGGAAAGAAACTCAAGGCACAGGAGATGGGCTATGACTAGCACTCATCATTCGCGTCATTGGCAAAGTCAGATTGTCCCTTCCCTAACGTAGTTACTTGACTGCTTCACACCCCAGATAACTTTTCTACACTCTTATTAGGTGACTTTTTTTTTCTAAGTTTTTTTTCTAAGTTTTGAGTCCTAAATAGATAGCTAAATCAGTGTCTAAGATTCATTTTTTTTTTTTTGAAGGATATAGGCAATATTGTCCAGAAAGGTGACATACTGGCAGTTACCTACACTTTGTCAGAATGGAACCTCACTCACCCCAGAGTGTTTATACTCAGAGTAGAGTTGTTTGTGGTCAGTCTGTTTGAGGGGACTTTGCTTCCCTGCCTCCTGAGGAGCTCACTTTCTCTGGCTTGTGGAAATGTGACCCTGCTGTCACCCCATTACAGTCTCATTCTGACTGCTTCTCATGAAGTCTGCATAGGGTCATTTACAGGACAGTGCATGGAGAACTTTTTCAAAACAGTGTTTGCCAATCTGAAGTTTCTTCTTTGTGCCTCTAATGTCCTGAACTCAGTGGACATCTGATGAAGACCAATTCCAACTTATGTAAACATGTACATTAGAATTGATGGGAAAGTGAAAGGTGCCTGACATTTGAATTATTTGGTTAAACACTCACTTGCACATTTGGGGTTTTACATTTTCCAGCTATTTTACCTTCACCTTTCACTGATCATTTTTTTGTGACCTTTGGCAGCTTTGATACTAACTAGGATGCTGTGAAAGTTGTCAAAGATGAGACAAAGGAGGTTGTAACACTAAGGACTTGTTATATAACATAATATTGAGGAACTATAAGAAAAAAGGCTCCCACTATCATACTCATTTCAGTGTAAGGAGGACAAATATTGCATTTCCATGTGGCATGATCTGGCCTATATGTAGGATAACTAACTGCATAATATAAAAAGATTCTGTATAATGAAGGTCCGAGTCTATATAATTTTTATCCTCTGAGTCCATAATGTTTCTAGAAATAATATAATAACTCCTTAAAGTTCCTGAGAGGTTCAAATTTTGGTTTTTCTCTGTGTTATCTCATAGAAATCAGTCCGAAACATTAAATATCTTTATTTTATGGATAAACAGAAGGAGGTCATTTGTTCTTGGTCCTCCCTCAGTACAGGTGCCAAGTCTGGGATCATGAAAGACTCCATGTCTCCCCTCACCCACTGACTCCAGTCAGTTAGCACTTCCTGTGCCTTCAGCCTCTTTACCTCTGCACCACGTGTTTGTCTGTCATCTACCTGTTTGTGTACTATACTCCCACCCTCTCTGCCTACCTTCGGGACACCCTCTCTTATGTCTGGAGCCACTGTAGCAGTTCTTGCCATGCCTTTTAAATGGTGCCCACTGGATGCCAGGCAAACTGAAAGCTCTCTATTGTAACACACACTTTCCCTCATAACTGGCCCTGCTTCCCTCCTCAGTTGGCTCTCTGGTCATCTTCCCTCTTATAATGTCCTGGCTCCAGCCATACTAAATTACTTGCAGTCTTTCTTTTTCCAGTTAGAGTTCATGTCCAATATTATATTAGTTTCAGATGTACAGCCTAATGGTTAGACGTTAAATAATTAATTTATGAAGTGATCTCCCCAATTAGTCTAGTACCTATCTGGCACTATACATAGTTATTACAATATTATTGGCTGTATTCCCTGTGCTGTTCTTTACTTTCGGTCTTTTGATGTCTCACAGCTCTGTGCCTTTCTGACACTCTCTCTTCCATCTTGATGCCTCCTCTTCCCTCCTGTATTCTTAGCTCTACCTTCTTTCAAGACTCACAGTTCAAAATCAGCTGCTCCTGAAAGCTTTCCTGATTGTACCCTCTCCTGCTCACTCACCAGCCCCTGCAGAAAGGTAGTGTGGGGTGTCCTTGCTAGGGTACTGTGCTCGGGAATAGCATCTGTATTGTTGTCTGTTGTTGCTGGGTTTTTTTCTGTTTCCCAGAGGAAGTTCTTCCCAGAGGAAGTTCTGTGAGTGGGGACTGCATTGTTAATTTTGATAACTCCAGCTGACCCATGATTGATGCTTAATACCCATAAAGAATAGCAAAATGCCAGTTTTATTGATCTTCAATCAAAGGTTCTTTATTAGACTACAGTAAGCTCTTGATTAATAATAGTAACTGGTATTATTATAATAGGAACCGGCTGTGATCCAGGCACTGCCCTGGACACTTTATACATATTTACATGAATCCTCACAAAACTTTCACAAAGCCATTTCCAGTGGTGAAACTGAGACACAGTGCACTTTTGTGACCTGCCTGAAAACATAGCTGTTAAGTGTCAGGATTTAATCCAGGCAGTTTGGTTCCAGTAATCATATTCAGTGCAATACATTTTCTTCCTAGCTCCTATTTCCAACATGATCTGATGTTATTGCTAGAAAACAAGTAAAATAGGAAGACATCTCAAAATTTTAACACATACCAACTCATACCTGTCTGAACAAGAGAGAAGAAGAGGGCTGAAGAGATGGGAAGAGGGAGGAAAGGAGAGAGGTATGTTGATGTAAATAAAGGAATTTATTAATTTGTAGCATATTTTTAAATAAGGAAAGGTTTCATAAATGATTTTAGATTTTACTATTTTTAACAATATTTTTATAAATCAATTTGGGCTGAAATTCCTGTTGAAAAAAGATGGTGAATACCTAGGGTAGCTTTTATGCTATTAATTTGTTTTTCTAGTAGTTTTTAGGTGTTTGCAGATATTTAACAAAACATTTTTATTCTTCCCTTGGGGCTTTCAAGACACCATAAGGATCTTTGTTACCTCTGCAGTTTTAACAGGATTTTCACATGCATTCTTTCATCTTACATTGAAGTCCTATATATTACACACTTCTTAGGAAGCTGAGAAACTGTACAGGCTGGCAGATTCTACATATTCTCAGCACATATCATATTCTAGGGTTTTTAACAACTCCAGCAGGCCCTTAACCATAGCAAGGAGAAAATTATCACTTGTAAACTCTTACTGGGTGGTAAGCTCTTTTTTCACATATAAATTTCTTATGGATGATGACTTTATCTTATGCAACATTTTATCCCATAGAGTGTTTCAGAATTGTCCTGCAATAGGTATCTAGTAAATGCCTATGGAATGTATAAATGAATGAAAGTTATATGATGACCTGAGTCAGTATTTATTCCACTTAATGACCAGTCGTGTTATTACTGATAAGCCCTCAGTAGCCAGCCAAAAGTTAAGTTGTATAAAAAGCATTAACCACCACCACTACCATCACTAGATAGTTGAGCATATGAGTGAGGATGTTTTGTGGAGCGGAGTGCTCTCTGCAGTGTTGTGTCCAAAAAGTACTGAGATAATATTAGCAAATGCAGAGTCCAGAAGGCAAGAACAGTTAGATGTATGACCAACCATAGAGAGTCAGTCTTTATGTAAAACAGTCTGTAAAGATCTGAAAATTGCCTATTGGATTCCTCCTCTGGCAGTTTCATGGGCAGAGGGGAAGGGTAAATAATGAGAGCAGTCAGTTTCCTAGCACTTAGTATGGAGAAGCCAGTGTCATGAGGACTTGGCAGCATTATTACTCCCCATTTTACAAATAAAGCGACTATTGCCAGAGATGTTAGGTAGCTTGCCCAAGGCTGCACAGTTTATGAATAATGGAGCCCAGGTTTGAGCCTGACTCCAGAGCTCAGGCTCTTAAACACTACACTATATTGTACTTAGAGAGACAGCCACCAAAACACTAAAAAACCACACCCTCCTTTCGAGGAAGGTTCCTTCCTCACACCTTATATTTTATCAAAAGTTTCTGTCACCTCCATTCCTGACCTGGACATAAATATTGGTGAAACACTACATTTAATTCATCATTATGCAAATTTTTTTTTAGGCACATAGAAGTTCTAGAAAAATACAGAGACATGTTTAGCCTTCCTGGTCATCAAATAAATATAAAGCAAACAAGAGAGCTATTTTTTCAATTATCAAATTAATAGTGTAGAGTTAAAATACTCAGGATGACTGAGAAACAGTAAAGCCCAGATTATCACTGATGGGAGAGTAAATTGATAAAATGTTTCTGTAAACCAAAAAATGTCAATTTGTACTTAAAACAAATTCTACTCTTTCCCCCAGGAATTCTGCTACTGGGATTCTGTCCTGAAAAATAAAGTGCAAAAGTATAGAAGTAATAGAAGTATGGAAAAGACTTTTATGTGCATAGATATGTGGTCAAATTGTAAAATGTAACAACTGTTTTTAAATTGTGCTGAATAACTTGTTATATATTCAATACATGTAAGTGTAGGAATACCTCATCTTAAAATAACTGTTCCTTTCCCTTCATATTAAAGTATCCTGAAGTATTAGCATTATTTATTAATGCTATTTTTTGTAATTTTGAGTTCACATAGAGAGCACAAAGTAAGCTTTTTTTTTTTTTTTTGACAAAGATATTTCTGGCATGATCACTGCTTTAACCTAGCTTAATCTTAGTTAATTAGAACTGCCAGTCATTAGAGAATCTAAACTATATTAATAACAATTTTTGTTAGAAATATTTATAGCTTGTTATTAAATAGATCCTTCCTTACCTTATACCTCAATTTAGCTTTCAAATTTTTTCTTAACTCAAAAGACTTCTCTATAAAACAAAATATCTAGTCCTTACCTCTTGGTGACTTGTTGAGGCCCCGGTGTAGTAGCAGTCAGTATTTGCCCAAACTGAAATAAGTTAAGTTTGGCATGTTCTAAGAGAGATTATACATACATCCTTTTATGGTGGTGACTTTTTTTTATGCCACCTTGTGACTGAGCATAGTAATGATCAGTTAGCCTCATGTATGCATGTGCACTTTTTTTTTTTTTAATAGGAAGTGAAATTTTTCAGTTAGTGATTTTTTTTTCAATCGTTATCCAAAAACCCCTTGGAATTTATAAATTGCTGATATTTATGGAACTTTATAAATTTTTCTGTAAAGATTTAAGTATTACAAAAAAATGTCTGTGAAAAAGACTGAGGCAATAAACTTTAACCAGAAAAAAAAATATCATGATTTTATATACATGTTCTGTGTGAATATGAGTTTTTAAGTGTTTTAAGGGAAAAATGTTAACTTTGACAGTTTTATCTACCTAGAAACTTGGTATAAAGTATAGTTTGCTCAATAGCTTATGAGAAAGAAACAAGTTTCTATGATGAATGGGATAAAGATGCTCTTTTGCATGTATACAGGGATTAGTCGATGTTTCTAGGCAGGAGGCTGACTGACTGGAATCAGTGACTGTATAGACACATGAATGACAAGGGAAGACTTGTGGGGTGTTCATTATAGCTAAAACTTAGCCTCTTATACACACAATGAAGGAGACCTACGCTGTTTACCTTACAAGATTTAGTTGACTGCTTAAACCAGGGGTGGAGTATGGCTATCAAAATGGAGTTTATTTGTAAGCTAAATTAAAAGAAACAGTGTTCAAAGCAAGAGAGGTAATATTTACTCTTATCCTGGATTGATCTGGCCATTCCCAGTCAGCTCTGGGTGCTGCATTTTACAAAGTGTTTAGGGGACTGAGAGCATGCCTGGGGTGGTGAGCAGTCTGAATCGCAGGTCTTATGAGAAATGACTGGATAAACTGAATGTTTTGACTTGGCAGGAATGTGATCACTATTTTCATGTGTTTGGAAGATGTATCAGTCTTCCTACCTCCAGAGAATAGAAGGATTCCAGTTAGAGGAAGCTACTTGGACAGCTTTCAAATCAAAATATGAGTCATTCCCAAAAGTTAGGATCATCAAAAAATGGAATAAGCTGTCTCTTATTTAGGTGTTTACATAAACCGAGTGATTATTTT
This sequence comes from Cynopterus sphinx, assembly GCA_030015415.1. Classification (NCBI taxonomy): domain Eukaryota; kingdom Metazoa; phylum Chordata; class Mammalia; order Chiroptera; family Pteropodidae; genus Cynopterus; species Cynopterus sphinx. Next base: position 36,405,924 of record CM057381.1, read on the forward strand.
GAAGAATGATCTACAGAGAGCTTAATCATTTGGCAAAAATTTGTAGTTCTAAGACCTCAGAGGCCCTTTGATTTCAGGGGTTTGTCAAAATGACCAAGTGGTTTTATCCTCTTCGTGGTATTATTCCATATAGAAACTTATTAGGTTCTTCTAAGGTCTAAAATGCTGAAGATCTGTGGAGAATCCTTGTCAAACAGAAGAGCAACAATCACCTGTGTTCTTTGGGCCTCTACCCTACTACCTTTAAAATAAAGGCATTAAACTAAATGGTCACCAAGATAATGCCAGTGCAAAAAAATTCTGAGGGGAAAATAGAGATTTTATGATTTGGTGGATAAATATAATAAAGTATTCTAAAACTAGTTCCTTTAAAACTTAGATTGAAGAATACTTGAAGAAGACCCAATTGAGAAGTTTTTCAATTTGTTGAAAAAGGCCATCCTCCTAGGATGTTTGATTTTTAATTTTTGAAACAGTTTTTATTAAGTATATAAAGAAAAGGTGATGGGGTAATTGTCCTGCAAGATGCTGTTGACTGAGATAATTTCATGAGCTCACAAATCTTATTTTTATTGTTGTTGAAAGTTACCAGGATTTCTTTAGTTGTACTGTAAAAGTAGAGTCAATGTCCTTTTCTATAGAAGAGGTAAGATGGACATCTGTGACCGGAACTGAGCGTTTTTATTATTTTATTTGTTCTATTGAGCACAGTTGTAAGTGTATAGTAGATAATAAATATTAGTACTTCGTTCATTGAGGGAATGAATGAATTTTTTTAACCTGTTTTCCTCTTTTTTATATTTTGGCCTCATATGCTTATGCCAGATAAGGCTTCCAAAGGTTAGCTGTTCACCATACAGAAAAGGTCAAACGGAATTATTATTGACAGTATAAAGAACAGATGTCATAAAATAAGGAAAAGAGAAAAACTGGTCAATGACTAATAATGTGATATTTTGTGAAGTCAGTGTGTATAGAAATAGCAACAGAAAATTTCTACAAAACAACCTTATAACCATGTGTACTTTAGTACTATACGTATATGTGGTCTAGTATTTAGTCATCGTTTAAACTATATGGTGATTAATAACTTCTAAGGAATTTTAAAACTTATTTGTGTATATAAGATGTGAACTGTGTTCATTAAATGCCAATCAGTATTTTTTCATTTACCTTGAAATGAAACCTCAAACAAGAACTCTCCTTCAGATATTTTATTAGACCATCATTATTTATTCTTCATTGCTAAATGTAAACAGAAGAACTTCTATAACTTAAGTACCTTAAAGAACATGTTCTGTGGTGAGCAATCTCAAATGTAACCAAAATAGAGTTTTCTTGTTATTACCAAAAGACCAATAGGCCATATTTTGAGTAGATATATGAAACCATATATATTCTATTAAAAATAATAAAACAAGGAAAGGGGCATTTTAAAGCAAAAGACAAATTCTGCTGTATGGTTTATGATTTTAAAGAGAATTTTTTTTTACTCAGGAATTGTTTATTGAGCAACTACTCTATGCCAGGCACAGTTGTAGACAGTGGGATTAAGCAGCAAACAAAGCTAACAAATCCCTGCCCTCCATTCTAGTCAGCGAGACAGATTAGGTTCAAGTCATTAAGAAGAGTAGGTGGTTACAGCTGCTATGGGGAGAGGTTCTTGTAGAGTGGATAGGGCTGTGAGGTAGGCAGGGGCTGTAGTTTGGAATGGAGTGGTCAGGGAGAGTTTCTCTGAGAAGGTGCTATTCGAGTAAAGATCTGAAGGGCGTAAAGGAGTCAGCTATGCACACGTCTGTGGGAACATGGCCAAGAGAGAGGGAAGAGCAGATGCATATGCCCTGGGCCTACTCCTGCCTGAGTGAGACACACCCTGGTCTAGAATGGCTAGAGCAACATGAGCGAGTGGCGGGGAGACTGAGTAGTAAAATACCAGGTTTCAGGTGGGAACATAGAGAGCCATGTAGATCTTCTCAATGACTTTGGCTTTGACTGTAGGGTGGGGAGTCATTGGAGAATTTTAAGCTCAGGAGTGGCCAACTTGTACTTTTTAATGAAAAGAATGCATGGCTGCTTAAGCAACTGTGTTTAGGTTTAGATTATTTAAAATGAGGGAAAAAAACTATTGTGTAGTATTGAGAATGACAGTTTAAATGTCTCTGTTCATTAAAATTGCTTTGTTAATTCTTTTAATTCAACCAATAATGGAGTCTATTGTGTGTAGGTATCTGTATTGGCACTAGGGGGATGCAATACTTTATAGATCATGGTGCTTTCTCACAGAATTAATAATCTAATGGGAGATTTTTTTATGTATGTATGTATGTATGTATGTATGTGTATGTATGTATGTATATACACACACATATACGTATATGTGTATATATATGTGTGTGTGTATATATATATACACATATAGTTAAAGTATGGATTATACAACTGTTCAGAAATAAGGATTACTTTATTGTCTCTAATTTAATGAGCTCCTGTGCTATGTCAAGCATTGTGCCTGATGCGTTTCCTTCCCTGCCATGGGTATGTTCAATCTAGGACAAGGACCAGTGGCTAATGCACTGTGCTGTCTACTTACCTCTGCTGCCCTGTCCTTGTCATCCTCCTTACAAGACTGGGAGAAACTGTCTTTCTCATTTTGTATCTCCAGTCCTGACCCAGTGCGTGACACTTGGGTTCACCTTTTGGGTTTTCCCTGTTCTAGCATTTGCTACATTGTTGTAAATGCCTGTTGATGCTATCGTTTATCACATTTGCAATGTACATTTGCTTTTGTTTTGTTTTAAATATTAGAATCAAGAAGATAGTAAATGATATTTTTGTAATATGATCTCTATCAATGATGGGAAAATTTATAAGAGGAGTCCAAGAGGGTATTGTGTTTCTACAAAAAATATAATCAAAAGAGCCTAATGTGCCCAGAGAGCATTTTTAGGGGCTGGGAGTGAGAGAGGAGGGGCCAGATCTACAATGACAAGAAAGAATTGGAGGGCTTTGCTATTTCATGCCAATATTTAAGTTTTTTCTTTGTATATCGGGAGCTTGTGGAAGGAAGGATTTTAAACAGGGGTGTGACAAGATCAGAGCTATGTTTTGGGAAGAGAATACTGTTAACTGTGTTAAGAGATGGTTTAGAGAGAAGACTAAGTATAAAGACACTCATGACTTTCAAATATGTCCAACTGAAAGTATCAAATTGAATTTATTAACTCAGGGAAGGGGACAGGCAGACAGTTGTGGGACTCACTTCATTTTCTTAATTGAAGCCATAGAAGGAGTTGCAGTTATACAAAGAGAGACTGGAGCAAGAAGAAAAGACTATAATGGAACCTTGGAGAGGTTAGGAGAGGGGTAGGAGAAATCTTAGGGAAACCAGCAAGAAACAGTTTAAGACAAAGGGAGGAAGGATTTTGAAAGAGAGAGCATGAGTGGTAAGCTGTATCAAGTGCTATGGTGATATATAATTGGACAAAGTCTGAGCTGAGGCTTTTGGATTTGACTATGATGAATTGTGTTTGTTGCTTTTGGTTTGTTTTGTCTCTTTAATTAGATTTTAAGTCATCCTTCTAAATAAACATAGCACCAACTTTAAATTCTCTCTCAATGCCTGGCAGTTAATTAGTAGATGCTGAACCACTTCTTTGCAATATTTTTGGGATAGTTGACATGGATTAGCTAAAAAATATAATTTATAAGTACAAATTATTTTAAACATGATGTAAATATATATAGAAAGCAACTTGTGTATCTAAGACCATGCTTTCAGACTGAATTAAAATTATAAGCAGTGTTATATCAAATATACATTTGCCATTGGTATTTTAAATTGAGTATTATACTATAGTGATTTTTCTTTATTTGTTTGCATAGCCTGGCACCTGTGTTTGCTCTGTTTGTACCATTTTACTGCTCCATACCAAGAGTTCAAGTGGCACAAATTCTGGGCCCGTTGTCCATCACAAACAAGACATTGATTTATATATTGGGACTACAGGTACAGTATGCATTTTTATGTTCACATTTCTTTAACCAGATCTTTTTTTTTTTTTTTTTTTGGTCATTTTCTCATTTGATCTCCTTGAAAACAATGTTTTTTTTTTTCCATAAGTTTGGCTTCATGATCTATATCAGATGTTCAAAGGAAGTGTTACAGAATGAGAACATCAAGGGTATAAGGTACTAGAATACTTTCATAGCCTTTAGAATCTGATAAGAGCTTTCACTGTAATTTGTATCAGTGGAAAATATTTTAATTTCATTGTACAATAGTGTGTAAGTACTTTTTCAAGTAAAATCATAGTAAGAAGTGGAAATAAATGAGAACAGTCAAAAGGTGGAAAGTGGAAAATCACTGTCAAAATTAATTTATTGAGTACAGTGTCACAAATAAAGCTCTGAAGAAGAAACCAGATACTCTTTACCAGCCCTAGCTTTGGGGTTTGCTAGAAGCATTACCATCTTTATAACTACTGTGTTGCATGGGCATAATAGCACTGTCACCATCTGCTAAATGGTTTGATATGAAGACCAGTAAGGTACTTATTATTTAACTTAAATTGAAAAAAGTTATTATCATGAATATTCAGTAAATATTGATCACTCTCTGCTGGGTTCCAGTTCCAGTAGTAGAAAACACATGATTTTCAGTTTTCTACCTGTAATACTTGTCACTTTTCTTTCACTCTCACAGCTTTTGATGTAAAACTTTTATTCTGCTGTTTCCTGTGGTATCATATGTAGTTTGGCCTTTTGATCCACTGTTAATACTCATAACATTCCTTATCCCACACATATCAAACTAGATATTAATGTCACTATAAAATGCCCTCCTCCATCCCCTTTTAACCTTTAGCATTTCCTCTAACTTCTCTAGTCTGCTGTCATATGTTATCAATGGCTCATCTGGGGTGGGTGTTTCCTTATCACTTTTACAACCATTTCTCATGAAACTTCTTTATTCTTCATCTCTCAACCTACATAGTGTTACACTTTCCCTTATCCTTCCTAATATTTGTTTAACCTAATAACACATTTCTGCAGTTTATTCTTATTACTAGTATTTGCTCTGGCATGCTTAATTTTTTTAAAGATGTTACAAAAGGCAGAATGCAATGGTAGAAGGTACCCTGGACCTGGGACAAGAAACCAAAGTTCTAGTTCTAACATGGCACTCACTAGCTTATAGCTTGCGTCAAGTTATAGAAGCCTTCTCAGCCTCATGTTGACTCTATAGTTCCTGCCAACTCTGAAGTTACATACCATCTAGATAGCGAAAAACATTGTTTTATTAATTATGGACTAGGAAGTCAGTGGAGCATTGTGGAAAGCCTTTGGAGTCAAGTAGACTTTGCTCTAATTTCTTGCTCTAATAATTACTTGCTTCATCACCTTTTCTGAGTCTCCATTTGCCCATCTGTGAAGTGGGGTGATAGTATCTATCTTAACAGGGACATTTTGAAAGATTAGAAATAATAGTATTGGTGTTTAGGGTAATCTGAACAGATAATAAGAACTAAGTCAATTGGTTCCTATTATTAATTAACAATTTTTATCTCTATATCTGCCACATTGGTGTTCTAAAATTGTGAATGTTTTTTATTTTCTGGTGTTTGGTTTGTTTTTTGTTCTGTTTTATTTTTTGGTAAAGTAGAGGTTAATATCAAGAATTAGAAGTGAAGCTGCCTCATTGGCCTTCTTGATAAAATCTAAAGTCCTCAGCATGAGTGACATCCAGGATTCTTCTTGCCTAACTAGTATCAACTTCTACCTCTCCCCACCTTTGAAGAGACTGTGAACCTCTATTTTCTCCTTTTCTCCTTCCTTCCCTCCCCTCTAGACCTTTGCACATATTTCTGTGCCTTTCTCTTTCTCATACAACAGCTCCTTAAAGCCACAGATATTTGATGAATGAATGAATGAATGAATGAATAATTTAATCATTATCAGAAGAGCAAAAATGTTTGTGAAGGGTCATTTAAGTATCAAATGGCTTGAGAACCAGTCATGTGATGCACTGTGCTAGGGACTATGAGAGATAAAATGAAATAGGTGATGTGGCACCAGTTGTCAGGGAGCCCAGCTATGAGAAAAAACATAGACATCGTCAAAATATGAGCAGACACATTTGGAACTAAACATGCAATAAGATGCGGGGCTTAAAAGTCCAAAGGAAATAAATTTTTATTGACAAAATTAATAATATGCTCATCTTACTTGTATGTGAAACAGTAGCATGGAGATATCATGAACGGGGATAGTGGAGCCAGACCACTGGGTGTATACTCACAGTTCCGCCACTCAGCAGCTCTTGGACCGTGAGCAAATTACTTAACTTCTCCTTTTTTTCATGGGTAAAATAGAGTTAATAATAGAACTCACATAATAGGGTGATTAGGAGGGTTCAGTAGATTTAATATATGGAAAGCATTAAGATCATAGGTTGGCACATAAATGCTATGAAAGTGTTAGCTATTTTATTATTCTTTATATTTTTAAAAGAACACTACAGAAAAAATATTTTCCGCATAATTCCAATCCTTATTATTGTCAGAGTCATTTACACTGAACAAGCATCCATGCTAGATCAAAGGATTAAACTTTAGATCAAGGTGTTAAAATTGCAGCCAATGCCCACTCTACATAAGCTAGTGCTAGAGTAATGCTCGTCAGCCTCCTTTTACCTGGGCTTGGTCATCTCTTACCTTTGTATCTGCCTTTTTTCTATGTATCTTTTTTTCTTATGTGTTCTTGATAAATGTGTATAACTTTGAGGTTTTCTTCGAGCACAGTGCCAGCATTAAACTTGAGTATCCTTTCTCTACAAGCAGAAGTAAACTCCCAATCTAAAGATCTATATATGAAATATGAACAAACACTAGGCTTTGAATCTTTACTATCTTCTAGGAACACTTTGAGATGTTTATGACTTTTTTTACACCCTGTCAACAACTCTCAGCTGTAAATGATTTGAAACGGAGGGATTTCATAAGACTTTAATTACTTTTGCCATTAATTTACTTTGATATCATTACTTAGTTTACTCTTCCTTGGATGACCTGGGATGAGAATATCAACAGTTAAACAGAATAGCATTGGACATGGACCTATATGTTTGCAAAAGTCTTCCCATCTAAATTTAGAGTAATGATAAAATGAGAATTATGTAAACTGATATTACATGTCATTACTTAACACCAAGCATTAGATGGTAACTACATATTTTGTATGTTAATTCTAATAATTCCTTTATATGTCATATTTTACCTTGTTTAAGTCAATTAATGTTCATTTTAAAATAAGAATATGCTTGAATTTCACTTATTTTTCTTTGCATGGAAGTGGGCCAGGTTCAACCAATCTGTTCTAGGCTATGAAAGGTGGAGGTTTTAGTTAAAAATTAATACATTATTTTTTTAAGTAACAGGATTGATATTTATTAATTTTCTATTTCTTTATAGTAAGATAAATAAGTAATGCTTAACATAAATGGTTATGATTATAGTTCTATAAAAATAAGTGTGCTGTTACTGGCAGTTGAATTTCATTTTTAGTTGCCTTTTTTTTCTTTTATAGCTTTTCACCTCTGGTTCCTACATCTGGATTGTAGCCATAAGTGGACTTGTAAGTGTGATTCTCTCCTTCCCCTATTCCCTCTCTTTTCTGAAGAAACTTTAGGAAAAATGTCGTATTTAGATTATTACTCATATTCACTTGTCTCCAACATTCTTCTAACCATGTCAGGTTGTGTCAGTGCTACTTCTTTAGTGATGAAAAAGGGCCAGTGACATAGGTAATTGAGGTGGCTTATTGGTCTAGTTTTGAAGTAATTTTGGTGAATGTTTTAGCTGAGTTTCTTGTCAGTTTTTTTTTAATTACATTAGTAGCTGAACTCATAGTAGGAATAAAATAACAGAAAAAAATGAAGAAGTTGGGTTTACTAAAAATAATGAGCTGTATTCTACTTGTTTTGTAAAGAGACGTTGTCATGCAAGGGGAAAAAAAATAAGGCTAAGTGGAAAGTCAGGTGGATTGGAACTGACAGAAGACTCATCAGAATGTGTGGCCAGAGAAGGCAGAAGTGAATGAGCCCAAGGATTTGGGTGGTGTCCTCATTTTGTGTGCTAGAATGTCTTCGTCTCACCTATCCCCATCTGCTCTGTATATTTTTTATTTGAATAAGCATTTGTCATAAACTCCGTTTATGAGGTATTTAAAAACATTTAGAACATAAAATTAAACTGTGTTTTTCATTCATGACTTAAATTTGAACTTCCAAATTTATATAAACATAAGTTTGTAGCTAGTGTATATGGAATATAGTTTTAATTTCTTTCTTGGAAAGGACTAAGAAAATTACAGAACAGATTTATAATATGTAAACATCAAAGGAAAAGGATTTAAAAATAACTATGTACTCCAGTACCGTCATTTTAACTTAGAGTAATTTATCACTATAATTTGTTGCTAGTGAATGGTATTTTATGCTATTGTGTCTTTACTTTAAGGCTGTTCACTTCTCTCTTTCCTTTATGCTCTTGATCTTTTGTATTCGTTTTATTTCTTTTGTATTCATTCTCTTCATATACAACTAATTCTTCATTCCTTACTGCTTCCAGCCAAAATTTTGGGGATTGAAGTCTCTTTGTTTACCCCTCCCTAAGTATTTTCTCAGATACCCAAATACCTGATTTGCTTTTGAACCACAGTGCTGAAATCTGCTTTGAGGTCTTTAAACCATCTGAGACACCTCATATTCTTAAGACTTGTAGTGACTTGAGGACAAACTAGGGTCAGACTGTGTCTTTGGGCACAATTGCCAGGATCTCTAATAATCTAATCTTATTCCCACTTGAACTGCCAGCTTGATTGGCATCTACTAACCAGCCTGCATACAATAGATAGCTTACTGCTTTCATCATTACAGCAGCAGGACAGTTTACTTTTTCTTTCAAGATACATTTTGTTTCTCTTAGCAGTGAATGTCTCAAGTCCTATTTTGGATTTTTTTCTAAAACATTCAAGAATGTGAGAAGTACTTTACTGTATGCTATTTCATTGTTAATTTATCCAACTACATCTTTGTTAACTTATTATGTGACTCATTTAAGACATTCCATTTTCTTTATTCTTAGACTCTTGGTTTTAAATTAAGTGCTTGCTATCACCTCAAATAGTTTCATTTTGTGACATTCAATATTCTAGAATTGGAGATTACATTTTTCATCTCTCTGTAGTCTTTTTAAAATTGAAAATGTACAGGTTGTTGTCAGTCTTTTTTAGTACATATGCTTAGCAGGTAGTAAGGTACTTGTTTTGTTTTGTTTTGTTTTGTTTTTGGAAGTTTAACAGATTTTTAACGTAAAAATCCCTTGTTGCAAAAGAGTGAATAGAATTGCACAATATTTGGAATACAGTTTCTAGATAAATTTGGCATTTAAATAATCCCACTTTTAATGAACACCTCTGAGCCAAATGAATTTTTACTTTTTACAGTAATTTAGCCAGCGTTAAGTGTCCTCTACCATGAACACGAATCTGATAAATCTTCATAATCAGCCTTGTTATTTATTATCATTCCTATATAATTAGATGATAGTGTGTTTATTTACAATGATTAATATCAGTGAGAATTATAGTCAATTTTTCTGTATAATATACTGTAAGTATTGATTCTGGTTTTGAACATAATGAATATTTTATTTCTGACTTTAGAAAACCACATTTTATTATGAAATATTGCATATAATATGGTATGCTTTAGATAAAGAAGAGGATATTAGAATTATTTGTGAATATTTGCTTTATACACCACTGATTATAGGATCAAAGTCAGAGATTCACAAAGCCACAGCTTGTCCCAGATGTCTCTTGCTCAATGTGACTTCTCTCCCCACATGTATCAAGTGACTTCCCTTTTTTTTTGTTTTGGTTTTGTGCTAAATAAAATACTAAAAAGAAAATAAAATTTTTACAACCAAAAAAAGATGCACAGATGATATTCAGTGTTTTGGGGGAATGTTAGAAACCCTGTTGATGACATTTCACCTTTTAGTATTAAAACCATTAGTTTACCGAACATACTGTATGTGTTAAGGAAGTAATTCTATTTCAGTTTGGCACTTATGTGTTTTTTAAGAGAAAGAGCTTTATTTAAAAAGAAAGACATTTGTGTTCATAAGGCATATGTTATCAACTGTCATAGAAACCAAAAACTTACTCATATTTTTTGGAAAGCTGCCAACTTTGATTTTAGTTCATTTTATTTAGTTATTGGTAGATTATTTTGGTTAAACTGGTATTTCTCTCTCCTTGTAGCATTCGTTGTTGCATGATTATAAATGTTTCTGAATATATAACTTGAAAATATTCCACTGATTAAAAGATTTCAAAATTTCAAAAATGTCAGTATGCACCTGCTTCCATCATGTTCTCACCATGATGTTTAGCTGTTCTTAATGTCTTTGGTGAAAGCTTTAGAAACTGAGAAACTCTTTATGTATTTACAATGTCACTAATCTTGTTACACATTAATTTTTTTTTTTCTTAGAGAAAATATTTTTTACTTGTTGAACTTTATTTAAGTTCTTTGTGTGGTTCTTCAGTGAGACTTTTGACCATCCATGTCTCCACACTTCTTCATTTTCTGCCGCTTTATGAATCATAGTAGTGAGTCATTTCTGCTGGGATAGACCCTGATTCTCAAAAGTTGAAGTTTGGGCCTGAGCTAATTCTGGTGTGATTAAAACAGAAAGAGCCTGCATTTGCTGTTTTTCTTTTTACATTTGGTCCTCTTTCAAGCTATTTGAGAGCAAATTAACAGACAGGCCTGTTATTTCTCAGACTCTAGGCTTCCCCCCTTCAATATATCCCTTTACGGTCTGCCCATTTCCTGTGTTTTTTACCTATTTCTTACAGTATATCCAACTTTTATTTTCCTGTGATCAGCAACCTTTTTATGAAAAAAATAAGATTAGAAACATAGATTGATACCAGATTATTTAGGACTTTGAATATGATCTGAATTTGTATTTTTTTCTGTAGGCAGTGGAGAATCTTTAAAGATTTTCAAATGAAAAATCTTTATAATGGTGCAAGATTATGGAAGTCTTATTAGGGTTTGCAAATCATAGACAAGAGGAAGGGAAAAATGAGTAATCATGAAGCAGTCAGGATGGCTCGTTTGTGGCTTGTGATACGCCTTTCTCTCTTCCCACCACAATAGTTTTAAAGACAGAAAAAAGAAAACATTGTCCTATGGTATCCATAAAAGAAAAAACATTGAACAGAAGCTATGTTGATTGGCTTTCCAAGTCATGGTACAGCATTAAGAGGAATGCTTATGGACTAGCGTAACCTACCATGGAAATCTAAACTACTTCAGAGTAAGTTTTGGAGCCCTGACCTGCTGCCGGCATGAATGAGAAAGGGATGCTGGGTCTTCCATGGCTTCTCCTGTTTTTCATGTCTCTCTTCATGTTTCTTTTTCTTCTATTATACTTTCTTCCCTTAGAGTTCTTCTCCAGATTGACCAAAGAAGGATACAGTATAGCAGGTCAGATAACTCATTTGATGCCCAAGGTTTTTAGTCAAACTTTAGGAACTGAGGTTATTTACTAGCAGATCATTAAAAATAAGGACAGAAACTGCAGAGGGTCATCAGGGCTGGTTAGAGCTCTGAGCCTGGTTGAGCTTATGAAAGGACAAGTGTAAAGTAGAAGACGACATTAGATCTGTAAGAAATATTCATTATTTAGAGGATGCTTTCGCCTTAAACACAATTAAAATAGTGTTTATAATCCCAACACTGAAACATGTACTTATTAGTCCATTGTACCTTTCTCTCTCTCTCCCCCTTCTCCTCTCTTTCTCTTTCTCTATTATATTGATTCATTATTCTTTCTGTCTTCACCCCTTTTCTCTCCCTTCTTGTCTATGCCCCTTTCCCCTCTCCTGACCCCATGTGGCCTGGTCCTACTGAAAGGAACCTTCTGTCTTCTGCCTTGTCAGCAATTGCAACTCAGTCCAGGGCCGACAAGGAACATTTATTAGACAGGTATTACACAGGAAAGAAGTGACTACTAGACTTTGATTTTTAAATGTTTAAAGCAGAATAAATGAAGTTATGCCAATGTCTTAATAAAACTAACTGGCACAGAAGTGCCTTATAAAATATAGCTATACAACTTTTTATTACTATAACTTAGCTTTTACCTATAGGCAAAAACCTAGCCTCCTTTCAAAGCCTTTCAAAATTTGTTCAAAATATTTGATGCCCCTATCTACCGGGCCCCTCCCTACAAGTCCTCTGCACACCCCATTAACTTAAGGCTTTACTCTGTGACTTACATTAGCCAATAAAATATGAGCACAAGTGATGAATATTTCACAAGCAGAAATTTTGAGAGCCATTGCATAGTCCCACCATTATTCTGTTTTCTTTACCATGAGAAAAGCATGTGCTAGATAGAAGACTCATGGAGCAGAGCTGTGGTCAACATGTAAGGTGAATGAGAAAAAATTTTTGTTACAAGCTACTAAAATTTGAGATAGTTTGTTACCACGGTATAACCTAGAGAAAGCAAACTAACACAGCCCATTTCTAATCATAAATATTATCTTAATTCATCCTCATAAAAGCTTGATGAGCTAGGGATGATTATCACCATTTTATTGATGAAGAAACTGGGCACAGAGACCTTAAATAATTTGCCAACAATAAAAGCTGATAAGTAGTATAGACAGGATTCAGATGCAGATACTCCAGCTTTAGTGTCTGTGCTCTAACCACACGTGCAGTTTCTCTCGACCATATCCCTTCTTTCCAAGAAAAATGGTTTTAAGTCCTGACTCTGGAGCCTTTTCTGAGTCAACCCTGTCTTCCAGTTTAGGAATTATACATTATTCTTTATAATCCTCAGTGCCTAGCATAATGTCTGGTATTTTATTTACATTCAATCAATAATTGCTGATATATAAAAATAATTTCTGTGCTATAAAACACTATGATACTTTGTTATTGTCGGGATGCTTTCAACATGTCCTGCTTTCCTAAGTTCTTGACATGATCTCTACAATGGTGGAGAACATGGGTTTCCCACTTTAAAGATGAGGAGGCTGAGTTCAGGTTGCGTAACTGATGAGTGGTAGAGCCAAGATCAAAGACCAAATGTCATGGTCCAGTGCCATTCACATTTTCAATGCTCTCATCCATGTCTGTTCCATCCACAAGACACTTAAGTCCAAAGCTATTCTTAGATCTTCCCTTGACTATATCAGTAAGGTGAGGCCCTGTTGATCATCAGTGGAAACATTCTGGATATGAAGAAGTTGTAAAAGTACCCAGAGGTGCTGAAGGCCAGATAGCAACAACTTTCTGCAGCCTTCACCATGAATTTTGTGGGAAACTAATATCCAAGAGAACTATCCCATTGGCAGCCTCTTCGTTCTTTCTGATATGAAAAATCTAGTCTATATCTAAACTTTCTCTTCTAAAATCATCAAGATATTTAACTGGTTCTCCATATGATGGACTAAAGATGCAAATGAAACCACCCCTTCAGCAAACTCATTGTCTGTGTTTCTGGCATTGTCATATACAAGAAAATGAAGCAAAGATGACTTTGAGAAAATTTAAAAGATAATTTAAAATATATTTATCTAGTTCAGTAATGCTGCTGGTAAGAGGGAAAAGAAATGGCAATAAAGAAGAGGTTATCATGAAAATAGCCATACTATCTGATTTTAGATGATTTCTGGTAGATTATCATGTCAGTTGAAGCACAGAGCATTTTCCCACAGGGTCTTTGCATTGTTTTCCCGTCAAGAGATGGAAAGTCTTGACTCAATTTTGATTATCCCTTTAAATTAATTTTTTTAAAAATAAGAGTGTCCAGTGTTTCTTCCTTTGGGGGGTTGATCGTGTTGATATATCTTTTCTTTCTTGATGATAACTTATGGGAAAGAACTATAGTAAAATCAGTTCATGCTGTTTTGAATTTATTTATAAACAACAGCATAACTTATTATCAAAAAGTCTTCTTATGTTAGTTTGTGTTAACTGGGAACATTTTCAAAGTATCAAATTATTGTTGCTAAAGATTGTAGTCTGCTAAAATACCACCTCTTTTATAAAATTTAAAAGAAGGTTTATGTATCTAGAAATGTGTAGATCTATCCAGAGCTTCACATTCACTTTTTTTATGAAGGATTCTTTTTCTGTTTATGAAGGTGTGATTTACATACAATGAAATTAAACAGTTTTTAGTTTAAGTTTGGTGAATTTTCATAATTGTATACAGTTGTGTAACCACCACCACAATCAGGATAGAAAACAATTCTCTCACTCTGAACATTTTCTTCATTCCTTTTGCTCTCTGTCCTCTCACCCCACTGCCATCCCCAGATAACCCCTGATCTTTATGTGATTATAATTTTGCCTTTTCTAGAATTTCATATAATTGGAATCATACAGTATAAAGTCTAGTGTTTACTTTTTTTCACTTAACATGATGTTTTTGAGATCATTCTGTTTTATTAATATTTCATTTCCTGTTATTGTAAGTATTAATCTCTAGTATGGTTACACCACAATTTGTTTACCTTCTCACCAGTTGATGAATATTTGGGTTACTCCCAGGTTTGAGTCACTATGGTAAGGTTCCTGTGAACATCTATGTACACATTTCTGTGTGGATATGTGCTTTAACTTCTCTTGGATAAATACCTAGAAATAGAACTGCCAGGTCACATGATAAATATATATTTAACATTATAAGATACTACCATATTATTTTATAAAGCAGCTGTACCATGTTGCATTCCACCATCAATACATGAGTTTTCCAGTTGCTCCACATACTTGCCAACACTTGTTGTTATTAGTTGTTTTAATTTTAGCCACTCTAATTGGCATGTAATTTTAATTTGCATTTCTTTAGTGACTTGTGATAGTAAGAGTGTTTTCATGTGCCTACTGACCATTTGTATATCTTCATTTTTGAGGTGTCTGTCCAAATCTTTTACCCACTTTTTCACTGCGTTTCATTTGTTTTCTAACTGAGTTAAAAATAATTCTTTTTATATGTTGGATGTAAGCACTTTGTTGGCTATGTTTGATAAAAATTTTTTCCCAGTGTATGGCCTGCCTCTTGTTTTTTTAACTATGTCTTTCAATGAGCAAAGTGTTTAATCTTGATTAAGAAATATTTGCTAATCTAAAGTCACAGATTGGATTTAATAGTTTTTACTATTACATTTAGGTCTAAGATCCAATTTGACAGTACTTCCTGTAAGATAAGGGTTGAGGTTTATTTTTTTATATACAGATATCCAATTATTCTATCACCATTTGTTGAAAAGAACCCTTTGTCCTTTGTATTACTTTGTCACCTTTGTTGAAAATCAGTTGACCAAAGTGGATCTATTTCCTGACCGCCTTTTCTATCTCAATTTATATGTCTGTCTTTATACTAGTATCATACTGTCCTGAGTACTTTTGCTTTTGGTAAGTCTTGAAATCAGATCTTCCAACTTTATTCCTCTTTTTACAACTGTTTTAGCTATTTTAGAAACATTGACTTTCCATACATGTTTTTATATCAGCTTATAATTTCTTCAGAAAAAAAATCAGTTAAGATTTTCCTTGGGGTTTCATTGAAACTGTAGGTCAGTTGGGGAGGATTCCCATTGTGATGATTTTAAGATGTAACCACAAATTGCTTTACTCAAGGTGGAGCTTATTTCCCCTCTCCGAGAGTGTGGGCTCTGCTGAGGAATTCACTTATAATAAATAGAATATGGCAGAAATGATGAATTGTGACTCCAAAGCTCAGGTCATAAAACAACACAGCTCCTTCCATCTTGCTCCCTCTGAGATCTCTCTTTCTAGGGTAAGCCAGCTAATTGTCATGAGGACATTGAAAGCAGCCCTGTATAGGTGTCCACATGGCAAAGAACTATGGTCTCCTGCCAACTGAGTCAGCACTGACTTGCCAGTTGTGTTTTTGATTCCTTGGAAGCTGATCTCCCAGCTCCAGTTAAGCCTTCAGGTGAATGCAGGTAGGCTGACATTTTGACTGCAGTCTCCTGAGAGACCTTGAGCCACAATCACCCAACTAAGCTGCCCCCAGATTTCTGACTGCCATCAACTATGTATACAGTAAATCTGTAATTGTTTAATCCACTGAGTTTTGGATAACTTGTTATTTAATAATGGATAACTAATATAAGCATTTTTAACAATGCTGAGTTTTCTAATCCATGAACATGGTATATCTCAACATTTATTTAACAATTCTTTAATTCCCCTTTGCATTCTTTCATTAAATTGATTCATAAGTGTTTGTGGGGCATTGATGCTATTTTAAATGGAGTTGTTTTTATAATTTTTGTTTTGTTTGTTGCTAGTTTAGAACAATGCTTCTCTATTTTGCTATTATATCCTCAACTTACTAAATTTGTTCATTATTTCTAGTAGCTTTTTCTGGGTTCCTTGTGGTTTTCTATATACATGATCATGTCACCAGGAAATATGTTGTTTATACGTTTTAGTTGTTCCTTTCTAAACTGTGACTTTTATTTTTCTTGCCTAACTACACTAGCTAAGACCTCTAGTACAATGTTAAATAAAAGTGATGAATGAGCATCCTCGCCTTATTCCTTGTCTTAAAAAGCATTGAGTTTTTCACCATTGAATCTATATATCTATAAATGCATAAATCATTTTAGATCTTCACATTCATTTTTAGTTTATTATTTTTAGTCTAATGTAAGAAACAAGTTTCAATATAAGCCCATTTCCCTTTAATTTTTAGTTTGTTGAATCAGCTTATGAAAGTGGGTATAATTTGAAAGGGAGATGCTCTCCTTCTTAAAAGATTTATTAAAAGGTATTTACATTTAAGCACCAAATTAAGGGTTTTTCCATGTGCTAGAAACTCTGGTTGTCTCCCAGTGTATTTTTAACTTAGAAACAGAATCTTCATCTTATTTGCAGCACCAGTACCTCCAACTAAAAGATCACATTTCCCAGTTTTCTTTGCATCTAGGTATAGCCACCAGACTAAAATCCTGGCATCCTGGCTGGTAAACTATAACATACATATTGCTTCTTAGAATAGCCTTTCATCCTTTTGTCCTTTCTTATTTCTTCTCCCTGCTACCTGGAATGCAGTTAGGATGGTTGGAGCTTTTTTAACATGAGAGAGAAATGAACATCTGTTGTATTTAAGCCATTGTTATTTACAGTTTTTTGCTTTATGCAGTTAATCTAATGCCAATGCATGATTTTCCAAAAAGAAAAGCGTTGAGCAGGTTTCTAAGACAATTTGTTAGAAATAACCTGTGATCAGTCTAATTCTGTCCCTATTCCAGCTCAGCTTCCCAAGAATCAGAAGGACCTCAGTGTTTTAACTAGATCCTTCAAAATTATATTAGAAGAGATAAGAGCTAAAGACAGAGTTCAAGAGTCACTTTTAAAATTGACAAAGAACAAGTTAGCAAGACTAAAGGCACACAATTCTGTCTATAATGAAAAGAATCATTTCATAATCACAAATGGCAGAAATAACTTTGGGTAACTAATTTGCATATAAAAAATTAATTTCCAAAGTTCCTTTCTTCTTCCTAAGGATTTCCAGTGAGGAAGAGGGACTAGGAAAATATAAGGTTCATAAGAGCAGGGATTTTCTCTGTTTTGCTTCTGCCATATCCCAGTGTTTAGAACACATCCTGATATATAATAGATATTCGGTAAATATGCATTGAATAAATAAATGAGACCTCATTGGATCTGGTTTCCTCAGGACTTGAGTACAAATGAAGTCTGTATAAAGGGGTCCAGGTGCAAGGGGACCATTGTCCCCTTTCTCATCTTTGTCTTATGAAAGCAATTTTTTCCCCCTGGGAAAGCAGCCCCTTGTGTTTGTCTTAATGACTTTGGATGATAGGTTTCCTGAATGTTGGGACTGTGGCAGTTCACAAAGACTCTGGCAGGGCAGTTTGTTGTGTGGATTTTTGTTCAGCCACAGTTGGCTGGAGAAAGAGATCAATAAAAACCTGGTGTTATTGCCAGGTCATGGTTTCTCACCTTTGCTTGCTGTGGTTTCTTGCTAATGTTAAACAAGAGCAGAGGACAGTTAAGGTTAATTATTACTAATCGAGAGTGTTTTATATGTTTTCACCCAACAACTTAAATTTATTTGCTTCAAGGGCATTATTTCATGATTCCCTTTCTAAAAGGACTCATAATCTGAAAAATTGGAATAAGTGTATAATTGATGTCCATGTTTATTAATGGCCTAAAAAACCAATTTAATTGTTTTACATTGTCAGTTAGACTTATGAGGTAATGGCTTCTGTTGTTGACTTATGGGGAGCTCCTAGTTCTAACCCAGAGCTGTGGCCTGGCACTTGGGCCTTGGCTTTCAGCTACATGTGGCCCAGAGCTCTCTCTGGTTCTGGTTGCCTGGCTTCTGGGTTCATTTTCCTAGCAGGGATTCCTGATCCTTACCGCTTGAATGCTCTGATTCCAGTGCTGGCTGCCTTTCCCAGAAACATGTCACTTATTCCTTTTCACTGTATCTCCTCATCCTGGACCTGACTCCTGGCCTGACCAAGATCACTGTTTCTGCTTGTCATTGGGCCTCTCAGCTTGATCTTGGGCTTCCTGGCACTGAAGTCCTGTCAGACCCCTTCATTAGAGTTTTTCTTAGTGTGACATGCAAATCCAAGTAGATGGTCTATTTTTAAAGCCTCTTTTTTCAGAGACACTTTGGGTTTCAAGAAAACTATCATTAAGAACTCCCACTATGAGAAGAGTTTATGAGGTAATGAAAATTAAAGTTAAAAGTAATGTATAAATGTCAGGTAGTGTAATAATGATACTCTCTTGAAACTTTTGGTAGGAATGAGGTGTAACTTAGATAAAATTTAATATTCTTATAGATTAAGGGTGGTATATCAAATACGTATAGAAAACTAAACTCTTTAAGCTCTTTTAATGTTAACCCTTTGTGAATACCTAAAACGTTTTACAGTAGCACTTTATTTATTTGACAACTTGAGGTCATGTTGGTTGGTATCAGAAGTATGGACAGCCAAACTCTACCTTTTTGTCATATGGGAAAATATAAACTTAGGACTCAGTAAGTGTGTCTGCTAGCATTTTTTAAAATTCCTTTATAATAATCTTAAGGTAATGTGTTGGAGCATTCATTTTTTTTTTCACAAATATTGGTAGGGTAGTTAATATGTGCCAGAGGCTATTCTAGGTTCAGAGGCCAAACAGCGATCAAAACCAACTAAAATTCTTAACCTTCCAGAGTACACATTCAAATAAGAAGCAGCCCTTAGCATTGAAATTTAAGCAAATGAACACAAAAGCTCTATATTATTCTTGCCAGAATTTGCAGTAGTATATTCATTTTTTTCCTAGCTCTTACACATAACATTGCAGTTGAGTATTCCCTAACGCATATACTTTAAGCTCTGCTACATACAGTAGGCCCTCTGTATCCACGGGTTTCACATCCATAATTCAACCAGCCACAGATCAAAAAGATATTTTTTTTAATCTCAGAATGTTCCAAACTTCAATTTGTTACACATCAAGCACTGCACTGAATCCACAAGAATGAAATGATGAGTAGGCCTACCCAGCTTTGGCCTATATGTAAGTATAGGTTACATGCAAATCCTACACCATTTTATATAAGGAACATAAGCATCTTCAGGTTTTGGTATCTGTGTGGACAATGAAACCAGTCTCCCTTCAGATACAAAGGGGCAGCTGTCTTGTCGAATTTCTCTCTGGGGTAATTTACCACTTTACCTTCCTGCAGGACTGTGTTGCGAGTCCTCAGTTCTCATCATCACCAAAACTTGCTACCAGGTTTTTCAACTTTTGTCAGTTGTTATTATATTTAACATTGTTCCTTTTAGCTTGCATTTCCCTGAAAACAGGTGAGGATGAACATCTTTTCATGTATTTTTTGGCCACTCAAATTTCCTCTTCTTTAATTGCCATTTCATCTGCTCTTTAAATTGGGGCGATTACCTTTTTCTTACAAATTTATAGTTTCTTTTTATATTGTGAACACTACCTTTGGTCACTACAAGAATTCTAGGTGCCTTCTCCCAGGCTCTGACTTGTCTTCTCACTTCATTCATGGTAACTTTTGGTATACTGAAGCTTTTAAATTGTAAAGTAAATAAATTTATGTTTTCTTTTTTTACTTTGTGCTTTATGGGTTTTTTTAATTAATTAATTCTATATTTTAACAATAAAGCATATGTATATTTACACTGTATTCACCTCCCATAGTTATATTTCTTCTGTGCTTTATGTTTTTTATTTAAAAATTCTTCCCCATTTCCAATGCCAAAAAGATGTTTATTCTGTGTTTTGTGCAGAAAGATTTACAGAATTATATTTCTGTCCTTAATCCATTGGGAGTTTATATGTACGATGTCAGGAAGGAAGACCTTTTTTTGTTTTTATTTATAGCTTGTGTATCCTTTCCCTCTAATTTACCTGTTTCTGCTATATACAAGATGCCCTTGTACTCAAGAGTCTACTTCTGTGCTCAATGAGCTTTAGGTCTATTCAAGTAGCTGCTACAGAAAGGTTACACTATTTTAATTACTCAAACTTTTAGCATATCTTGAAATCTGATAGGCCTTATTATGCTTCTTCAAAATTACCTTGGCTATTTTGGATTTTTTATTCTTTAGCTTTAAATATGTCTGTTGTAATACGTAACACTTACCAAAATGTGCATAAACTACAAATGTCGTGAAGCTGAACAAATCACTATAAAGTGAACATGCTCATGTAACCCCTCACAGATAAGAGCATTGCCAGCCCCAAAAGCCCATCATTCCTCCTATGACTTCTCTCCTGGGACGTATAGTCATCACCTTCACATTTTGCTTCATCGTTTTCCCACTCGATATATAGTTTGGATTGATCCGTTTACTTAATTGAAATCATAGTGTGTACAATCATTGTGTCTGACTTCCTTTCCCCAACAAAAAACCCTATTACTATTTTATTTTTAATCGTATTGAATTTATATATTAATTTGATGAAAATCGATTAACAATTTTTCACCTTCCCATTTATAGATGTGGTATCTATATTTATTACTTGGGTCATTTTTTTAAATGTCTCTTATTTAGTTTTTTAGTTTTCCCTATAAAGGCCTTGCATATTTTTCATTAGCTTTATTTCTAAGTGTCTTATAGTTGTTCTTGCTGTTATCTCCTAATAGCTAATTGTTTAACCTTTCTATACAGTCTGAAATTTATCTTTGTTAACTTTTAAGTATTTCTTTCTTTGTTCCACTACAGTGTATCTAAATATATATTTCATTTTATTATCCTTCTTGGAACTTCTGCATTTTCAGTCTAAGGATTTATATTCAACATTAATTCTAGAAAATTGTCATGACTATTATCTCTTGAAATATAGTCCCCTCTCCCCATATTCCCTCTGTTGTCTGTGGAAGCTCTAGGAGACGTACACTGAGGACCTTTCTGTCTGTATGATGTCTCTCTCTGTAGAGCCCCAGGCCTTCCCTCTGGGCCCACTCGACTGGCTTTAGAGCCTCTTTGATCCGTGTCCTGAAGAGCTTTTATCTTCTCCCTGTGGATGGGAGAGAGGATAGATATGGGCTATGCTGGGCATAGGGAGGAATTGAGGTTGCTTTTACAAAGTTAAGACTCCTCCACTTCACTCCTGCCTTTCACACAGTACCTGAACTATGCGCCTCCAATCCCTGCACCTATCCCAGCTCCAGGAGACCCTCTTGCTGGCATTTGTATTTACCTTTTTTTTATATGCTAAGGAATTTTCAATTACACAATGAATTTTCCATTTTGTTTTATGTGGTTCAGGATTACAGATGCTTTCTGGCTTCATTGAATGAGGGGTTTGTTTCTGTTTTTGATTTCTTTCTTGCTTTGTGCCATTTTTGAGATAAGTGGAATGGAAATTATCTGAAACCCAAAGTCATCTACCATTCATTCTTCAGCCTACTCCAGTCTGTCTTTTGCTCCTACCACTGCACCAAAACTGTTCTTATAAGGTCATCAAAGGCCTCCATTTTGCCAAATGCAGTGGTCATTTTCCTTTCTCTGTCTCACTTGAACTTTGAACTGCATTAAACATAAATGGCTAGTACTCCTATTTCAAAATACAATTCTCTGAGCTTCACTGATACTGAACTCTACTAGTTTTTCTTCTGTTCGCTGGCAGCCCCTTTTCATATTTCTTTACTGGCTTATCCCACTCTGTCCATCTACAAAACATTTGTGTACCGTGGGTTCAATGCTAAGTCCTCTTCTTTCTTCTATTATATGACCACCCTCATATTATCTCATCTAGTCCCATTGCTTTAAATACCATCTAGTAACAGTGACTCCCAAATCTTTATTTCTGCTAACTTTTTCCTTGAGTTCCAGATTTCTATATCCAACTACCCACTTGGTGTCTCCACCAAGTTTTCTATTAGATACTCTCAAGCTCATTCCTGCATTGCATTTGCTGTTTTCTCTGTCTGAAATGTTCTTTCTCTAATCCTTCAAATCACTGGCACCCCATCATCCTTAAGATCTTCACTTGTGTCACTTCCTCTGAAGTGCCCCTGATCACCTGACCTAAAGAAAGTCCCTACTTCAAATCACTTTATTATATTTCTTTAATGGAACTTGTCTGGAGTTGTTTTATGTGTTTGCTTGTTTACTATCTATTCTACGTATTGACAAGTATTACCTCTATAAAGTAGGACCTTGTCAGTCTTGTCTTCTACTGGATATTAAGTGCATAGAATAGTACCTGGTATATGGCAGATGCTCAATAAATTCTTGCCTAATTAATTTTATTAATAAAACATTAAAGTGTACTCTTCTATTAAACAGAAATATGCTCTAATTTGGTATGAATAACTTCTTATCCTATGAATCAAATTCACAAAATTAAAGGGTTTTTTTTTACATACTCATCTTTACCTCAAAAACCATAATTGTGTTTAGACCTCTCCTGCCACATAAATTGCCCTCAAATGAAAAACAAGCTTGTTAGTAAACAGAATTGTTCATTAGTAACTATTGGTGAGGATTTTAAAATTTAGAAAAATCAGTACTTGAAAATTCTGTTAAAACACTATATAAATTTTAAATTGTCTTTATTTTCTGATAAATTTATGATATGGCTGGGTCACATCATTGAACATCAAAGTTGTTTTCTGCTAATATCTCTGCTGGCCATATGCCAGTAAGAGTAACCACTGAGTTAATACAGTGTGAATGTGTTTTTATAATCAGATTTTTTAACGGTTTTTTAAAAAATGACAACGTTGTTTTTAAAATAATTTGCCAGTACTTTGAGTGTTAAATGGTCTGGATTTTGCTCTCTCTCCTAACTTAATAAAAACATATTTGTTTACTAAATAAATTAATTTTTTGTTGATTTGTGCTGCTTAGTGTTCTGCAACTTAGTAGTTTTGGTTATCACCTAACACTGCTAAAATAAAGGAAAATAACATCTGAAATATTTTGTGGTTATTGATTTCTTTGTTAAATATGTTCTTTAAGTTTTTATTACATTTGAACAATCCAGTTAGACTTTTTCTTCTTTTAGATATCTGGTGTCTGCTACAACAGCAAAATGTTACAAGTTCATCAGGTGCTCTGCATCCCCAGCTGGATGGCAAAGTTCTTTTCTTGGATGCTTGAGCCCATTTTCTCATCTTCAGAACCCACC
The DNA here is from genome assembly GCA_030015415.1 of Cynopterus sphinx. Taxonomy (NCBI): domain Eukaryota; kingdom Metazoa; phylum Chordata; class Mammalia; order Chiroptera; family Pteropodidae; genus Cynopterus; species Cynopterus sphinx. The sequence goes on from CM057381.1 coordinate 36,429,697, forward strand.
ACTGAAGCCAGAATTGGGATGGGGGCCACAGTAGACATCCAACGACAGCAAAGAATGGAGCTGCTTGATCGACAGCTGATGCTTTCTCAGTTTGCACAAGCAAGGCGACAAAGACAGCAGCAGGTAAATAATAATAATAATACTAATAAATTCAGAATTAATGGTGTGAATAAGCTTTTCCTCTGTGACTGTATGTGTGGTAGAGACTGCATTTCATTCCTGTACAACATGGATATTTCAGTATTTCCAAGTAGAATGTAGGTCTCTGTTAGTGGCTATCCTTAGTTTAGTTTAGTTTTGTTTTTTTAAGGTAAAAAAAAAAAAAACTAATTTCAGCTGAAAGACTGGTCAAACTGGACATTCTTGTTCTACTTCTATTAGATAAGCATTATTTCTTAGAGAAACACCAACCTAGTTAACAAGATGTGATATTTATCTGTTTTTATAATCTTGTAAAAGCCACAGTGTCTTCCTGTTAAAATGCATATTATCATGTGCTCTAGAGTGAAGAGCAAAAGTAAAACTTCAAGATTATCTTTGATTGAAATGGAGAGAATATAAAGGTAAGAAAATGTTCAAGGAAACAACCAATGAGTAAATCAAATAAATGCTTTGTTTCCTTAGCCTTGTCATCATCAATCATCAGGAAATATTGAGCATCTGTATCTAAACTGATACCACAATTCTGATACCACACTTGTCTTTCAAGGGTTACCGTATGTTAGGCTACCTCACAGCTGATCTGTCTTTGACCCTTCTATGATGCAGGACACTGGACTCTTCATTTCTTGTCTCCATCTCTCTTACCCTCTAGGGTATGAGAGAGGATACTATTCTCCCTTACCATCTCCCTATCTCCTGCCTGCATTGGATGTGAGAAGTAGGTCTGTAGACCTTACAGTGGTCTGGAGAAGTGAATTCAGGTGTGTCATACCTGGTGTTCCACTGGAGATGTGAGTCCCAGAGTTTATATCAGGAGTGGGAAGAATGAGGTCCCTTAATGGTTTGAGTCTACAAGTGAAAAAGAGAGGTGAAGGTTGTTTCCTAGAGATGTAATTGAATTTGAGGTGAATCTGGAACATACAATAAAAATAACCAAGATGTAGTTAAATATGGAGGACAGACACCTCCCTTAGAGTGGTCAAAGCTGGAGGAGTACATCATGGAGTCAAATTTATAGGGTTGAGAGATGAAAGCAAGATGCTAGATGACTTATGTAAGAGAGTTACATCCAAGATGAACATAGGCTATGGACTGAGCCTCATGTTTAGCAGGAGGAGGGGGTAGATCTTACAGGGAAATAGAGGGAAGAGTGAAAAATATGAGAACTTGGAATGATCACTGTCTGAAAACAGTAATGGCGAGTATAAAGGTTTCCCAGGTAGAATGAACAGAGCTATGAGGAAGAAAAAGAGGCAGTGTATGATTCTGAGGTTTCTGGCTTAGATAATAGGATAGATCGATGACAGAAGAGCAGATTCGGGGAAAATAAATGGAATGAGCTTCTTTAAGAATACCTGGGAGAAGATTCCCCATTAGATAGCTATGGGTCTCGTATTCATGAGCAAGGGAGGAAAGTTCTATTTCTTGGGTTGGCATCCCAAGGTAGAGTTTAATATGTGAAATTTATCAAGAATACTGTCAGGATCAGCGTTTAGGGGGTGGGGTGGTGAAGGACAGATGTGGACATTAAACAACAGTTACAGAAAGGACCTGAGTTGATCTGATGGAGAGCTGTGGAATTGGGAGAGTGCTTACAAGTTACCCCAGATTTAGACATGGAACTGAAACTAAACCTCCACCAATTAGTCATGGGGTGCAGATTGTACACCTTGGGCTGACTGGCTCTCCTCAGAGGCACACCATCCACAGGGGACATGTCCCTTGAAAACTATGAGGTGGCACCACACCTAGCAACAGGATGATTGAGCACTTTGGTTCTGGGGGAGGTGGGAGTCTGAATGGCAGACCACAGCATCCACCCCTGTGCAACTGGGATCTTCTTAGTTTACATAAGTTATTAGAGCAGCTCCTTCGGGGTTCCAGTGGAACTCTTTTCCTGGGAGAAAGCTGCAAGAGGAAGGTTAGTAGGACTACATCCCCTTCTGCTGAAGCTGGTCTCAAGGTCACATGGTCATCATTTTCCTCCTCTACTGTTCACTTGAGTGTCCCCTCAATCTTGGCTGAAATGTTGACTTGGTGAAATGATGCATACTCTCACCCCTGTGCAGTCTGAGTCCCTTGTCACCATGCCCTTCTCAGGCTGTGACAGCTATACTTGTCCATTTTTCCATTTACTGTAAAAATTGGCCACGGGAGCAGTAAGAGATACCCTAGCAGATCACCTGGGTGCCACACATAGTCTTCCCTTCCTTTATCATGCCCCTAGCCATACCTTTTCTTGATAATCAGGGTTAATTACTCCTGCCAAGATAATGACTCTTTTCCTTGCCTGCTGGTTTTTGGCACAAGAGCCCAAAATGACTGGTTAACAGCTATAACTTAAATTGAAATGGCATTATTGCTTTGTCACCCAATAGAAGTGTCCCTCTCCTGTGAGTCGAGCTCTGAAAACTCATGGTATTAGAGTTGCAGGACAAGAAGCCTAGATTCCTGAAATGGGTCACTGGGAGGGAGGATAATCAGGGTAACTTCTTCCACCCCTTGTTTCCAAGACCCATGTGTTCTTCCTGCTGAGAACACAGCACCCATACATTAGTTATTGATTTAGGGTTAATACTGCGCACTAGAGCCTGGAGTGCAAGGTATCATCTTCAAGTTAGTATTTCACTTACACCTTCGACTGGCTGTTTAATTGATCTGGCAAGCCAGCAGCTTCTGAGTCATATGGTGTGTGAGGGTCCATGTATTCCATGGTCTTGCCACTGCTGTTCCCCTTTTGCTCTCAATGGGCCTTGTAGTCTGATGTGATATTATTTAGAAAGCTTGTCAGTAGATCAAGCAGTCTGTAAACCTACAGATAGTGGTACTTGCTGACAGAAAAGACATACAGATCTATAACCAGAATATGTGTCAAATTCAGTTAAAATGAATTGCTGCCTGTTATTAGTCAGCTCAGGCTGCCATAACAGAATACCATACACTGAGTGGCTTAAACAACAGAATCCCCTCCGCCCCCAGGTGTTCTGGAGGCTAGGAGGCTAGAAGTCCAAGATCAAGGTACTAACAGAGTTGTTTTCTGGAGGGGTTTCTCCATCACTCACAGATGACCAACCACCTTCTCGCCGTGTCCTCACATAGCCTTTCTCAGTGCATGCGTGCTCCTGGTGTCTCTTTTTATAAGGATACCAGTTCTGTTGGATTAGGACTCCACCTTATGAACTCTTTAGCCACAACTATCTTTTTAAAGGCTTAGATAACGGGATAGATGGATGACACTATCATTTCACCGACATCAGAAGAACAGATTGGGGAAAATATATGGAATGAGCTACCTTAGGAATACCCGGGAGGAGATTCCCCATTAGATAGCTATGGGTCTCGTATTCATGAGCAAGGGAGAGAAATTGTATTTCTTGGGTTGGCATCCCAAGGAAGAGTTTAACGTGTAAAATTTATGCTGTGAGGATCAGTGGTTGGGGGAGGGGTGGTAAAGAGGTGGACTTTAAACAACAGTTACAAAAAGGACCTGAGTTGATCTTATGGAGAGTTGTGGAATTGAGGGTTAGAGACTTCAACCTATGAATTTTAAGTGACATGTTTTAGTTCATAACACTGCCCCTACCAGAGTGAAAAAGCCCAGAAGTGTCTGCTTGGCACCAAATGACTATTGGTTCTCTTTGAGGGATGGTTGTGTACTAGGACTCAACATTGGCCTCTGCTGCTATCAGTAACTAGGTTCACCTTAGAGATTGCATATCTTCCATCCCTGCCACCATGGCTTCTCTGTTTATCTGCCAACACTGGGTAGCCAGTGATAGAGACTGACTGATGTCAGTCAGCTGAGTCATCCTATCTCCATCCTCTGTGGTGGATGTCCATGGTAGACATTAACCAGCAAAACACAGATAGCATACTTCATGCCTATTCATGCCTCTTCCTCAGGTATCCTGGTCCCCACCTTTCAGACCCCTGACCAGCCAACCAAGTCATTACCACATCCAATGAATCCATATATGTTATTACTTCAGACTTCTTATCTTTCCACACAGAGAGGATGACTAAATGCACTGCCCAGGCTCCGCCCATTGGGAGTATTTTCCATCATCACTATCTTTCAAGAACACTCCTGAGTGGAGCTGTAGTGCAGTCATGGTCCATTTTCAGCTTTCATGTGTATACTGAGCCAGCCCATCTATGAATCAAATTTGTTCATTTTTATTCTTCGTCACTTGATCATAAGGGACCCACCCCATATGTTAGGAAATGTGAACTGGGGAAGAGATTTCGATGTAATAGAAGGTGATTTGACATGTGGTCTGACATCCCTCTATCTTCTGCTCACCTGTGTGCCCTCCTCTGGCCTTGCTCACGCTGACCCTAGATATACCACTAACACCTGACAATGGATTTCTTTGGGCCCACCTGACCTTAGAACTTGGCAGGTCTTACACTTCTAACTACATGCTCATGGTCATGCACTTCCTCTCCCTGGGGTCCAGGAGCGGTTTTTCAAATTGTATCATTCTCTGCTGTGTGTGTACACCTTTGCCCCAGGACCCTAGGGATCCATATCATGGTTGTCCCCTTGTGGCTTGCTGCAGACTCCACATAGTTTCTTTCCCAACCACAGATACTTTGAATACTGTAGAACCTGCAGGTTGCACAGCCCAAGCAACAATGAATAAAATAGACCCAAATCCCTGCCCTCCTGGAGAGTACGTGCCAGCTGGGCCACTGTGAAGCAGCACCCTTTGGCCCATGACTGTACCCACCACTTGGCAGGCTCCTCCACTTTCTGAAGTTGGCCTCACCACCCCCTCCCCCATAGTCTGAGGTTCAGAATCCCAGCCCCTGGACTTTTGCCAGAGGCTTTATGGTGACTGATCTGCTGGAGAGTGAAGAGCACATGATTTCTTTAGTCCTAGGCTTACTCGGGTCCCTCCTTTATTATAGCATCAGCTTTGAGAGATAAGAGCTATTTCCTTTGTGTCCCCTGAGTCTTGGGAGTGCTGGCTTGCCCAGGGATGCACAGCTGCTGGTGAGAGTACAGGATTGGGATTTAGATATGTTCAACTAACTCCAAGGCCTCTCTGCCCCAGTCCTTCATCATGCTGCCTCTCAGTAAGGAGAGCTCCTTGATAATCGTTTTTCTTTCCTTTTGGCTTTGGCTGGCAGAAAACTCAGTGCCATGTTCAGTCAAATTAGCTGTTTAATCCAAAGGTAGAACTTGTGCTTCTATCTCTGTTTTTAAGTAGCTTTTTGTTTGTTTTAATGTCTTTGTAACTTTTATTATTGGCAACCTCAAATTCTGTTATTACATTTAAAATAAATCTATTATTTGTTTACAAACTTGCTTTTCAAATGTTTTTCCTAGAACCCAGAGTTTATTTGGTCAGAAAGTCTTCCAGTTACTAATTACTATACATTAGATTGATCTGTCTGTAGTTTGTAATTTCAAGCATTCTAAAATAATACTAAAGTCTCATTTCAATGTCTTCCTTTATAATTTTTTTGCTTGCTTTCTCTTGTATTTCATGTCACCACCTGGAAGCTGCTTAGTGCTTGCTGCCACCTACCCTCCTGTGATCCTCATCTGGCTTTGGGGTCACAGTCTGACAGTTGATAGACCTAAGATTCTGCTCAGGGCTGGTGCGTACTCTGTGGGCACAAAGAAATAAAGACCATGTTCTTTTCCTTAATGAGTTTGTGGTCAACTTCAGGAAGCTGGTTCAGATATACTCAAATTAAATAACTATCCAAAAACACTGAAATACTACTGACCAGGGCAGGGAGTACCAGGACAGGGAGATACCGAGAGGAGCGCCATCAGCGTGGACTGATACACTGAAAAAAATGGTTTGGGGACTAAGTATGGGCAGGATTGGGATAGGTGGAGAGGATGAGGCAGATTCTTCCAGAGGAGAGGACCAGCGAGAGTGAAGGAAGCATGAAGATGAGAAAGAGCCCTGGGAAGGAAGGAATTCGAGGAGACCTGTTTGAAATGTGGTGGGGTAGTCATGAGAAATGGAAAATAATACAGCAACTGTGATGCAGGGAGTTATTTTTAAACCCGACAGCATATTTGGATTTTGACACTGGATGCATTGAAAAATGGTTTAGTTACTAATAAAGGTAGGGCAATCATCTCAAGATAGACAAATTTGTCTTGTTGCTCTATGTAAGACGGGTGGGAGAAGGAAGGGAGCACAGAGGAAGACACGAATGGAAGGCAACTTTTAAATTTAGCTCTTAGCAGTGAGTGCCTGGCAAGGATAATGGTGTCTCTTTATTGAGCTTCTGTTTACTCCTTAACTGTGTTGTTTCCCAAGGTCTGCTCCTTCCTCCACCTGCTAAGCTGCTTGCCCCAGACACTCCCAGCAGGTGACCCACCTGATCTGACACTCATCTCTACTAAGTTCATGGCTCCCAGATTTAGATCTATGGACTACCTCCCTCTCTCCTGGGATCCAGACCTAAATATCCTACTACCTACTGGACATCTCCATTTGAACATTGCACAGGCACTTGAAATTTACCATTTCTTTGCTAAATTTTTCCATTCCTTACCTTGATTAAAAGCACCATTATTTACCCAAAGGCCCAAACCAGAAAATCTCAGCTTTACCTTTTCTTTCTTATGCATCCATATCCCTTCACCCTTCCCCCAGTTAAGTCCCATAGAGTCTTTCTTTTTGATACAAATCTGTCATTCCCTCTTTCTTTATCCTACTAGTTCAGGCCATCGTCACCACTTACCTGAATTTATACAGTCACCTCTTACCTAACGTCTTGTCATAACTGCCTCCTTCTTCCCTCACTACCCCACAGTTCAGCCCCCAGAGTGACCACTGAAAACACAAATATGACTGTTTCACTTCTGCTAAAATCATTCAGAAGTCCTCTAGCTTTCAAGGTAGTTAAAAGTTATTATACAAACCCCTTTTTGCTCTTTATCCACATCTCCTCCTCTGGCTCTATGTATAGCCCTCAGGCTAACCATGCTGAAACACACATTTGCAGTTTACCTTAGCCAGTTTCTCACTTCTTGCCTGCACATCTGCCCTTTTCTTCCCAATACCAACTCCCCACCATTGGCCAACATTGAGGTAGGCATTTCAGGCCTAGGGAACTCTGTGGGAAAAACACAGGGGCTCCAAACAGCTGTGGGAAAAACAAGTAGTTATATTTGCCCCACCCCCATCACCACCACCACCCCCACACACGCACACACACACACATAGCTTTTGCTTGCCTAACTCTTGTTCACTCTTCAGTAATCCTTTCAAATATTACTCCTCTGGGAAGCCTTTTCCAACCTCCCAGTCAGGTCTGATCCCCTCTCTGTTTCTATAGCCACCCACTGGATGTCTCCCAGCACTCACTCTCCTGCCTGTCACTATTGATTCACTTCCCTGTCTCAACCAGTAGTGTGTCTTGAGGTGAATGGAGTCTTTTTCTTTGTGTCTAATATGTGAACACAGTAGGAACTCACATATTTTGGGAATTAATGACTATATATTCAATAACTATTTATATAACTACTTAATGTACAGAGGCCAGGTGAAAATCGGAGCTGGAAAGTATAAATATCCTCTAAGAGGACAGGTATGACGCAAACCATTAAAGACAGCCCAAGACCCATCTTTAAAGACTGCAGAAAAGAGGAAGAAATGGAATTCCAAGGCAGGGAAGGAGAATTCAGTGGTAAGGGAGCCTGGAGAATAGAATGTTTCAGAAAGAGTGGGAAAGTGGGTGTTCAGATTCCGATGCCACTGTCCCATGCCCCAAAAAAGCCAAGACAAGATGATGACCAAGAAAAAGCAAGTAGTTTCAGCGAGAATAAGTTCACTTTGAAAAGCATTTCAGTGGGAATGCAGCACATTAAGAAGTAATGCATGGAACTGGAAGTGAAGCAGAAATAAGCGCCGCTTCTCTTCTGATCAGCCAGCCTCATTGTAGGACATCACTGTGGTAGTCACATCTGTGTTCTTTAAAGTCAATGATGTTATCCTACTGAAAGCATTTTGAATATGCTGTGTAGTGTGTACAAATTCCATGGCTCTAAAGGACAATGAACCTTGCGTCAACTCTGTGAACTTTGTTTCATCCGGAGCCTGAGACCAGAACACTGTCCGGATCAGTGTACAGGGCCCTTAAGTTCTCCATCAAGCACAGTAATATGAGCTTTCTGGGCACTTTCACAGTAGTTACTACTCAAAAGTTCTTGGATGAGTGTCTGATGGACTCACAGTGATAAAAGCTGAATTTACTATGTAATGCTACGGTTTCTTCTGTTTCTCATCTCCCTCCACACACTTGATTTGCCTGTTCTCCTGGAAATTTAATAAGGGCAGTGTGTTAGATACACTTTAACTTTACTCTCAATAGCTTCTTGCTCTCAGATTCAGCCCTCTTCCCCTAACTGAGTTTTGCTTGCTCCATGGTTGATGACATCTCAGAGTCATTTTGGAACTTGCAGCTGCAGGTTGTTTTTCCACTGCCGAGGCCATTACATAACTTTACACAGGTTGTGTTTTATTCATTCATCAAGTGGTATTGTGAGCTCTAAAGGACAGGAGCTGTGTGCTTTACTTATTTATGTCACTCAGTTCTGCTGCAGTGCACAGCCCTGAGAGATTGACACCGACCTGACCTTCAAGAAGGTTGCAGCTTATTAGGGGAAGATAGATGAGTCAACACTAAGTGCTAGGTTTCTATTGGAGTTTGTATGCAGCAGAATGAGAGTCCCAGTTCTCCCTGAGGGACGTTTCAAAGCCCTGTGTGGTTGAGGGGAATCTCAAAGGGGCCAACCTTGAGGTAGGCCTTTCAAAACTAGAGAAGCTTGTGGGAAAAGCACAGGGGCTCCAAACAGCTGTGGGGAAAAAAAGTAATATTTGCGTAAGCTCAGGGCTTCCTTAAGGAGGAGGCAGTGAAAGATGAGTTTGGAGAGAAAGCCAAGACCAGGACATAGGGAGTCTTAGGCCACACTAAGAATTGTTTTGTCCTTTGTCCTGCAAGAGATGGTGAGTCAGTGAAACCTTGTAAGTAAGAGAGTAAATTAGATTTGTTTTTAAGAAGCATTACTTTGGCCATGATATGAAGACCAGTTGAAAAGGTCATACTAGAGAAAAAAAGGCCAGTTGGGGCATAAGAATTCTCGGTGTTTTTAGGTTATTCGAGGTAGTGAGGTGGAGCTTCATCACTGACTGATGGTAAATGGCCACAGTCAAAGGCTCTGCAGTGCAGAGACTGCTTTCAAACCGCCAGAGCAGTCATTGAAATCTCCTGTTATAATGAACATCTGGACAATGGGGTTGCTGTGTGAGTCTCCACAGCTTCTCAGCACATATTTCCCTCTTTTTTTCTAGTCATAATGGAAGAAACCGTATGCTCACAATAGAAAAGCAACAGGATATAAATGGAAAGAGCAAGGAATTTGAAGTTAAGGGGTCAACCCTGTGTTGACAGGGAGATCTTTACACAGTCTAGCTAATAGGGTTGTCATAAAAATAATCTATAGAGAATTATATACCGGAAAGATCTGTCAAATATTAGTTATTATGATCAAATTGGGCATCTGTTTTCTGGCTTTCAGGAAGTTTGAGAGAGTCCTGATTTAAAAGCTAACCTGATAGTACTCTTAAAAATGTGTAATCTTTAGAACGAGAATCAGTAAGCTCTGGCCCATGAAACCTGAAGCTAAGAATGGTTTTTACATTTTCAGTGGTTCTTTAAGTACCTATATAATATCTTCAATTTTGCCTGTTGGTCTTTGAAACCTAAAAATCTACCATCTGACCTTTTATAGAAAAACTTTGCCAGGCCCCCACTCTAGAAGATATGTAGCCAGCAGCTTTCAGAGCAACTTTTTACCAGTAACTCTGAATTCTCTCTGAGTTTTGGTCATTTTTTATTTGTGTGACCACCATTTTCTCTGTTGGTTGATGCTAATGATTTTATAGACATACCTCATTTTACTGCACTTCGTGAAGGTTACATTTTTTACTCATTGAAGTTAAGATCCTCCACTAGCAAAAAGATAACTACTGGCTTTATTGTGATACTTGCTTTATCCTGGTGGTCTGCAACCACCCTCGTGATATCTCTGAGGTATGCCTATATATACCACAACGTAAACTTGGTGATAAAACTTTCCATAAGGTATTCCTATAAAATCTCCATCAACGTTTTAAGTAGAATTAAGGTGAAGCCAATTATGAATGCATCACGCTTAGTAGAAACCAAGTAGGAATTTTGTCAACAAAGCAGTGAGGTCAGTGGTGCTGATTCTTTCATTACCTCTTCACTTCCTTGGGCTGCCCAGTGTTTCTTGGATGATTGTCAATGAACTATCTGTTTGCCCTGCAGGAAAAGAAGATGCCTACAGCAGCTCACCTTTATTCTCACATGCATCTCAGTTATTTTCTCAGTGTTAGTTGAATTGAGTTAGCTGTATTTATTCTCTCACCCTCTCTTAGTAACATTTTGTGGCTGTGAAAATTGTTTCTTTATCCACTCCAGTAACAGTTGTTAGGTAACATCTAACATATGCATTATTGTGATGAGTCATATCTGCCTTGCAAATCATAAGAGTTTCTATCATTAATCAAGTATCTTTAATTTACTAAAATATTTTTTAGTGTATCAGAACTTCTCAGGTTCTCAGTGTATTTTTAAGGTCTTTTACTAACTTTTCTGAGATAGAATTCACATAGCATATGATTTACCTACATACAGTATATAATTTAGTGATTCTTATTATAGGCACAGGGTTGTACAACCATCACCACATTCAATTTTAGGACATTTTATTACCAAAAAAGAAACTGTACCCATCAGCAATCACTCCCCAATCCTTCTACCACCACCACCACCCCCATCCATTTGCAATCACTAATCTATTTTCTGTTATATAATTCACCTATTCTGGACATTTCATATAAATAGAACCATATGATGATTCTTTGTGACTGGATTCCTTCACTTAGCATCACATTTTTAAGGTCCATTCATGTTACAGCGTGTACAATTATCCATCCCTCAGTGTGTTTAAATAGCAAGACCCATCTAGTAGACCTTTATGCTGGCAGGTGCCTTCCTATCAAACCAGCTTCTGTCATTGTCCTTTCATCTGACTAGATCTCTGAGTAAGTTTATTACTCACCTCTTTGCCTCATGGATAAATAATTTCCATTAACATCTTTTCCACAAAATGTATTTAATGTCTGGCCAGGCTCTGGAGTGTACCACAAGGGACAAGACAGCATGATCCTTTCTCTCCCTGAGCTGAGAATAAAAAGAGGCAATTAAAGTAAAATGCTATGAGCCCTTTTCTAGAATATGCATCTAGCCCAGCCATTGAAGGTTAAGAAATAGTATCTGGAGGAATTACATTCTAAGTACAGCCTAGAAACTATATACCTTTATGCACACGCACGTGCGCGCGCATGTGTGTGTGTGTGTGTGTGTCTGTGTGTGTGTAATAGCAAAGGAGTCCAGCTTGAATCCAAAGGGAGCAAGTTCTCAGCTTATATTAACCCAAGCAACCTTAAAAGCAGCACACAAGCATGAGGCATACTTCTCAGCACTTTTCCTTTTTAGCTCTGCTCTTTCACTTTTTGGTGTAATTTGTTTTAAAAAACTGTTCTTGTCAAGTTGCTGTACTGCCTTGTCAACAAAGCAATCTGTCAGTTAAAGCTAGTTCTTTTATGACTTTATAGTATCAGGTGTAGAAAAGTTAATAGGGCTTAGTTGATAAAAATCTGCAAACTAAATGAAAATTAGATGTAAGAACTCTATTTTCAAGTGAAATTAAAGGTAAGCTGTTTATCTCAATCTGTACCTCCTTGCAGAAACTACAGTTATGTTTTTGGTGCTCTGCAGTTGATCATACGGACCTTGGACCTTGTTGACAAAATTCAGAACAGAAAAGGATCAATCTAAATTCTAATCCCTTTCCAAGACTGACTCATTAAGTGACCTCGTGAGAATCATTTCTATTTTCCATTCTGCCTTGGTGACTTCATGAGAAAGAAGAGTGTGGCACAATCTCATGGTATTTAAAAAAAACAGGTAACTGTGGTGGTGTACTCAGTATTTTGGAGAGAAGATGAGAAGTGATAAGCTATCCTAATCTTTTTCACATTTTGTCATCTATTAATCACTTTATTAAACTATGAATGAATTGTGAGGTACCCTGAAGCAGACATAATTTTAAACAGGGATATATTAGAAAAATCGTTCCTCATGATTATTTTTCTTCCCCCAAAAAGCCATCTTTATGGGTTTTCAAAACCAGAAAACAATTCTAGAGCAGGACAGACCACTGGGGTACCTGTGAGTTCCTCAGGAAAAATTCTTCTAATCGTCTTCAGAAACCTTGAATTTCATGGAATCAACCCCAGGTTCAGACCCTGCAGCCTAATGCTGTGGGTAACAGGCATGGTTTTGTGAATAAAACAGCAGGAGCCCAGGAATTTCCAGAGTAGTGAGTCATGATCTCCTGTCTGAGATAAGAGCACAGATTAGCAATACTGAGATTTTTTTTTTTAAATCATACTTTTAAGTGATAGTGATATATGCAAGCAAGTTGAACCTGGATTCTCAGGGGATAGGGGTGAGGGGTGCAGGCATAGTCTGTGGTTCAGAGCATGGGCTTTGCTGAAAGAGGCAATGGCAGAGCACCTCACTTCTCTCAGTCTGCCTTCCTCATTCATAAACTGGCTACTGCTGCAGTTTAAGTAAGGGTGTGGGGTGACTTGAAGTGGTCATAGCTCATTAGAGATCCTTGATCAAGGATCTCTATACTAACTGTAGGTAGTATTCATGAGTAGTACAGGAGTATATAAAATGGAGGTTATCAAGACCAGTGGCAATTTGAACGGACATAGTCTGCAGTTGGTAAGGGACACAGTGAGTGGAAGGAACATGCAGGAGAGAGGTAAGAAATCATTTAAGATGGGGCTGGTTTTGGAGGACCTTCTAAATGGGACAGAATAGATGTGGTGCAGAAAGATTTTCAGGTGAGGCAGTGGCTTTGTGAAAGGGCTTACTAAAATGAAGACTCACATGCAGTAGTGTACAGATTGGATTGGGCAATATTAATGTCAGTGATGTCATCCAAGAGGCTGTTGATTTAACTCAGTTTGGGACAAGGACTTAAACAGTGACAAGCCCTCTTCAAAGGGAAAATCGGTGGACTTCAGAACTAGCTGGATTTTATGTACAAAGGAGAGGGTTATATCCAAGAGTTCCCAGGCTTTCAGGAAGTGCTAACCTAACCTTAGACAGGGAAGTTGCCGTCCACCCTGATACAGTGCTTGTCAAAGGACAAGGGAATGAGGGGTAATCACTGAAGACATGAAAATGGATGATGTCTGTATGGGAGGGAAACCTTGAGTAATCCCCAGTGAATTTTAATATTGCATTTCAATTCTTCTTCAATCAGAACACATACTAATGACAAGTACCAGAACTAATTTTAATTTCGACTTTTGTATCCAGCTAAAGTTAAGGATGGGGGGAAATGACTAAAAAGTTGGATAAAGAAGGGGATACAAAAGATATAATGCAAGATGCTTTTACTCATATTTTCAAGAGAACTGTATTGGGATTCTAGTCCCATACGGTCCTTACTGTGACTTGTATTCAGTGTTCATGAGCATGTAAATCAAATCAAAATAGTGAAAAAGACTTAAAGCAAGAGATAGGTGTCATCTTCCTATGCCAGGTGTCCACAGCCAGAGGCTGGGTCTGTAGGAGCCTGCTGTCTCCTTCACACCACCCCTCACCTCCATTTCCTCACGAAAAGTTTTTGCAGTCCATTCTCTACCAAAATCAAAAACAAACCCCCAAAAAGGTGAGGACATCTTTGATCCTGACTCTCCTTGGATGAAAGGGCCCTCATTAGAGAGAATGTTTCATTAGCCAGCCTTTCATAACAACAGATGTGGACACTCATTGTATGGCTCAGTGTGGCAATCCCAGCTCCACACTTCACCCTCACCCCCGAAGGGCAAGGAGCCAGAACAGTTTACTAGAGTCTCTTGCCAGGGTAAAGAGTGAAGCCAAAACTGAATAGTATTGTTCTTTTCATAGTCTTCCCCTACTTCACTCTGACTCCCACAATAGGAATTTACCAGATGCTTTGTTGAAACAAAGGGAAAATACTTGTGTCTTTTGAGTTTGCCGCTAAAGTTGAAACTAATTTAGCCTATTAAAATTGTGCCCCATCTCAGGAGAAGTAAGATAGCTGTGGCAGAGTCTCAGGCCTCTCAAGAGAAAAGTCATCATTAAAAACACAAGTCTCAGGACACACATCTGTTATCTCACACACCCATAGAAGTGTTCCTTGAAGGGAGCAGCAGTAGTCAGGCTGTTAGTTGGATCCTAGGCTGTTGCATAGCTACCTAAGAGACTCTCTAGATGCCTCCTCACTGCTGTCTCCTCACTGCCATCCCAGCTCAGTCCCTGTACCAGCAACCATGGCCCTGGCCTCCCAGCCTGAGAATGAAATGGACAGACAAGGCCATGGCCTCCAGAGCGCTAGCCGACCAACACAAGTAAGAGGAAGAAGAGGTGTGGTAGAAAGCAGTAGTGCCATCGGAAACTCTTACCTCCCAAGCCAAAGGCTCTAAAATCTGAGCAAAATGATGTATTTCATCTCCTGATCTTAATACCATGGAAACTGCTTTCTGTTTTGCTGAGAAAAAAAGGTATAATATAAAGTATCTGAGCCCCCAAAACTGGTCAGTAGGGTAAACCACAAAGAAAAAGTGAACCAGCTGTAAAACTAGCCTGGGATTTTGTTTAAGCCCTGCTAAGACTGCCTGCCGCTAAGTAGCCCCCAAAGATAATATAATATACTGTTTTTATAATACTGTACAAAAATGTAAGGTTGTGGCTCTTTACATGACATGGTTAGATTCAGACTCCAGAGTGCTTTTACTTTAAAGCATTAACAATGAATTGTTTTTCAAATGTGTAATAGAATTTTTTCTGAGCCTCATAATTGTCCCTCCCTTTTATCCATGTGGTGAATGAATGTATTGCTAGTTTGTGTGTAGCAGTGGTACTGGATTTGTTTTGTTTTGTTTTCTAATTTTGTCATGAAACTGTTGCTGATGACAGCAACCTCCAATAATATTTCTTTCCTTTGTGTTTATTATTAGTTCTAAGTCTAATAAGAGAACTCTCACTAAGTCCTTCATTACATGCAACATCCTAAGTACCTTTTGTTTTGTTTCTCATGTACCTTTGTTTTGTCAACTCGGCTAAGCCCTTTCAGAGCCATAGGATATTAGTCACTTCTCTGTGTGTCACAGCCCTCGTTACCTAGCCCCAGTACAGCACATTGTATGTAGGAGACTGATGAATGAAGCTAAGCATATTCATATTCACATTGTACTCCGCAACTTCCCAAGAGCACATGCAAGAAGTACAGTGGATTACAGATACCTTCTTATATGGCGGGTTACCATTTGTACTTTTACTGGGACCAACCTCAGGAATGGTTCTGTGTAGCTACTTGTTTCTGTATTAGAGGGAGATGGTGGCTCCTGTCCTAAAAGAATGTATTAGCCATCTTCTTTGTTCTCTGAGTTGCTTTACTTTAGCTTGTCCAACCCCTTCCATCCCAATATTCATTATTAACCTACTACTTAGGTCTCCATGTTAGAACTAACCACAGGGTTCTTGCTGAAGAAAATTCCATAGAACTTAACTCAACATTTTGCTTTAGTGTGTATTTGTCTATTTGTTTATTCATTCGGTGCATATTTCTTATGTACTTTCATATGCCAGGTGGCACATAAAGCTAAGTCTACAAACAAGGGCAAGATGGATAGTCTTGACCCTTGTGGAGCTCACAGCTTGCTGTGACATTCCAACTAGCCAACATGTAATTGAAGTGTGATGTACTAAGTAAGTGCTGCCCTTGAAGAGGTGCAGTGAGATAGCACCGAAGAGGAGCCTCAAACCCTGGGCTAGGAGGGTTAGTGAAGCCTCCCAGGAAAGAGTCTAGAAGGTGAGAGGGGAGTGCTGAGAACAACCATTAAAGTGGTAAACGGGCAAGCCATAATGTGAAATTCAAATTGTATCCTAAAAGCAGTGAGGACTTGAGTAGCATCAAAGAATATCTGCAATTATCTGAAAAGACTCTTAATGTACTGTGCTTTTTTTTTTTTTCTAGCTATATATCTGTGTGGCTAGTTTTTTTTTAATGCACTTCAAAAGCCAAAGTAACATCTAACAATTGAATGCAGAAGCAGATATGAAAGTCCAACTATCTTCTATTAAGTCAGACATTAAAAGAGATTGGCAAAAATAGAAAACAATGACTTTCTTTTCATTAATTCTTACTCTGTTTTAGAAAGAATTGTTAGCAAGTGATGAGTTTGTGATTGCTATTAATGAATTAATAAGTATTAATCAGAATTAATAAGTATAATTAATAAGTATAATAGTATTATTAAAAAGGCAATGGAGAACTATTGAAGGGTTTTTAAGTAGAGGAGTGGTATGATGTGATTGAATCTTAGCAACACCACTCTGAAGCCACTCTTACCCTTCCTGGTGGTCTAAAATAGGGCAGTGAGAGTGAGCGTAGAAAGAAATGGATGGATTATGAAGATATTTAGGAGTTATAATTAACAGAGCCTGGTGATCCAGCTTATGCAGTGGATGGATGCTGATATCATTCCCGAAGACTAGGGACACAAGAAGGATATGGGATTGAAGGTGAGTTTGATTTGGGACATGTTCCACTTTAGATATCTGGAACGGCTAAGCAGAAGTGTCCAGAAGACAACTGGTTATGTGTTTCTGAGGTGCAGCATCTGGACTGAAGAAAGGGGTTTAGGAGTCTCCACCACATGCATGGTAACTAAAGACCTAGAAACGCATGACAGAACATGGAAAGAGAAGAGAAATAATCCTAAACAGAGCCTTAGGGAACACCAATATCGAAAGGATGAGTAGGAGAAGGTAGCTCTGAGGGGCACCGAGAAGGCATGACCAGAGGGCTTTAAGACTAAGAAAGAATGGTACCATAGAAGTTCAGACAAGGATGTCAAGGAGGAGGGTGGCAGTAGGGCTGCCAGGAGTCAGGCAGAGAACTAAGGAGGCTCCACTGGATCAAGCAAAGGATGTTTTTGGTAACCTGGAAGAAAAAGGAAAAAAAATCTTTTTAACGGTTACAATACCAGACCATGAGGTTCTAGAATGCAGAGACATTGGCTTAATTCTCTTTCTAGCATCATTGCTTAAGAAACCATTGTGTAAATTAGTAGACACTCAATAATTCTGCCAATTTACTGTAACTGGTAAACTGATACAATCTGTACTTTTGCTGCCCTTGAACTTCGTGATGGGTCGTCCCCATTGTAAACTGCTCACATTGAAGTTTTAGGTATTTCCATGGGGTCTGGGTAAAACTTCCTGACCACTGTATCATAGTCACAGATGGGCTGAAATATGAAGCCCCTCAGCCCTTGGGGCAGCTGGGAACAGCCAGAAGCTGCCAAGTGGTTGCAAGCAGCTTTGGCTCTCATGTGTGTCACGCAAATATATCTTTTTCTGTCTGTGCCACAATGTGAAAAATAATGGAAAACCATAATCCATAGCAGGATTAGTAATTCATTATATAGGTGCCACCTCGCCTTCCCTGTGCCTAAGGCGGGCATCACTAAACAGTCTTATCACTCATCTCTGAAGAACCCACACTCACCCCCAGAATCTTCCAACAGCGTTCGCAGACAGCCACAAACAGTACAGTGGAGGTGGCCCTGTCTGCCTGTCTTACACTTAAAATTCCAACGCTGATAAAGGCTTTTGAATCACCAAAGATTGAGAATAAAAGATGATTTTCTTTCCAATGAGTATCCTTTTTAAAATAAGATGAGGATTCTTTTGGAAAAAATGTTTATTCTAAACAATCAAATCCACAATGCCCACTCTGTAATTGTTCTTCATTTCACTTTCTAACAGAACATCTCCTCGGCTGGAGAATCTGCTCAGGTTGAGCTTAGAGCTGCACTGGCCACTTGGGAAGTACATAACAGATAGCCCTCCTGGATCCTGTAGTTGAGTTGGAAAGACAGGAAACAACACTGTAAGGCATAATGCAAATATTAGATAGTAATAGCTAATATATAATAAGCTCCTAGAAGTAAGGCCTAAGGTCACACAGTAAATGGCAGAGCTGGGATTTGAACCCAGGTATTCTAGCTCTAGAGATTGCTCTCAGTTGTTCCGCTTCCTCTACTTTTGTGTTCCTCTATCTTACTGCTTAGCATTGCTTTGACCCTTGAAATAGTATAGCCCCATTCTCGGTCCTGTCTTTGAACAGGTTGGCAAAAATGCCGGGTTCTCCTCTTCGTTGTTGAAATCATCCTCATCCTCTAAAACTCAGCTAAGTGCCCATCCTCTCTGCGCTTTACCTATGTGTTTTGGCTGTGGTTGGTCAGGGCCCACTCTGAACATGTCTAGCCCTACAGATGCCACTTAGTTTCCTTCTTCAATATACACCATCTTTCCATGTTCTGATTGTTCCATTTCTGCTAGTCTTACCTTCCCCCCAGGAGATCTTGAGCATTACATGAGCAAGACCAGGCCCTCCCGTGGGAGCTGTGAGCCCCCAGAAAGCCACCAGAGAGCTCCTCTGCCCCAGCTTCTAATTGTAGGCACTATCTGGACCATGCCACTCAGAAACCTGTCAAAGCCTTTAGAGGCAGAGGTCCATGTAACTTCAGCTTGATAAAATGTTACAAACATTTACTGCTCTCTGTTGGAAAATTAGCATTTCTTTATTTTTATAAGAAATTCTGTTTCATTTGAAAATCTCCTTTACCAACTAATAACAGATATTTTATAAAGCGGCTGTTCAAAATGTAAGTTGTTTCCTTTTTCTTCTTTTAAATATGTGGTTATTGCTTTTGAAGAAGACAAAGTGAAGGAAATGTTTCCTGTTTGTAGAGGCTCATATTTAACCCTACATAAAGAGCAGAAGAGTGTCAAAACATCCTAGAATCTAGAGCTTCTATAACTTTCTGCTTTTTAAGCACTTTTCTACCATCACAGGAGTAGAGAAATTGGGGTTTTGTTTTGCCTACTCTTTCACTCTCACTCTCTTTGAAGAAATAAAATGTTACAGATTCAAAGGTTCATTCCCCTTCCCACTGTCCTTAGCTGGTGTGTCATGTCTAATGTCTATTCATGTTTGCATTTTACCATATGTGTATATAACATGGTTTCTCAGCCTAGACACTATGGACATTTTGGTCCCTGCCATTCTTTTTTGTAAAATCTGTCCTGTGCATCATAGGATGCTTAGCAGCATCCCTGACCTCCACTCACTAGAAGCCAGCAGCACCACCATCCTATCCCCAACCTTCCAACCGCCCCCCCACACACACACACACAAGATAACCAAAAATGTCTCCATGCATTGCCAACATCCCTGGGGTTGGGGGTGCACAAATCACCACTGGTATATATCCATAATTTAAACAGTACACTATTGTTTTGAATATTTTTTAAATTTACATAAATGATGCTACATATACATATTTCTGTAAAACTTTCTTTGTTCATTCAACATTGTATTTTTGAGATCTGTCCATGTACATCTAGATTCTGGATGTTTATCTAATAATCTTTTGTATAATAAAACCACTTATTTGTTTCTCTACCTAGGCACGGTCGAATTTTTTTACATTTTCTTACTTAGTATTAAAAATAGTGCTTCACAGAACATCCTCATACATGTCCTATTAGATCCTCATAGCTACCTGGAGATGAAATTGCTGCGCCATACAGCCTCCTCAGTTTTATAAGATCTTGACACATTGCTGTCCAAAATGGTCGTGCTAATTTATACACTCATCAATTGAGTTCCCATTTCCTTCAGATCATCCCCAAACTTGGTATTGTTAGACTTTTTATTTTTGCCAGTCTTGTAGGTATGAAATTACTTATTGCTGTTTTAATTTACATTTTCTACTACAAGTGAGGTTGAACATCTTCTGTTTATTAACTCAGCGTATCCTCTTCTGTAAATTGTCTATTCATATACGTTATCCTCATTCTCTTCATTTATTTTTTCTCACTGATTTATAAATTTTCTTTATATATTCTAGATATTATAGTCAGTTACATGTTGCAAACATTTTCTCTTAATCTATTCTTTGTCTTACAACTTAGTTCCCTTTTTGAGTCTTACAAAAGTTTTTCTTGTAATGATTGTTAGCCATCTGTTGCTTTATGATTTTTTTATATTTTTGTTTTAGAAATCCTTTTCTATCCCAGCGTCATAAAGAATATTCTCTTATTGCTTCTAAAATTTTTAACAATTTAGCTTGCCACATTTCAATCTTTAATCTATGGAGTTTCTTTTTAAATAAATTTATTTTTGTATATGGCATGCAGTAAAGATCTAATTTTATCTTTTTTCTTATCTGTAGCCAGTTATTCCAATACTGTCTGTTCTTTTCCTGCTGACTTGTAATGCCTCCTCTATCATATATACCAAGTACTCACATTTACTTTTGATTTCTTGACTTTCTAGTTTCTCTGCACTGTTTGCCTATCACGTGCTAATACCATTCTACTTTAATTACTGCAGTCTAACACTAAGTCCTAATAAGTGATAGAGAAAAACCTCTCTTGTTATGCTTCTTCAAAAGATTCATGTCTGCTTTTGACCCTTAACTTCAACTTGTCTAATCCACCAAAACACACGCACACACTTTTGAATTTTGAGTATATAGCATTTAGGAATGGGTTTAACTCCATGTGACAGAAAACAGAAAATAATGAAACTTAAACAAGGTAGAAATCTGTCTCTCATGTAAAAGAAGTACAGACATTGATGACAGCCCCTGGGCTGGTGGGGCAGCAACATTACTGGGCCCCAGGCTCCTTTTCTTTGGCTACAGCTTTGCCCTCACCCCAGAGCTTCTACCTCACTGCTCAGGCTAGCTGCCTTAGCTCCAGGAAGGAGGAAGAAGTGACAAAGAAGGGTACACACCTGCATTTAAGTTCTCTTCTAGAGTCCCACACTCTCTTTCTGTTTACATACCACTGGCAGAGCTAAGTCCACATAGCAGGAAGCTGAGCAATGTAGTGGCCATGTGTCACCCCAAAATATTCATATTTTTTTAAAAAGGGAATGTGGATATTGAAAGTCAAACAGTGGTCTCTGCTACAGACTGGAATTGGAAGTGTGGTTAGATTATAGTATCAGATCTTCCCAGGCAAGAATGTGTTGATTCTTTTCACTCATTTAGATCTTCTGATATTCTTCAGTCGAGTTTACCATTTGCTCCATAGAGATCTTACAGATCTCTTTTTTTAGATTTAATCCCTAAGTGTTTAATAGGTTTTGTTTCTGTTTGTAAATAGTAATTTTTGGCACTTACATTTTCTAAATGATCATAGTAGAGGAACGTTATTGATACTTTTTTATCTTGTACTCTTATTCTCATTTTCTAGGCAGACAGTAAACGTAAATAATTTGTTTCTCCCTTTCCCTTCATTTTCTTTGTATTTGGTTGGTTTTGGCCTCATTATGCTATACTTGTGTTGAATGCAAGAGGCGGTAATAGGCATTCTTGTCTCTTCATGAATCAACACAAAGTTTTATCAAATTGTTTTCACATCTATTGAGTGAGCGTTTGGTTTTTCTCCTTTAATCTGTTAATGTGTGAGTTACACTACTATATTTTCTAAGATTCGTGAGATAAATCTTAATAGAATGCAACATACCAGATAAGATGATTTTTTTAATATTGTTAGATTGAGTTTACTAATATTTTATTTAGAATTTTTGCATCTACACATAAATCAAAAATTCTTCTATAAATTTTTCTTCTCATAATGGCCTTGTCTAGTTTTAAAAGAAATGTTATACTAGCCTCAAAAACCTAGGTGGAGAGCTTTCCTTCTTTTGATGTTCTCTAGAACAATTTGGATAAGATAACAATTCATCAAAGGTTGTCCAGAGTGTAATTGCTGGGGTAAACACAAATGTTCAGCTTTAGTAGATTCTCCTGAATGGTTTTCAAATATGATTACCAAATTCTATTTCTTCTGCATTAAGTTTTCATGAGTTACATTTTTTCTGGAAAATTCTGTTGCATCCAAGTTATTGATATGAATAATGTATTCTGATAAATTTTTAAAATCTGCATTATCACCCTTGTATTATTCCTGATTTTATCTATGTATCTTTCTTTTTTCATTAAGCTTGCCAGATTTATCCATTCAACTTTTTAAAACAACAAACCTTAGGTTTTATTGGTTTCCTCTATTTGTTTTCCATTTTATTAACATTTGCTTTCTACATTCTACTTATTTCTAATTTCTTTGGATTTTTACTTTCTCTAACTTCTTAAATGTACTTAACTCTTTCATTTATTTTAGATTTGTCTCTTTGGGGGTTAAGGGAAAGATGGGAGGGATTTTAGAAATGGGAATCTCAGCCTTTCAGCTGGAGAATTTGTCCATATATATTTATCATGATCACAAATGTATTTTAATGTACTTCTGCCAGTATTTCTCTAGAAGAATTTTGCATAATGTCTTTATTTTTAATTACCCTAAATTTTTTTCAAAAATTTTTATAATGTATTGTTCTTTTTTTCTTTTTGTTCTTAAGTATTTTGGTCACTTCAGAAATTCTTATTTTATGGTTTTCATATTGTTCTAAATTTAAATTCTTGGGGATCTAATTCTATTTATCGTACACAATGACTCTTGCTTATGATGGGTTTCTTCCTAATGGGTTTTTGATTCTGAGTCTTTTTCTACCAGAGTTTTATCTATAAATCCCATGTAATACCAGAGTAAGAGTGTCTCTACAGACTAATTTTACATTTGCTTGTGCTTGGCTCTTTACATATGTCTATCTCCATCCAAAAACCAATTTTTATGTAATTTTTAGAGGGTCCTTTGAGCACATATGTAGTGTAAATTGAACCCCAAATGTCTCATTTCTCACTTCTCAGACAGGCCCAGATTCTCGCTTTCTCCCTGAGAAAGATCAGCTTTTTGGTTTGTATTTTCTCATCCTCTCTTTCAGTGAGGGTGCTGCCATTTGAGAGTTCTGCCCGTACGCGGGTAATGAGTTCAAAGTCACTACCTCTTTCAGACCCAGTGTTTCATTTCCTGAACCCAAATAGGTGGTACAACCCAAGCAGTTCTGAGTTAGCAGTATGTGCTCATTCTTACACCCCTGTCCTCGGCAGCTTGCTTGCTTATGCTGCAGTTTTCCAGAGCTCATTTCTGACACCTCGGGACCTTCATTTCTTCCTTTTATGTTCAGCTATCCATATGAAATATTTTTTTAAATTTACCTAGCATTTTTAGATGGTTATAGTAGGAAAATTTTCAGATTGTTCTAGTCTGTAATTTTTTCTAAATCGAGAAATTTGCATTTAGTTTAAAATATGGATTTCTTTAAAAACATATGCAGTGAATATTTTCTTCACGTGGTGTTTTTTATTATTATCGATAACAGAATAAGCAAAGATTACCATCAATCTACTGCAGGCTACCAGTTTTATCCTATCAATTGAAGGATGGTGTGATATTTTAGGACTGGGATTGCTTACATACAGCAGATCAATATGACATTTTATTTCTCAGTCTATAGGTGTAACTGCATTGCAAGAGAAAGCTCTCCCAAGCATTTTGATAGTTCTGCCCCTTCTGTGTCTGATCATTACATATTGATCTCTTTTTAGGGAGGAATGATCAATTGGAATCGTCTTTTCCCTCCTTTGCGTCAGCGACGAAACATAAACTATCAGGATGGTCGACAATCCGAACAGCAAGCACCCGCTCCTCTGGAGGTTTCTGAGGAACAGGTAATCAGTAATACCTGTACCTATCCTAAACCAATGCTTCCAACGTCAAGCAGTTTTGGTGAACAAAACCTGAAAGAAATTGAACATATAAATACAAAGATTTTAATAGCAGTTAAAGAGCCACCTATAGCACTGGTAGACACTTTGGGCCTTTATTGACTACTATGGGTCTTATGAGGTGGAGGAAGGCATAGTATGAAAACAGGTAAATTGTAATCACTTATTTTAAAATCTATAACACTTCATATGACAAGAAACTATTGAAGGTGGTTCCCTGTAAGAGGTGGGAGAAGAGGAGGCAAATGGATGGAGAGGGACTGGTGCTTTTCTGGGTATACTTTTTGTACAGTTTTGACTTTAGGAATCAAGTTAATGTTTTACATATTCAGAAAAGCAAATTGGTGAGGACAAATGTAAAACTAAAAAACAGAAATGAGTGATCCAACTGTATTTTAAATGAATAACTTAATCATATGGGGGAATTAATTTCAGTAATTTGGGGGCATAATATACCCTTTGTTTTAAAGAACTGCAAAGACATCTTAAACTCTTCTAGGTTTATTTTTCATAGTGTACAGCAATTCTGAAATTGTGTTGTATGTATTGTAGATCTGAGCAAATGAGGAAGTAGGTAGATCTTACTGTTGACGAAGGAAAACAAAAATACAGAACAGGAAAGGAAAGGAAGAACCCTGTGAGGTTGGATAGGAATTAGAGATATCAGCATAAACTCATAATAAGACTTAATAAGGATGTGTGTATGTTCATGTATCTTAGCTCTGTCGACCAAAAGGAATCAGAAGTAATGGCATCCCAGGAACACTGAGCACACTTAGTTCCCAGATCTACTTTCTAAATATTTTGCCCACTAATAGAAACCAGCCTCTTTAGAGGAATGGTGGGTCCAAGGTCCAGGATAAGGAAGGCGCAAGATGAATTTGGACCACCTTATGCAAGGAATTAAGGAAGTTCAGCATAACTGAGGGGGCATGCCACAACAATATGAAGTCCGCTTGAGGTAATTCCACTGGCCAAATCTGACACATTAGATTTGAGCATCAAAATAAGTAAGGACAGTACTATAATATAATCCATGGGAATGGGGGTGGGGGGCATAGGGGATTCTGTGAGTTCATACTGATATTACTAGATAAATATTTACATGAATACACACATCCACAAAGGCAAAAGAAATGCTTTTCCTTTTAGTGGAATGTAAAGTAGTAAGTATAGAAAGAATGGTAGTTTTGGAAAATCAGTTTTGCAACTATCAGAATAAAAGCCAGTTCAGGAAAGAATCATTGTATGAAAAACATTTTTTTATCTAATTTCAGAGTCTCTCCCCACAAGTTACTTAATAATTATAAAAGCAAAATGGTAACTATATAGTGGAAAAATTGGACACCAGCTTAACCAAGTTATCAGAATTAACGTAACCAATAATGGAACAAAGAGCATGTGGGCATGCCCTGAAAAAAGAACACATCAGTCATGTGACAATCAAAATGCATAGCTATGCTTATAAAGGAAACATAGACAATCCCCATTGGAGAGACGTTCTGTACCTGACCTGCATTCTTCAACAGTGCTGATGTCAAACTCTAGTTTTAAAAAAAAAATCTATAAAAGTGAGTTTAGAGCATCGCAATAATAACACTTGATAATTTCCTTCCATATATGATGCTTTCTTCTCACGAAAGTAAATTAAGGTCAGCATTTCATAATTGGTCACACCACCCAGGCCCATCCATCATCTCCTCCATCCCTGTCCCAAAAGTGAACAAATTCCACTCAGACCCAAGTCACCCAGTCTCTGCAGCAAAGCTGTGTCCTCACTTTTCTTAGTACTTAAAATGAGCCCCTGGGCAGGGCTCCCACTGCCACCCTGGATTAGGCCGTGAGAAATGCTTTTGAAATAAACCAGTCAACTTCAACTGATGGATTGATCCTGCCCCTTGCCCTTGCAGCCTCTCAGTTCAGACTGACAGTTCCCGCAGCTCCTTAGGGTGGAGCAGTGGATTAAGGAGCTATAGGTCTCCTCCATTTCCATTAGAGACTTTCTAGAAAAATCTTATCCATACAATGAGAAAGTAAAGCCCAATAACTCGGCAGTTATAAGATATTTATGATAACAGATTAAAAAGTAAGCTATTACTCTCAAATTCAGGTGAAAAGAAATAGAATTCTGGTCTATACTGTTTACTTCGTAAAACTTTTGGGTCACATTCCTCACGGAACAGCCGTTAACCGTATGAGGTATTTAAAGGTTAAATGGTTCTTAGTTTCGGCACTTTGTTTAAAAAAAAAAGAAAAAAAAAAGATAACAGGAGAATGTGTGCAATTGAAGTCTTTAAGGTTTTATAATGAATCATTTTCCTTGATCCTCCCAGAATAACAACTGTGAGGTTAACAGGTTGTCAGTGTCAGTTGGAGACAGCGTTTACTTCTTCCTTGCTGTGTTATGAAAAGATATAACTACGTGAAAGGTCATTTTTAATATATGCTTCCTTATTCACTGATTTTCTAAATCTTGTTTTTTGTATTCCTTGATTATCCTGAAAATAATCATTATAGACCATCACTGCAGGAAGACACAGAGTCCTCCCTGGTATTATTTATTATATAGACTCTTGGTAGTGCCAGAGAGACTGTAAAAGATAAAAAAAGAAAAGGTATTGTTCTTGCCCTCAAGACATTTATAATAACAGAAATTTATAGTTAATGTATAATCTGTTGATTACTTTGTTGAGGCTAGACATTATCTAAAATAATATTTGTTAGTAATGCATTAAGATACCTCAAAATAACAAAACATTTTTATGCTTAATTTTTCAACTAAATATGCCAGACTTTTTTTAATGAGTCATGTAATATTAATGCATTAAGAAACTTAGTAATTTTCTAAACCAAGAGAAGTAGAAATGATTATTTGAGTTTTTTCTGATGTAAATAGATACTTCAGGAATTTTAGTGAGAGTCATTTAAGATAGGAAATGTAGTTCATCTATTTTGAAAACAAAGGATATCCTAAGAATGGACGTTGTATTCTTTATTAAGTCTAGTAGTAGTCTATACATATAGCCACAGAAGTTTTTTGCCTCCTTTTGTGCTTTTGCTACTATCAAGTTTCTGGATTCTTAGTTCATAATCCACTCCTACTATTTTTCAATGAGCAGACAGCCCCCAAACTCCTTTGCCAGTGATCACTCCTTGCAGATGTTACCACAGCCCCTTTTTAAGAATATGCCAAAACCAAGTGCCATTCAATGACTTTTTAATAATCGAATGTGCTCAAATTTTTATCTTAAAAATAAGTATATGTGTGAGTGTGTGCGTATGCATGTATAAAATTTTATTTCTCTTTTTTTCTTTTAACCAGAGATGTTTATACTACACCTATACTCAAAATTAATAAGTAATGAAGTTTTGTCACACTGGCTTCATACTTTTTAAAATGAAAGGGGGAAAACTTACCAAGTTTGTCTCTCGAGAGTCCTTCCTAAGCATATAAAATGGCCTTTTGGTTTATGCTTAATGGAACACGGGTAAAATTGGACAAGGAAGTTAGACAAGACTACATCCAAAGCTGGGGCTTAACAAAACGAAGATAAACATGGGCTGTTACAGATTTCACCTTTCTTTCATTCACATCTGTCCTGCCTTTTAGTCAGCTAACAGTTACTAACTCTCTTCTCTGCAGGGGTAGCCACTGGGCTAGATTCTTGAAATACAGAGATAAATAAAGCCAGTTACCTGCCCTCAAGGTGGTGGCACAGAGCCCAGAGTAAGGAGCCAGGCAAGGAGACGGCTCCTGTCAACTGTATAGAAATGTTCCAGTGCTACTGAAACTGAGAAAGGATAGCCAGTGCCGGGAAGATCAGGAGCAGTGGCATTTGTAAGGATGTGGCATGGTAAAAAGTGCATTCAATTTTGGACAGCATAGGTGGGCAAGATTGGAATGGAGAGTGACCAGGGGTCAGAGGCACTGTCTGGGGAAGGGGCAACACAGGCTCCGCAGTGGCTTTTGGTGGAGTATCTTATAGGCATTAAGGAACCGTGACAAGGTTTTAAACAGGGAATTGTATCATTGAGTTTCCCTGGAGGATGGAGGAAAAGCTGTGTTATAAGCGTAACCATGTATGTAATTTCTTTCACCCCTGCTCAGGAAACATGTTACAGTTCATGTGCTGATGAAACTCTTGCTCAGACGAGACTTGTTACTACTGGGTATGTTTATAATACGTGAGACCCATAGTGTGGTTCCCATTCACATCCTCCGAAATATCCAGTGGCTCAAGAGACACTCAAGACACTTTCAATCATAAGTGATAAGAAGCCAAATGTATTTAGTATGAGAGAATCTTAATCTCAGTGAGGTCTCTTCCCGTCTTAGGAATCTTCCCCGCTCACTTCAAAATACACCTTATAAAAACAATTTCCTCACTAATACGTGTTTGTTTTGAAGTACATTTTGTGCTTCAGCTCTGAATTGCAGTGAGTTGGGTATTGGTCTAGTGATTTGCATGTTATCTATTTTCCCTGGCGCACAGTGAGCCCCGTGAAGCCTAGCTCCATTCCTTCTTTGTTTCCCGCCTACCACAGAGCCTGACACACAGAAGGTGCCAGCAGCGGTTAGAGCAGGACTGAATGCAAAGGCGTGGTCAGTGGACTTCTCTTTCAAAAGAACACTCGTTTTCACTTAAAAATGTGTTAGTGGTACAGTGTCAGACTTTTCCATCTCTACTGCTAGTAGACTGGAAATGTTGTTTTCTAAGAAAATACCAAAGTTAAATGTCTTAGAATGAATTATTGGGTGGCAATCAAATAATTAACCAACTTTGGGGATGCCTAATTCTGCTGAGTACTCTAAAAGATAAAGGAGCTCCTCCAGGCTGTAATGAGAGCGTCCTCAGTATCAAAACCTGAACCAAGCAAGAGAGCACACAGTGGTACGGGGCCACTGAGTAGCCTGTAGGCAGGCAGGAACATAAAATAACCAGAAACAGTTCTCTCAGCCCACAGGTGTGATCACAGTGGTTCAGCTGTTCAAGTTGGTGAGAATGCTATGACCCTCGGGGATCTGACAGTGGCCTTGCAGCAGGTGGTGATGGGGCAGGAGAGGCAATGTGCCCTGATAGGTGACAGACAATAGCTACAGTGAAGAGGACGGAAGTGCGAGCATTATCGCCATAGCCTCTCCTGGGATGTTCCTCCTGGCAGGGTGCGCATGTGGCCCCAGAAGCTGCCTGCCACAGATGGACAACCCAGCCTGGTACTGGGTCGTGGCCACCACCAAGGTGGGCGTTGCTTTCTGCAAGCATCAGAATTTGGGAAGTAAAAACCAAAAAAAAAACGTTTGTTTTTGACACCCTTCACTAAAGGGAAGTTCAAGAAAACCACAGTCTTATTTGAGCAAAACAAGCAGAGGAGTATTTCACTGAGAGGAATTGCTATAAATCTCACTGGAATGAATGGCCTATTTTACTTTGTCTCAAAAAATGGTTGAATTGCAAGTAGAATGCTGAAGTGGGAATCCTTTTACTTTCTTAAGAATTATCTTGAGATAGTAGGGACACAAGTCCCAATCATAGAGGATGTTTAAAGGAAAAAAAAGGAAAGGAAAACCGATACCAATTTATCTCCATCTTTATAGGTTTCTTTTCTCATTCAGCATGCTATCTCTTTGAAAAGGGTATTATGGGAAAAATATATTTTACCTTTTCTTCTCTGGAGCACTGTCAGATGATGGTGACAGTGCTCTTTTGTGGTGCTTACTCCCGCCCAAATTTCCATACCTCAGGCTGGCCAGCTGAGGGGGGCAGATTGTGGTACCTGGAGCCTTTGGTGGCTATTGAGGGGTCCTTGAAGAAGAGCAGCAGATACAGTGGAAGGTTGATAGGGGGGACCTTACTCAGGTGTGTTTCTATACCAGTTACAAAGCTAAGCTGGAATCTCAGTACCAGACTCTCCTTTCTATCCCCTAAGTCAAGTTATCTCTGACCTTTGCCTCTAAGAAGTCAAGTTTTTTGTTATAGAAAGCAGGCATTGGAGATGTTACATTTGGGTAACTTTAGTTGTTATGAATAAGTTGATGTGGAAGACAGCACTAACACTCTTTTTGGCTGTTAACCCAACTACACCTGGTTTCTAAAGTTAGAGAAAAGGATCATTTAGGTCTTTAGACTAGAGACCAAGATGAACTCTATTCTGATATTTTGTGGTGAGAATTTTTAAACAGAAACTTTCCTATGATGCACAAGCAAAGGAGGAAAGTACTTACTGTGCTCTGAAATAGAAAAGGAATGTTGACAGAAATGCATTTTAGAAAATTCCTTTGGGGACATTTTAAAGTTCTCCAAACAGGCTTGTTTTGCACTGATCTCAGCTTAGCAATAATCATCAGGAAACTTGGGGTGGCGCAAGTGGTGGGGGGAGATTTAGTACCTATAAGACCTGGAAATTACACAGCACACCTGGGGCCACACAGAGAGGTCCACAGTGAAGAGAGCAAGACTGGGGTGGGATGGGGGTCCGAAAGAGAAGTGCTGGCGTGTATGGGCCTGGGGTTCTACTTTTATTGGGGTTGAGGGCAGGGGTCAAGGGTTTCGTAAGCTCTTTATTGGTGATTTTAAAACATAAGAATGGAAATTTAAATGCTGAAAGAGAAAAAAACTGTCCCAAACGGTCAGTTATAGAAATCAACCAAGATCTCTAAAACAAAGGAGCCTCAGTTGGGGGAAGCAGCCTGGCTCTTTATCTAGTCATGTGTCTGGCAATGTGTTTATTCCAGATAGCCATCACTGAAGTAGATGCCTCGCAATCAAGCTTAAATCAAGAACTTGCATTACAAAAAAGAAAAAAAAAATCTGCCAGGGCTTCTACTGCAATACAACTGCAAACCCTGCCAGTCAGTACTGATTGAGATAAAAAGTGTGCTTTTGCCTCGCTCTTGACTCTGCTTAAATCAGAAAATGTCTCTATCTTAGCATCTTCTTTTCCAGAATTCTGTTCTACCAGCTTTCTCATTTTGTCCCCAAGATGTTTATTTGTTGTCTTCTCCTTAAGTTGTCAGTTCCTTAAAGATCTTACATCACTAAGCTTACACTCCTTTTCTGATCAATGCACAAGCACCTTCTGTGTGCCATACTCTGTGCTGGATGGGAAACAAGGCAAGTGTGGTTCCAACCCTCACGGAGATCATGGGCCAGGGAAAACACAACCTCCGAGTCACTGTACCAACCCACTCACCAACCCTCTTGTTATTTAGGGGAGACCTTAAAACAGCAGAGATTGTCTGTAAATATTTTTGAATTAATGACATTTCTGTATTTGACAACTTGATTTAAACTGATCATGTATTTTTATCTTTTGGTCATATAGGATCAAGAGATTTTACATTAAAATTTTCTTTTCCCTTAGATACTAGTTAGATCTGATCAAGTAACAGATGGTTCTCATTACTATAGCTGAACTAAATAGACAGTAAACAGGCTGTAGAGAAAACAAATTAGATTTTCAGTGGGTGTGAGGGAAGTAGACTGAATATCTATAAATAACATTATTTGTAGGATCATCAGAAGTGACTAGTTTCTAGAATTTATACAGATATAAAGTAAGGTGTTATCAAGAATCACAAAAATAATGCAGGCTTTTTGTTAGAATTTTATGCTCACCTTTTAAAAAGATTTTTCCTATTTTTCTGACTTCAGTCTCATCACAAGTTTTCTTGAACCAGTTCTTACTTATGCCACTTAAGCACTAGAAATAATTGGCAAAATTCACTTGCATTTGTTTTTAAGCGTGGCTGCATTGAGCCATGGCAGTTGGTGTACATGTATGTGTACTTAGCTGTGGAACCAATGTTTAATCATGAGCCTACCATCTGGGGGCACATGAGCCTCTCCCTTGATGGCAATGACCAAGGTCCCAGAGAGGATAGCTTTTCTGTTCTGAGACAATCTTCCGGCCACTACGTGCTAGCCATGGTCCTATCTGAAAATGAGCCTGCATTTGATCATTGTAAAAAGACATATCAGTTCTTTGACCAACAAAGGATACAAAACCAATGAAGTGGAAGCAGTTAAAGAGAATGCCGAAAAAAAAGGCCCAGGGGTGGTTTGTCACACCACTGGTTTTGTCAGTCCCAGAACTAAGGCCTGACGGTTTCAGAGGGAGGGATCCCCACACATCCAGTCCGGGCCCCCTCGCTGTTCAGTAGGATAATAATTATCCTAAGAGGTAATGCTTACTGAGCACCTGTTATGTGTTATGTGCCAGTCACTGTTCTAGGCCTTTCACACGTGCAACTCTTATCTTCAAAACTGAGAAAACTGAGAACTGAGGTTTTAGTCTCCTGCCTGGGGTCACACAGTGAATACATGGCCACGTAGAGCCTGACTCCAGGGCTCAGGCTCTCTCTGCCACTGTCTAGGTCCCCATCTGCCAGCAGTGGTGGCTAGGATGATCCTCTTGCACTTGAGTCAGATATAAAACAACTGCCAGCCTCTGCTTTGTTTTTATTTTAAGGAATTGTGAACTTCTGGAATCCTATCTCTATTCTGCTTACCTGACCACAGGTCTGCAATGGACCTCAATTTTTCCTTTCTGCCATTTGAGCACAGAAGCTCATGCATCACATACTAAGCATGCCACACAGAGACAGTAATGAATAATACTAGGATTGGGCACGTTGGGCCTCTCAGAGCAGATGTTAAGGTCCACAGCAGTAATTGTTAGTGTCCATCCAAGAGAGCTATGGATGTTCATTCTTCGTGTTGCTGGGTCATGCCGCATTCTTTATCGTCTGTTCATTGAACCGCTGAATCACTCGAGGGAGGGACAGCAGCAGAAGGCCTGGCCAACTTTCAGGGCTATGGGGGGCCCCCATCCACACACTGTCCACTCACTGTGTGTGCAGGATGGAAGCAGTTAGAAAACACCATCAGCACCCCATTCTCTTTACTTCTCATTTTTTCTGCAGAATTATTGTCCACATACCCAAGCCTAAGTATTCAATTTTATTTTTCCATGGATGTTTACATTTTGGGGCACTACAGGTAAGTTCAGGAAGCTTACAGATACCCTTTTTTAGTATAATTATTTAGTTTTTAAAAAGAAGTACTGTGTCAACTCTATTCCTACTTCCTGGGTTTCTTCATCTGGTCAAAGTACCAGCAATGAAAATTTTCTGATCACACTTATTTTCTCACCCCTAAAAAAACACAGAAAGCTCCAAAGCCAGGATGAACAGCCAGCCACTGCAAGCATATAATAGCAAACACTCTCTTCAACAAAGACCTACAAAAAACCTGGCTTAGTTATCAAAACCAGTGACAGTGCATGTGTGGTTGTTTATCTGCATGAGAGAGAATGAACTCAGGAGAAGTCTTGCATGCAGGGAAAGCTTTTCTCCTTATACCTTATATCACTTATCGACCTAGGACACACCCCAGCCATCCTATACCTGAGGGGTTTTTACCTCTCTGGAGCGGGCAAGCTCTGCAGGTCATAGGGCCTGAGCTGCTGCTCTGCTTTGGTGGCTTGTGTCATGGCCAGCCCACCATCAGCATCTTCTGGATTAATTGTAGATTATAAATCATGATTTGCCAAACAAGTAGATTTTTTTCCTGCTGGCTAGGTGCAAAGAAGCAGCCAGTCCCTAGCTATGCTTAAAGTACTACATATGCCAAAGAGGTGATAATGAGGATAGTCTTTGGCACCCTCTTCAAAGTCATTAAGAATGGCTAAATTGTTGGGCCATGGTGTTATGTTTGTGGGTAACAGAGAGCAGGTAGAGCTGCCCACCTCCTCACTAGGCTACATTGGCTCCACTAGAGACAGTAGTCCGTAATGGAAATACAAGCTTATTTCAGTCCAGAAGCAGAAATAACCTAGTAAGACCACCTAGATTGATTAGGTGATTTCTTCTCTGTTGATATGCATCTAGTATATGTCTTGTGGCCCCTGTCCCCAAGCATGCTGATCAAAGTAGAGAAAGCAGGTAATACTTAGTTTGAAATGCCTCCCCAGGAAAGGCAAAAATGTGAATTCTGAGAACTGAATGGCAAAACTGATATTTCTTGTCTGTCAGAAGCCTAAAATAGATTATCAACTTGCGAACATAAGAGAATGCTGTGGTCTGAAGGCACCAAACTGCTCCTGTTGACACAGGATGTCACCAAGACATTTGACAGTATCTCATCACCTTAAGAGATATGTTAGTGACATGCGTAATGGATAATGATAATATGAAGTGGGTTTAAAATTGGTTAAAAACCTCTTTTAAAATGTCGATTAGCCATTTGAATAGAAACTAAAGTCTCCGGCAAGTTCTGGGCTTCATCTTTGAACTTCCCTGCTTAACATTTTCATCAGCAGTAACTTGAATACTTTGTAGAGGTTAGCTAATCAGATTTAGGAATGATATAAGTTTGTGGAGCTGATTAACATAGTAAAGAACATAATTTCAACTGGAAATAGTTTTAGTTGGCTAGAAAACAGAGGAAATTTAACAGAGATGTTTGCAGTCCTAAACCTAGAAAATCAAATGTAAACTTACAGGATGAGACTTGAAAACCTGGCTTGAGATTATTTCATATGAAAACACCTGAGGGTTTTTAGCAGACTCCAACTTAACGGGCCACCGCAGTCTGATATAGCTACATGAGGGCACGTGAACACACAAATACACACGTGTATGCACACTGCTAAAGCATTCCTCTACTGTGATAAGGGTTGTGATCACAGGAAAACAGCAGTCTAGCTGCCCTTTGCCCTGGTCAGAGCGTGCCAGCATACTGTGCTCAGTTCTGGGCAGCATATTCTGAGATGACGTAAATAGCAAGCATTGGGGAAAGAAGGCTAGAAAGTGCTGGATACTGAAACACAGGAATGAATAAAAGCAGCCAGGGCCCTTATTCTCAGAAAGCACACAGTACAGTGATATGGAGAAGCACTCAACCCTACAAATACACGTAAAAGTCAGAGCTGTAAGTGGCACAGAAAAGAGGTCAGTGAGGCCATGAGACTTTTACTCTGTTCTTCCTAGTCTGGAGACATAGGAAAGGGCCAAGCACCCTGAGACCTGTGGATGAGAAGGAGTTAACCAGGCCAAGGCCAATAGTCTTCCAGTAGAGGAAACACCACCAGCGAGGGTGGGAGACACGGCCCTGCATGGCTGGGACCAACCAGGAGTGGGGGTGCTGCCTAGAGAAGCAGAAAGGGAAAGGAGAGGAGGAGGTGGCCTTCAAAGTGTTGTGTGCAGTAAAGGGATGGGGGTGCTTTCTGTCAACTTCAAAGGGCAAAATCAGGACCATTGCAGTCCCAGGGATGGCAACTAGTGAGGGGCAGATTCTGCTCCCTTTGCCGAAGAACTTTCCATCTTAACCAGTGACCAAAGAAAGTTCATGATCTTCTAAAAAAGCCAGTTCTTTCTTTGAGTGGGAAATGAAACCAGAAAATTCCTGCCATTCTGTTTACTCTATCCCATCAACCTGGGGAGTCGAGCTGGAAATCACCCGTGGCACTGACTTTTGACTTAGAAACCCGCTGTCAAAGGTTTCTGCCCACAGCCCACAGTAAGAAGTACAGCCCACTGCATACATGTGTGTGACTGTGGAGAACTGAAATGAAATGGTATGGAATATCATACTTCTACACCCATGTTTTTTAATCCGAGTCATAACGCACTAACTGTTCATGACCCTACTGATGAGAGATCAGCCTCAGTTTGAAAAACACTGGCTAGAAGCCCAGCCTCTGGGAAGTGTCCCCGGTGCCCGGTTTCCTCCGTTGGGTTAGCCTCTCCCTAAGGTCCCCTGAAGGACAGGGGGCCTGGGGGTCCCGGCCTGGGCGGTGCTGAGAAGTCACTCTCGCCCTCTCTCCCCCCCCACCGCTCGCTGCGCTCTGCACCTTCGTCCTCTTCGCAAACTTAGGCCCCGCCCACCCCCTGCTGCTCCTCCCGCCGCCCACGCCCCGCCCCGCCCCGCGGTCACACACACACCTGGCTCCCCAGGCAGGGGAGGGAGGGGGAGGGAGGCCGAGTCGGGCTTTCTCAACACTCGGTGGCGCCGAGCACATTTTTTTGTACAGGAAAGATTCGAAACGGTAACTGAGTCCTCAGGCAGCCCACAGAAGCCTCTTTAACCAATATATTGTTAAAA
The DNA here is from genome assembly GCA_030015415.1 of Cynopterus sphinx. Lineage (NCBI taxonomy): Eukaryota > Metazoa > Chordata > Mammalia > Chiroptera > Pteropodidae > Cynopterus > Cynopterus sphinx. Next base: position 36,465,845 of record CM057381.1, read on the forward strand.
ATCTCAACAATTGTAAGAATACCAGTTTTCACTCTGTGTTATTGCAAATGTAGTATATGTTAATGTAAGTACAAAAAATAGATGTCTGCGGCTCATCCAGGGCCGTAAATCTTGTTATTATACAGTTTAAATGGGAAAATAAGTTATAAATAAACTTTAGTAACTCCGCCTATTTTGACATTGGAGGCTGCCTATATGTAAAAGTACAGGAAACCTCTATATTTACAGGTACAGGATTTGTGGTCAAAAAATGCAAGCCTCATCCTCCCTGCCCTTGTGGCTTTAGTTGCCTCTTTCCAGTGGTTCTGCCCCTGTGTCAACCCCCTTCACACATGGCTGCTACTGCCTCCAGAGCCCCAGGCTGGGGACTTAGCAAATGTTCCAACTAATATGAAATGCTAAAAATGTATGGGCACACACGGGACGAGTTCCGGCTGTGTGATGCCAAGAACTCAGAAGCATCTTTATTGTCAGTGTCTACCAGCATCAGGAATAAATCTTCAGTTAAACAGTTGTTTGTGTGCAGTAGGAAATGCGACTTGATAAGTTATTCGACAGGAATCAGATGTTACACTGAAGGAGTGTGGTGAGGCGGATGAGCACGAGGTGCCTTATGCAGACGTGCTTTCCAGTCCCACGAGCTCAGTCACCCTCTGCTCATCCTGGCAGGTCACTTGATCCTCAGGAGCCCCATTTCTGGTCTCTAAAAGGAGGATTTAATGAGATAATGTGTGTCTATTGGCTGTAAATAGAAACCACTTTAAAATGTGCCTGTTATAATTTTTAAACATCTGATTTCACACTGAAATGAAAAATAGTTTGTTTTTTAGCCTGTCCTACAAAACTCACATGAAGAACATTTTGGAGCTGGCATACGACTGGCAGCACCATCAGCCTCATCAGGTTTCTGGTGTTGTTTCTGTTCAGGTTGCCCGGCTCATGGAGATGGGATTTTCCCGAGGTGATGCTTTGGAAGCCCTGAGAGCTTCAAATAATGACCTTAATGTGGCTACCAACTTCCTGCTGCAGCAGTGACGGTCCCGGCTGACAACATTGGCGCTTGCCAAGCTGCTGACCACAGCGGGCTCTGTCCCCAGTACCGAATCAGCCTGAGCACCCAGCACCATCTGGCACCTACATTCTCACTGTTCTCTTGAGCAAAGGGTGGTTCCTGCGCTCCCTCCCTTAATTCCAAGATCGTTATTGTAAGAGTATCGAAAAGCTGTTTCCATACTCTAAGTTTGCCATTAAATTAGCATGTGTTTTCTATCTTTATTTTTTATCGGGTATTTTCCTTGTTTGAAGAATTATCACTCGTTTCTAATGATTAAAACGCATTAACATTGCAGATATCTGCAAGCAGTTGACAAGCACTCCAGATGGGAAATTACTGCTGTTATAATATTCTTTTTATTATAATGCATCTTTCTACATTATATCTGATCATAAATGCCATAAAAGGAAAAAAGGGGACTGTTTTAAGAAAGGACATGTCAGATTATTCCATATGGACTTTTTTCATCTCTCTTTTTTTTTTTCTCAAATTTGCTTTCAAACCCCAGTGACTGTTCAGTGTCCACACTTCCAAGGGGGTGAGCAGTACCTATCTGCTGCGTGCCGTGCTGGCCAGGCCTAGGTGATGAAGGAGAAACAGAACTAAATTCTACTTTATACTGTCCCAGCCCATTCCTGTCCAGGGAATTTTCCACCCCCTCCTCCTCCCCACCTTTATTAAAGAATAATGATGATAAGTGACAAATCTAGGTTCTGGAATACTCCATGAAACTTAACTGGAGTTAATTTTACACAGAGTATTCACAGTTATCCACTCAGGTTGGAGATGAAAATGGGGCAAAGACAAAGCAAAGAGGAAAGTGGGCAGGCTAGAGCAATATGGGGCCTAACCCAAGTGCTCAGTGGCTGGCGCAGGGTGGGCTCAGCCCTAGAGCAGAAAAGAAAATATTCTGCCCATCCCAGCTGCAGGGCCAGCCCCTCTAGAAGCAGGTTCTCCCTGGCCCCAGGGGTTGACTGGAAATTTGGCATAAGGCAGAGTAGACCACAGATGATTCTATCACAGAGAGTGGTGGAGAAGTCTGGAGGTGGACGAACATGAAAAGATCAGAAGCAGGGTCACTCTTGAGACTTAAGGAAATTGTGCAATGATTGCGTTCCACAAAATGAGCAGAAATATATCAAATTGATGTAAATTTGGATAGATGTGAAACAAAATAAAGTTTTTAATGTGTTTTACTTCTTGGTATTTTTTTATTAGACTTGCCTAAATAAAACTTTGTTCCAGGCTGTACTTTTTACCACCAAAAAAAAAAAGAAATAGCCAGACTACTCATCTCTCTTCAGAAGATTTGGGTGCTTTTTTTGAAGTGAGAGAAGCCTTTCATTCCTGTGATTGGGACTGGCCCCATGAGGCCCGTTCTTAGGCTTGCCTGGGCCCCCGGGCTGCTCAGAGTGGGGGTCCCAAGCACAGGCTGTAAAGACAGTCGACGGGAGTGGAGACATCCTTGATTGACCAAGGGCACATACAGGACAGCCTGAGTGTGCTGATGGTGGATTCATGTACGACCTTTGAGACAAACCTAAATCCAACCTCTGTCCTTCCAAGGCAAAAGATCTCAGGAAAGAACAGCTGTGTCTAAAAATACACCATCTCCTATGTCCCTCCTCACCTTCGAATAGCACCTGGCAGAGTAAAACCAAACCAGAAGCGAAATTCTCACTTCCCTGAGACCATTGCTTCCCTCCCAGGGAATAAGGAGCAAGAGCCCCACTGTGTAGATCACAGCAAAAGGATTAGCCACCCCAAAGTTCTTGTTTTTTATCTGGTCAGGATGCCCTCACAAACTTGATTCCATTCCAGAGATCCTTGTTGTACTAAAAGAGCATTAGCAATGCTCTACTTTAGTCTTTAGAAATTGAGGTCGCTATAGGTGGTGTGACCATAGGACATACCCCTAAGAGTGGCAGAGCTGGGAAACACCCTCGGGTTTTTCCTGACTCCTTTCAGCCTCCTTTCTAGTTCCCTGCAGCTTCCGAGGTCTCACCTACCCAGCGGTGACCATTATTTTCCATCCTTTTCATGCAGCCGCCAGGTCATTCTCCCTCTTCATCAGTCACCACCCTCTGTAACATTCCTGTCTTCCCCTCCCCCCTACACACACACACACACACACACACACAGACTTCTTACTCGGGTATGTTACTTTGTCTTACTGGAGTTCCCATCCCCGGCCCACTCTTGCTTCCTGCAGATTTTGATGCACACTGCAGCTGCCTGTTGCAGGAGTTTGAATTCCTGAGAACACCCACACCTCTTGACAAGACACCTGGACATTTTTCAGGCTGTTCAGACTTCCTACAGGAAAACTTGTGCCCCATGCATAGTGACCCATGCCAGAGGGGGGCATCAGCGAGCCATTTGATTTGGTTTCCTAAGGTCCAGAAAAGATCACTTAGGCTTTTGATTTTGTGCAGATGATAACAGATTGGGCATAATTATCAAGCAAGCAGATTCCAAATTGTGAAATGGGATGAAGAAAAATGAAAAAAGGGTCTCTAGTGACACCCCCCTTCCCAAATAAAGGAAAGCCTGCCTCAGAAGTCCTGATTCATAAACCTGGACTGAGTTTGGGATTAGAATGGTGAAAAGTTTAGGAAATTGAGCACAAAATTGTAAATGCATTCTAGAATCATTTAGAGTGTTTTCTGCGTCTCTGAGTTTATGTTTCTACAACAGTTGTTCCTAAGTGGAAATCAGGGAGCTTAAGTGATACTTAACTAGTAAGAATCGCAAGGTTATTTTCTTCACAGTCCCCTAACCAATATTGTGTGTTTATAAAGGAATGGACCAGGAATGTCAAAATTGGCTTTCTGGCTCAGGCTCAAATTTCAGTTCTGAAACAGCAGTCTTACATGTAAGAAAATTTGCCAGAATGATGTCAACTTACTAACCGTCTTGATATAGTAGTATGTAATGGAGAACCCCACAAGAGCTAAATGTTGAGGGTACCTCTGGTAGAGCTGGGATTTCAAACCAGAGTGATTTGAGTGTGGCAGGGAGTGGGGAGTGAAAGACATGATTTGGACCTAAAGAGGCTGGGGGAAGTGGTCGCTAGATGTTAGGAATCAATCTGAAAAGAGGCTGGAATTAGAGAACTAGATTGGGAGACTCGCTATACTCATAATAAATTACATTGGACGACTCTGAATATGGAGAGAAGGAGGTTAATTTTAATGATAGAATCTTAAGGAATTCTTACATTTCTAGTGCAGGAAGAGGAAGAGAAGTAGGAGGGGGATCAAGAGGGCAGCCCCCATCTGGCGAGCTAAGAATATCAAGGAGGGGTGATCGCTATGGCAGGGGCTGCAGGGCAGTGTCACGGGCAAGGTGGTGTCAGCCCAGTGATGGCAGGTTCCAGAGGACAAGACCTGGAATGTGAGGCCAAGGAAGACAGAGGGGTGGTTTGCATGCACTCGTCCAGGAAATCTGGTGGGGAAGGAAGAGGAGAGAGGGGCTGTTCCTGGGTCAACTTGTAGGTCAAGGTAAACGAGTCAGTAATGAGAGACCCTGAGATCTGGCCCCAGGAAGGAACTACAAGGAGAGAATGACCTTGGAAACCAGGAACACTTCATTCTTCTACACCTAGAGGAAGGAGAGGGACAATTAAGGAAACTACAGGTGAGTCAAAAACTATAAGGCAAAGTTGAAGGAGCTCAAGTGGTTGTTTTTAGCTTCTTAATAAAAAAGGAAGAGAGGGTGAGAGGCCCATCGTGGGGCTAGAAGCTTGAGGAGGGTGGACACCATAGGACACAATGGAGATGGATAACGCATTGTCGAGAGAAAACACAAAGGATCTATGTTGGCTAGAAATAAGGGCTTTGACCACTTTTGTTTACTGTCTGCAGTATTTTGGTCTGCTGAACTCCTGGGCTGTGGGAATCTCATAGCCCTGAGAGATTTAGACAGGAATTCAGGCAGTCCCAGACACTAGCTCCAGTGCCCGGGCTGCAGTGTCTTCGGGCTGGCCCACAAATTCCCAGGAGAGCTGATAGGTTATGTGACCTTTTTTTCTGTCTGAGCCACCCTGCAAGTTCACAGAGACTTGGAATAGGAGGAAAGAAAGGTCCTGAGGAGAGAGCTGGGCAGAGGGGTCTACTCAGCTTCCAATTATCCCAATGCACACCCTGATCCTCACCCAAATGCAAAACTGCCTTCGGGGTGCTGGGATTCCTCCAAGGCCAGGGTGGGGGACTATCTCTGAGTGGCCAGAGCCAGATTTCCCAGATCCTCTGACTCCACCATGACAAAGCAAAAGAAGCTGCAAGCATATTGCACCATGACCCAGAACCCACGGTCACCGAAACTAGAGAAAACCTCCGGAATCCCCACCTCTCAGCGCAGGCGTGTTATGACTTCTTTGTTCGATTTAACTTCTGCCACTTTGCCCAGACTTTTTAGTTCCTCCACTGACTCTTACAAGCAAAGCTGACACCCTTTTCCCTGAGTATGATATCGTAAATCTAGACCACAGATTCATAGAAGGTTCATACCTTTTTAAAAACATTTGTTCAGCACCCCGCTGTCTACACAAAGAACTTCTGGGGGCTGCTATGGGAAACACGTTCTAATTGCACGAGGCCAGGATTCCTCCCATGGGGCCAGAGTTGTTTTTCCAAACCATTAAACGTGCCCAAAGCTGTGTCCTCATAGCCCTCCCCAGTGCTGTTCCCAACTCCACACGGCAAGCATTCAAGTTTAGGATAGTGTTCCCGTGACTTTCCAAGAGAATTGGTGGCAAGTCAGTATCTCTCCCCAAGATTAAATTGTCATTAAGGACAAGTCCCTTTTACCAAGGTGGCCAGCTGGAATCTAAAGGGTAGAATCTAAAGGGTTTGACCTTGTATCTCTGACTCTTTAACTGGAGGTTTGGGGTTCTTGTGGTGCCAGCCCCTAGAGCCTTTCTTTGTAAACCCCATCTGTCTTTAGCATTAGGACGTCAGATAGTCTCTGTGACAACTTCTCTCCTTCGGGCGAAGGGCATCACTTGGCCTCTTCTATCCTCAGCTTCAGAGATGCACTGTGACCCCAGGTAGGGGAAGCCCTGCCCAGGATCCCAAGTGGCTGACTTCTGTCACAAATGAGGTTTTCATTTCATTTATTTACAGGGGATTATGGTCAGTTTTACTCTTGTGCTGCCTTGACAGTTCTGTATATGGAGTTTTACTTGTAAGATTACAGTAATGATGCTTGACAGAGTACCACATTGTATCTGAAAATTGTTCAGCTTGTACTATCTGTGTAAGGCCCTTATTCTGTAACCTGTGACTACCCCAGTCTTTCACATTCATAAAGCTGCCAGAATCACAGAGGTCTTTTCAAAATAGGCCAGGTCTGCACCTCAGAGTGAGCGGGCGTGGTGGGGAGTGTTGCCTCCTCAGCTGGCAGGGGCCGTGTTGTATTTAAATCTGCACAAGGGAGAATGTGGTGTCAACACTCGCTGTTGTCTTAAGGACCTGTTTAAATGGGGGAAAGTGAACTTACTCTTTTTAAGCGAAAAAGTCAAGCACATCATTGGAAGAGCCAGTTCCCTGAGCAGAGCAGGCACACCAAGGCCAGCCCTCTCCTACCTGGGAAGAGACGGCCCAGAGTGAACAGAACGGCAGACAAACCCAAGTACCCTCTCCCGGCCTATCTTATTTCTGATTGTTTACATGAGGGACCATTTCAACAATCCATGAAATTTCTAAATTCAGAGCTCAGAACCACTCCAAAATGATAAAAACAAATTTGAGGACACAATTGTTTTGGGTCAGAAGAAGTAGATACGATAGGGGATTCGTATCTTACATAGATGTTGTATGTTTTGTATTATGAAATATTCAATGAAAGTTGAAATCCTCCAAAGATATCTCACATCCCCTCTTACGGGCTTGCAGATTTCTTCTGGAGGTTCAGAGCAGAGGTGCCTGCTATGTCGGGAGCACCCTAGAGCCCAGGAGCGTTGGAACCAGGGGTAGACACGTACCTTGGGGAACTTCCCACACCATTCCCTTCATTTCACAGTGATGACATTTCTGGTTGAGGCTCTGCTGGGAACTGAGGGAGAGCGTGGCACTGCCTCAGAACTTAACCATGGATGTCGGCACTTTCCAAAAGATTTCCACGTTGTCCTATGCCTTAGGCCCCTGACCGAAGTTGGTGGACATCCTCGAAGAGCACCAGACCCAGGCCACCTCTGGACTGTCCTGTCTGGCTGGGCTTGTGGTTTGGCTGAGAATCAATCCACTTCTGTCGTGATGTATGCTCACAGCCTAACCACACAGAGCTCAGGGACCTCTTCGGGGAAAGATGGTGCGGATCCGATGGGCTGAGGGCTGAGGCCCAAGGGAGGGGCTTGCCTCTGGGGCTGGCACCTGACAGGGCAGCATGTGCATTTCAGAACAAGCCCTGGGCCTCTGGAGGACCCCCCCGGAACCAAGCTAAATGTTGCTCATAGGGAACCTGATGGGTAACCAGCGAGTCTCCTAATGCCAGTGCTTCTCTGCCGGGTGCCTTTGTCCACCCAGGGCAGAAATAACCATAAACCTCCTGTGGGCAAGGGCTGCGCCACCAGCTCTGCCCCAGCTTCCCTCAGGCACCTGCCCAGGTGTCCAACAAGTGAGTGAGAAAGGAGAGAGTGAGTATGCAATAATAACAAAATACCTCTCTGCCCTCTTAGGGAATGGCCACTATTTTAAATACAGATGACACCTGCCAGAAGGTCTTTTGTCCTATGCTGAGGACTGATAGTCAATAATAAGTCGGGTAAAGTGCAAAATATCTATATCCCCCATATATTAAGTATTTTAAGTTGAAACATATCAATGTAATTAATTTACCAATCTTCTGGTGTCAATGTGGCCAAGGCTTTTTTTTTAAATTGCAATTGTACTGATTAAAAAGTTGTCTATCATAACCCACACCCATATTGCCTCCTTTATGGGTTCCAGTTTAGATCTGTTTGTTAAGATTAGCTTGAGAACTCAGTGGAGGAATCAGGAAACATGTCATCCTGAGTTTTTACATTTTTCCCTAATGCCCTATAATTGTTACACTCACACCTATTTTGACAAGCAGGCTTGTGTTTGTTAGTGATTCACCTTTTCTGAACTTTCCAAAGCATTCCATTTATTTGCTATAAAAAAGCTCTTTTCACTTTTATACCTTATCAGTTTATATAATAGTTAAGTTCAGTTATTTAATTTCAAAAACACTGGACAGGAGAAGCTTTGGGAACTACACAGCCATCTCTTGGTCAGCGTAGCACCCCACTCGTGGGGACAGAGAAACACAGGCTAGGGAGAGGTCAGCGACCGTGAGCAGGCCATGTGCCGTGGGCAACCCTCAGACCCGCGCAGCTCCTAAGCGGCCGAGTGGAGTGTGCTAAGGGAATGTCTACTGTACCTACAACTGTTGAGAATAGTGGAGAAAAGCATTCAGATTGGGAGACTCGCCAAAGAGGTCCCCCAAAGGGCTGCGTCCCTGATTCCTTATTCTGCTCCCTAGATGCCCCCACACCTCACTGAGCTTGAGCACATGAGTAACAGTGTGTCACTAGCTCCAGGGTCAAGGTCAAAGGCAGGGTTTCTCACTCACCTCCCAGAACACCTGCCTCACCTTCCCGCTCCCGGCTCCCTTGCCTCACACAGTAAGCGCCAAGGACAGGCATCGACACAGATGGACAGGAAGGTTGACTTATTAGCATCCAATCCCATATCCTTCTTCTGGCTCTGCCCTCCTTACCTTCCCTCCTCTCTTTTCATTTCTGTCTCTACTGTTGTATGGCTACTGGACTCTATACCCACCACTGTGTTCCTTGATGAGAGAATGGATGCCAACCAGAGGCCAAACGAGCAATCGAAGCCAGGCCACCCACACCAAATGAAAAAAAGAAAACCACTAAAGATACTAAGATAAATACATGGCAAAGTCCATGAATTCATGGAAAACCAGGCTACACTTACTGGTCTTAACCAGCCTTGTACGCAGAAGTCACAATCTCAAAGCTGGAAGGGCCATCAGCGATCATCCCGACTAATGCCCTTCTTTCACACGTAAGGCCAAGTTCTGGAACCACCCATGACTCACCAAGGCTACCTGGGGCCCAGCAGGCCTGGAACCCACGTCTTGTGAGGTCCCCATCCAGGAGTCCCCGTCGGCCCCACTCAGCAGCAGTGGGCTGGCTTTGCAAAGTTGGAGGTAAGACGCAAAGCTTCCTGAGAAAGGTGCATGACTCTCACCTCCTTCACCGTTCTCAAATTGTCTGGTTTCACAAGCTCTGCCTATGGAAAGGACTGCGGTTGCCGCTGGTCGTCTCAGTCACATCTCTGCACATACCAGAACTCTCCGTGAGTGTAAAAGATGAGCACATGGATAAAACAAGAGATAAGATTAACGGACTTCTGCAGAAGTACTTGACAGAGTAGGGCAGTCGAGCAAGCAGGGGAGAAAATCAACATTAGGTCATAAGATGGGCAGGGTTCTACGTGAAAGCTGCTCACTAAACCTGAGTCATCAGCTTAACCTAGGGAGAAAAAGCATGGCAGAACTGTACTGTGTACGTGGTGATGCCAGCATGGGACACTCCGGGGCACTGGGGCTCCCCTTACGGCCCCAGCCCCGGGCTGGCCTTACAGCCAAGGTGACACCTGACCTTCTAATAGACATGACTTCAGGCTCACTCTGCAGTGGGAACACTACACTTGCTTCAGATTGAACACATTTTTAGCTCCTGGAGGTACCTAAGAAAATAAGTGGGAATAATAACATTCGCTGTATTTTGGCCTCTATTGTTCTTTCAACGGGTGGTAGGAGGTGTGAAGTTTAAAAGGAGAGAGCGAAATCCATTCATTTTGCTTAAATTGTGTGGAAAGATTAAGAATGCCATGTTGGTTTGCTGGAATTGCCATAACGAGGTACCACAGACGGGGTGACTTAGCAACAGCAGTTCATTTCCTCAGTGCCGGAGGCTGGAAGCCTGAGATCAGGTGCCAGCAGGGCTGGTTTCTCCTGAGGCCTGTCCTGGGCCTGTAGATGGCTGCCTTCTCTCTGTGTCTTCTCATGGTCTTGCCTCTGTGTGTTCCTGTGTCCTATCGGATTAGAGCCCACCCTAATGACCTCATCTTAAAAACTCCATCTCCAAATAGCCACATTTGGAAGTACTGGGAGTCAGAACTTCAACATATGAATTTTGGGGGGGACACAATTCATCCCATAACAAATCCTCTGGGGATAGAATTAAGGAACTGCTGAGGACAAAAAGAGCCTCCACACTGCAGTCCACAGTGATGATGCTCTCTGGGGCAGAAAGGAGGAGGGTAACTAAGGCAGCCATCACTTTCCAGTTCAGTCGGTTATACAAACACACTGGGGAGACAGCCAGGTGTGTGAGATGATACTGGTTCTCCAGGCACAGGCCCTTGCTCTCCAGACCCCAATCAGCTGTGTGACTCAGGCATGTCAGTGGCCTTCCTGTGCAATGAGAAGACTTCCAGTCCAGCCTTGCTTACCTTATACGTCCTGCTCTATATTGGACACCTTTACATGACTGTCCCAGGGGCACCCAAGCCACTCTCACCCCCCAAACTCTATCTTATCCCGTATTCTCTATCCTGCAAATGACACCACCATCAACCCAGTCATCCAAACCAAAACCTAGGAGTCTTCCAGACACTTCCTCTAAGCTCTTCTCCCATGGTCTGTCAATCTCCCCTTAACACTTAACACACTGTGTTGTCATTGATTATAACTGTGTCACCTGCTGGTCTACATGATCCATGAGGTTTAGGGGTCATGTCTCCATTATTTGCACTATATCCCCAGAGCCTAGGATAATACATGATAAATGTTTGAATTAATAAAGAAATGAGTGTTGGAGATGAGTATTGGCCCAGAGGCAAAATTTTAAATTATGGGAGAAGCAGGGTGTCTGCAGCCTGCTCTTTCTGTTCAGGCCTCTTGCATCTCTCTGAACCTCCCCATCTTCAGGGCATGTGGCCCTTTACACTTTCAGATTAGGCTGACGAGTGTTTATTGAGACTGAATTTTGGGAATGTGCTGCCTCAGTAAATTTCTAGCACTTCACACCTCATGTGCAACACGTCAGCATCAGCAAACACACAATCATACACATGTGGAGGGTTCCCACTGTCTGGCACACCGAAGAGCTACTAGAGGCAACAGAGCATAATCAGGGCTCGTTAGAATCAAGCATCTTGGGCACTGGAAATGCAGTGGACATTTGACGTCCAGGGGAACCAGGGCATCAAAGCCACTAGGGATTCGTGTTGCCTGAGGTGTCATCTGACCAGCTTACCGTAGTGTTGGGGTCTCTGACGGTGGCACAGCCTGTCCCTGAGCCTGGCCGCCCACACATACCAGAGAAACTTCTCAGTCTCTATGCCTGTCTGTCCCACACGCAGTTTCCTTGACGAAATGAGAAAGAAAACTGTAGTGAAAGCTGGACAGTGGTGAACTTGTGGTGTGTGGTGGTGCCAAGGAAGTGGAGACATCCTTTCTGGAGAAAGCCAAGAGCCCGTAAGAACATTTGGGTATCTATGAACTTGATTTATGAAACTCTCTGTTCTTCCCCCTTAAAATGTCAAGTGATTAAAATTCTTCGAAGTCATCACTAGACCCTTCACCTACTGGTGGAATCCCCCAGACATCTCCACTTGTGGGGTACCCTTTGTCCACTCCCAGGTAACCAGACTTGGGGACCTTTTTCCAGAGCCCTGACTCACAGGGCTGTCCTAGGACCTTAGACCCCACATGGAGGGTGAGGAGACCCTTCGAGGAGGTCACTCTGGCACTTCCATCTCGATATGGAGTAATATTGGTAGGATCTGAAAAACAATCCATGACCGTGAAACTTTCTTTTAACCAGCTAATGTGTGAAGCAGACTCCTCTTTCTTCTTCTTCTAAGCCTCCCCCTCACAGTGGGGCTCTGAGGTGGTGTGGGGGCTTGGAGCTGGTGAGGGATCAGGGATGGGCTGAGACTCAGAGAAGAGTGTCTGGGAAGAGGGATGTTAAGAAATAGGTGGGTGTTGTGGGTTGGATTTTGTCTCCTAAAAAGATAAGATGAAATCCTAACCTGCAAGACCTGTGAATAATGACCTGAATTGGAAATAGGGTCTTTGCAGGCGTAATGAAGTTAAGATAAGGTCCTTAGGGTGGGCCTACTCCAAGATGACTGGTGTCCTTATTTAAAAAAAAAAATGCCGTGTGAAGACAGAGATGCACAGGGAGAACACCGTGTGAAGATGAAGGCAGAGAACCAGGTGATGCTTCTATAAGCTGAGGAACATCAAAAATTGCCAGCAAACCACCAGAAGCTGGGAAGAGGTCTGGAGCCGCTCTCGGCAGCTCTACCCACTCCTTGATTTCGGACTTTGAGCCTTCAGAACTGAGAAAATAAGTCGTCGTCCTAAGCCACACCGTTTATAGTAAGAACTGTGTTACAACAGCCTCGCAAACAAATGCCGCAGGCAGGAGAGCCAGATGGTGGCAAGTGCATCCGAGGATGGCGGTGGCTCTGAAACTTGAGTATGCGACGGAGTGACCGGGAGGGTTTGTCCAGACAGTGCTGGGCACCACTCCAGAGTGGCTGGTTCAACAGGTCTGGAGTGTCACCCAGGAATGTGCATTTCTTGCAGGTCCCCAGGTGGTGCTGATGCTGCTGCTCTGGGGGCCACATTTTTGAACCACTGCCCTAGGAGACAGGGTGTGGCCTGGGCATTGAACCTTCTATAGCCTCAGTAATAAAAAGACGTATTTCCCCACTGATAGGAGCTGTACCAGCCCACTTAGAAAACTTCAGTAGCGCAGTCGGTTTTCATTTTTAATTATTTCTTCAGTTTTAAATGTTTCATACATGTTTCAACTCACAGACTCCCACAATCACCCCATGTGGTAGGTATTATAGTCCCTATTTTGACAGACAAGGACAATGAGGGTCAGGTCAGGGTGTGACTCCCCAGCAGGATTTCCTCCTGACTCCCCAGCTCAGGATTCCATGCTCAGAACCCGGCCATGGGGCATCCCTGCCTGGTTCACCTCTCACAACTTAGATTTCCCTCATCCTTGTAAATCACATCCATCATGGCCTTGTCGGGGAAGAAAACTGGAAAAGAAAGTCATTCCCATTCACGGGCGGCCAGAGCTACAAACCAAAAGTGCATCACGGCTCTATTCCTCTCCCTCACCATTGTTACCACTTCCTACCAGATCTCATGATCTGGGTCCTCTTTCCTGATCCTCTTTTGTTCCCAAATGCCCTTTGGATGTGACTTCCTCCTTTCTACATCCACCTGCTAGTAGCAAACCGGGACCCACACAGTTTTGGACTAAGAAGCCCAGAATGCAGTGTAGACAGGTTATGAGAAATGTTTGAGAGGATAAGCAAGGATCTGTAGCATCCAGAGTCAGATAGGTATCAGCACCCAGCTTGCCAAGGAGCCTCCTGGTTCTGGAAGTCGATCTTGTCATCACACATCGTCATGGGGCAGGCTGACAGGCCCCTTCTTTCTCTTCCATGTCCTTTAACAAGTGCTGGGTTGATGCAAACTGGGTGGGAGTGGGAGTTTTGAACCCAGGCCAGGTTTGGACACAAACTCCTAGGCGCCTCTGAGATTCACTCAGAGAGGCCGATGACATAGAGCGTAGAGATGGCTCTTTCAGCTGAGGTTCCACATCTCGAATTCCAAATTCTCTGAGCCCTTGAACCCACAGCCTCACAGGCTAGAAGCACCTTCACTGTGGGTGCTGGCCATCCCATCCCCAGGGCCGGTGTCAGTGCTGGGACCTGTGTGGCCCCAGAGGCCCACGGCCCTGTGTCTATAGGTAACCCTGGAGCTAAGTGTCCTTCTGAACTGGAGCCACGAACAGGGGCAGAGTGGAGGAAGAGCATGCCCAGGACTTTGATATGAGCCGCTGAGGGCTTTTTGTGGCGTGCAGCATCTCCAACTGCATGAGAGGAATTATCCATGTCCACTCAAGCCAGCAAGAATGGACTGAGCGCTGCCCCTCATTACAGGTGTAATGAGAGCTGTTATGCAAGGGGCAGAGAGAAGGGGGCTCAGTGCAGGCATTTCTCAGGAACTTACAGTCTAGGTACCACCTGGGACAGTCCCCTCTCAAGAGAGCGTAGTGTAAAGCTCTAGTAGTAAGAGTCAAGTGCCAAAACTGTAGTCAGAAATTGCGAGGTGCACGAAGCAGGTGGTCAGGCACCGAAGGGCATCGTGGTGGGGCAGGGACTAGGGAGAACTTCACGGGTGGCCCCATCAGAGGAGAATGAGGGGCGGTCCAGGGTGGGGAAAGGTCACTGTGGCTACAAGCAGAGAGGACCGGGGCTCATGCAGCCAAGACATATGTCATGCGGCACTGGTGCTCCCCACACTCTGGCAGGGAGGTGTGTGTTTTCTTTTATGAAATGCAAAATCACCCAAGTCGAAGTGCTCTGTACATTGCTTTGAACAAAAGGTTAGTTTTTTGAACTAATGTAAACAGCACCTAAGTGGACGAGCACTTTCTGACATAACACGAAACCGGTGAAAAACTTGCTCCCGTCTTTTCTTCCTTTCCCCCATTCTGTCCCCAGTTCCACAGGTAAGACGGGGCTGCTTTCTCATTGCACGCGATTCCAGCTCTTTAAACAAAAGTTAACGCAAAGTCCCTTCACCATCTCTCCTGCCCTCTGACCCACAGGACTCGCAGACAATAACTTGGTGACCATCCTCCCATGTTTTCTGACTTTTCAGGGAAACCTTGTCCTTTTCGTGAATGTCAACTCTAAGCTTTTACCAATTTTGGTTTAAAAGGAGGAGTGCTTTGCTCTTTACCAATTTTGCCTCCCCAATTTTGAAACATAAGTCTAGAAACTGATCTAGTACTCAGCCAATGATTCTTTTGGTGGTGTCTGAATTTCCTGTGAAAAACTCTTTTCTCAGAGGAAACAGCACATACCCCTGCAGAGATGCAGGGGCTTCACTGTTACTTATTACGACGCATCACGAATCTTACGAAGTTCAAGCTTTAGGGCCCCTCGCTTACCATTTCGCACTCCGTATCTAGCTTCGTACTTATGATTTTATATTCTTTTTCTTAAAGTTCTCTCCCTCCCCCAAAATTGTATTAATTCCAGGCCCCTGACCCTAGACCCATCCCTGGATACAGTTTCAACGCCAATGACCCATTAGACTTTATTCTCCTCTAAGGGCAGGGAGCCTCCAGTCTGGGTGATATTTTCTGTTTCTGAGGAAGCTCTCCCCAGGGAGGAGGAGGAGGAGGATGCTGGTGCTCTGAGTTTTAAAATGCTGAGGAGCCATTGCCTGTAATGCGTAGATGCAAAGAAGTAAATGATGGGGTCAATGCCACAGTTCATGTTCATAAGGGACACGGTAAGCTGAAGGGACACTTCGAAAGCCCTCTGCTCAGGGCAGGACGGCAGGTAGAGCACTTGTCTCACCATGAACTGGATGATGTTGAGATGGTAGGGGCTGAAGCACACAACCACAGCAACCAGCACCACCAGAGTGAGCAAGCAGGCCCTCCGGTGATGCCCTTTCTCGCTCGTCAGGGGGTTGCCCTGGGCCGTGCCGCACAGCTTCAAGGTGATCTTCACGTAACAAAATAGCATGATCCCCACGGGCCCACAGAAGCTTATAACACAGGCCACTATGACAACGGGGGCCAGCCAGAAGACCTCCTTGACACTGACGTACTCCATGCAGGTGACCTTGCCTGCCACCGCCTTGCTCATGGAGATGGAGAGCAGGGGCACCGTCTGCAGAACCGCCAGGGCCCAGACAGCCACACAGACGAGCCTTGCTCGGCTGACACTGCGGAGCCGGGGGCCCTGCTGGGTGCAGACCACAGCCAGGTAACGGTCCACACTCACGCACGTCATGAGGTAGATGCCCCCGTAGGTGTTCACGAAGAATATGAACGCTGTCAGCCTGCAGAGCCCTTCGCCAAAAGGCCAGCTGAAGCCCAGTATGTAGTAGGCGATCTTCCCAGGCAGGGCCAGCGTGAACAGCAGATCGGACACTGCTAGGTGGACCAGGTAGACACACGTCGAGTTGATCTTCTTGCCCTTTTGACAGGCAAGGCAAAGGGCAAGGATGTTTCCCAGGGCGCTGAAGACGAAGAGGACTGTGTAGAACAGAGACAGCATCACGCTGGCCGCCCGGGGTGGGTGATGAGGAAGGCAGAAGCTGGCGTTGTGAGAGATGCTGCTGGGGTCAGCTGTGCCGGAAGCCATGTCATGGAGGTCCTGGGGGAGACTTAATAAGCAAACAAACGAACCAATATTGAATCAGTGGGGTTATGCATCTATATAGCAATCATTAACAATTTGCTGAGGCGACATGCACGTGAAAAACACTTCTCTTTTAAAAAACTTTTTGTTAAAGTATAGCATACCGTGCCAGTTGCTGCTGCTGTGTAACAAATTACCCCCCAAATTTAGCAGTTTAAAACATACCTCATTATGTTCACAGTCAGCTTTTGGGCAGGACACAGTGGGAATGGCTTCTCTTCGCTCCCCAGTGTTAGCAGCCTCAGCTGGAAAGAGTCAACAGCGAAGGGTGACTCGGTGGCAGAGGCTGAAGCTATTGGAGGTGACTTCACTCTAATGTGTGGCAGCCAAAGCTGGCTCTCTGCCAGAGTTTTGGCTACGACTATCAGCTAAAGCACAGGCCACAGGCTCCTCATGAGACACGGGCTTCCTCACAGCATGACGGCCTGAAGGTAATTAGGTTTCTCACACAGAAGCTTGAGGCTCCAAAAGAAAGTGTCTCATTAACTGGGACAAAAGCTCCGCGTATTAAGCATGTCTTGGATTTTCTGTATTCTGTTACGCTGACATCTTGCTGCCTTGCCGACCCCGGAGGGACTGCCCCTCTCTGGGTTAGCCCATTCCTTGAGTGTGCTTTTCAAATGCAAGCCCACCAATCCAGAGCCACACCCCAAACCCCTCATTATCTGGCTCTCACACTGTCCTTCTTCCCTAATCACCCCAGGGCCAGGATCCACACTTCCAGGGGCAGCCCCTGTTTCCAGAGCCCGCTAAAATGATTCAAACTCACCAATCCTAAACCTGTTTACCCTGCCTCGTCTGTTCCTTTCCTCAGAAACCACAATAAAGGCTTTGCCCTTATTTCCACCCCTCTCACTCCGTGCCCTGGTGCTTCCTGTGTGGCCCCCTATGATGTGGTGTGCCCCTTCTTCTTGGGGTCCGTGTATAACTGTCTTTTTCAATGGCAATCATCTCCTGATCTGTTGGCCTTACTGAACCTCAAGTTTTTCAGTTAATGCACTGTATTTCAGAACACTGAATCACCTTCTCTAACCTGGCCTTGGAAGTGTTACATCATCACTCCGACCATCCTCTGTCGGTTACAAGTGAGTCAAAGCCCAACCAAAACCAAGAGAAGAGGACATAGACCCCACCCCTCTTGCTAGGAGGAATGTCGAAGAATTTGCAGCCATTTAAACCTACAACAAATACATGCAAAAAGTACACAAGTGACAAAAGCATAGCCTGACGATTTTCACAAGGTGACTATACACGTGATTAACACCCAGATCAGAAATTCACCTCACCAGCCTCCCAGAAGCTCTCCTTTGTCCCCTCATCCTCTACCTCGACTCAAGGGGAACTGCTACCCTAACTGCTAAAATCACAGCTCAGACTGTGACCCGAGAGCCTCAGGAAGGCTTGACACTGATACTCTGAGCCCAGAGGTTTCAGTCAGCTCAGCCTTTGGAGAAACAGCCCGCAGACTGCCTGCTGCTGCTCTGGGAAAGACAGGGGCCTGAAGAGGGGTTGCTCCTCCACTCACCCTGTGCCTTCCAGGCGGCCCTGGGGCTTGTCTGTGTTGCCCCCTATTTCTCTCTCTCTCTCTCTCTCTCTCTCTCTCTCTCTCTCTCACACACACACACACACACACACACACACACATACACACTTTCACTCACTTGTACTCACACATGCTCTCACAACACCCCTGTGGAGGTGTGACCGGGCACCCCAGGAGTGGGCAGGCTGATGCTGTGGCCCTGGGAACTGCCTCCACCCCCGATGGAAGTTGCTGCCCTGTGGAGTAAGCTCTTCCAGGGAAGAGACCAAGTGCCAGTGCATTCCAGGAGCCCTGCCGGCCCCAATTGAGGGGCAGACCCTTCTTCCTTGTTCCTTCCTTCCCTGAGCAATCCGGTCCTCAGGCCACACCGAACTTAGTGGCACCAGATGAGTTGGGGGAGAGGGGGAGAGGGATTCTGCGCAGGAGTCAGCGTGGGAGCCGGGCAAGGACAGCTGTCACAAGCGGCAAGCTTAGCTCAGGAGAATCCCAGCCATGGGTCAACTCACTTTCCAGAATCAACTTTTCCAGTCACAGAGCGGCTACTAGACGCCTGTTTGAAAGTTGTGGGTCCCTTTCCCTGTTCAGGACTCACAGGGCACAGGGATGGGACCAGCTCCTGAAGAGACCTCTCAACCCTTGGCCACTGTCCCCTTTTCCTGAATTTTCTGGTCTCTTCTCCAGGACACATAGGCTGGCAGCCTCGCTCTACCGGGCCCTCAGGACCTTGGGCCTTGGGGCTGACCCTGAAGCCCGCCTGCTTCCTCAGTTGAGGGTGCCTGTACCCATCCCTTCGCCAGTGGCACACCACAGAACCCCTCGGGCCCTGAAAATTGTCACCTCCTTTCAGCCTCTGCAGAATTCATGAGTCTCTCCATCCTCGGTGCTTGTGTAGCTCTTGATGACAACTCTCAGGAATGCTTCTCACAGGGACACACCCCTCAGCGGACCTCGGAGCTTCAACACCCTGGGCCCTGTGACCTGTCCTAGTCCTCCTTTTCAGGTATTTGGCACATAGGTGCTCCGGACCTATGGTCCCTCTGGAAGCCCCATGCTTCCCTCCCTGGGACACCCACAGAGCAGCCACACCCATACACAGAAGAGGGTGGACAGGTGCTGTCTGTCACAACTGTGAGTCTAGGCAGATCAGACCAGAGTTAGGAGCCCTTGAAAGAGGGACACACTCTCAGGCCTTGAAGCCTCACATCTGCACTGCTTCCAGAGGGTTCTGAAAGTCACCCCTAGGGTCTGACCCAGTGAGGCCCATCAGCAGGTTTCCCTCCATGACCCAGGGCTGACGCCGGCCTTCGATCCTTCTGTCCTGACCCGTCCTTCTGTCCAGACAGGGGTCCCAGGCTGGTGAGCCTGGGTCTGATAGGAACGTTCAACCCACTGACAACAGAAGCAGAAAGAGAGGGTGTGAAGAGCAGCTGCAATCTGAGCCTTCCTTTCGGAGCCCCAGGACCTTGCTCGAGCCCTGAGAAGAGTCACCTGTAGTTGACCTACCTCGCTCACCAAGGGCAATGCACAGGGAGCCAGCAGAGCCTCGTCCAGTGGTCAGCGGCCTTCCTCGGTGGCACAGGACTTCAAAGTGCCTGTACACTCTCCCCTCGGCAATAATTAAATCAGTTTACCACTAGACTCCACACTCCCTCTTCAGCTACCCCTGCTGAAAAAAAAAAAAAAAACCAGGGTATCAGCCAAAGTAATCTTCCTGCCACAGGACGTGTGCCCTCAGCCACAAGACCTCCCTACCTGGCCTGTACCCCACAGCTTCGGAGGAGGGAGGGAAGAAAGTCACTCTGGGAAACCAGTTTCCTCTCCGTTTCATTTCTGTGCCTCTGACAGGCTGAGGTTTAAACCATAGCTGTGACTATGGAGCCAGCAGAATCAGGAAATTCAAAAGCATCCTCCATTCTCCCCCCGCCCCTCCCATGACTAGGGGTAGTGAGCCAGGACAGCAAGAAGTGTCCTCTGGGGACCCTGACAAGCTCCGGCTCTGTGTAGGAGAGTGGAGGGGAGATATGGGCTGGCCTGGGGTTTCCTGGATTCTGTGCCTTACTGAAGCCCAAAAACCATATTTCAGCCTTGATAGGCCGTGCTCCCAAGAGATGAACTTAGCAGGGCCGGACAGGCCTGATGGCAATTAAACCAGGATGTTCCCCACGAGGGCAAGTCTGGGCCGAGGCCACCCGCTACCACTGCTCCTTTTTTAATCTCATTTCCCAGAGAATGGTTTTCTCTACCAAAAGGCTGGCTAATTAAGGAGGCATCAAAGCCATCCCTTGATTAGCACCTGGCCTCACTCCTGATTGGTCATAGTTGGCATGCAAGTGTGTTCCTTCTGAGGCTTTCTCCCAGTATCTAGTGAAGTCTGCTTCAGTCAGCAGACGGCTCTCCTGTCCCAATCACTCGCTCCCAGACCCCTGTGTCTCCAGCATGGCATCCTACATGCCTCAGTTTCCCCCAGGTTAGAATGTGGAGCAACATCCCCCCATCTGGCCTGCCACTGACGCAGGCCACAGGACCCAATTTTTCCCAGGTATAAATTGGGCCCTAAAAGATGTCCCTTGAAGCTCATGATCTGTTGGGGAGAAGTTTCACAAAGAAGCCCTCCCTTACCCAAAGCTTGCTGTTAAGGTCCCTCTGAGCACCTCCAGGAGGAAGCTAATGCAGCTTCCAGAGGGGCCAGACTTATACATGCCTCACAGACCCTAGGGGAACCTTCCTCTGTGCCCTCAAGACATTTGGGATTGTCCTATTAAAAGGTGAGACCTCTATGGCTTAAGAAGGGCAAGACGTTCTAAAATGCTCCATACACTACATTCACTACATGTTTACTAGGTGCCATCTGGAAGCCAGGCTCAGCACCGTAAGCACAAGTGTGCGCAGAAAAGAAAAACACTTTCCTCTGCCGTCCTGGGCTTAGTGGCTGGGCCCTGCCAATTAAATTGACGGAAGATGGGCTAGCAAGAGCAAAGGCATTCACATTTCATTCGATGCTAACAGTTTTAGGAGGCACAAGAGTCTTCACAGAAAAAAAGTAAGATCCCAAAGAAGTGGTTAAGGCCTAAGAGTTTGCATAGCATTTTAACAAATGCAGTAAATGACGGAGATGTGACAGGACACAGGAAGGTAAATAGAGGGAGAAATTACCACAGGATAAGGGGCGGTTTAGTAACGTTTGTCATGCAGATTCCTTTCTGTTGGCTCTGGGCTAAGAGTCTCTCAGGTGATGACAAGTTGTTCTTTCTCTAATGTGGGGAGTGAAACACACTGAAAACTTACATCCTGCTTTTAGCCAAACTGAGGGACAACAGAGGACTTTTTCTTCTATTTCTACTATTTCCTTATTGCCTTCAGCTGAAAATCGCCTTTAGGCCGAAGTGCATGACCAGGTGGCATATTCTGGTCCCCTTCATGCGTACCTGTGACTGGAAAGTACATGGTGGGCCCTCCGCGCAGGCTTGGCCTGGAATCTGGCGAATCTCTTGCCAAGTTATCATCTCTCCTGCGTGTGCCGTAACCGTATCTAAGTGTAAGCAGTAACCCCTGCTGGCCGTGGGCTGAGAAAGTGGAAGGAATGGGAGACATCACCTAGTCCTTGGGAAGCCAGAATTCAGGAGATCTTTGAACCGGATGAGAAAACAATTATGTCGTTATTTTCACTATCGTGTATTTTTTCATAGCCCATTACAGGTGATTCAGGTACTTAGAAATACAATGTACGTGCACCCGTACCTTGAAATTACAGTGGTTATCAGTTAATAAAGAATGATATGTAACATTATATCAAAAGTCTGTTTTTTAATATTTTTATAACTGCATTTTAATATGAGAGGTTTTTAATAATGTTACGTATTTTACTTTACTCATTTAAAACCATTTTACTCTGACGAGGGGTCCTTAAGCTTCACCTGAGGGGGTCTGTGGGACAAGAAAAGATGGAGAACCCTTGATCTAGTCTAATGCTTTTGTCGTCCAAGTGAGGGAGCCGAGGCAAAGCATTTCCCAAAGCCTCCTGGCTCATCGTAGAGACAGGACTGGAGCCCTTGGTCTCCTGTTCTTTTTCAGGGCTCTCCCCACAACGCAGCGCCTTTAAATCCCTATACCTCACTTCCACTCAACACCAAACACATCACGACTCAACAAATATTGGTTTCCAAAGGCTGGGATTTGGCCCTGAGCTGTGACCCCCTAACCCGTTAACTACCCTGACTCCTTCTCAAGGAGGCTTGACAAACTGCCTTCCTCTTCATCCATTTGTCATCTGTACCTGACCCTGGGTAGAGCACAGTGGCTCCCCTGCTCATACAGGCCCAGGAGCCAGTAGTAGTAACAGTAACAATAATGGCACCCGTAAGTGAAAACCTGCTCTGCACTAGTCACGCTTAGCTTTATTTATTTATACCTCGCTTCATCCACAAAGAGGCATTATTATTCCCATTTTATAGATGAGAAGAATGAGGTTCAGAAAAGTTAAAGTGATTTGTCCAAGGCCATAGAGCCAACTGTGTCGAAAATTCAGGTTCTTTTGAGGGGTTCAATTACAAGGATGCACCTGGGGCCGTAGGTACGGAGGTGGCGAAGGAATAATGTCTCCCAGCTTTAAAGGACATTTAAATCTTTCTGCTCCTCCTGGGGTGGGTGGCACCCCTGCAGCTATAGCTGAAGATGTCTGAGCTTGATGACCACCCTGGGTGTTACCTGGGAAGCAGCGTCAGAAAGGCACTAATTTCTAACCCAATCTGTGCCTGCCCGAGAGAAACAGCGATGGCACCCCTATCTCATCTTTGTGGTTTGCACGTCTGTGTTCCGCGAGCATCTTCAGCTCCAGGCATAGGCAGTGTGGCACGGTGTGGTTTAGTTCAGGGTACAAATGTTCCCTGGGTGTGAGGATCTGTGAAGCCAATACAGATGTATTCGTTTCTTTCTCTTTTTTTATCTGTTGATTCATTGATAGGACTTCAGGACACTTGAATAACATATTTGTCCACTCATCCATGGTGAATGTCTGCCTTATACTGAACTTCCAGAACTAGCTGGGGATGCAACAGTGACAGAGCCCTTCTTTCTGATAAAGCGGACAGATAAGCAGATAAGCAAGACATCTATGGAGAGACAGACGTGACAGAGACAGTAAGTTCAGGGAGCTCGGGGAATGCCCAGAAGGAGACTCTTCCTGGTCCTGGGTAGTAAGGGAGGTTTTCCTGGAGATGAATGACAAGGACAATTTGTCAAACATTTCCCCTCCACTGAAGCAGAGGGAAAGAAAGTGGAGATTTGTACACTAGATCTCTGTGTCACTTTCACTCATATTTCATTGACCTTCATAAGTCACATGGCCACACCTAACTTCAAGAAGATAAGGAAGTGAAATCTTGCTGTGTACTAGGGAGAAACACTGGGACACCACACCATTAACCGTGTCTGTCTCCAACTAAACCAAGACTCAAGTGTCTAGCTACCCAACAGCCACCACCTGGGCACACTGAGTCAGGGCAACTCCTCAGACCCATTCCTCCTCCAGGACTGGCCCATCTCCATGAACACACCCTAAGGCCACCTGCACACCTCCCTTCCTCTCCCTCAGTGCATCATCCACCCCTAAGTCTCTCCCACGACATGCTTGAAGCAGTGGCCATAGTCTAGGTTTTGTCATCCCTCTCCAGGAAGACAACCATGGCGTCTCGTTCCCCAGTCTTGGCTCTCGACCTTGACACTCCAGTCCACTCTACATGCTCCTTACCATGGTAAGAATGAGTTTGCTAAAATACACAATGGCCTTACTTTTCTTTTAGAACGTGATCCTAACCCCATGACCTGGCATTTCCTACTGTCTCTGCTTGGAAGGCACTCCCTCACCTCCACCTATCCTGTCAAGTCAGCTTAACTGCTCCTTACTCAAGGCAGCTCTTGCGCTGCCTCCTTCAGGCAATCTGCCCCCACCTCATGGAGATGCTCCTCTTCACACCTCCCAAGGCACCCCATTCCTCTCTATGTTCGTGTATGCTGTAAAGGACGACTGTTTGTCTGATTGTGAGCCAGTGCATGAAGTGATGAGCTGCCACACATCTTTGTCTTTCTAGGGCCTTACTCAGGGCCTGGTGTAGAAGAGATGCTTAGTAAATGATTACTGAACTCAGGAGCATTGGTGAGGTGCTGCTATTCCAAGCCCGCCTACCATAGTTTCTACTGGCTTGTATTCCCACCTCATCCAAAGCCTTCTTCCTACAAAGATTCATTGACAGGAGCATCTGCTTTACCATGTGCTACCCATGGGCGGGGAGGGAGATGCAACATAGTCTAAGACACATGCAAGCCCACAGGAGATTTTAGTTTGAGTGAGATGTTGCGATGCTCACAGGTCACTGAGAACCATGTGATGCTGGACGTGGAGACAACAGCTGGGGTTGAGAAGCCAACCCACTTGTCTTCCCATGACCTCATACCAGATAGAGGAACCCGATAAAGACTCCTGCCCAATCCTCCCACATTGCGGGTAAGGAAGCTGAGGTCCAGAGAAGTGAATGACCTGAGTCACTGAAGTCACACAGGTAGCTACAGACGGTGCCAAAGTCTAGACCAGCCTGTGGCCTTCCAAGCAAATGCTCTTCAGGAGAAAGAAGGTATGGTGCCTCCCACTCGACATCATGTACACTGAGAATGCAAGCAAACTCTCAGTTAAGTAGAACCAACCCTATTTTCTTTTCTTTGTACTCTTTGTTCAAGAGAAGTTGAAATTAGGTTGAATTGTTTCTTCTTTCTCTCTTTCAGTCAATAATTGTTATTTAGGCACCATTCAAGCTCAAGGCACTGTGCTGTGCACAGTTGATGATCCAAGAGAAAAACCCACCCTTTCTTTAGACTGGGAACAGGGCACATGTGCTTGCACTTTGGCCAAGAATGAAAGGGAAATGCCAAATAGGTGGTTCCGGCAATGAAGATAATTGGCAAAAATTTCACAAGAAAATGCCCCCCAGGAGAGATTTAGTCAGAAAGCAACTCCTGGGGAGATTCCTGGGCTCCACTCAATCCCCAACCATGATCAACGCCCACCTGTGACCCTACTGTGCGGCTCAACTTCACTGATGAGCCTACAGCTGAAAAGCACAGAATCGACAAAATGAGATGACCTCGTAATCTCGGTGTTAGACTTTCTCCTAGGCCCAGGGTCTACTCCAGGACCCTGCCAGGCGTTCTTCTTCGTGAAGTTGTCCTGTTGTAGAGGTTGAACACAAAAGTATCTCCTTAATACTTAATTGTTCTTTTGTTAAGCTTTTTTACTGAAATATACCATATTTGCAGAAAAGGGCACAGAATATAAACTTGATGACTTTCCATAAAGTTAACACACCCACACAATGAGCATCCAGACCAAAACCCAGAACATTCTGTATACCTCAGCTGCCCCTTCCAGTCACTACCTCCCCAGGTTAGCACTACACCCTGAATTAATTTTGCCTGGTTTTGAACTTTTATACACAAATGAAATCACATGCTATGTGTTCTTTCAGCTCTCATTTGTTTGTTTGTTTGTTTAACATTATTTTGGTGCCACTTATCCATGTTGTTAAAAGCTGTCATTCTTTCACTCTCGCTGCTGTATGTGTTCCTTTGTTTGGACGTACCAGCCCTTTCTATTTATTTTCTTGTTGGCGAACATCTAAGTTGCGTTCAGTCTGAAACTATGAACACTTCTGAGCACGGTCTTTGTTGACCGTACGTATTCATTTCCATTGGATCCAGGATCGCTGGGTCACAGGGTTTGTACATATTTGGCTTAAGTCAATGTCATTCTTAGTTGATGTTTAAAAGAGAAAAAGAGAACAATGGAGAAAAAAAACTTTAATTCTCTGAAAAAAAGACTTAAACTCAACACTTTATCAAAGGGGTGCTTTTCCTCCGTGATTGCTCAATTAAATTTTAAACAGAACAATTGGAGGAGAACTTAGATATTGTGTAGTCCAGTATTTTTCAAACATTGATTTGAAATCCACAATGGGTGTGTGTGTGTGTGTGTGTGTGTGTGTGTGTGTGTGACATATACACAACAACATTTACCATTTTAACTATTTATAGTGGGTTTTGAAATCACTTTAGTGGGTCACAATCAGAATTTTTTTAAAAAATGAAGGAATAGAAAACAAAACAATAGAAAAGAGAATATATCGTAGTAAAATAAATACAATTTGGTGGAAATTCGTTACAGTGCGTGTGCTCTGGGCTAAAAAAAAATTGTAAAATATAGGTCTAGCACAACTCTTTCAATTTAAAGAATGGAAAATATACTCAGAGACACAAGTCATGTTTCCAAATGCAGCTTGAACTAGTCCATGACATTCTTGTTTCCAATTCAGAATATTTTCCAACTCCTATCTCACCATCTTTGCTGCCAATCTTGTCAAACTTACGGCTAGATGGGGCCATATCTTCATGGCCCCACATTTTATTAGTGCAAAAGGGTCTCATAATCCCTGCCCACTGAATTGGCCCTCAGTAGGCAGCAGAGGAGCCAGAACCCAACAACTAGCACCTTCTGAACCTACTAAAACCTAGGGCACCCCATTTGACCCTATTTACTTTAGGGTCAACCAGGAATAGTACAAACCTAGAAATTTAAAAGAAGACTGGGGAAAGGACCTGTGGTTTGACATTTTTCAGAATTTTTTTCTCTTTTGTGTGTGTTTCAAGGGCACGTTTCAAGTGCAGAGATCTGGGGAGGAAGCACTATAAATAGAAGGGGCCGCAGTGGTGAGGGAGAGGGGAGGAAGTGCGTTCTGAACACCTGCTTGTCTCCCAATCTAGGGCCCTGGCGGGGCTTTTCAGTGGGCTCTTCCCACCTCCCCTGCCCCACTGTGCCCCACCCCAGCCTCTTCTCAGTCTGTCAAAACCAGGGCTGGAGCCAAGTGCTCCAGCCTATCACCAGCCCAGTTTCCACCAAGACAGGTCCTGGGAGAAAGAGGATCTGTCCTGCCCTAGGCTTAAGTTTAACTCGTGTCAACTCAATGAACCTCCATGGCATTTGCCCCTCACCCCCCAATGGTGTCTTACAACATGTAGATTGTGTCTCATCCTAGCATAAAACTTAGCGATGTCTTTCCAACATCTTAGAATAAAACCCACCCACAGCCCATGGGCACTTTTGACCAGGAAGACCCAGCAAGAGGGAACAGAAGTGAGGGCATGCATCTTGAGGCTGTATCTGCCTCAAGAGTATATTTTGATTTTACTAAGTGTGTATTTCCTTAGGGGCTGGCTTTGGTGGGAAAGGGCAAAAAGGCCATGGAGATGGTTGAGAAGGCAGACTCCCCCCTCTATGATCCCTTCACCTCACTCACTGGTCACCTTTCACTCCTCCCAGCTACAGCTCCATTACCCAGAGCCCGCTCTCTACTCAACTGAAGCACCTGTCACCCTTCAAGCCCCCACCTCAGTATCCCCTGGGTTGGCCAAGTGCCCTTCAAGGACCCCTCTAAATCAGATCTCCCTGGTGCAATATGGGACCTTTCTTCAAATACCTAATGTGGTATAAGTCAGCTTTTGATTTGTGTGATTATTCGGTTAATCTCTCTCTCCCCAATGAACTTTTTATTCTGAAGACAGGTCCAAGTTGGTTTTGCTCACTCTTGTATGTCCACCTTCTAGCACAGTGTCTTAACAATAGATTATTTGGGGAAGGAGAGAGGAGGGAGGGAAGGAAGAGAAGGATGTAGAAAAGATGGGAGAGGAGGGGAGAGAGGGTCAAGAGGAAGAAGAGGAGAGTAAAAGAGGACACCAGGGATAAAGGATTGAAAGGGGGAGAGAGGGGAGGGAGCCAGCCATCAGGAAGAACTAAATGGTTCTCTCCCTCTGTCACTCCATGAAAACTGGTTTTACACTTTCCCATCTCCTAACAGCTACTGTTGTTTCAAAATGGAAACTGCTTCCTCTCAGGACACACCCTTTCTCCTTGTAAGCAGCCCAGGGGCAGCTGTGAGCCAGAGAGCAGGCGGCCCTCAGGCTCGGACATGCAGAGCCCAGCCCCGCCCTGTAGGCCTGCCAGAGGTGAGGGGGAGGCCTCTGCCATGGCGGCTGGGGGCAGCGGGGGACCCTGGGGGAGCCTGGGCTCAGTGTGAAAAGCCGGGAGGGTACAATTGGCCTAGGGCTTTGGTTTGACTGACGGGGATATGTGATTTGGGAGCCAAAGCTGAGCTGTTTAAGACCATAAACTGCTCCCTTCGCTCAAGCAGTGCTCAACCCCCATTTGTCTAACATTTTCGAAGAACATCCATTTTCAGGAGTCCTCAATTCTAGTCAGCTTTTGATTTGGTGCACCTTATGGAAGTATGAATTACCCTATAATCCATGATTTTTGGAGCTGTGCAAACATCACCATGATCCAGTTACAGAACATTCTTATCACCCCCGAAAGACGCCTTGTATCCACTTGCATTCACTCCTCTTTCCAACCCAGACCCAGCCAACCTCTAATCTGCTCTTTCCACATACAGATTTGCCTTTTCTGGGTATTTCATATAAGGCAAATCATACACTGTGTGTAGCCTTTGGCATTAGACTTCTTTCACGGAATATCACGTTTGGAGGTTCTAGCATGCATGTATCAGTTTGTTTCTTTCTATTGTTGAATAGTAATATAGGATGTTGATTTCATATCAAAAAAGGAAAAAGCTATTTCCAGGCCTGCAGAAACCATTCTTCCCTTCAAGGACTCAACTGAAAGGGAAGTTGGCACATGTGACACTCCGTGCCTAGGAGACAGACAGACAGACAGACAGACAGAACATCCCATCATGGCGATAGAGACGGAAACATGCATTGGATGGAAAGGTTCAAAAAAGTCCCCATGGGATAAAACGATGAGCAGAAAACAGGTCAAATGACACACACACACACACACACACACACACAAAATCTCTCCTAAGTTTTCAAATGTCAGTTACATGAATTGGAGTGCCAGATTGGGTGACACCTTGCAGAGCTGTAATTCAGAGAGATGGCCTTAGGGCTGGCTGCACATCAAGGCCAGGACCACATCTGGATGAAACAGATGAGGATCCCCCAGTGCAGGTTAGGGATCAAGAGATTTTCAGACCTCCCAGATGATTCCAGGGCACAGCCAAGGTCAAAATCAAGGGTGACTGCACTAAAAGGTTACTGGTCATCCAAAGTAATCACTTGGCTGTACGAGGAGAAGAGAACCCACTTTTTCTTTCCAGGAGGTGGAATCCTGGTTCTCCCCAACAGCCCCACACAGACCTCCCCTTCTGGAAGGCTGCCCAGGGGGGTATAGCTACTGTGCTCATCTCCCCCACTGATTCCCTAATGTTGACATCACAGAGAGGGCCGATGGAGACAGAGACAAGGCTGCCTTGTAATCAGACTGAGAAGGCCAGTTCCTTCCATGTCACTAAAGAGAAACATTCACAAGTATGACATGAATAGGTCCTCACAGAAAATGCATAAAGGAAATGTCCCCCAGGGCTGATCAGAACAACTGTCTGATACGTCTACTTCTACACATTGTTCCACGTATTTACCTTCATCGGTAAACATACAAAGGTATGGTTTTTGTTCAGTTCGCAATCAAACGACATCACGCTTGAAGCGTTATGTGAAAACTTGCTTCTCAGTGTAGCCCCAAGGTCAGTCCATGTCAGGACTCACAGTGCTGATTCCTCTCGAACACAGCTGCAGAGTGAGAGGTGATATTCCTCGTTTAGCCCTCCCCATAGATAAAAGACTGCAATGTTCTCAACAGTTTTTGCTCTTGAAAATGTCACTTCTGGGAGCCTCCTTGTACATAACCTTTGTGTACATGTCCAATTTTTTTTTAATAGGGTAGATTCTCAGAAATGGAAGGTCACAATCCTGGGCTCTCCACTCAGCTTTGTTCACTGATTGGCCTATTCCTGTACCAGTTGTGACTGTAACACAACGAACAGCCGGTGGCTTGATTCTTGGTTGTAGCACGGATGCTGTCGCTCCTGTGAAGAGGTTCCTTTTCCCCTTACATTTCTAATTGGCTATAGTTGGTGATTAAGAAAACCACTGATTGTAAATAATTGTGATAAAACACACGTAACATAAGATTTTCCATTTCAACCACTTTTAAGTAAACAAACAGTTCTGTGGCAGTAAGTACATTCACGTTGTTGTCAGCTGTCACCACCATTCATCTCCAGAATTTTTCTCATCTTCCCAAACAGAAACTCTGTACTCATTAAACAAAACTTCCGTTTCCCCCTCCCCCCGACCCCTGGCAACCACCGTTCTCCTTTGCGTCTTCATGAGTTTGACGACTTTAGGAACCTCATCCAATATTTGTCCTTTTGTGACTGACTTCTTTCACTTAGCATAATGTCCTCAAGGTTCATTCATATTATAGAATGTATCAGTATTTCGTTCTTTTCATAGCTAAATAATATTCCGATGTATGTATACAACAAACCTGAGCTGCTGGGATGGGCAGACAAAAAGGACAGGAAGAAAAGAAAGAAAGGGAAAGCCAAGAGACCCAGTAATGTTTGGGAGAAAGTAGGAAAAGAAAAGAAAACAAACTCTGGCACTGGGCCAGCCAAGGCCAGCCACTAGAGAGAGGAAAAGTCTACTGGGTTTGTAGGGTGTTTGCCATTATCCCAGGCCACTGATGCTCTTGTGCAACCAGAGTCCACTGGGGGAGCATGAACAAGCCCCAGATTCTGTCTGCAGCCATAGGACACTGTGCAGGTGCAGGGTAGGAGCTGAGGGTGCCTGATTGGGAATCATTTTTTGAAACTTTTTCTTAGAAAACTTTACACCTTTATTTTCATTCACTTCTAACAGAAATTGAATACCTACTTGTATTGGGAACATAAGCAATAACCACTTAGTTTTAACCATACCAAGAAAATTAACAGAGAGTTTTCATATCACACTTTACTTGTTGTTGACAATGAAATATTTTTTATGCTCATTGCTACTTTGAAATCATGTGGTCATAGACTTGTGGGTAACAGAAAGAGTGTGGCAGCATCAGGCCCCAAGGGCCAGGCTGAAGATAGGTGGAGGTGTCGCCAGGGCCCTCAGTTCTGTCTTTCGATCCAGCACGTTCTCTGTGCTGAACAGCCATGACCCAGGGACAAGTACAAAGGGGAGCAAGGCAGAGACCCTGCCTGGAGGAACTCTGGGGGCTGATGAGGCACACAGCTGAGCCAGACAAGCCACTGCAACGCTGTGTGTGATTCGTGCATTGAGCACGGAGTACGGGCTGGTGTGGTCAGACTGGGTTTCTCACGGGAAATAACATTCGAACTGACTTTTTCAGGATATATTAAGAAGTGCACACAATGACAGAGTGCTGCCATTTATCTAACCAGAAAAACCCCTCAGCAAGCGTATACATCTCAGCTTAGAATTCTGGGGAGCAAAAAAGCAGAAATTTCCCCTGGCCATGGGGCTGAAACAGGAAACCACCCAGAAACCCTTGGCAGTAGGAGGCAGGGAGTTCCCAGCTCCCCAGGATCAAGAGGATATTTTCACAGGAAGCACCTCTGGGGGCAGCAGCATTTGTCCACCCCTCCACCCCCACCCCACCCCACCCCACCCTGCATTGGAATGCAGCCGTCATGAACTCACAGGCTGTTTTCTGTCTGTTTGCTAATGAATCCCAAGCATCTGTGCCTGGCACAGATCTGGCCGCTGCCTGTATTTCTTGAGTGGATGAATAAATCCAGCCACAGGGGAGGCAGCTGGATAGGGCAGGCCATAACTCTGCCTCCTCATGGCATTGTGTCTCCAAATTGTCATGGTGCCTGAACTCTAGATGACCTGAGAAAACCTCCACTGAAACCCCAGAGGGGACAAAACTGTTTTGAGTCACTGAGTAGGTGGCATGCCTAACACCTGGGCTGCTCAAGTGCGACTCATCTCTGCCCTCTTCCAGGACTGTTAGTGTTATTGCTGGGGTCTGGGGGGTCTTGGCGGATGTCTCAGCTGCCTGGATTAGGGATCCCTTTCCTCAGAGTGTAATCTGAGCTGGAAGGGTGAGCCCGAGGTTAGTGGGGGCAGAGGGCTGGGAGCATCCTCACCAGAACCTCCATCTTTGAGCTCATAGTAAGTGGGCAAGGTCTCCTCCTGTGACAAGCCTGACATAGGCTGGTCCCTGATAGGTGAAAAATAAAGCAGAGCATTTCTATAACATCATCTCTGTTCCCTCCAGTGGTGCTATGAGCTGAACTGTCTCTACCCTGCCCCTCACCCCATGTCAATCCATCTGTTGAACTAACCTCCAGCACCTCAGAATGTGACTGTATTTGAAAATATGGTCTTTAAAGAGGTGATTAAATTGAGGTCCTCAGAATGGGCCTTAATCTAATCTGACTGGTGTCCTTCAGATTAGGACATAGACACACAGAAGGAAGACCACTGAAGACAGAGAAAAAACAGCCATCAGGAGAAAGGCCTCAGAGGAAACCAGCCCTGCTGACACCTTGATCTCAGACACAAATGATACAAATTGGTATCATTTAAGGCTTTCAGTCTGTGGTACTTCGCTACAGCAGCCCCAGCAAACCATACAAATGATCTCACTCTGCATTTTTTCAATGGGCTCTCACAAGTACCATCCTCACTTTCTGCTTTCTGTAGCCACAGAGGAGAAATAAAAAGAAATGCCCTCCAGAAAGGCCCCGTGACATAAAGATGGGTTATTTGGTTATTTGATGACCTTGCTGCTTACTCAGGAAGAACAACAAGCTTTCAGAGCTTGAATTTCCCAGAAGCACGAGCCATTCTTGCTGATGTCAGAGGACCCACGCTAGACAGTCAGCTGGCGTTTGCTCACGTAGATTTTACACACGGAGAACCAGAGGCCGAGTCAGGTTCAGCAGCAAATGTCTGCAAGGAAGTTAGTGGGTTTTGATGTTAAAAAAAAAACTCACGTCTTGCCTTCGTTTTTACCAGGTCAGTTAGCAATGAGCCTGACTTTCCAGCATAACAAAAATATGTCCAACTCTGAAGTTTCATAAGGTACTTGTAAGCCAGTCTTTAAATTTCAAATGCATATCACTAATTACCTGGAAATGTCCCAGGGGACTTTGGAAACACTGCCCGTCCTGCCTGCCACTGCCCAGCCTCTCCAGCTCACTGTGCCTTAGGCTGCTGCACAAATAACAGCCTCCATCCAGCTGGATTTCGCTTTAATAAGACCAAATCTCCCTCTCCTCAAGGAAGCTCGGATGATTTTGTCTGTTTCCAAAAGAAGAGTGACTAATGGCCAAATCCGCCTTGCTGGGCTATCCACATTGCCCAAGCTTAGTGAACTCCTCGAGGGCCCGGGGCTTGTGGGGCAGGAGGCAAAGATTTTGCTGTTACTTGGCCCAGTTGCTTCACTCTCTGGCTTCGGTTTCCTCTTTGTAAAGGGAGAATAACAGCCCCCTGGGAGGGCCTTTGTGAGAAGTAAGGAAGTGACATATGTATGGACTTGCCTGGGATCTAGTAAATCCCAGTGTCTGTCCCCTTTCTTCCCAGTCTCTCCCCTCGATGGCAGGACTATGGCTTCTACTCAGCCACACCGCATATCACCAAGAGCAATGCTGGACACACATGACATCTGAGAAGAGTGTCAAAGGATTGATTTCCTGATTTCATTCATGTCTCATATGTCACTCACCTGTATCTAGCTTAGCTGGGACTGCCTTTGAAGAAAGAGAGCTTTAAAACTATTTTTCTGATGACAGTAATTCATGTTGCTTGTACTCAGTTTGGACTATGTATTCAAGTATAAGGAAGAAAATAAATGTTATAGCCCAATACAGCATCCAAAGGCAATCACTGGCTAACATTTTGTGGTATTTCCTTCCAGTCTTTTTTCTACGTGTAAGTGTACTCAATCTGTTCTACTCAAATGCCTGGATGGTTTTATTCTAGTATTTGCCCCGCAGCATCTTAGAGTAACTGCTCAGCTTCTCGGGACTCAAGGAAAGGATCTTCCTTAGAGCTACATTTGACAGCTCTCTCGATAGATGAAGTATCCGTAATGTAGGTGTCTGTTTATGCTGTCTCGTATTTCTGTTTTGCAGAGAGTAAAATCTGTTCCTGTATCAAAAATACAGTGGAGGAAGCTGGCTATTTCCAGCCTCTCGTCTTGTAGTGAGCATCTATTTAAGCTAGGCAAATAATTTACAGGGAAAAAAATTTCTGTTGTTCTTTTTCTGACGTGCTATTCTGTGCTCTGTTGGTTACATGAAGAAACATAGTAAGGGTTGTATTCTAGTTTAAGGGGAAACTGGCAGCACACCCTCAAGCTAGATCCTTTCCCCAGGTCAAAGTGTCACACATGCAGTCTGAGGGCAGGCACACCTCCATCCCTCAGTGTCAAATGGATGCTCATCCTTTATTTTACCAAAGTCAACCAGGGCAGCTGGCCAGGAGGTTAGGTGGGTCAGCAAGTTTAAGCAAATTGATCTGATTTGAAGCATTTTTTGGAAGTGGCAATACAAAGATTAGTATGAGACATTATGGAGTCCAGCAGGGCTGTCACAAGCCTCTTTCAATTTGGGGCAGTGTCCACAGTTTCACACCAGTAGGGTCAACAAAATCATAGCTTTGGTGGGTGATTCGCATATCATCCCAGCTTGGCTTCACTCGGTGGGTGCTTTTGAGTCCTGAAATCTCCCCTTGATAACTGCGCCACTCACTCCTCCTCTGTGTGGACGAGTCCAAGTACATTTTGATTACATTTAGAGGTGTGCAGGTGTGTGCGTGTGTGTACGTGTGTGACTTTGTGTGTTGTATGTGTGCGCTTGTGCTGCATAGATACACACACATATATATAAATATAATCTAGGAATTTAGTATATTTCAGAATAAAGAAAAATTGTGTAGAGGAGCAGATATTCTCATGATCAAAACAGTTTAAAAAGTTAGACCTAGCCAAGACGAAATTGTGCAAGGTTGAATTTGGAGCATTTCCCCCTTTTCATCCCTTTACAGACACACACACACACACACACACACACACACACACACACACACACACACAACCACTCTGTGCCCTGAAGCTACACAACCTGAGGGAAAGCTCTGATTAGCCTCTCATAAGATGGTTCAAGGGCACGCCTGCACCCCCTTATGGTTCAAAGGGAGCAGGACAGGGTGACAGGTCCGTGGTACTGAAAACGTTTTCCTTGGGTGAATGTCAGTTACTTCTATTTCAGTGTTGTTGTTGTTGTTGTTGTTGTTGTTGTTGTTACCACACTTTCTACTGACTTGTTGCTCGTGAGGACATTAGTAACTACGTAGCCTGGCACTGTGCTAAGTAAGCGTACTCCTTGTTTCGTGAAAGATTTATAAACTCTTTGTGTAACTATTGTTAGCACTGAGCAGGAAGCTACAGCTCAGATAGGTTGAGTAACTTTTCCAGGGTCACATAACTCATAGAAAATGGGTGTAGTCCTCAACCTCGAGCCTAACCCCAGGCCTACCCCTGCTCTTAACCACTTACCCACTGCACTGAGCCCCACCAGAGCCAGAGCAAAGTTTCTCAAACGTGAGTTACATGTGGATCCCTTGACAAGAAAATACTTTCTTATGAGTGAAAAAAAATTGAAACTCCTTTGAGAAATGACATTAAAAGAAAAAGCCTATAACTGCAGACGACTCCAGGTACCGTCACAGCCACCCATATGGCAAAAGGTCCACCTGCAAGGGGCCTCCCTAGATGACAACAACTGAAATGAAAACATAACCACATTTAATTCTCAAGAGACATGTGGGCAAGGCACTGCCTTCCTCCCTGAACTCTTCCAGTCATTTTTAATAGAAACCTGTCTGAGAAATACTGGCTTAGAATATGGGTAAAGAATAAAGTGGTTGGTGTCACATTGCTCATTTAACAGTGTTTGTAAGACCGTTCCTAATCAGTGGACCCTTTAATTGTACACATTTTTAAATTTCATAAGCCTTTTCTTGGATTTCATCTGAATTTGAGTCTTGGAGCTGCAGAGCTGCCTCAGGCAGAGTCCCCTCGAGGCAGAGTTAAGGAAAAGGCTGAGTGCCCAGTGAATTTGCCACAGAAGTTGATTAGGAAGTGATCCCAGGAGGTAGGAACGAAAAACAGGAGAAGGGGAATGAGAAGGAAAGCTATACAAGATATGCTCTCAATTATCCACCAGAACCCTCGGCAGAGTGCATAGAGTGATCTTAGGGGTCGTCAGCCTGCCTGAGGGAGAAGTGGGACATTTGTCATTTCTTGTCTGGCTTGTTTTCCCACCCTCCCCGGTACAGGGTCCCATCCATGCCCTGCTGGGCTGTCTGCTGAGCACCACGCTCCCAAGAAGACCCAGGTGATCTATTCCTTCCTTATTGCCACTTGTAACATATTACCATACTCAGGGTGCCTTAAAACAACAGAAATTCTATTCTCTCTCACTTGTGGATACCAGAAATTCAACATCAGTTTCACTGGGTCAAAATCAATGTGTCCTAGAGCCTTGCTCCCTCTGGAGGCTCTAGAGAGAATCCCTTCATCTTTTTAAGCTTCTGGTGGCTGCCGTCATCCTGGGCTTGTGATCACATCGCCACATCTGCTTCTTTCTTAAAAGGACATTTGTGATGGCACTTAGAGGCCACCTGAGTAATCAGGATGATCTCATCTCAAGATCCTTCCTCACCTCTGCAAAGAGTCTTTTCCCAAATAAGGTGGCATTTATAGGTTCTGGGGATTACCATGTGCGTATATCTTTGCGGTTGGGACATTTTTCAGCTGACCACACGTGGGAAGAAAGAGATAAGCCTCGATCACTGGAGGTGAGACCTGTCAGTGCTGAGCAGATGGAGGCTTGCTGGAGCCGGTGGATCTCCATGAAGCTGGAAGCAGAGGTAAGGCTGACAGCACAAGGACAAAGAGACATCTGACAGAAAAACAAAGTAGTCAGTGCCGCACACCATCGGTTGACAGACCAGGCCTAGAAGGATGACAATGCAAACAAGCCCCATTCCTTAGGAATTCCACAATTATATTTCAACTCAGGTGAACATTTTCCATATATTGTGGCACCTGCTTAATTTATTTCTGCGGGAGAGAGGCAGTTATCACATATCAGTTCTGCCAAGGGACACGTAATTAAGAGAATCTGGGATAACGCCTGAGATATCTTTTCCTACACGTTTGCTTTTCACTCACCCGGATGTTACTGGAATAATTGCAGTAAATACCCACCTGGTCCTGCCTTCACTTTCTCCACCCCAAAGAAACTTAAGCAAATCTGCCCATGTTTATTTACGTTAGGCCCTTCGGTGACTCTCAGGACCCCATGTCCTTAATACAGTGTTGCCAGACAGCACTGGGACAGCACTTTACACCACAATGCTGCTTCCCTTAGTCCCCTGCTTACTGGGAGGGGACATTAGAAAATGCAAGAGACGGAAACAAAGAGACACTTGGATAGCATCAGTAACTCACTGAAATTGTACTGCTGAGAGCTGGTCAACACTAGCCAGAGAAGGATTTGCTAGTAGGAAATTGTCCACGCTAAGGTGTCTGAAGCTCTAAAGACCTTTAGATAAAAGCAGCCCTCCCAGCAAAGCACTGGACCTTCTCGCTGTGCTTATGTGCCTACCACCTAACTACTGGCTGAATGAATAAGTGAATGAAAAAGAATTTAGTATCAACACTTGCCATTGGAAAATATTACCACATTTAGTTTATTGTGCAGGTTGTGCATGCTCGGATTTTGAAATTCAGAAAGTGCAGAGGGTGCACACACACTCCTACCAAGTTTCTGCGGAGGCACCCAGTGCTCTCTGCATCCCACGTGTCCTTGCAGAGTATTTTATGCATGTATGAGCCAAAATGTGCGTGCATAAGTGCTTTCTTTCCTTTCACACCATCTTAGCAATCATTCCATGGTTCTTTCATTCCCTTCTCTTTTGCGGTCGGCTAGTATCTCATCGTATAGATGTGCAATAGGCCTTCTAGTCTACTAGATTAATGGACATTTCCATTGTTTCTAATCTTTTGAAAACGATGGAGCAGTTAATTACCTTTCACACAAGTAATTTCCGGATGTGCAAGTATATCTGTAAGACAAAGAAGTGAATTTTCTCGGTCAAAAGGTAGATGCGTTTACAACTTTGAAAAATATCACCAACTGACATCCAAAAAGAAGTTATACCAATTTAGACTCTCCCTCGAATGTCTGTTTCCCCACAATGTTTTACAGTGTATGACCAAAAGTTTTGCCCTTGTGCCAATCTGAGAGATGAAAATAGCATCTGAATAGAATTTTAATTTGTACTTTTCTTACAAGAATGAGATTGAACATCTTTTTTGTATTACCTATCTGAACAGGTAAATCTTCTTTAACCATTTTTCTTGATCATTTTTTCTTATTGGTTTGTAGAGCTCTTCATATATCGTGAAAATTAAGCCTTTACATGGATATATTTGTGATCAAATAGCTATTACATATCATTTAAGCAGACCTATTTTCTTTCATTTTATGAATAGTTCATTGGAATCGTAGTAGTATAATTGACTACATAAGGCAGTTTTCTTACTTTTGAGGATCAGATGAATGCGTTTGATTAATTGGTAAGCTTTTCTAAACTTAATTTTTAGGTTATTAAATATTACATCTTTTTGTGGGGCCTATCTTTCTTTCTTGGGGTTTTATTTTAGCTCACACCATTTCCAGGATCAGACGCATGTCCTGAGGGTTGGTTCACATCCCGCCATTACGCCAAACCCACATCAAGTCCCACACCCTCAGAAAACTTGCCCGTGTGTTCCCACCCACATGAGCCTTCTCCTTCCTCTGGCTGTAGAGCACACGATGTAGAATTCGCCCCACAGTGTTTTGCACTGCCCAGTATTTTTTCTGGTTGTTCTACACACGTGAGTCTTATCCCTTCTGAAAGGCAAGGATGTCTCTCATGTTCTTCCCATCACTAAAAACTCTGCTGGGAACAAAGTATGAACACAATAAACACTGATTAACTGCAAATAACCTTCAGAGGTTCTTAAATTATTATTATGTTCTATTTTATATTATATTGTATTATTACATTATATATTATATTTATTATATTATATTATATTATATTATATTATATTATATTATATTATTAATTAATGATGTTTTTATAAAAAGATGTGATACATGCAGCCACAGACGTAGGCTGTTCTTGTGTAGACAGATGCTGTCATTGGCTAAGGAAAAGCTGGGGCTACCACAAATGGAAGCGCCGAGGAAGGCTCCTTCCCCCACAGGCTTCAGAGAGAGCATGGCCCTGCCCACACCTTGATTTTGGACTTCCCACTTCCAGAACTGCGAGACAATAAGCCACCCAGTCTGTGGTATTTCTTTATGGCAGCCCTGGAAAACTACTACACAATCTATAACTTTGTCACCAGTAGAGATTACAAATGTTTTTATGCAAGATTACTGTTGCTACAGATATATCAAAATACTGTTTAAGCTCGTTCCCACTTTGAAATGACAATAAGTAGATCCAAAGATAGATCGTTTTTATTGATGGTGTAATAAATAACATCGACTTGTTTTATACTATTTTAATATTGTCATAAATTTATGTTAATGTGGTTAATGCAATTAATCTAATGCTTGGTTATTCTATTTATTTTAGTTTATGCATTTAAAACCATTCTGAAGAGTCAGTCCCTAGTCTTCTCGGGAATGCCGAAGGAAGGACTCCAAGGCCCTAGCAAGTTCGGCCTGAGCTGCAGTAGTCAAGCGTATCCAGGAGAGGGCGGGAGAGCACCTATGCAAAACTTCACCCACACCAGGACTGCCTGTTTTACTGTATTTCCCCCCATGGCAGAAACAGAATTATCCTTTCAACTCACATTATTTTTAGAGTGCTAATGATATGTGCAGTGTTATCAGAATATGGAAATCCTTGCAGGCCTGCTATACCATTTCTTTGTTAACTTTGAAAATTTCCATACCATCTTTGTAAAAGCCTAATAAATAATCAGTTGGGACTGAAACTATTTTAAAACTGTATCCTTGAGCTGGAATTAGCTTCTAATTTCTATGTCCTATATAAAAGCACACAATAAGCATAAAATGGAAATTAATATAAAGAACAGCCTGACCACATTCAAAATATACACAAAATATACCAAATAACATGATCCACAGTGATAACAATACAGAAGGGCCTTTAGGTCCTCTCCTACCCAGCTGGAACATTACCCAAAGGCTTCCTGGTGTACATAACATAGTCCTTTTTTCTTGGAAAATAAAAACCTTTATAATTGCATTTTGTCAGAGTCTGCTCACTTTGGTATTTGTTAAATTGTCCAAATGAACTGGGGACTGGGCTATTCAACTGCTTTTTTTCTCTTCACAGCTTTGACCAGGAGGCAGGTTTAAGGCAGCACATTTTTGTCCTTCTCTTTCTACCATCATCTAACCCCGAATCCACGGCCCTTCGCAGACAGTAAAATCCACAGACAGACTTCTGCCTATGTTTTTTTTTTTGGTGGAGCAGAATCAGAGAATGAGAAAAATGCAATAACTGGGTGAGGGCCGCCTATTTCTTCTTTGGAAATTGGTAACGCCTCTGATGAACAACTTGACTGTTTCCTAAGCACTCCAGGCCCATATGCCATGCATCCCTGTAGCCCACAGCATGGGGGAGAAATAGTCTCCTGAACCTAAACACTCTATCCAGGGCAGTGCTGCCTCTTCACACTGCACAGAAACAGTATGGCTTAATTTGGGGTTTAGTTGGATATGACTCTGAGGAGTAGCATGGAGAAATAAAATAAAGTCACAATAGCCAAGAGTTAAATTACTAAAATTAAGTAGGTTGAGGCATGAAGAAACATTTCTGGCTTTGTTTTATCTAACCTGGGAACTTAACCATTTGAACTTTCCAGTCCTGCATCAGCTCCTGGATATACATCGAACCTCCAGATAAAATTGTGAAAGATCATGGAAAGAAGGTTCATGTATCCAGACCACCTGACAGCCACTATCCAGACCATTGGTCATCTAAAGGATGACATCTCAGACTAATTCAGAGGCTAATAATATGGGACCTATTCTTTTCAAGAATGTATTTTTTTACTATAAAAACTCTTAGCTTTTCTTTCTTCTTTGGAACGCTCTGGGTATTGCCTAGGTGTGTTGCCAGTTTGAAAACCCAAAGACCCTTGCATAAATCTTAAGAGACTTTGGGCAAATTACTTATTTCTGAACCACGTCTTTGAATATCTCTGAAATTCTCTCTTAACATGAGTTGTCTCCTTCCTAAAATGGGGTAGCAATTGTTGTTTCATGACTGGTTGTACAAATTCAGTTCAGTTTTGTTTGTAAAGTAGCTGGTGCATAGTAACGCTGTCCTCCCTTATCTACAAGAGGTATGTTCCAAGACCCCCAGTGGATGCCTGAAACCCTAAATATACTATATTTTTATCTCTCTCTCTCTCTCTCTCTCTCTCTCTCTCTATATATATATATATATATATATATATATATATATATATATATATATGATAAAGTTTCTTATAAATTAGGCACAGTAAGAGATTAATAACATTAACTAAAAATAAAATAGAACAATTATGATAATGTACTCTAATGAAAGTATGTGAA
Organism: Cynopterus sphinx; assembly: GCA_030015415.1. Lineage (NCBI taxonomy): Eukaryota > Metazoa > Chordata > Mammalia > Chiroptera > Pteropodidae > Cynopterus > Cynopterus sphinx. Next base: position 36,507,365 of record CM057381.1, read on the forward strand.
TGACTTTGGGGCTGTTATTAATTAAAATGAGGGTTACTCTAACACAAATATTGTGATACCTTGGCAGGCAATCTGAGACAGCTACTAAGTAACTACTAAGTGACTCAGTACATATATAAGAATGGACGAACTGGACGAAGAGATGATTCATGTCCTGGATACGAGCAAGCAAGATGGCAAGAGGTTTCACCACACTACTCAGAAAGTAGCACAATTTAAAATGCCTGAATTGTTTATTGCTGAAATTTTTCATTTAACATTTTTGGACTACGGTTGACAATGGGTGACTGAAACCACGGAAAGCGACACCTTGGGTAAAGGTGGGCCACTGTACATATTCTGTCAGTGTGGAACCCTGTTGCTTCCTGCTCCCCAAAACAGATGCTTTCCTCTTGGAAGAGCCACACATGTTTGTTACTTCATGACCCTAAAAATGGGCAGAGTGGGGCTGTTAAAAAACACAACAGAAGAAAAGATAAAATCTTGACTGTAATTCAAATATAAAAATGGACATGAGTTAAAGGTTTTATTTAGTTCTTCATTCAACAAGAAGCCAAGAAGCACAAATTTATATGTGCTTTATATGTCATAAAGGATATGTTGAAATGAATTGTAAAGGAGGCTAAACGTTTTTTTTTTTCTTTATTAGGATAAAGGGTCAGCCACTGGCTCCCAAGCAGAACAGAATTTACATAGCTATTAGTTATCTACAGCTCCCAGGGTTGTTAAGAATCCTTCAGAATCAGAAGGAAAAAAATCAGAATCGGATAAGGCAGAAGGGTATGTTATAGACGATGCATAATTTTCTAAAGAATACACCTATTTTTCCTACCACTAGAAGGTGTTGGTGGCAGTAATGGGCTCCTTGTTTTTATTTCCTACTTCCTGGAATTAGATCATACAGAAACTACCCTGCCTTGGTGCAGGTTGTGAAATCACTGAAAATCAAGGTCCCACATCCTGGAACAAAGCCACAGTCTCCAGGGGCAAACAAAGCAAGCTGTTTGCTAAGAATCAATGCATTGCGACAAAGAATGTGTGCTGGCAACACAGCCACAGCACACAACCTCTCCTGCCCCCAGAGCTCATTTCCAGGGTCCCAATTGCAGCCAAAGCATGTGGGCTTCACTGAGATCACCTGCCCTCTGCCCCCGGGGTAGGAAATGGACCAGTGGTGGGGGGGAGGGGGTGTCCTACTCAATTTCACACCCGGCGGGCTGCTCAGGTAAAGCTCTCCGCCTGGCAGAGCTGCACCACTAGCTCCCAGTTTCAAGACCTGGTGGTTTGCTTGCTTATGCAAAACAAATTTTTTCCCAACACCTTTTCTCCATTCTTGAGACTCATCAAAAGGCCATGCACCCTACTTTGGGAACCTCTTACCTCTATCCCTGAGCTCATGAAAATGTTAGTCTTAATGTGGCTCCATCGCATCGCCTGTGAAGAGGCATTCGGCCTGTGATTGTCGTTGCCAGATACTGTCTTGCTTACCATTCAGGTTTAGTAATTAGGTACACAGAGGAAGTGATCTGAATCATAATTTTTATTGATTGGGCTAGGCAGCTCCTATGTTGAATAGCAGTGTGTTCAGGTCCAGCCCAGTCTTTGTCCACTCCCTTTGGACTTCCCATCCCCAGGGCCAGGACTAGAGTGAGTCAGTGAGGCATTCATTCCTGTGAAACTGAAAGGGTGCTGGGGTGCAAAAATAATCCAAAATTAATTAATTGTCACTTTCCCTTGTCCTTTAATGAGTAGGAAAGGTTAAAGACCTGACTCTAAGTAGATCACACCCCCATGCTGTCTGGCAGAAGTCTCCATTGTTTATGTAAGGACAACTACATGCTTTTGTTGTTTTTTCTGAAACCATGACATCACCTAATATGTGACAGATTTTTTTTTTTAAATAAAAGCATTATTGAGATATAATTCTCATACTATAAGATTGTATCCATTTAAAATGTACAATTCAGGGGCGCAGCCCAAAAGGGGGCTGCCCCATCAACCTGCATGTATGGCCTGGAACCTGGAGCTAAACCATTCATAGAGGACCTGCTTCTGGGTGGGGGCTTCATAGGTAGCAGAGCAGCTCCCTCGCTGTGATCTGTTGAAAATCAACTCTCGACATAGGGTTTATAAAAAGAGGGGAAAGAAGAAAATAAATAAATAAAATAAAATGTACAGTTCAATGTAAATTTAGTTTTAGAACATTCTCATCATCCCACAAAGAAACACCGTACCCTTTAGTCAGCATCTCCCGAAACTTCTATCTGCACTCTGTCAACCTGAGGCAACCATCGGTCCAGTCTTTTCTCTGTAGATTTGCTTGTTCTAGACATTTCACATAAATGAAAGCATACAATATGCAGCTTTCTGTGACTACCTCCTTTCACTTAGCATACTGTTTTCAAGGTTACAGCATGTATCAGTACTTTATTCCTTTTTGTAGCTGAGTAATATTGTCTCATCAAGGCAAGATGTGAACACGTGGCAGAAATTATGATCAGAACATTGTGTGGTCAGAAAGACAAAGATGGTGACCACAAACTATATGTTCAGTCATATAATATGTCCAGAAAAGGCAAATCTATAGAGACTATTAATGTGAGGAACATTCAAACCTGTAGAGAATTTTTATAAGGGCTTATCTGAGCCAGACTGATGACATTCCCAGGAAGCAAGACATCAAATGCTCCAGAAAATGACAGTTTTGCACTTTCCTTTATACATTTGGAATTAAGGAGGGAACATAAGGGAAATTACGTGAACGTGAGACTAAGTAGCACAGGGTAATCTCAATGACGGAATTACAGAACAGTTAACAAGATTATGTGCTCTCTTGAGGGTGGTTAATCTTCTGAAGGGTCCAAAAAAGAGGTGTGTTAACCTGGACACACAAAAACAACACATAGGGCTTGCTTAAGACAAAGATAACCTTTTACAAGGGAAGTTATAGGCCTGAAGTGTGACTTCGCACCATGACCTGCCCATTAGGAATTTCTGATTAGATCATCCTGTGAGATTACTTTTGGTTAGATTTATTACAGAGGCCCCTCTTTCGTCCACAAGACCAAAGGCAGCTTCATGGTTTCCTGGAGCTGGGGAGTGGGACCAGGGAGTAGTTCAGGGGGCCCTTTTGCAGGTAATGAAAATGTTTTCGAATTGAATTGTGGTGATAACTGCGTAACTCCATAAGTATAGTAAAAATCATTCAATCGTACACTTAAAATGAGTGAATTTTATAATATGTAAACTATACTTCAATAAAGCTATTTTTAGAAAATGGTGCAGAGACTTAAAACTGCCTACAGGCACAAGGATTCAGGGCAGCCTTCCTCCTTTGTCTGTCTGCATGACAGGCATTGCACTGCCCCAGGTGATGCTGGAGTGAAACCACTCTGCTGTTGGAAAGCCATCAGACATTGCCCAGCATGAGCTGGATAAGTTATCTCACCTTCCCGGATTTCACTTTCTTCATATGAGCAGCATTGGGTGCTTACTAAAGTTCACAGGAACACCTAGCACCTTGAAATCTGATAATATTATATTGTTACAAGGTGCCATTAGGGATGATTTCTTGGCACTATGAGGCATAAATACGGTAATGCAATAGTCATCCAAACGAAAGTGGATTGAGAAAGCATCCTAGCCCCAGGACACTTTATAAAAGGAATGGAACTTTTAAAATGAATAATGTAAGAGTGATAATAAAGAAGGGTACAGTGTAGAGCATAAAGAAAAGTGCATCAGGGAAGAAAGTGGCAGTGAGCAGCATTTCTGGATGTGAGGCTTTTAAGGATTTATATGATTGGTAGAAAGTCTGGCTTCAGGAAACCTCTAACTCAGCTCGATGAAGAATGGAATGAATTTCCATTAGTTACTCCAGTCCTATTCTGCCCTTCTGATAACAGAAGAAAATTGAAACCACTGAAGTGTGCTTTATATAACAAGATTATTGATACGATTGGAGCAGGTAATAAACTTTGGGGTGAATGCTGCATGTGATTGGTTGAATTAGGTTATACAGTCATCAGTTTTAGTTCATCTCTCTTTAAACACCAGTCCAGATATTTCTCTTGCTTTAAACACCTCTTGGAAGCTCAGTTTTCTATCACAAGTTTTCCCTCGATATTTTTGCAATAAGTCGTGGTAAATATAAATGTTTTGAGATTAAAATTTATTAGCTGCTAGCAAAATTAAATCACCAATTAAAGCTTTTTGGAGGTAGGGTTTATGAAATATTATCTTGTGGGTATCTCATTATCAGAATGAAGTATATCAAAAGAAAATCCTCTGTGTGACCAATATTCCAAATGATTTTGCCTACAGACAGTGATGACTCTACTGGGGATTTTTATTATTTTCTGATTTTTTCTAAACTTTACAAATATTCTAAAACAAACTGGTGTTGTTTTACTTTAAGAGTAGGTATTTTCATTTATTTAGTTATGCCAAGTAATACATGAATATATTCTAGTCATAAAAGATTTTAACAGCTCAGAGGTATTTAGAATAAAAAGTTACTTCCTGCACCGCTGCTCTTAGCACCAACCCTAACTGTCTTTTTGCTATAATAACATAACAGTTTAATGTGTATCCTGCTAATTATTTACATATACTCATGTAGTTTTCATACTATTATATGTTTTGATTAAATATGTTGTGACTTGTCTTTTGTGCTTAAAAAGTCTGAATGATCTTTTATTTTTTTATTTTATTATTATTTTGTAATGCCTACAGCACCTGGTCTCCCATCCAAGTACTAACCAAGCCAAATCTGCTTAGCTTCTGAGATCAGATGAGATCAGGCACATTCAAGGTGGCCTGGCCATAGACTTGGATGACATTTGAAAGCATTACACATTTATCTATAAAATTACACAGATAATATACATAATTTCTTTTTAAGAGCTGCATAGTATTCCAGTATTTTAGCTTATTTTACAATTCTCATATTGATGGACATTCAGTTCCCTTGGTTTTCCAGTTCATTGGCCATGATGTACAAAGGACTAATCCTCTGTTCATACACAGGCACAGAAACAAATATTTATGTAGGAGAGATTCCTAAAAGTGGAAATGGTGGATCTAACATCATCTGCGTTTTTAGTTTTGGCAGATACTGCCATATTCCTGTTCGTACAATCTAAGCCATATACACTCTCACCAGCACTTTACAAGTGACCAGTTCTTTCACAAATCCTGAGTATTATCATTTAAAAATTTTTACCAGTCCAATTGGCAAAAAAATATCCCATTTTCTGAGTAACAATAAAGTTAAGGTTAAACATATTTTCATATATTTATTCATCGTGTTTCTCCTTCTGTCTTTTGTTGATTTTACATGTTGCAAACATATTCTTCCAGTCTCTCTCGTGACTTTATTTTAGTTCATATAATTTGTCATGCAGAGATTTTTCATTTGCAAGCAGGCAAATCTGTCAACTTTTTCCTTATGGCCTTTGTGTTTTCATTCATGTCTATAAAAGCCCTCTCCCAGAAAAAGATTATGAAACTATTCTCGCACGTACTTCCAAATCTTGAACACTCTTATAAAATTAAAACTTCATTCCATTTGATAAATTTTGTTTTATTTTGTTTTATGTATAGTGTAAGTTAAACCTCTAACTTTTTTTCCTCAAATAGTCAATGCCTCAGCACCATTATGAAATAATAAATTCTTCTTCCACTGATTCGAAATACCATTTTTTATCAAATCAGAATTGTTTTGCATTGCATTTTCTATTTTGTTATTATTGATGTATAGGAAATATATTTATTTGATTTAAATTTTAACACATTTTGACAAAAAGGTCCCTTCATTTTTTTCAGCATGAAAAAAGAAAACTGTCTTCATTGTCATGTCTTGGAATGATAGAACTTTTTTTCAGCGAAGTTCATGCAATCTGAAGGTATTAGGGAAAACGAATGAGTATGAGATGGTTAAGAGGCATTTTTCTAAAAAGAAAATGATGTCATGCTTTGCTACTCAAGTGTGGTCCTCAAACCAGCAATAGGGAGGTTATTAAATTGCAATATCTCAAGGCTCATCCCTAGACCCACTGAGTCAGAATCTGCATTTAAAAAGATTCTCAGGCTGTACATGTGTATGTTAAAGTTTGAAAGCACCGGGGTACTGAATATCACTATTTTTGCTTCCCGTGTGATCACGGCTCTTTCCTTGTTAAGAGCACCTTGATTTTGCTTTCCTGAAATGCACTTCCCCCCTTGCACGTGGGAACAACTGGGTGAGACTGTCAACTGAGGAGTTATTTTCATCCTTGACAAGAGAAGTGACATTCGACATGAGTTCAGCAAATAAAATTTCTATCTCCTTCGAACACTTGCCATAAAAGCCAAAAAATGATTAAAGTTGCTTATTCCAAAGACTGCACAAAAACAAAAACAAAAAACTCAAAACCCTGTCCATTAGATCTTGCTCTGCTGGGCTGTCTTGATTATTTACCTCTCTGGGGCCTGGCTTCTCCTTTGACTCTGCAAGGCACATCTTGTAAGTCGACTAAATTTCATTTTTGCTCTCATTAACCAAAGTTGGGTTCTATAGCTTACACTCAGAGAACTCTGACATATTCCTCCAAGTGGGTTGTTAAAAGGGACAAACTCCATCATGTAGAATTGGCTGAGTCAACATAAGGCAAGAGATTAGTCTCCACCCTTCGCTGGGAAATGAAGATTTCAACAAAGTCATTAGAAAGCTCCGAGCTGTGCAGACACCACGTTATCCTGGAATTCTGTTCGTCTGCCTGCCGAGGCTGAGCTTTAGTGTCCTTGAATGAAGGGTTCCGTGTCTTGGCTGCTCATTGTGGCCTTTAGTAGAAACTTACAAAAAAAAAAAAAAAAAAAAGAGGCAAGCTTTGAAATAAAAAGGAGCCCTAGAAGGCTAGGAGAATGGAGGCCTATTTCTCAAAGACTAAACCCATCATGTCTATGTCAAGATTTTAGGACCATGACCATGACTGACCCTAGAGTATATTAAGAAGACAGGGGTGGAAATGTTTGAAAAGCACAAAATCCAAAATTTCTAATTTAGCTCAATTTTATTATTTGGCCCCACAGCACATCTCAGATGTATCATCACACTTCTTCTCATTCCACAGGACCTAGACTCTCACCTCTTGGGGTTTCTCATTATTTCCCAAATATTTCTGCCTTAGCATCTGCTTTACACCTGCCTAGAGTCATCCTTGAAAATCCAACTCAAGTTTTACTTCCTCTTTGAAACTTTTCTAAGAAAGATAGAGTGAAGAGAGGTTATCTTTGGACTTTCTTAAACTGTACTGAGTATTATTTCCAGTTTTTCACTTCCCTTACCAGTTGCCTGTGACCTACCTCTTTGCGGGAGTAAACTTTCCCTGTCCCGCTGCTCGGAAAGGACAAATATCACAATCAAATGAAAGTTCTCAGAGACATTACCAGGTTTACCCACTTCTGCTTTCCTTCTGCCACAACAAAACAGGGGCTGCTCTTTCAGTCTGAACCCTGGAATGAAGGAGACACGTGGAAGAGAGCTGTCACTAATACACAGAGGATGTGTAACAGAATGGAAAAATCAATCTGTGTTGTTATAAACCACTGAGATTCGGGGGTGTGGAAACCTTCTTGGGACCCCAGATAGTTTAAGCTCAAGACATTTGAGATTCAACAGATGTAAAAACAAAACAAAACAAAAACAAACCTCAGATTTTATCTGACTTTTTCTTATAATTTTTCTTTCTTGTGAAAAACAAATAGGATAACATATTGTGACCATCATTTATTGGTGTTAAGCCAGAGTAATACATAGTCTTTTTTCGGAAGATAAATTATACATGTTGATTGTAGTGAGAAAAGAGATTGTAGAATGTTTGCCAAATTCCCATGAGAAATAATGATTGTCTACAAATTGTTCTTCTTTACTGTTTTAATGTTTCCATTAAAGAGTAAATAAGGAAGTGTTCATCAAATGTGCTTGAGATTCTCATTTAAAATTATGATGATGGATGTCACATGGCCCATCATTGCTGCCCCAGAAGAGGTCATCGCAAGAAGTTACGTTTCTCCCTTTCTTAAAGCTGGCACTTCACTCTCCCCACAGAGTTTGGGTGTGGGTCGCAAGCAGCTCTTCTGTACTTGCCACTAAAATCAAGTAAGGAGAGTCCTCAAAATACTCAGATATTTGGAAAATTCATCTCAGAGGAAGGGGCTAAAATACTATAGATAGTCCTAGATTTTGTAGAGCAGAGTTTGAGATAGGAAATAAAAGATATAATACACTATCCATTTGACTGCTTGTTACTTATTATTGGGCAGAAACTTAAATCTCATTGAGTATTTTAAAAAATCATTGTTGAAATAAGAGACTTTCTCTCAATTTATGTATAATTTGAATTTTTCCATAATGAAAGTTTAAGGAGGGAAGGAGGAGAGACAGAGACAGAGAGAGAGAGAGAGAGAGAGAGAGAGAGAGAGAGAGAAACAGGGAGAAACAGAATCAAACTAGGCCTATTCTGGGAGGTGGGGTTGTCACCTGACATTAGCTAGAATTTAAAACTGAGTAAGTTACTTAACTTTCTTAACTGCCATCTACCTGTGATATGGAATTAATAATACCTCTCTCAGAGAATAGTGTCTTCATAAAGGATTCCAAGGACAATATCTTTTTGTTCACAAAACAAATACCTGTTTGTAATGAGACTTTTTTTCCCTCTGATTACTAATGTAACCCTCAAAATATCTGAAGTCTCTAGGTAGGAAGTTTGCTGTTGCAACTTAATTATAATAAAGCATTCAGAACTGGCAGCAATGATGTTTTAAATATGGGTATGTGATAAGGTAAATATTTTAAAGGACTGGGGGGATAATTTTGTCTGAGTAGTCTTTAATTGCCTACCTGTTCTCTATGGATTTGGATCTCTAGCCCGGCTGCTTTGTGGACCACCCTTTGAAAGACTCTGGGCTCCTCAGCTGAGTGAAGGCCCAAAGGCCATCTCAGTAGGAAAACCTCAAGGGCATCTGTGTTGCTATATTGAAATTGCTGAGGTTCACAGTTGAATGTGATGTTCTTCCTCTAACTAGAGAACGGGCAAGTGGGTTCCCTGAGGACCCCTCCATCTCTCTCCACCAGCAGCTCGCACTGACACTTCTGCTCCTGGTGGCTACAAGTTGTAATCTTTTAACTGCCTTCTGTGGCTAGAGAGGCATTTTTCCCATTTTTTAGGGTGGACCCTTGGAAGGATCTAAGGCAATTTAGAGGGGCGGGGGAAACCTGCTTCACTTTGGAACTAGGCATTTATTCTTTAACTCAGACTGATGCAGATAAAAAGGTAAAGAACTTGATGCTTTTCCCAATCAATTTCTTTCTTGCTGAGTTCCCACAAGTATTCAAGTATTTAGAATGTTCTGTTATAGCATTTAGAATATGTAGTGTGTCTTTATTTTCCTTATTAGACAGTGAGTCCTTCTGATATATGAATGATGCTCAATGAATGTTAATAATTGGATGGATGGATGGATGGATGGATGGATGGATGGATGGATGGATGGATGGGTGGATGGATGCACACACAGGGAGATGTGTGGATGAATGTAAGGATCGGTATGTGGGTGAACAAATGACCGTACAAGTCAAAGGATAGAAAGCTATTGGTAAGCCAGGGAGATAACAACAGCACCTATCTCATAAGATCGTTGTGTTAGATATCTTTATTATTATGTGCTAGTTATCACTGTTGATCCCTAGGTTTGCACTAAAGAAGTCTAAATTTATCTTATTTTACATCCTCATTTATGAAGGCAGTTTTAATGGTTAAGACTGGGTTTGGATCTCAGGTTCACCCATTGCCCATCCATCCATCCATCCATCCCCTCAGTTTCCCCACCTGCAACATGGACATACTTAGAGTGTATTCCCAACAGGATAGGGTGAAGTATTCCATGTAAACTGTTTAGTACAATACCTGGCACAGAGCAAACACATACTAAGTGTCTGTCAGCCGATAGAAACAGCACATGTTGTGTTGAAATGGTGGTGCAGGTACAGGTTGTGGTGAGGCTGCAGTGCTGATGACTTTATGGCTGTCCTCACAAAGCAGGTTCTCCTGGGAAAAAAGGGAAGATGGGCCATAGTGGGTCTGTGATGGAAACCACCCCCAACTTCCCATGAGGTGAGATGGATGATCATTGCTAACAAGTGTTGGCTTCCTTCACTGAAGAATATTTCAAGCTTGTCATAGCTGGAGGGTGGCCCTGTATTGGTCATTCCCCTCCTGAATTGGCGTGAATGTGCTAATTCATTCTGCATCAGTGATACAGACCTCTGTTGAACCTTTATTGTGCTTTTCAATTGAGTTTCTTAACACATTCTTAACATGTGTGTTTATTAAGTAGAATGAACTAGACACGATGAATTATATTTACTCCCCATAAAGTAACTTATCAAGTTGAGAAAGGTAATTGTTCTCTTGGAGCCTAAATTTTCTCACGTATAAAGTAAGAAGTTCACAGGATCAGCTGTAGCACTGTGTCTGGTTTTCTGGAGGTGTATCTGGCTCTCTCATTGTGGTTCCCCAATTCCTGGAATTAGGGAACTTTTTGTTTATTAATAAGAATAAATGTCTTGATGGTGTATGAACACAAATTTCTGTGAGAATTGTTTGGAATATCGATATTAAATGGCAATTGGGTACCATGTCCCAGGTTCAAGTACTCTGCTTGCTATTCCTTCTTTGCTGTCCCCATCTGCACACCAAAGACCAGAGGACTGCTGAGCGAGACAATACCAGATTGGCAGATGCTGGGGAAAAGGACAGGGAAACTAAGTGATAATAAGCCTCCATCTGTACAAAATCTTTCCACTTCTGGGATTGATATCCATACCCTATTTCCATCCTCTCCTCAAGGAATGTCTAGGCGATGTACTTTTTGCTTATTAATAAGAACAAATGTGCAAGCAGCAATGCAATATTATTACAGCAGCCAACATTTATGGAGTATTTACCATGTGCTTGGCGCTATTATCAGTAGGACTCTTACAAGCATTGTCTCTTTCCCTCCCTTTCAGGATTACTCTTAATCAGGACTCCTATCAGCTCATGGGCACTATTACAGCAATACCAGTTGATAAACTATAGAAATACCACAGTACTGGTTGGTAACTAAGCGATGTTCAAGCCCACCGAGTGCCTCCTACTCACCCACCACTCTGGCCCTAAGGGGCAGCTCTGGCTTCTACCTACTAGCAACCTGCTGGGGCTGCAACAGCCCCCACCCAATTTGTTACTCCAGACACATGAAAAATGCCTGGTGCCGACCTGCCTGCAACACTGTGTTTACAGCTGGCTCCCTCCATAATTATGGCAGCTGCTTGTTGTAGTGGCCTCCATGGTATATGATACAGGTTATTCAATATTTTTAATATCACCTGATTCCCGCCCCCCCACCAACCAGCAGGTTAAAGCAAACCTGACTAAAAGATTTTGTTAAATCTTCTCAAATCAGATGGTTTCCATTTTTACCTGCTATCTTGGAGATATTGTATGCATAGATCTATAATTATTACGCAGCTGTAATCACAGTGAAGTTCATTTTGGAGTCTTGCTTCTTTTATGTAACATTATGTCACAAGCATTTTATGAAAGTGATACATGATATCAAAATTTTTATTTTAATGTTTTATCAGGTGCCATTTTAATTTAAGCCAGCTTCTGCACTCTAAAAATCATGTGTGAAGGGTGTAGAAGGAAGAGGGAAAAGAAAGACAATGCAATGTTCTCTCTAGCCATTTACTGGGACCTCCCACATCCAGTAGATTTTTCCCAATACGTGTCAGATAGCTAGACAAAATATAAAGTTCAAAGTTCTCCTACTGGGCTGAATTCATAACCCTGGGGAGGAAGAAATTCCAATATAATCTCACAAGCAGCTGTCATTACAACTTCTCGAAGATCCCCAGTCCTTTGGTTCGACATTGCTTTGCAGCCATTTTCTTGGTCGGCTCAATCTGCATGACACTTTAATGCTTTTTGTGGCAGTCCTAAGGCTACGATTAAATATGATAACTAGAACAAATGGTTAGTCTTGAAAACAAAGCCTGTCCACTAAGTTCTAGAAAAAGATCGCTACTCAGAAACATCAGTTGATCTCAGAATGACTAATTTGTTTGCTTATGAGAACCTTTTCCAAAATCGAGTCATCTTTTTCTATGTCTCTATACTTCCCTATGTCTTCTTTCAAGTTGGAAAAGTAAGAAAGAAAAATGAGAGAGGACTTGATAACACTAGATATTTGACCCACTTTCCTGTCATAAGGCTTTAAAAAAAATTCTTTTTCGTAGAACATGGTATTATCCCATGCTCAGCTTGTGTAGGCAATTTAGCAACAGGATTTACCTAATAGGGCAGTTTTTGCTTGATCTAATTTTAGGTAATTACCTCTCTTTTCCAAGCTTGTTTCTCTAGTAATTCTGCTGGTCCTGGTTTGTCACACAGCAACGTTTACCCCAGCGTTCCTGCTTGTAAAGCAATAGAAAGAACAGCTCAATTTCTTAGATCGACTATTAAGATCGAAATATAAGTAAATGGGTAAAATAAGGAATTCCACATCAATCATAAAATCCACACACAAACTGGCATAGAATTTTTTTTAAAAAAATCTGAACCAGAATGTCTAAGTCAGTAAAAGATTTCATAAAACCAAGCAAATGTCAACATTACTGACAGCGGGATATCTAATCTGAGTCATTACCCAAATAGGGTGACATACTGTATAATCCCCGAATACTGGGGATTTTCACTCAAAAGGCTATGCTTTCCTGGAACTGGGCTTGCTAATGCCTTTGTAAAGTTAGTCCCTGAAAATGGAGATGTTAGTCCCCAGAAATAAATTAAAGAATAAAAGGGGTGGGGGATCTTTTTACTTATAGAGCTTTCAATCTTTTTGTTTGAGCACGTTTAAAAATGTTTGCTTTCAAATAAAAAAATATATTTCCAAATATTTATTACAGGGGAGAGAGAAAATATCAGGGCCTCCTCTGTCCCGGGCACACAGTAGGTGCCTTTTGGCTGTCTTCTTCTGGAAACTCAGCCAAACTACATGCTGAAAACTGTCCCCAGAGGCTCCATGGCACTGGCTATATGAGCAGACACCATCATGGCTTCCCTGCTTATGTCACAAAGGTTTTGTGAAGACCAAATGAATGAGTGCCATTGCAGACTGGGGGTGGAGAGACTTCAAACTCCTAAGAGCCATTACCTGTGTGGGGCAGGAGGCTACTTTTTACTTTAGACAGTTTTAATGTTATACATTACATTTGATGCAATGGGCTTTTTGATAACTTTTTCTTTATGCATAGTGACCTAAAGGTATCTTAAAGTTTAAAACATAACAACAACTAGTATTATTATTTAAATATAACAATTAGTATTGTTTACTTCACATTTATTTATTCCACTCAAATCTAATAAAAATAAAAAAATATCATCTGAAAATTTTTATTTTTATTAAATAAACTTTACTTTTAGAGCATTTTTAGGTTTACAGAAAAAATTAGCAGACAATACCCAGAGACACCACATCCCAGTCTGTACCCCAACCTTTCTTCCTGTACTAACATCTGCCATTAGTATAGTAATTTTCTTATAATGGATGAGCCAATGTTGATACAGTATTTTTGACTAAAGTCCATAGTTTAATTAGGGTTCACTTTTGGTCTTATACATTCTGTGGGTTTTGACAAATATACAGTGACATATATCCCCCACGACAGTATTATATAGGATAGTTTCACTGCCCCAAAAATCCCCTGTATCCCACCTATTCATCCTTCCTTCCCAGGAACCCCAGGTGACTGTTGACAGTAATTCTCTCCAAACTCTAGCCAGGCTCCTCTGAGTCTTTTTCCTAACTCAGTCTCAACCTTGGCCTATGAAGACTTGAATGAATACTAACATAATTTCTAAAATCTCAAGGCAACATTCCTAGGGTGAAATGAGCTCCACTTAAAGTGCCTTCCTCAGGAAACTCAAGGCTGCCAAAAAAATTGACTGTTCCAGCCAAAGCAGAAGATAAGATCCCTGTCTCTCAGCCTCTGTGGGAAGGTAGGAGCCTAACTAACTTTGATAAATGCCAGTTAGCAAATCCAGATGTTTTCACATGGACGAATCTCTCCTTCCCACTTTTTATAATTTTTCCCTTCCTGCCCCCACCATTCCCCTTTCCTACTCCTCCCTCTCCCTTAAAACAGCCAGTCTTCTCTGCACACATCAAAGTTGAGTTCAGTTTATGCTGGATTCTTTTCCCTACTGTAACTGATTAAAACCTGTCCTTACCACTTTAACTAACATCCTTCTTTATCTTTGACACCACTTACCTTTTTACTGACTCTGGAGTTTTGTCTTTTCCAGAATGTCGTATCGTTGAAATCATACACTAATGCAGCCTTTTCAGGCTGGCTTCTTTCACTTAGCGATATACAGCTGGGGTTCCTCCATGTCTTTTTGTGGCTTGACATCTCATTTCTTTTTGTCTCTGTATAATATTTCATAGTCTGGATGCACCACAGTTTATTTATCTATTTACCTTCTATAGGACATCTTGGTTGCTTCCAAGTTTTGGCAACTGTGAATAAAGCTGCTCTAAACATTTGTGTGCGGGTTTTGGTGCAGGCATAAATTTTCTGAAAATGTAGTGTTCGCTTTGCTTTTCTACCTGACACACAATCTTAAGTCACCTAAACACTTCCAGAATAAATATGATTAAAAAATTGTAAAACTTTAATGAACCAGAGAATTTAACATGTGCAATGTGCAATTAACTGTTAGTTTCTTCTGCATTTTACTTTTCAGTAGAGAGAACAAATATATAGGAAAACAGGCTATTGGAAATTTATAAAATCCCACCTCTTATAGGTTGAGTCCTGGGGATTTTTGCAGTTTATATTGGCAATTGTGCCAAATCGATGTCTACATTTTGTAGAAGAGAAAAACTTTTTCTTTTTCCCTTCTGGGTTCTTTGGCTGGCCTAAAATTAAATTTAAAAAAGTCATATTAACGAGAAAAACAAATTTAGTTATGCATGTGTGGGAGAAATATGAGATTCAAAGAAATGATCAAAGCAGGCAGGTTTTATACCGTTTAGATAAAGAAACACTAAATTTGTGAAGAACTGACAAGACTAGGAGGTTTGGGCTTTGGGTAGTAAATTACTGAAGAAGAACAAGGTTTGTTTATACAGCCCTCCATTCTCAGTTCTCTGCTCTGGTGATAAGGATGTGCCTCTACCTCCCAGTCTAGGGAGGATGCCTGTCACATGGGAGATTTATCTCCTAATTTCAGGGGACAAAGGAGGGTCAATTTCTTCTTGCACTGGCTGTTTCTTAAATAACTTAAATTCAAAATAACCAGTTTGCCAAAATGGCATAATTTGGAGTAGCATATTTTGCCCCCCCTCAGTCTATAAGATGGGCATTCTCACTACAATGTCCAATACTGAGAAATCTTAAGATGCTTGCCTTGACCATAGATCTTAACCAAAGAGCTCCCTACAAAGTAGATGCCATGCTTGGTACTGTGAGATTTCGTAGCACACTGTGACCTGGCCCATTGATCAGATAATCATCAGGGGGCCCGATCCAACAGTAGGAAGCAGCTGTGGAGGTGGCCTTTTGTGAAAACTCTACCCATCAGGGTCAAGGCAATGGAAGTCTTCATTTGATTTACCAAGAAAAATGTCCCTCTTTTTCTGAGAAACATTCCTTCGCACCATGTGGCATATATTACACCCTATCAAGTTATAAATGATGCCCTTGGTGTTGTGCAAGTCATGACCCTATTATGCCAGTCTGTCCTATACACTTCCTTCCTTAAAAACCTTCAGTGGCTCTCCATTACAATAAATAAAACTTAAACTGACTGCAAGATGCTTCATAATCTGCCTCCCACTAGTCTTCTTGACATTACCATTCACTATGTGCCCCTCCATTTCATGTCATATTGCACCCAAAGCTGGGCCTTTTTTTTTACCCCTCTGTCTAGGATTTTATTAGGCTGTTCCCCTGCCCATGTACCTGTATTGGAAGATTGAGACAAAAAGGCACAAACTCACATTAAATAAGGTAATTTCATCACAACCTCCTTTCTGTTCTCTTCTCACTTCTTTATGGAATTTGTCACTCTGAATTATCATCGTTTTTTTTTTTTGTCTGGCTTCCTCACCAAACAGTGAGCTCCTCAAGAAAAGGAAACTTTAAAAATCGTCTGAGTGGAAAGTCAGCGAAAGCCCTTTCTTTTCACTTCCTATCCAGTAAAATGCTGCCACCTCTGGAACTGACAGTTTCAGTAAGATTCTCTCAAAAGGTCTCACCTGACCTCTCACATGAAATCTTGACATGAAATCTAGACACTCCTAAGGTATAGATGGCTCTGAACCTATCCCTCTCTACCCTGCATCTCCGGCTTGCTTTCCTGCCGCTGTGAACTATCCACCATAAGGTAAGTTCCTTTACAGATCTCATCTCTTCTTCTGTCATGTGGTTGCTGTTTCTGGATATTCTTCCACTTCACAATCACTCAGCAGTTAGAACAGAAATAATCCAATCAGACAACCGTTGGAGTCTCACTAGACCATCAAACCCTATTATTTCTCCAAGGTTCTTTCGTCAACTATGAAACTACCTTTCCTATTCAGCAATATTCAAATCCCAATTCCCTCTTTATGCTATGTCTCCTTCCAAACTTTCATAGTTAAGGAAAGAGTAGAAGACCCTTCATTCCTCTCAAATTTGTTAGAACACTTAGTCTTATAAAATGCCAAAATAGTGAACTTATCCCTTTCTGCCCCTCCCCAAAAGACGATCCTAAGACTTAAGTTATATTAAATTGGTTTTAAATTATACCGATAATATAAGACATGAAAATTTCAATAGTTATAAGGTAAATTTAAAGTCCCCCACTTCCATTCTTTACTATTGTTACCAGGCTGCACATATACGTTTGGGTAGCCATGAAAATGTGTAGAATTTTTGGTTTTGCTTTTGAGTTGCAGAACTATTAATGGGAGTCAAGGCCAAAACCTTAAGAAATTATAACATGCCTGCCTTAGCCTTTTGTAATATTTTTGCCCTGTGTGATATATATAGCTCACAAGGCAGCCAATTGCTCACTGTCAAACTGCCAAAATGAAGCAGAATGTCTGATAATAGCTATGGATTTTTGAGAAACAGCTTGGCCTATAGGATGCCTGTAGCTTCACTTCCTGCTGGCAGCCATGGCAAGAACAGATGAGGGAGGTTGGGATCCCCCCAAGGAGTAGTGGGAAGTGTTGATTTCTGTGGTCCAGTAGGGTGTCTGCTTCTCAGCGCCGAGTCTGCTGTCAGAATCTCAGGCTTTTGTAGTGGATGTACCAAAAAATGACCTAGGAGGCCAAATGCACTTGGCTTAAGTTTTACTCTCTCGGTTTTGGATAAAAGCATTTAAAAATTTCATCTAACATAACTTGAGTTACTTTCATAAAGCAAAATTAGATAAGCCAACTGCTGTTGGAACTCCTGGCAGCTTCCTAATGCTTAATACCTGATGAGAATTCTGATCCATTTATAAGACAAGCTAAAATTGATGAGAAAAAAAACAACAAACATTTAGCCTATGATTGCATCATCACTTCTACATTTTTTCCATTTCAGAAGGAATTCTGGCTGCATACCCTGAAGTGAAAGTTGTTGGTTAATGGATGTTAATGGGAAACCTAATGGTGCAGCAGAAGGCCAAGACACTTTGTGCTATAGCCCATGGCAAAGTACAGATTTATGGAGATATGTTAGCACTGCCAGTTCTTTTATAAGTGAGAAAAACATCTTATCCAAAATACATTTTTCTAACAATGCAGTGAAACTTCTTTGTCCCCCAAAGGCTGAACCAATATGAAATAATGGCAGGCAACATTCAAGTTTTCTTATAACATGCTCTATTTACATATATATGTATATGTGTATTTATCCTATCTATAGAAAATTTCTTTACAAATATAACATATGTTCACTATTTTTTAAAATGGAAATACTATGCAATCAAGAGGGAGGTAAGTCAGCCTGTATTTGACCACATAGAATTAGCCCACTATGAAAATTTTTAGATGTGTCCTTCCATTCTTTTATCTGTGATCATATATATTTTTCAATTTTAAATACTTCTTTCTATGAGTTTTAATACATATATAGATTTGCTTACCTACCTCCACCAAAATCAGGATACATAACAGTTCTATCATGGCCCCCAATTTCTCTTGTTATCCCTTTGTAATAATATCTTCCCTCACCCCTAATGCCTGGTACTTGCAAACACCTATCGCTAAAACTTCGGGCTTTTGAAAATGTCACATAATGTCATGTAAATGGAATTATAGAATCTGTAACCTTTGAGACTGGCTTTTTCACTTAGTGTATATGAGATTCATCCAAGATTGTATATCAATAGCTTGTTATTTTTTATTGTTGAGTTTGTATGAATATACCATGGTTTGTTTATACATTTTTGGGTTGAAAGACATTGAGCTGTGTTCATAATTCTGGTGATTATAAACAGAGCTGCTATAAATATTTGTGTACATATTTTTGTGTGACCATGTTTTCATTTCTCTGGGGTTTAAATACCAAGGAGTAGGATTGATGGGTCATATAAGAAGTATATGTTTACTTTGTAAGAAACTGCAAAATTGTTTTCCAGAGTGGCTATACCATTTCACATTTTTAACAGCACTACAGGAGAGTCCCAGATGCCTTGCATTTTTGTCAGCATTTGATATCATCAGGATATGTTATTTTAGCCATTCTGATAGGTATGTAGTGGTAACTTGAATGGTTTTAATTTGCATTTTTCTATTGGCTAAGGATGTTGAACATTTGCATTTATTTGCTATCTATATATCCTCTTTGGTAAAGTGTCTGTTTAAGTCTTTCACCATTATTTAATTCGGTTGTTTGTTTTCTTACTATTCTGTTTTGAGAGTTGTTTACATATTGGAATACAGTCTTTTGTTAGTTGGTGATTTACCAATATTTTCTCCCAGCCTGTAATTAGTTTTTTCATTCTCTTAACAGCATGTAGACATTAACAAAAATTAAATCATGAAGTGCATGTTATTTTATAATAAACTTAGCAACATATCTTTAACATCTTTCCATATTACTAGTTCTTCTCAATGTAATTTTAATGGCCGCAGACTATTCCATTACATTCCATTTCACAGAACATGAACAACAGACAAAGTATTTCTGTGACCATGATCAAGACAAAACGTGACGCCTTTGTTATTATGTACCATAATTTATTTAACAAACTCCTCTGTTGAACATTCTGGTTGTTTTCTAGTTTTTACTGTTAAAAATATTACACTGGTGAACATACTTAGAGCTAATTTTTTTCACACATTTAAAATATTTCCTTAAGACAGATCTTGACAAGTGGAATCATTCTTGGAAATTGTATATATCTTAAAGGCATTTTCAAAAATATATAATACCAAATTGCCCTTCGAGAAGGCTATTTAACTCTCATCACCAGAGTATGAAATAACATCAGGCACTATCATTGCTTTTTAATTTTGCTTCCTTGGTAGATTTTAAAAAGTGTGTCATTGGTTTCTTAAAAATATGCCATTTTTTATTACAAATAAGGCTGACTAATTAATTGCCTTTGCCATTTATATATTTGTGTGTGTAAGTGTATGTGAATTGTCTCTCATGTTCTTTATGCATTTTTATATAGGAATATCTCATCTTTTGCTTATTTTTCTATAATAACTCCTTATTTTATTGCAGTATTTCCCCCCAGAGTTTTATTTCAATGCACCTTAATTGTGCAGGCCCCTTTGAGTTCTTGTTTGAATCCATATAAACTAAGGATCCACCAGTATGAGGGTTGCCAGACTTAGCAAATAAAAATAAAAACACCAAATACTTTTAAAATAATTATACCGCAAATAGACATGGTATATATGTGTACTAGAAAAATATTAATTGTTTATGAAAATGTAACTGGACATACACACTATACCTTATCTGGCAACCCTAGCTGGGAGTCACACCTGCAGTGGAGTATGGCTTAATTGGGTGTTAGTTTCCAAAATTCTGCAAAAATCGTTTAAGGCCAAAAGTGTCATCAAAGTGCCTTAAATAGCTTTCCAGGTTCAGTATGCATGGACTTCTGCCTTCTACCCTTTTTGATCATTTTTATGCTCAAAGAAACTCTCAAGAAAAGAAGAAAAGTCACTGAGAAGATGCCTTGTCATTCAAATTATCTCATTCTTGTGTGAAGTGTTTCTGATTGTAGGCCCTTTCTATTTTATATCAGTTTTTAAAAATGTTTAAACATGTAGTTTTTAGTAGTTGTGGTAGTTCAATAAGATACAAGGCAAATTCATCACATGGGTATTATGTTCTAAAGTTAGCTCTCAAGGAAAACATGACCACACTGTGACTCCACTGAATTATTTTTATACAGTTACCCTTCAATCCATAGTCCCCAACTCTCTCAGCCCAAATTTTATTTTCAATAAACATTCTACCCTCAAATTACTCAAATATGTTTCTTCTGGGGGAACCTGTGTATTTTGGCCCATTTAGTAGCTACTTAAGAGCAATCATGGTGATGGGCTTCAGCGCTTGTTGTGCAATCATGTCCTGTTTCATGCATCCTTGGTCTTTGTTTCTTGTCTTTGTTTCCTTTTATGGATGCTTTTCTATAAGTTTTGCTCAACATTTATTATAGTGAAATATACCTAGAAACACTCAAAAGTTTCAATCATAGGTCAGGGTTCCAAAGCAACATGTATAGAATGATGTATTCCTTTCTCTCAAACACAATTCGTGAATGACATCAAATCTCATTTATTTCTAGCATATTTCAAAGAATATTTCACAGAATATTTCACTTCTATGAAATAAAAAATTTTTAATTCTTGCTCAAGTTCATTTTAATAGTGTTTGGCTTGTAGTCAAAGACATTATCATATTGTCTGTATTCTCTTAAATATATTTATATCTGTACCTATATTACAAATAAAATATGCATTCAACATATTTATATTAATACATGTATAAAAATGTTCACTCAGATTGTCATTTTACATATTAGATATATTTCTTTTATTGGTTAATACTACCCAAATACACTAAGTCTCCTTATATCCTAATTTTCAAACCCATCATGGTAGAAAAGAATCACATGGCTGTAGTCATTGCTATGGTCTCTGGATAATCTGGTTCACTTTTGAGGAAATTGGAAGGTCAAGGAGCAACTCAAATATTTACAAACAAATATGCATACATATATACGTGCATAAATATACATGTACACATATTTACATATACATATACACATATGCATACACATGTTTAAACTTTTTATCATGAAAAATTTCAAATGCAGAAAAGTAGAGGGAATGGTATAATCTTCCTGTACTAATATCCAACTTTGACAATTAACTTTTTCACAGCAATAATATACATTTTAATAAACTTTTTTAAAAGTATAACAAACATACGCACAAAAGTATACTGATAATAAGTGTACAGCTCTATGAATTATTACAAAGTAACGGCACCCAATGACCACCTAGATAAAAATACAGAAGACAACCAGCACTGCAGCGTCCCCGTCATGTGCCCTCCTAATCATTACCTCTTTATACCTCCCTAAAGGCAACCACTATCCTGATTTCTAACGCCACACATTAGTTTTGCATGTTTTTGAACTTTATTTTAATGGAATTATATGAGTTTTACTTAAAATCATGTTTGTGAGATTGATATATGTTGTGTTTAGTAGTAGTTTGTTTTCATTCCTGTGTAGTATTCTACAATAGAACTATACTACAATTTATCCATTCTACTGCAGATGAACTTTAGACTTCTGTTTTGGTGAATACACCTTTTGGTAAAAGTAAGTAGGCATTTAGATCTAGAAGTGAAATTTCTGGTTTCTAGAATATGTATGCCAAACAATTTTCCACCAATTTACACTCACTGGCAGTGTATAATCATTCCAGTTGGTTCACATTTGGTATTGTTAGTCTTTTAATGTTTATCTCTTTTGCTGTGTGTAGCTGTATCTTATTGAGGATTTAATTTTCAAATCCCTCATGATTAATGAGGTTGAATATATATATGTATACATATGCATATATATATGCATATATATATAATTTTTTTGACCATTGGCTATCTACTCTTGTAACGCATCTTTTCTATCTCTTGCCTATTTTTCTATTCAGTTGTCTTTTTTTTTTAAATTGATTCATAAGAGTTCTTGCATCCTGGATAGGAACACTTCAGTATTTACATGGACAGCAAATGTTGCTAAACTGCATTTAAAAGATGAAGGGTCATGAAAGAAAATATTAACAGAGTACTAACATTCTTTTTCACTGCCTCATTTATAAGATGAAAGATGAAGCACTTAAACAACTATAAAAATTATCACTATCTGAGTTTGAAGGTTGGAGTTTACCCAACTGGGGTAATATTTTTATCAACCGGCCTATTTTTGAAGTTTGAAGAAAAAGGCAAATACAGTGATATAGAGGAGTAAACGGCTGGCTAGTTATCCAGATAAGGCGTCCACTAGGTGGCGTATTTTCGTGAGGAGGGAAGAAGCTCCGGGCATTCATTGGGAGCTGGCCTGGTACTCACACCTAGACTTTGTTGAGTATAAACAATTTCACAGAATATGAACATAAGACAAGGCCATTCTGACCACAATTAAGACAAAACATGACACTTCTGTAATTATGTCTAAACAAAAGACAAAAAAACTGAATATTGTCCAAACCCCAAAATGGTCAACGTCCCCCTATTCTAAGAACTGACTGCTGTTATGTGTGTGCTGTTTTTGTTTGTTTGTTTGTTTGTTTGTTTGTTTTTACCAATTACAGCTTTAGCCTCAGTCTAGTCTGCCCCCCTTCTAAATAAAACTTATTAAGATATCCAGTCTTAATAATTACTCTTGCTTCTTGGCAGTATCCAATCCAGAGCAAAGCTCTACTCTTATACACTCCCTCAAATCATCAAACACAAGCTTGAACCTTATAATGAGTGCCTTTCTAATATATTTTTACTGAGACATCCCATGGTTGCCTATGGTGTGCATCCTTCCTCACTGCAATGAGTAATAATAAATGCAATGAGTAATAAACCTAGCCATTGTAGTGTTCCTGGTGGTCTTTGACTAGAGGTTATTGACTTGGGGAATCCAGAACAATCCAGCAGCCTGGTACAACTTACTTGTCAAAAAAGTGAAAACTGACCTATCTCTGAGGTAAATTCACATTAGCCACCGACACAGAAACTGATGGATAAATAAAATTATTATTTTAAAAAGCAAACCCCTAATATTCAGAAAAGGCAAATATACAGAAATAGAAAGGAGATTAGTGGTTGCTTGGAAGGGGATCAAATATTAAAGGTCATCTCATAGGGGCGATGTCCTAAACCTGTATTATGGTGTGGCAACATAACTCAGTAAACTTGATAAAAATCATTAATTTGCACTCTTAGAGTGAACTGCATGTTACATAAATTATAGCTCCATAAAGTTGTAAAAACAATCCTAGAAGAGACCAGCTACTTGAATCCAACAAACTCTCTGTAAGCAAACTACATGGCAAGCTACACTGAAAACAAAAAGACGGCTGGTGGGTAAAAATTTAGAGCAAGCTGAATTAGCTAAAGGCATACCTTTGTTTATTGCACTTCGCTTTACTGTTTCACAGATGTTGAATTTTCTTACAAATTGAAGGCAAGACCCTCCACCAGCAAAAAAGATTACGACTTGCTTTATTGCAATACTCACCTTATTGTGGTGGTCTGGAATCACATCCTCAATATATCCAAGGTATGCTCATATGTGATTGGAATATGTCTATCTACATCATAGAGATACTCCACCAGCAGCACTGCAGTTGTAGTCTTTGGGCCAGAGCAGTGCCTTCTCTGAGTAACTCTTTGCCTTTGTGGCTTTCATTTTTCCAGGTTCTGCTGCACAAATGATCCCTCTTCTGGTCTTACTTTAGCTAATAAAACAAGTCTTGTCCTGGGGACCATTCTTTTATCTTAAAATATATGAAGATCTCTCACACATTGGCTCTGAACTACCATGAATTGTGTTTTAGCCACTTATTCAGGACCAGTTTTGTTTCCAAGTTGCAGTGTTTAGACTGGGAGGGAAGGCATCTATGGATGACTCACTTTTTGTCCCTTGGACTATCACAATTTTATGTCAGAAATTGAAGGTCAGTGAAGTGATTTTTATCTTCTATAAAACCTTAAAAGCTCATTCATTTACAGGCATGTGACAGAGTATAGCTGTCCTTCCTGCAACTTGACACAGAAGAGGGTTGCCAGATAAAATACATGCATGTCCTATAAAATATTTAGGACATATGGGTACTAAACATTATTATTAATTTGAAAAATTAAACTTTGGGCACCCTGTAGGTTTCCTTGAGACTAAATTAAAGCCCTGAGAAAGGCAGAAACACAGGCTGTCCGAATAACTTTGGTGGAGAAGAGTGGAAGAAACAAACGTCAGATATTTAAGAGTCTTAAATCAGAGGAGGCAAATGTCTTCTGTAGCAGGGAAAAGGAAAAACTCATATCCCTTATGTTTTACAGCAGAGTCACAAGCACTAGTCCTTTGACAAAGGGCCAATCCCAGGCTGGGGTGCGTGGAAAGAAAATTTCACTTCCTCCTAGTTTGGAATCGGAATGCCTACTCAGCCTTTCTGTAAGGCAGCGCCCACGCGTCAGGGCAATTCCATTTCATTCATCGGGTGGAGGGGGGCAGAGCCCTCCACGTCACGCCTCAGGTACGGCTCAGACACCTGCACCAGGTAACCCGGCGGACCCCGCGGTGGGCGTTTCCTCGGAGAGTCCGGATCCGGGATGAGGGGTCGGCTCCGCCCCGCGGCCAGGCCCGTCCCCTACCCCGCCCACCAGGCCTGTGGGGTGACGTGTCTGAACCCTGGAGGCGGAAGCCGGGAGAGGTCGGGGTGGGGGTGGGGGTGGGGGTGGGGGTGGGGTGGGGGTGGGCAAGGGGCGGGCGGCGGCTTTGCGCATGCGCTCGTGGGCCCGCGCTGGGTCGGAATCCCTGAAACCGCTCTGATGGAGGGAGGCTCCACCTCTCCGGGTTTTTGATGATGCTGAGCTCGAAGGACTGAGGGGGCTGAGGGGTTTGGAGGGAAGAAGGTCGGGAACCGGGTTCGCAGGCCGCTACGGGCTCGGCTGCGGGCAGTCCTCTGCGCCTTTCTTTTCTCTGTGAAACGAGGTTAACCTTGTCTAGGAAACCTGAGGTTTATTTATTTCAGCGCTGGAAGCCTGTGGTTCTGCATTCTCATCGCTAGAATGTCTGTGGTCTGGCCAGAACCAGCCCTGGAGTGCTTCCCGGTGACTTGCACCTCTTGTCTTCTTTATGTGTCAGACGCTGCGCTCGGTTCTGGAGACGCAGAGTTGTAGGGTGTAGAGATGAGGTCCTGTGAATGGGGAGTGAGACAAAACAAATAACCACACTAATTCCATAGTTGGTAAGTAGTGTGGGATGTCAGGGAAGGGTCGAACAGAAGAGTGATGCTGAAGAAATGAAAACTTTTTACTACCGAAAACTTTTCTGAAAGGGTTAATTGAGCCACGTGTTAACCAGAAAAAGGAGCAGGTCCTGGGACATGCAGTCTAAACCACCAGCAGCAGCAGTGCTAGAAGACGAACTTGTCTGCAGTCCTGGAATTGATGGGGCTCTTTTTTAATACAAATAGTTTGGGGAAGAAAGATGTGTTTTGAAGGAATTTAAATTAGCTAAAGGTGGTAGGAGCCGGTGAAGCGGGGCTAGTTCCTGGATAGGCTTTAAAGAAGCACTCTTTTGGACTGGGTGTGAGCAACGTTCTGGAGGATGTAGTGGTACCTATTGGTAGGCTATTCTCTAATTGTGGAAATAACTACATTTGGAAGTTAATTCCAATTTTATCATTCAGCAATAGTACCAGACTTTTTTTTTTGCCCGTAGGTGTTAACTGATTAACCTTCCTTGTCTCTTCCACCTTCCAGCCTGCTGTAATATAATTTATGACATCTCAGAATTTCCCTCTTGTCAAAGAATTTAAAGATTTTTTTTTAAAGGTTGCTCTTGCCAGGAGTGGATAACCAAGATTTTGGCTTGGACTGGGATGTAGCTGTGGACATGGAAAGTATTGAAAGGTTTTAGTCTAGTTCAGTAGCCAGGGAACAGAACTTGCTGAAGGACTGTGAAGGTGAGGGAAGGAGACATTTAGGTTATCTCCTAGATTTTGGGGCCTGAGAAGCAAGGAAGCAGCTATTCCATTCTATGAAATGGAGAAAACTGGAGGAGGAACAGGTTGGGGTAAAGGCAGTGAGATCAAGAGTATTTATTGTTGCCAAATTGATGATAGTAAACAAAAATACTAGTTTTCTTCTTTCTAAATTGAGAGAACCTCTGCTTCCTCTTATAGTGGAAGTCTTTGAGACTTCAAGTACAGAATATTGTAATTCCTTTTCCTTAACCTGATTTGCTAGAGGGAGACTGAAAAGAGGGGAAGTGACACCTTTACTGCTAGATTGGCTTTTGTAAAAATGGCTTGTCATTCCTCTGTGCCAAGAAATGTGTTATGTGCTTAACGTACTTTTTTTTTTTTTCATTTAATCTTCACAACAACGTTAAGAAGATGGATGTGTTCTCTCTGCTTCCCAATTCTACTACTTGGGTCTTAACTTGCTCAAGGTCATATGACTAGATAGTTTCACAGCTGGAGCCTCTAGTGCAACCTACCCTTGCAAGCAAGAATTTTATCTTACATTGTTCTGGTTACTCTACAATATAAAACAGTGATGCTTAACCTTTTTTGCAGGGTCATAGATCCTTTTGAAAATTTAATGAACGTTATCAACTTTCCAGGGAGGAGATGTGCAAACACCCACAATAATTTAGATAGGATTGCATGAGGCGCCACACTTTTCTGAATTCTCATTTAGTGTACTTGCCCACTCCTGAATTCTGAGCTGGAGGTCCCCTCGGGTTATGATTCCTTGCTGTATAGTCTGAGTTGATGCAGTCTTCTGAAGTATTCACTTGAAAACCCTAAGGCTCAACTGAATCGACTTGGTCACCAAAGCAAATTTCTCCTTGAAAAATACTAGGAAAATGCACCACACACGCACACACAAATTAAAGTGCACATGCAAACACGGACAGGGTGCCGCTGCAATAGGAAAAACGACAGAAACTGGCTCTAGGATAATCAGACTTCTATTTCGCTGGAACTACTATCTTCATTCCCTGCGCTCTAGGGTGTGCCCATGTCTTCCTTTGGACAGAAATGTCAACACTACCTTCTATTCGCCTACTGCTCTTTTTCTCCGCACCTCTTTCCCACTCTTTTTATCAAAGAGGTCGTGTTTATTCTGTGCAGTCACTGCCCCACTGCACCCATTGCTTTGAACCTGTCCGTGCACACACCTCTGGGCAGTCCCCCCGTTTGTTTCCTCGCCCTGCTTGCTCCCAACCAGGTGTTCACCGAACTTTCCTCTCCAACTTCGCCTCCATCAGCAAGGAGGACTCTCTGGACCATTAACTCTGTAGCAGGGGCTGGCGCGCCGCGGAGTCAGTGTGGGGTGGACACTTAAGAGATGTGCAAGGGAAACAGACAAATCGACAGGCCGGGGGCGTGGGCCCGGCGGGACCCCCCACGGCGCCCCAGCGGAGCTCTCCAGCCGAACTGGGCGCGGGAACGTGAGCGCCGGAACCTCTCTCCGCCGGACCCCTCGCCGCCGGCCGGCCGAAAGCCTGGCGGGTGGATTTCCCGCGCGGCCCGGGATCCCGGAAGCGCGCCGGCGGCCCGCGGCCGCGCTCACCGAGCATGCGCGGGCGGCGCCGCGCACGCTCCGTCCGGCCCCGGCGCTGCTGCTGCTGCTGCGGGACCCGCCGTCTGCCCTGAAACGCAAGCGGAACTGTCCGCGGCGGGCCGGCCTCCCCTCGTCCCCGCGTCGCCCCCTCGGCGTGTCTCCCCTCGCCCCGAAACTGCCGTCATGAGCGCGAGGCGGCCGCGGTGGCTGCTGCTGTGGCTGTGGCTGTCGCTGCTGCTGCTGGGGGCGGCCCCCGGCCCGCGCCCGAGCGCCGCTTTCTACCTGCCCGGCCTGGCGCCGGTGAACTTCTGCGAAGAAGAAAAAAAAAGCGACGAGTGCAAGGTGGGTGCGGCCCGGCGGGCCTCCGGGGCCCGGAGGAAGGGGAGGCCTCGGTCCGCGGGGGCGGTGGGGAAGGAGGGGGCGTAGCACGGGGCGGGGCCGAGGGGCTCGGGCTCCGCCGGGTGCGGGTCGGAGGCTCTGAAACGGCCCTGGCGGGGGGGGTGGGGGAGAGCGGGGGGCGTAGGTCCTGTAGGGCTCGGTGGGCCTCGGCTCCCCTCCGTCCGGTGGGCCGGGGCGCGCGGCGGCGGCGGCGTTCGGTTTTCCGGGGACTGCGTGCTCGTCAGGAGCAGCCCCGTGTCCCGCAGGCCGGACAAGCAAGCAGACCAGCTGGTCTTCCAGTAACTTTTTATTTCATCGCTTCCTGTTTTAGTCTGCTGTTTTTGGACCGACTCCGCGTTGGTTGTGAGAGCTTCTTCCTTCTAGGACTTTCATATTTTCACCTCACGTTCAGCGGTTAACCGGTTCTCCCTTGTGAAACCTAACACCCAGCACCGCGCAAACTGCATCAATGGAGAGTTGTTGTCATGGTCGAAACTGCGCATTTTTATGTTTCCAGTGCCACGCCCCCCAATTTTTTTTTTTAATCGACAAAAAAAAAATAAGATCCCACTAGTTTTCTCTGAGATTGTTTTAAACACCTGGAGAAACTGGCGTTTTTTTCGTAGAGCAAATTTTGAAAATGTTCATCCTAAGACCTTCAAACTCAAGGTTTTCAGTTTAACTGCTAGTAAAAGATGTAAGTGACATGCGTTTAGGTTAGTCCGTATAAGCCATGATGATATACATACATAATTATTGTAAGATGGTAAAATTTAACATTTGGGGGCTTGAGGATCTCTTTGAAACCATTAATAATGTTAACAATTCAAATAATCGTTCGGCAAACTTTTACAATCTATAAATACGTTTACTTATTAAGCTTGATTTTTTTTTAAGTGGGTGTTTATTTTATATCTGCTGGCTTTATTATAGCTGTTAATTTGAACTTATTTTAGGGCATTAAAGAAGCTATTAAATTTTTCATAGCATTTTACATTTTCTGTTTAGAGACTTGGGTCTCTGAAAATATCTAAGGACCTTTAAGTTTAACTCAAGTCAGTAGTTAGCACTTGCAGCTGTAACTGTCATACCCTGTAGTGCAAGAAGCTTTTACTTTGAGAATTCTGACTGCAAGAATATAGTGCTTCCAAGTGGAAGGGAGAGCTGTTCTCAAAAGCACATTGGTTTTTCCATTAAATATTTTAGTAACCGGCCTTGAAAACCTAGTATTTGGTCTTTAAATTTAAATTTAACAACAATTGTGTATTGTATTCTCTGTGCCTTAGAGACAACAATATCTTGTAGGTCTTGTAGGAACCTCAAAGTGAAGGCCATAAATTTGAATAGATTATTGAAATCTGATATGTTATAAAAGATTTATGTTCCAGGTACTCTAAAACAGAAATGAGGAAACATCTGTGGATTGGAGTCTTTGGGGAAAGCTACAGAGAAGGAAGTGACATTTGAGATGGACTTCAGAAAGTGATTATGAGTGAAATTTATAGGCAGTCTGCCAGTTAGATAATTTTTGTTTTCTCAAGAAGGTCCTTTAAGTAGCTACAATTTTAGTTAAGTTTTGGTTAGACTCAGAGAGTCCTTTAGAATTTTTAATTTTCAAAAGTATAGGGATAAAACAGGCAAGGAAGAACACCATTTTTTTGAAGCCTTAAGATTGCATCTTTGTTGCCAGCTGCTTTCACAGCTCAGTCAATGGAAATAACTGACCAGAAGAAAGATATACTTTGAGCAGTTTTTGTTTTTTCCTACAATTTGACTAACTGGTATAGGGAGTTTGAAGTAAACTAATATTTCTTCTCTTTGCCTCTCAAAGGAGAAAAACAGTAAGCAGTTTAAAATTTCACTGCTTCAATCAGGGTATTAATAATTTTTTTCCCATCCATTCCATGTTTGTTAAGAAGGACAGTCTTGTGTACACTATTCAGAAAAAGCTGAAGGGACTTATTTTAAAAATTGGAAATGGGATTGATTATTTCCAGAAGATGTGATTAGAGTAGGGAATCAAGAGTTTAATGAATTAGGTCATTGATAATTTCCATCTGAAACAGGGATAATCATTTGCTTATTATATATTCCCCTTGAAAGATATTTTGCATTTCTTGGAGGAATAGTACAATATTTATCATCATCGTGATATTATAAAGTATTCATAAGTGTACAGATATCAGCATAGGTGTAATTATATAGTATAAGTCTTTACATGTACTGTCAAGTCTGTGTCCTGCATTTCGCTCAGTGTGTATATTGAGAGACAGACAAAAGGATCCTGAAGATTTGGTCATTTTCTCCTCTCAAAATATTTTATGTTCAATTTACTGGCAATAAACAGAAACAGAAGTTAAGTGCACATAAAATTCTGTTTATGTCGCTCTGACTCCAGTTTATGATCTTTATTCACCTTCATATAAATGCTATGACTGAATTCTGTAGCTTTCTTTCTTTAACTTGGTATCATTGAATGTACATACATTTGAATATCAACATAATGTACATTCTTATTGGATTTTATTGACTACATAGGATTTCATTCTTTATTGTACCATGGTTTTCTTAACCATTTCTTGCTTGTAGAGCAATTAGATTGGCCCCAAATTCTCTCTTATATATAGCTTTGATAGAATGTATTTATCAGGAATTACTGACATATTCCCAAATTACTAGGTTAAAGGCAAGAAGTAATTCTATAGCTTTTTAAATTTAATATTGCCAGGGTTCTTTTAAGAAAAGTAGGTTTAGTACACCTGAAACTACTGGATTTCGTCAACCAGTGTCACCATAATAAAAATAAATAACCTGTAAGAAAAAAAAAAAGATTTAATTTACAACACCATTAGCTAAATGATTCTCCACAATATTTTATAGTTTTTGTTTTTCAGTGTAATAGCTATGTGATGGTACCTGAGACATTTTTAATGCTACATTACTTTCATGGCCATTGAGGTTTCTCTTTTTTAATTTATTTCTTTTATTTGCCTTATTTTCTTAGTTTGTGAAATCATAGTAATAAAGGATTGAACCACGGAATCCCTTCCTCTAGAGTCCATTTTACTTTCTTAAAATCAAGGGACAATAAGTTGACTGCAATAAGTAGAATAAAGCCCTGATCAGAAGTGAAATAGATCTTCACAGGGTAAAATGTGCAGTTCTGATCTATTTTGTAAAAAGTTTTGGCAATTTCAGTTGCCACATGCTGTTTAGGTTTGGACTGAGTCTTCAGTGTGCTGAGTAGCATTCTGATAGCTAATAGCTGAAGATTAGTGAGCAGTAGTTCACCCTTGCTGCTTTTTTAATTTCCAGTAATTACTGGGTTTTGAATATATATTCAGACCTAACAGCTAAACTCTCTAAAACATCTGCTTCCCTGTTACTATTTGATGTCTAAATCAGGTTCTTAGATGAAAAATTAAGGTTTTCTTTCTTGTTCAATAAGAAAAGATAAACATACCCACTGTTTTTTTTTAAGAATATTTAAATGAATTTAACAACTTTTTAATAAAAAGGAGACTGAATTAGAATCATACTTTTAAACTTCATTTCTTGATATTTTTAGATACTCTTCATAAATGGTGTATTTGTTATTTTGGGAGCAGTTGCCTATAAATATGGAATAAGTCAAATTTAAGAGTTATAAATGTTGCTCTGGACACATGATTGAATATCCACCTATTTTAATATGACCGTAGAAATAGTTTTAAGATTTTGAACTATCTAAAGAAAAAATATAATTTACATGTGTACTGGTCAATATAATTGACATTATTTATTTATTAATATGTAGTTTCACATTCTCATAGTTTTCTCTAGAATAATAGTGTTGATTTTTTAGCTTCTGAAAAACTAATCAGTGTGTGCGGGTTACAGATAGTACTTCACATATGAAATCTGGCATTGAAATGAGTGGCTTTGACTGATAAATTCACATTCCAACAATTGTTCTTATTTCTGGTGAAAAAGTACATGGAGCTGAGTTAGAAAGTTTGCTTTCCAAATAAAAATTTTGAATAAAATTATTTTAAAACTGTGATTGTTCATTATGGTAGATCCGAGAACTAGGATTGGGAAAGCAAGGTGGATATGGATAAAATAATATCCTGTTGCCTTTGCCCCTCCACAAAGGGAATCCCTTCCAAATGTATGTATTTGAAAATCTGAAACAAAACCACAGATGTGTGCGCCATACCTACCACACACCCTCCTCATACTCACACAGACACAAGTAATTTCTAGAGACCGTTTTGTGCTGTTAGCCTTAGAACCCAGTTCCTATTCTTTCAGTTTTGTAAGTTTTGTAATTAATTGTCTCCACTTTAAGTGTACTCTAAAAGATGATTCTCTGTTGCCATTAAGTATCCATGTAAGGGCTTTGGAGGAAATTTGTAAAAATTTTTATTTGTTCTTATTCTCAAGTTTCAGACCTATTTATTGCCCTTTGCTATTGATATATGCTAGGTACACACAAAGGAAAACAATTGTAGTCTTTGTTAGTGATAATATATATCAATAATCCTCAGAACAACCTGTGGTTTTTAGATAGGGAAACTGAAGCTGAGTAGAACATAGTAACCCTCTCAAGAGTATGTAGCTAGTAAGTAGTGAATCCAAGGTACAAACCCCAGGAGTGTGTGACTCTGAAGTCTGGGCTCCTTGTTGGAATCCTGGTGTATCTTCAGTGCTGAGCACTCTCTACTTCTTTTCCTGCCTTACTCTGGAGATCCTTGGCTGCTTATAATCCTGGACTTCCATAATTAATATAACTATTACATTGTTTTCTCTGATACAGTCTAAAATTAAAATTTTATTTTTTGGTGGTGTGCGGAAAGGAAGAACCTTAGTATTTAGATGATCATCTAGGCATTGCAGGTCAGATAACTCAGAGCTCATAATCATCCATTTGTGTGTTCCATCATTTTTTACTATGCATTAAGATTTCAGAATTTTTTCCATTTCTCCAATATTTAACAGTTGAAGCTTCCATAGCTTTTCTTTTTTTGTAATTTTGCCTTGGTATCTCAAAAACCTCGTTGTCTCTTGTTTTGATCTTTGTACGAAGTCACATTTCTTTACTGAGATTCCTTTCTACCTTGAAAACCAATTGTAGATATGGGGTCACACAGATGTGATGACAGGTAAGATGTAATAAAAGGAGAGGCAAAGGAACGAGGAAATAGGGAGGGAAATGTAGTCCTGTGGCATGGCTTATGTGTCTTAAAGCAATAAAATAGAATGTAGTTGTGACCAGCGCTGGGATCACATGTAGAATTGGGTAGATTAGAACTAGAAATAAAAATTGTACATTTAGGAGAAGAATTTAGAAAGACCATAGAACTCCAAACCATTTCCATTAAGAATTTCTCATGGTGCATTGTAATCAGTCTCTTTGTATGTCTTTCTTTAGAATTTATAGCCTTGCTTTAAGATTTATTTTTAACTTTCTTAAAATGTTTACTACTGTAACAAATTTTCATGTTTTTAATAACTCAATTTGTGACATTTAGAAAGTGGGACTGTGCAGTAGCTAAGTAACCTTCAAGGCTCATTCAAGTTATGTCACTGATAATGTGGAGTCAGTTGTCTATTAAGACAAATTTCCAGAAGGAGATACACTTAATTTTTGGATGAGAAATAAAGAAGATGTTTAGAGTGGAAAGTGACCTTGAAATTAATCAAATGTTACCTTTTTATAGCACATTGCTATTTTAGTGATAAAATTAAATCCCTTAGAGATTGAGTAGGTACCCCAAGAATGTCTAAATAGCTTTGCCACTCTTTTATTTTCTTGAATGTTTATCTTGTCTCCCATCTGGATTATAAATTCTTTGGAGGCAAATTTTGATGTGTTTTGCATTATCACTCATGATATCTATTTCAGAACATTGTGGTCATTAAATAAATACAATAATTGAATGATTTTTTTTTTGTTTGTTTGTTTTCAGGATTACTTGTTAGTGTTCTTAAGTTTTCACATACATTGCAAATTCTGTGATTTTTCACTATTTAATATTTCTTTCGAAGTCATCTTCCCTGCTTTTTGAACATTTTCCATACTAAATTTTACTCTCTTATCTTTATTTCTTACTGTTTTGATTTAGGTCCTGTCACTTCATAGGACTAAATTCTGCCCTCAACTGTAAAGCCTTTTCTTTTTCCAACTCTGTGACAGTTTTCAAAATTCAAATAGGTTGAAAGAATAGTATAATGATCACTTGTATAACTACCTAGACCCCTAGAGCCTGCAGTTTATATTTTTCTCTATTTATTTTATCTGTGTATTTTTATTTTTTAAGGATGTATGTCATGATGTTTTAGTGTAGTTTTGCCCTTCATTGCAACCACAAAAAGTCATTAGCAGTTTCATTTTCTTTATTTTTTCTCAGTTTTTAACATTGGCTCTACTGCCGTCTTATGAAGAACTCATAATACTTTTGAAATTTTATTGTTTCACTAGAAGTATCAATATTTAGAGTATCGTAATGTAGCATATTTACAAATGTACATTTCTCTATTCTATGACGTTAAATGTATCATTAATTTTAACTTACATTCTTAGCATATTTTAAGTGAGATGATGATTCCTAAATTTTCAGATTTTTACAATTAAAAAAAGGAAGAATGACTGAAAGTAGTGCAAAACTAGCCAAGATGAATTGAATATCCAAGGTGTGTTTTGATTAGTTCACTGTACAACAGAAAAAGGTCCATAATTTATTGGTGATATCTGTGATGGACTATCTTATAAAAATCAATGTGGAAAAGTGTCAGAAGAGACAAGGATTAAAAGGACTGAGAGCAGCAAAAACAAAGTGATGGTAGCAACAGTTAAATTTACTTTTTTTGAGGTAGTAGTCCGGTTTTTGAACTTCTTTGTCTTAAAGTAGAGCAAGTAATCCCTAGCTTATAAGGTTATTATGAGAATTGTGCTTGATAATTATTATCTTCTCCTTTCCTAGACAAATGGCCAAAAGAGAGTAATGAATAGGCATCAACAGGAGATGAGAATACTTACTGTCTTAAGTGTCCTTTGATGGAAGAAGAGGGAGGACCTCTCACAGAAACTCTCAGAATGACCCTTACACTAATAAATATTTAGATTCAGGAATTCTACTTTCTGTAAAATAATAGATAATAATAGCAATGCTTATTTAGTTATTTAACTTATTGCATACCAACTGTGGTCCAGCTTCTGTGTTTTCAGTTATTGTCTTGTTCATTTCTCACATTAAAAACTGTTACTTGCCTAAAAGCTCACATTAAGAGTAGACCTGGCAGTCTGACACAGTGTTTCCTCCAAACTGAAGTCGTGTTCCTTATTTATGTGCTGTATGTTAAATTTTGTTTTTAGGTGAAAAGTTTGTGAAATTGTTTTTTGGATTTTGCTGTTTTGGAAATTTTTGTGGACAGCCTTTAATAATTATAGACATTCTTATAAATCACAAAGTAAGGCTAAAACATACAAATGTTGGGTGACATTAATACCTTGTTATTAAGAACAGAATTTGAAGCTGCATCACCAGATTAGGAAAACTTAGCAAATAAGGTTAATTAATTAAGTTTATTGGGGTACCATTGGTCAATACAATTATATAATTTTCAGGTATACATTATAATTTGACATCTATAAAGTCTTTTGTGTGACTACCACCCAAAGTCCAGTTTCCTTCCGCTACCATATATTTGATCCCTTTTGCCCACTTCACCCTCCCCCAAAACCTCTATAGATAAGGTAAATTTAATGGGGATTTGATATCAGCTAAAATACCAAGAAGATGGCTGAAAATATAAGAATGTATAAGAAAATAGGGAGGGAAAGGGTAAATGGGTCTTTGGGTGATAGACTAAAATGAGGTAAATGTGGTTATAATTAGTTAAAATAGTACTAAATTATATAAACAAAAGAGTAGCATGGTTTCTAGAAGAGACATTTACCTGTCTTATAGTTATTCAAGACTTACAGTAGACTTAGAGGGAAGCAGTGAGTTTGATTTCTAAAGTTTTGACAAGATTGTTATTTAAAAAGGCTAAATTGGAATTTAAAGTGGTATAGGTTAGCTTAAGGTCAGAGTGGGGTAAAGAATAAATTTATGAGGAATGGTAGAAGTGGAAACAGATTTCCAGAACAGGTGCTTGACGCTAATTTGGATCTTAAATTTAGCTGAGAATGAACGTGAAATGTTTCATAGTATTAAGCTCCTGTGTGTAATACAAAGTAAAGCCAAAAGAATATATTACCAGAAGCTCTTGTAAAGTTATGTGAGAGAGCAAAAAGTAGTAAGTTAATTTGGTCATGAGCATGTTAGTACATTTGAAGAAAAACAATAATTATATTTTTGAGATAATGAGCTCTGAGTTGTTAGTTAAAGAACATAGGAAAGAGATGAAGAGTATTTATCATTGAAGAATTATGATCAGAAAGGCTAATGAAAAGTAACAATGTCATTCTATACATATATGAAACTTTGATGTCTAAACCTCGAATATTGCCTGTAATTTTCAATGATATACCTTTTGAGAAGGATATGAGGGTCGGGCAAGGTCCCAAGAAAAGCAGCTGGCATGATCAGGGAGACAGACATATCAAAAGACTAAGTAAGACCTTTCTGTTTTGAAAGATTAAGACTCAGAGGAGATATAAGAGAAATCAGACAATGAGAAAAGGGTTTTCTCTCCATCTTGTTAATCCTGTAGCCAAAATATGTGCTGTAAAACTTCAGAGAGAATTTCAGGGTAAGCAAAAATTCTTGTCTTGTCCATTGGGTAGAAATAGAAGAAACTTTCACCCTAAGTTTATATGCCCTTGAATAGTGTTCTAAAAATTTTCACGTAGCATTAGGTCTTTGAACTCTGTGCCTCTTTTAGGTTCTCTCGGAATTTAAAGAATATTGAAAAATATTTAGAAACCGTAGCTCAAGGACAGAGTAGGAGTCCATTCTAGCTTGCTGCCTGTTTTTGTAGAGTCATCAAGCTAAAAAATCATTTTCATGTTTAAATGATTTGGGGGGGGGTCTAAATCAGAAGAACAGTATTTAGCGGTGTGTGAAAATCAAATTTCAGTGCCCATAAATAAAGTTTTATTGGGCAACAGCTGTGCTCATTCACTCATTTACTGTCTATGGCTGCTTTTGCACTACAATAGCAGGGTTGCACGTCCTGCAAAGGCTAAAATATTTACTGCCTGGCCCTTTAATAAGAAGTTTGCCAACCCCTGGGATAGACTGACAACATTAGAGTTATTTTTCCTGGTGAAGGATACATTGTAGTGACTAGAATAAAAATGATAAGTATATGGAGAGGGGTATAAAAGCAGTACCAAGCAGCATTTTATTGTTTTCTGTTATGCTAATACTGAAGCCATTTGCCTCCTGTGACTACTTAAATATATTTAAAATTAAATAAAATTGTAAAATCATTTCTTTGGGCACACTAACCACATTTTAAATGACCAATAGCCGTGTGTGGTTAGTGGCTACTATATTTGACAGTGCAGATAAAGAATATTTCCATCATTGCTTAGAGTTCTGTTGGACATTGCTGTATAAACATAGTACTTTTTGTTCTTGAATCTTCTCAAAAACCACTTGAGGCAGGGATTAGTATTCTATTCTACAAAGGAGAAAACTGAGGCATAGGGAAGTAAAATTTGCCCACGATTACACAGCTAGTGAATGTCTGAGTCGTGATTTAAACCTGGGCAGTTTAGCTCAGAGTCCCTGTTCTTAATCACTTTGTACTGAGCAAAGTTGAGAATAAGGAATATACTTATTTATGGCACACAGCTTATATTTCACCATATAGCTTTTATGGTGAAAATGTGGCTCTTCAGATTTTGAAACTCAAAACAAAGTTGTGTAGAGTATACTAGCTGCATTCCTCTCCAGAAA
This sequence comes from Cynopterus sphinx, assembly GCA_030015415.1. NCBI lineage: Eukaryota > Metazoa > Chordata > Mammalia > Chiroptera > Pteropodidae > Cynopterus > Cynopterus sphinx. The sequence continues at coordinate 36,545,525 of CM057381.1, forward strand.
TAAACCTAGAGATGTGTACTGGATTAGCTTATAGGAACCTTTCAGTCTTCATTAAGATATATTAAAAAGAGTGTTTGGAATCTGATGTGTTTTCATAGCAGTAAAAACTATAATTAGCAAACATCATTTTAGCAGAGTAAGCCATCAGCTGGAATTTTGCCTTCACAACAGTTACACATATATGTGTATTCAAGTATGATGTAATGCTTAAATGTATCCCATTATCTTTTTAGCTAAAATGACCAATAATACAGTCTTGACTATCATGCAAGAAGACACACGTTTGTTGAAGACATCAGTGTTGCCACTGAGTTGTCATTTCATTTGAGTAGAATTTTTGAGTTGTATATGATATATTCAAAAGCTAATGTCTTTTTTCCTATTTTATAATATGAATATTTGATATGCATTTTAATGGATCAGCAGTGTAGTTTAGGCATTTTCAATTCTGAATATCATTAAATTTATTTGGTTTTATTTATTTGTGTATTTATGAAGTACTTTATAACTCATCAGTACCCCTGTGAGGTAAAAACTGTTTTTCCCATTTTGCCGATACGGAGACAGAAGTACTCATGAGGAAACTGAGATATTAAATAACTTGACCAAAGTCACACAAGTAGTAAGTGATAGAACTGGCTGGGATTTGAACCCAGGCAAACTACCCCAGAGTCTGTACACTTGCCTTCTATGTTTTGCTGCTTTTCCAGTTACAGTGTATTATCAGTTTGTGATGCATCAGACATCTTGACTTGCTTTTGGGATGTTAACAAGTACAGACAGCAGGACTACTGATAGCACTGGTGAATGAGATCAAAATGACAGATGTGGTTTTATGCCATTCCATGTAGCCTAATGATCACAGACTCCAGAGGCAGCCATAGCAAGGCTAACTCTGTAAAAATAATTTGTCCCAAGTAAACTGCTCCTATTTAGTTGTTTTGGTTAGCACCAGAAAGTACTTCCAGCCACATCAATTATTTACTGGTTTCTTCAGTTTTTTTGTCATGGATAGCAACAAGCTCCTATGGAGAGAGTGGGTAATATGTTTTGGGAGCTTCAGTAGCTTTAAATAGCCATATTTCCTAAGAAGTTGATAGAGCTTTTCTTTCCCTTTCCCATTTTCAAAATTTATCTTATCTCATAAATTTCTTTAATTGGTATTTCCCTGTAGTTGGCATTCTCTAATTGATCAGAGCAGCCCTCCAAAGTTAGACCATGTTGTTATTGTCCATCTCCTTTCTGCTTAAGAGTGGTACACAGATGTATTTCTCTTATAGTTGATCTAGAAATTTCTTGCCTGCCTGGGAGCATTATTTTTGTGCTACAGAATGAAATATTGAGTTTGAAAAAGAGGTTTTTAAATCAGCATCTATATTGATGTAATGAATGATTTAGTTAAAATATTTTCTTAAATTTTTAGAAATTTTAGAATTTAAAAAAGCGTTTAAAAAAATATTAGAGACATTTGCACCTCTGAGAATTATTTTGGAAGTACACATAAGTCCCACTCAAGTGAATGGGTTTATAAGAGAATTGTTTAATGTGGATTGCATATCATAAAATTTTACATTTCAAACATGTCATTTTCCTTCAATTCTGAACATGACTTTAGTTTTGATCTTCAGTTGTTTATATTCTCATTCTGTGTTTCCTTATTTTCAGGCTGAAATAGAACTATTCGTGAACAGGCTCGACTCAGTGGAATCTGTTCTTCCTTATGAATATACAGCGTAAGATCTTTAGCTTGGTTTTTATATAAAATTTAGTGTGACTCATCAGGATTTTGTACATTTAGAACTTTAGTTTTTCCACAGTTGTGGATAAATTCACATGCATTTTAAAAATGTACAAGGCCTGAAAACATTTTTTAACGGGTATTTTTTATTGTTAAAATGTGAAATGTGATCTTTTTATGTCTCTCTGTAATACAATGGAAGCACCAACTAGAACATCTGAGTGGATAAAAAGCCATCTTTTTCCTTTAAATTTTTTAATGATAAACTCCATAGATTTTTAAACAAAATCCTGTGTCCCACATAATTAGTCCCCAGGAATAATTAATGTCTGCTCCACGTTTTATTTTTTTTTTGTCTGTTCTAATGTATGCAACCCCATTTATATATTTCTATTTTCAACAAACATAGGCTTATACTATTATACTTGATTTGCACTTTATCTTTCCTCACTGAGTGTATTGTAGGTGTCTTTCCGTGTTAATGCACAACTGCCTCAGTTTCTTTGGTAGCAGTTTATTATTTCTTTATAGAGGTTTGTTTGTGTCCATATATGATTTGTTTTACTAATACTTTTTAATGAACATTTGGTTATTTCCATCTGTCGATATTATAAAAATGTTGCATCAATATCATTTATTCATTTGACCACTCTATACCATATTGGGTATAAAATGTAGTTTTTAAATTTTAGTTGACTTCTAAATTTGTCTAAGAGTTTTAAAAGAAAATATGTGTTTACTGTAGAAAAAAGCACACACAAGAAAGACTATCCTATAAGAATCCATATGCCTAAATATATATGAGAAGAGAGTACAAAGTTCATCAATGCATGAACCATAATTTATATAACTGTTGGAGACTTGAATGCTTTTCCTTTTTTTTATTATTATTATATAAACAAACATCTCTTAAGTGTTTGTGGCTATTCCTGGGAAAACTTAATGACCTCTTATATCCAGTAGATGGAGAGTCTTTATTGAGGCCTTTGCAATCCCAATTTTTATTACACGAGAGTCATCTTCCTTTAAGAATCTCACTGATCTATAGCTATCATTTTGCGGGCCTCAGGGGCTCCCATATCATTCCAGAATGAACACAGAACTTGAATTTTCTATAGCAAAGCTGAAAGTAGTAGGCTGTTATTTCAAAACAGAACATTATTTAAATTTGGTTAATAATACAAGGGAATTACAATACAGAGGGAAGCTTACAAGTGACTGATGATGACCCTTCCACAGCTCCATTCTCAGAAGGTCTGGCAATGCTTCTTATATTGATTGGGATGTATTAGCCAGGGTGTCAGGATGCAACAGAAACCCAGGGAAAATTGACATATCTTCCTACAGTGTCACTATTAAGTAAAGATTTGGATTGGAAAGTTATAACAAAAGGAGCTAAGTTATGTAAAATTAAAAATATTATTTAGAAACCAAAGCTTTTTTTTTTTTTTTTTTTTTAACACCTACAGCACCTGGTCTTCCTACGTAGTCTCTGACCCAAGTACTAACCAGACCCGACCCTGCTTAGCTTCCGAGATCAGACTGGATCGGGCGTGTTCAGGGTAGCATGGCCGTAGACAGATATTAAAGCATTCTAAGGCATAACTTTCAGATGTTTTGTTCTTTTGTTTGGGGGTAATGTGGTTCGCGGAACTTGAAATACGAATATATTTGTTACTCATCTGTTGGAGCCACTGGAATGATTATCTAAACTGCCCTCAAGATTGTCTAGGGGTTTGTTATTTCATTATTTCCTTTTGTATTTTAAAATTTAAATATTCTTTCCCCCAGGTTTGATTTTTGCCAAGCAAATGAAGGAAAACGTCCATCTGAAAACCTTGGTCAGGTATTATTCGGGGAAAGAATTGAACCATCACCATATAAGGTTTGTATTCAGTGTTTTTTGTTATTTAGTTGCATTTTTTTCTTGCAGAAAATCCTGAGATAACTTGACTCTCATAGCTAAGGAGGAATTCATTTCTCTCTTGCATCCAGGAATAGTTTCTCCAAGTTACAGTTTAGAAGGATCCTTCCCCTTCTCACGATACGTCATGGATAAATTTGTCTTAATGAACTTATAATACAACCAGTATTATATATGATAAGGTGGTAGCCGAAAAGACATTGCTCAGACACCCAGCCTGACCTCATAGAGAGACCTAGAACCCAGGCTTCAGTCATAAAAAGTTGCTCAGCTGCTCCACATCTCCTTCCCCTCTTTGGGAGCAGTGTCCATTGACTTTCTCTGTTAGCAAATACAGCACAACTTGGATTCCTACATTGGTTTTTGAGAAGCTAACCTCTCTATTTTGACCATTGAGTATATTTGGAACATCTTTGATATATTTTTAGGACATCAGTTAAACCACTCTAAGAGCAATATAAAATATTCTCTTCAATATAAGTACTTCATCGTCACCCAAAATAGTTCTATCTTTTAAATCTAGTATCTTTTAATTTTAAGCCTGTTATCTTTCTACATTGCATAGTCTCCTGTTCATTTTACATCTGCTGTCTTGCACAAAGAATAATGGTCTCTCCCCTTTAGAAAAATTAAACCAGTTTATAATAGTAATGTATCACCATATAAAAAATTAAATAGTACAGAAGACTATAAAATGAAAACTTAAGTCTCTCCCACCACCCAGTTCCACATCACAGTTTCTTATTATTAATCTTTCCTGACATTTTCCATACACCTACAAGCATATATAAATAAAATTAGATTTACTTAATGCTTTAACATATTCTGAGCTGTGCATTTTTCTTTAACTCTCTGCTTTGAGCATCTGTTCACATGAGCATTCCTTTTAATGGCTTGTCCTCAAGTTTTATTCCCCAGCCTAACAACTCCCTCTCTTGGTTTCACATCCTTCTCTTCAGTGGCTTAGACCCCATGGTTTGCTGCCTTCCCTGCTTATTAAGCACACTTATCTCTCTTCCTTGTCACTTTATTACACAGAGGATCTGTCCATCAAATGCAGGAGCCTAGCTAGATTAGTCCCATTCGCCCTCTTATTCCTTCCAGCACTATACTTACACTGTGAAGCAATGAAGGAAAAGACATAATTGTGCTGGTTTAATCCACTACAAGTTCATTATTTTCATCCATAAGTAGGTCCTCTTAAAATATTCTATCTAACCTGAGATTTTCTACCCTAAACATGCCAATAATTTTTTTAAATTTCAAAGATAGTAGATTCGAAGGCCTAATGGGAGAAGTCACTGGGAAAAGAGGCATTCAAAGTATATAGACATGGGTAGTATTGAGAAGGGCAGGCATATTAATTGGCTTAACATCTCCCTGATACAATATTTTGAAAGGTTACTATGAGAGTTATTGCATTCTTTTATGGTAGAGAGTGATTTTCAGACATTATTAAATTGTGCAGTTAACGTAAAATACTTCTATGAACTCTCAGCGCCATCTTTCTGTTTATTTATTCTTTGGATTTGAGAAATAATTGAAGAGGAGAGGAACATTAATCACACTGTTCTGTGAACTTGAAGGACAGCAGGAGTTTCTAGTATTAAACAGGCTTCAACAGCAGTAAACAGGAAGGCCCACAAATCCATGAAAAAGTTTTGTCCCTTTGGGGCAGAATTTAAATGCAAATTACTTCCTTAGTAAGATCCCATTTAGGGTACATTTTATTTGTGTGTAAAGACTATGCCTTGCTCATGCAAAAGATTCTTCTTTTAGGCCTCTTGCTTTTCAAATTTAATTTTGTTCTAGGAGTTGAGATAAAATAGAACAGAGGGAATATTAAAATGGAGAAAGATGTGCACCTAATATTTCCTGTGAGTTTCCTAGAATTTATTAGGATCAAGATTTATGCTAAAACAAATTCTTTAAGCCCCAATGTTAAAGAGAGGCATTTCTTAAGACCAAGGCATCAGAGAACAGAGTCATGGGGCTAAGACAACAGATTTTTTTTCTCCCAAGTCAACCTTAAATGTATCGACTTACATTTTTCAGTATTCAGTATTGATTTCAATATTGATTATTTGTTCTTTATTTTTAAAGAATTTTACTTTTGGGGGTATAGTAAAAACAATGGTAACAACCAACAATAAAATGAAATCCCAAATCTGCTTTGCTGTCCTTTATCTATGACTTCAGTTGAGGTCAGAAGAACAGCAGTGCAATACATTGCATGTGTTATGTGAAGCTGGAGCCACATTCATAGGATCATAAAATTTCATCTCCTGTCTAACCACTCATATAAACTCAGTTAACACATCTGTTGAATGCCTTTCACGTGCCAGGCACTATGGTAGGTGTGGGATATAGCCGTGAACAAGACAGAAATCTCTGGCATGGTGAATCTTATATTCTGATGAGGAGAAGGAAACAAAATGATTACTAAAAGTTATAGTATATCAATTGCTCATGTAAAAACTATTGAAAATAATCAGGGAAGATGGTTGGAGAATTTGTAATTTTAAGTAGAGCAGAGAAGGTCTCACTGAGAAGACGTTTTGGCAAAAGACCTGAAGCAAGTAAAGGAATGAGCCATTTGAAGATCTGAAAGGAAGGTGTTCTAGTTAAAGAGCTGCAAATGCCAAGGTCTGGTGTATTCAAGGTACAGAAAAAGTTAGTGCAGCTCAAGCAGGTGAGCAAGATAGAGAATAGTAGGAAATGACAGCAAAGAAGTAATGGGACCACATCATATAGTGACTTAGGCCACTGTAAAGACTTTGGCCTGTAAATCTGAGTGAGATGCTTACTTAGCACTGGAGAGTTTTGAGTAGGCTTATATTTTAACAGGATCACTAGGGTTGCTGTGTTGAGACTGGACCATGGGAGGGAAGATGAGAAGCAGGAAGATTCAACTTGTTAGGCTCTTGGAATCTTTAAGATATGTATGACCTGATAATGGCCCAGACTATAGTGATAAAAGCATAGGGGTTGTAAAGAGGTCAGAATCTCAGAAACTAGCTATATTTTGAAGGTAGGGCCACCAGAATTTGCTGAGGGATGGGCTGTGGAGTGTGGAGTTTCTATTTTCTAAGATGGCAAAGTCTGTGGGAAGAGTAGGTTTAGAGACAAGAGTAGTTTTAGATATAGAAAGTGTGAGGTGTTTATTAGGAGTCAATAAGGGATGTCGAGTTAACAGGTTAAATATATGTGTCTGGAGTTTGGAGGAAGAGTTCAGCCTAGATATGTGTATTGAGAATCATCAGTGCATAGATGGTATTTAATTCCAGGAATTGATGAGATCCCCAAGGACTGGGTATAGATAGTGAAGAGAATTCCAAGGACTGAAGCTTGGAATACTTGGTATTAATAGGTCAGGATGATGAGGAGGACTCAGTAAGGAAACTGCCTCTTTGGATTGTGGGGAGGATTACATAAGATAATGTTTGTTATTATGATTAAATGTCATCTTTAGGGATTGCTATTTTTCTCACAATTGAACACACAATTGAGTTGCCTAAACCCAGTAAGCGTTGGATTGAGGTGTAAGACTTGCTACTTTTGGTGTAACAGTGTCTATTTCTGCTTAATTTAAGTTTGACACCTGTTCTTCTCTTTCCTTAGTTTGTATACTTCTATTTTTAATTTCTACTCTCTAAAAAGGAACCTATAAGGTTTATATAGGTTAAAAATATTAAATAATTGCATGAATATTGCTGTACTTAAAAGAAGTAGCAATGCAGCCAGAACAAAACTCTTGGCTGACTGGAGGCAACAGTGGTTTACACATGAAACATTTGTCAGTGGATACACAGAAACTGGTTTAGGGATTTTAATAAATAATGTACAAAAGACTGGAACTACTTAAAAGTGAAACATATGCAGGTCTGTTGTTTCTTTTTTTACCCCTGGTAATGAAGTTTAAATTTACTAAAAAGTATAAAATTATGAACTGTTCATGGTTAGTTTAGTAAATTATAGCCTTCAGAATACTAGGAAATATATTTTTTAAATTAAGACATAAATGGGTCTTGATAAAGTAAACTTACATTATATAATATGATGTAAGTATCATTATTTAAACACACATGAAATAACAAGTCTTAGACTCCAAAATTGGAAGAATCCTTAGTTTTTAAAATTTGGTTTAAAAATTATCAATTTTTGTGTGTTTCAACTTTACTTTTTGTTTCAATTTTACTATTTGTTTTAACTTTATTATTAAATAAGGTCCTGAAAATTGACAGTTGTTTCAAATGTAAGTAAGAAGAATCACATTTACCCTGATTTTAGATGTCCGATTTGGCTTCTTTTGTATCCTCATAGTCTGTTACTCACTACTGAATCTCCATCACCTGGCACAGAGAGACCACTTAACAAATATCCACCAAATGAATATAGGGACATAAAAACATATCTGCTTGTTACTAGAAAGCCTTCAAATCTGTAATGTCTAAAACATTATCAGGGGATTTTGCTGTGGAGAGACTGATGTTCCATTTTGTTCTCCATGTAGGTTTTTTTTCCCTTCTAGGACTGTTTTACATTTAGAAGGTGGGTTAAGTTGAAATTATCAAAAATAAAACCTGTGACTTATCAAATGAAAAATTGATGAGTTTTTAGAAAAACCAAATAAGATTGAAATTTAAATCTGATTGAGTTATGAGCAGTTTTAAAATATTTGTTATCAATATGAATGCACTTAAGTAATAAATGAGACCAGTACTTTATGGTATACATTTTTTTATAATTTTAATTTTCACTTTATTTTAATATAGTTTACGTTTAATAAGGAGGAGACCTGTAAGCCTGTGTGTACAAAAACATACCATACAGAGAAAGCTGAAGACAGACAAAAGTTAGAATTCTTGAAAAAAAGCATGCTACTGAATTATCAACATCACTGGTAAGACATGGAGATTTTGGATTTGGGGTTTTTCCTTTTCAAGATGAAACTTATTTTGCTGAATGTATGAGTTACCTCATTGACTCTATTAAAAATATAGTAAATAAATTTATTTCTCTTTTTTGTTACAAGTATTAACATGAAGTAGGGACTTTTTCTTGCCAGAGGAAAGTACCTAGGTCAGTCTTCTAGAAAAATACTGTTATTTTACACTTGCAGGCCATGAGAAAGACCATTGAAAACAAAATTTAGGTTTTGTTTAATGTTTGATAAATAGCACCTACTTCAAAGAAAATACACTTTGTGTAACCCGTTTTTTATTTTATAAATATGATGTAATGTTAATGAGGTTGTTACCAATTTGTGTTGTATTCAAAAAGCATTTAAAACTTTTATTTCTGCTTCCACAGTAGTAGTTACTTATTCAAAAAAGAATATTAAAAAAGGGTCTCAAATCATCGAACTTGTTAGGTGGTATAACTATTATTATTCTAGATGTTTGCCAAAAACAAATGTCTGTATTCTGTGTGGGGTCATGGTTTACACCTGTTTATGTGTTTGCCTTTTCTAAAAAGTATAAGATGCTGGAAGTGGTGAATAGGAAGATTGTCTTCATATATTTCCTTTTGAATGTTTGCCGTATCGGTATCTCAGATTGACTCATTTGCTCATGTCCAGGGAGGTTAGGAAGTTTTGATGTCAATTTGGACATGACCAGATCCTGTGCCTCAAGTTTTGTGAGTGGAGCCTCATTCCCTTTTGCCCCTTCAATTCCTCTCCCTCCTCCCTTCCATACACATGAAATGAAAAAATCATAGGGAGGGCAACCTTGGGTCACATGCCTATTCATGAACTAGTCTGTGATCAGGGAAATTCACTCTGACAAGCCAGACCTGATTAGTATCCAACTGAACCATACAGAGTTTCCCATAACAGGGCTCTATTAGAAGGAAGGAAACGTGCACGTTGCACTTGTACCAGCTTCTTTCTCACGTGACCCTCAGTACAAACAGGAACTTGAAAGTCTCCTCCATCTCATTTCTTTGGTTTCTGGTAAGCTTTTTTCCTCTAAGCTTCTATGAGAATATTACTTAATTGCTGAAGTGGTATAACTTAGGATACATTTATTCATAAGTAATTGAAATTTCCTTTCGTGTATTATTCTCTTTGCTTCAAATGATTCTTTACAGCCTTCAAAATCACATTTAAGGCTTAGTTCTTTCATTTATATATTAGCCCCATTCACCTTCTTTTTCTCTTAACAGCCGCTTATTTGTTTCAAATGAAAGAATGACCCTTAAGGCCTTTTGGTGATTTTTAGCTATTCTCTGTTCTTAGAATACTGTTTAGAGTCTTTCTCCTAAAGGTAATAGAAGCAGCTCTTCTTTGTAACTTCCTCACAATACTTAGAAATATTTTTAACTAATTTATGATACAGTTAATATAGGTACTGTTTTGATGCTCAGATGCTTAATAACGAAGAATAAATAACTTAAAATAGTTTACAAAGTTAGAAAGCTTTTGATAGTAAAATTTACTAAACAGTTTGTGATAGGTGTCTCAGTTGCAAACTTAAGTTATTTTGCTTCAAATGGAGTACATGGAGAATAGAGGAAAATAATGGAAAGAAGTATTTAATGGTAAAATATTGGGGCCAAGCATTCAAACTTTATCCTTTTGAGTCCTCTTTTTATACTCTTTTACTCTATCACATTGAAAATATTATATTTAATATTTTTGGGTTATAAATTCAAGTAACTACTACTCACTGGTAGTACTTGAAAATTATATTTTTTAAATTTTTTTGTGTATGGTCATGCCACCCTGAACAAGCCCCATCCCATTTGATCTTGGAAGCTAAGCAGGGCTTGGCCTGGTTAGTACTTGGATGGGAGACTCCCTAGGAAGACCCATGCTGTATGCATAAAAAATAAGAGATTGTAAGCTGACAAGGTCCTTGCAGTTTGTGAGGTCAACCAATGGTTGCCACCTTTAAAAAATAAATAAATAAACAAATATTTTATTTTTATTTTTAAGGGTTTTTTTTTTTGGGGGGGGTTGTTTGTTTATTTTTAATGCTTCCTAGTACCAGGAAAAGGTTATTGTGTCAAGGCATTATATAAATGATAAATTTAGGACTGATTCTTATGTAATATTTTCTCTGATATGATAGTTTAAAGGTATTATACTTAACATATTGCTAGTATACTATTTATTATTGATTGGTCTTTGTGCTCTAAGAAATTAAAGCCATTAACTGATTTTTAGGCCTCCAGAAAATATGAGTTATTTACATTATATAGCATTTCCTTCGTGCTTCTAATGTTTTATAGTTTTTTCATGGAAACCACAAGCCTGCTGGTTGTAATAATGAGCAACTTAATAGTTTAGGTGTATCTAAAATTTGGTACATTGGGTACTATTAAATAGCATTTAAATGTGACGAGGCATGTTTTATTAGGTCATTAATGTACATCTGGGGTGACTATAAAATTATAATTTTACTTCCTAAGGCATACATTAATTAACAAATAAAACATGCCCTGGAGTGTTGTCTTATGACTATAATATAGCTAGTATATTTTTAGTAATTTTTTTTTTTTTTAATTTGCATCCTACGATGTGCTCTGGGCATAGGGGACCACATGCTCGGACTTTAATGTAGTGCTACAGAACCTTATACTTTACTTTTACTCTTTTTTGTTTAAAAAGTTCTTTTTCACTTTAGCACTTGAAAGATTTATAGTAGTATTTCTTTTAGAAATAAGTTGGAGTTACACAGTTTTAATAGATAATACTATAATTTTCACTTTTTCACCTGGCTCTTAAGTTGAATATTTTCTAATATCTTGCAATTATATTTTTCTCCTTTTTATCGAGTTGCCTGAGTGATAAAAGACATTTGCTTCTATACTGTTCCCATAAACTCTGACCTATTTAAAGCTTTTGAATATTCTGCTAAAGGTAAATTATCCTTAGTCTAGATAATGATATTATTAAATTAGGAAGTGTAATAAATAAATGTCCCTTTTCTACATACATTTATAGTTTCAGCTATAAAGTTTTTTTTTTTCACTGCAGTGTATCAGATATTGGCATAATACTTTTATTTATGAAACACCACATTTCATCAAAATTCTTTGATTCTAGTTTTAACATCTTAAGGTATTTATAGACATTTTGTGAAATGATGACATATTTGAGCAGTAATTCTTAGTCATGTTTGGTAATTTCTACTTAACTAATTTCTGTCAATAGGATTGTGGACAATATGCCTGTAACATGGTGTTATGAGGTTGAAGATGGTCAGAAGTTCTGTAATCCTGGATTTCCTATTGGCTGTTACATTACAGATAAAGGTCACGCAAAAGATGCCTGTGTTATTAGTGTAAGTTTGTGATAAACTCTATACTTCCTTTTAAAATATGGCTTTTTGATAGATGGATTCGGTTGTTACCCAGACAAAAATTGTTATATTTATCAAATGAGTACAATACAGATGTTCTGAAGTACAACTACTTAGATCTTAATTCTAAGACAGATTAACAATGTATAAATTTAACTCTAGAACTAAAATAATACGGATTCAGTTCAACATTTACTGAGAGTGTCTGTTACAGGCAAAGTACTACACTAAGGGCTAGGACTTCATATGTTCTGACTAATAAAAGTTAGATTTATAAATCTTACATATGAAAATATGTAGATAGTGAAGTGCCAAAAAAGACCTCATTAAATCCATGAAATTTGTAAATTTAAGTTCATAATATATTGTATTGCAAAAGTTTGGTATTATACCTTTTTTTAAAAAGGTGTCTTAAATGGTTTGTAGACTTAACATGGTGATCATTTTGTAAGGTATTTAAATGTCAAATCACTATGTGGTTGGTACACCTAAAACTAACATAATATTGTATCTCAACTCCTTCATTTAAAAAATAAATATGTGTAAAATGAGTGAATTAAATAAGGTATCTTGTCTTCAAGACCGAATTTGATGTTTAAAAACAGAATAATAAAGTGAAGACGTTAATATAGAAAGTAATTACAATTATTGGGATATATATTAAATTAAATTTTGTGTAATCAGATCACCTTGATTTAATCTCTTCATTTAAATGATCTGGGAGTAGAAGTTAGTATGAGCTTCATCATGAAACTGGTTATAACAGTAATGCTTTTGTGCGAGTTGACAGAGACTTAAATAATTTAGGTTATTGGTTTAGTCTGATGATAAACTTCCATGGAAGAAAAGAAAATGTTATACGACTTAGTGTGTTCATAACATGTAATATTTTAAAATTTGTTACTTTTATTATGAGTGAAAAACTAGAAAATATTAGATGTTCTTTTTAATAAATACTAAGTTTTATGTAAGAGTTAAAATGTTAAGCATAATTTTCACCTCTTCCAATCAGTTTTGTCTTTAGGCTTAAAACTTAAAACATTTTTATGGGGAAGGATTAAAATCCTGTTCAAGCTTAAATTTTCCTACTTGTTGTGGTTCATTTTAAAGTTTTATGTTTTGACTCTTGTATAGCCCGTCTTCTACCTTTAACTCTACGTTCTGTTCCATAGTCAGAATTCCATGAAAGAGATACATTTTACATCTTCAACCATGTTGATATCAAAATATACTATCATGTTGTTGAAACTGGGTCCATGGGAGCAAGATTAGTGGCTGCTAAACTTGAACCAAAAAGGTAACTACAAATAGATAAGTAAATAAATATAAGTGAAATTTAGGCCCAAAGAATAAATATTTTGGGCCTAATGAGTTTTTTCCTTAATCAGTATTCTGGCATTTTAGGATTGATTTTACAAAACCCCCTTTAGTATGATTTATTACTGAGTAATGGCTTGTCGAGAGAAACCATACAAATATTTTTTTTTTCCTGTCATGGTAAGTGGTCAAGCCAAGGTGACTTTTTGTTTGGTTTTCAGTCAGGAAGTTTTGACAGCTTTTCTGTGTCGGCTTGGAATGGAGATCATGAGGTGATTGGGTCAGTGTTCCCTTTTAAAGTGGAAAAGCCTTGCCTCTAATGTTTGCAACTCGACCTCTCCTCAGAGGCACAAATGAGCAGATTAGTACTATCATTTAGAAAGTCTCCATGGTCTGCTTGCTTTGGCAGCACATATACTAGAAAGTCTCCATGCAGTGTTAGATGCCAGTAGGTGACAAGTCATTGAAAGGACATCTCTTCAAGTTACCAAGTTATCAAGTTAGTGTGAAAGTACCTATCAGTTATTTGAGATCCTTTTTTGGTTCTATTTTGTCCATGACTTCTCTCTCCTCATTGAATTAGCCATTTTCTTGTGCCACTGGTGGCATGCCATAATAAGATGGCAGTTAATTTAAACTTCCTCAGTGGTTTTTTTTTTAGATTATTTAATGCTTTATAAGTGCACAGTTTTCAAGTTTGTTTCTAATTTTGAGTAACAATTTGCACACATTTCTATAAGCCCATTATTTACACAAAGTAAATATTTGTATTAATATTAAGTCTGATGTGATCATTTCACCTTTGACTGTCAGTAGCATTGTGAAATATGTACAAAATCTCTAACCTTTACTTTACCCCATTTTTTAAAACTGTGCTTTATCAGTATCTTGCCAAAATGTTTCTTCCCACAGCTTCAAACATACCCATACTGATAAACCAGACTGCACTGGACCCCCCATGGATATAAGTAACAAGGCTTCTGGGGAGATCAAAATTGCCTATACTTATTCTGTTAGCTTCCTGGTGAGTTTGTTTTTATCTTTAGTATAACTCAGAAATTGATTTTATATTCATGCTACTTTCTTGTCCAATAGATAAGCTTTTAATGAGCTGATTTTTGGAATAGTTTGTTAGTACACCAGGCAACATAATCACACTCAAAATTAAGTCTTCGTTTAAATGAGACATATAGGAAATTGGAGAATTGAGCCTGATTAAGTATTAAATCATAAAGAGTTACATATAAGACAAAGGTAGAAAATAGGCATAGAGGATGGAATGAAAATGTCAAAGATATGTGCAACAAGCTTTTATGAAAACACCATTTTAAAAATCTGAATTTGGGTATAAACTTAAATGGAGAGTTTCCTGACGGTAGATGATTTATATAGATTCTTAGGGAATTCAAGGGAAGGTTTTCATTAAGGGAGAAGTTTCTTAGGAGGAAAGTAAGTGTTCATTTTATGAGAATCTTAGGCAGTATTCTACCTCTATTTTTAATAAACTATTGTGGTAGTTTAATATAATTGTGACATTTACCATCCCCATATAGTGTGTAATTTTGCAAGCCAAGTGCAGTAAACAATATATCTTTCTTTCTAGGTATTAAGAGCTCAGTGTGGGTGTCACCTGCCAGACGTTCAGTGTTACCTGGGTTGTGACTCTGGTCCGGTTAAGCATCTCATAGGCATAGATAGATAGTGTCAAAGCAAATAAGTTTTTATGCTCGATTTTCTGAAAAAATTAAGCATAGCTCTAAATTTTGACATCTAAAATAATCCCTTACTATTTAAGACTTCAAAAAAATAAAGCAAGTAACCAGGTAACTTTAGGAAGTCTTATTATTTTTATTTGCTATTTAATCTCATCCTGATTTTTATGAGATTTGAGTAAATTGAAACTTTCTGAATTTCATGACTAACCCAAGTTATGATGAGAAATTGCATTTATTGACTGAATGGAATTTGTTGACTGAATGGAAATTTTTGGATTTTTAATATAGTTTGTCTGCAAATGCTTATTTAAAGAGTTTTGTTTTCAATCCTTCTAGGAAGATAAAAAGATCAGATGGGCATCTAGGTGGGACTATATTCTGGAATCTATGCCTCATACTCACATTCAGTGGTTTAGGTAAGACTACAGATTAATTTGCTTTATGTTCTTTACTTATTCTACTCTTTGTCCTTTTGAACATCTCATTCACTCTCTAATCCTTTGCAGTTATTCAACAGTCTGACCTTTTGGATCAGACGTGGGTTCAGTCTCTGGGCACAGTAGTTATTTAATAATGTTGACCATGGACAAAAAAAAATTCTAGTTCTCAACAGACCACAAAACTATGAGTGTATCATAAAGTTATTTATCCACTGTATCTACTGGAAGGACACATAGCAGAACACAGTTAATTGAATTTATCGGATTTTAAGTCACATGTTGATTTTGAAAAATGCTGTTTTAATATTTACTCAATAAACAATTTTTTAAAAAGAGTGCTACTGTTCCAAAGATTAAGCTACAGATAAATTCTGACATGCTTATTTCTACAGCATCATGAATTCCTTGGTCATTGTCCTCTTCCTGTCTGGAATGGTCGCTATGATTATGTTACGGACTTTGCATAAAGATATTGCCAGATATAATCAGATGGATTCTACGGTGAGTGAAACACTTGAACTGTTCTTTGGTTTTTCAAGAATAGCCTTTATTTTTCCTTTGGAACAAGTTTAAACAATAGCTTTGGACAGATCTGCTTTTAAAACATTCTTCTCAAAAGTTACCCTGAATTCACATTTTCAATTGGAAAATGATCCTTAAGAATTGGTAGTTTCTAGAAACTTAGTCACCACATCATTCAGAGGTGCACTGTTCACAGCCTCATCCGCATCAATAGATTGGTGCAGAATGGGTGTAGTTGCACAGCTCCAGTTCTGTCCTCTTTTTTTCACTTAGGTGTCATCAACTCTCAGATTCTCCATTCCCAGCATACACCCAGTTTGTGAAATAGCAAATTTGAATGGATCAATTTCCAAGCAAGTTTTATTTGTGTGTATATTTAATTTTTTGAAATTAATTTTAACTGAATTTTTATCATTTCAACCTTTTGGTATAGTCACAATAAAGTTCCAAGCTCATTTATTCTCAAACATTTTAAGTGGCATAATGTTATACATCTCATAGCAACTCTTTAACAGAATTTCCACAAGAATCAGTGACCTGTAATAAATACAAAAACTCAGCCTTTCCCCTCAAGTCAGATCATTTCACTCCTGATCACAGTGGCTTCCTGTTTTTCTGAGTGACAGTCAGAGTCCTTACAATGGTTCATAAGGTCCTGTAGTACCTCTTGGAGCTCTGCCCCAGCCATACTGGCCACCTTGCTATTCCTCAGATAGGTCAAACATGTTCTTACTGTAGGACCCTTACACTCAAACGTTCATCCTTCAGGTATTTAAATGGCTAGCTCCCTTACTTCCTCAAGTCTTTACTGACATATGATTTTTCCAATGAGACCTTCCTGACCATCTCATTAAAATTACATCCTTTCCACCTCACACACACATTTATACTTTCTAATTTTTCTATTTAGCACTTACACCATTTAATGTACTCTCTCTCTCTCTCTCTCTCTATATATATATATATATATTGTCTGCCTTCCAATGAGAACATGTACTCATGAGAAGAGAGATTTTTCTGTAATACTCACTGTAGAATCACTGACGTTTTCAACAGTGCTAAGCGTATAGGTGTTGCTTAGTAAATATTCATCAAATGAATGAATAAACGAGTCAGTCCTTTACATACCAGATTTGTTGGTACATTTCTGGGCTCAAGATAGATAAAAAATGTATCTAAGGATACTCCACCACTCCCCTGTGAGCCCCCAACACCAAAAAAAAAAAAAAAAAAAAAAAGTGAGCTGAGGCCAGAGCAAGAAGCAGTGCAAGCCTGAGAGGTTGAAGTTCTTTGAGTTGATGCCCATATAAAGTCTTTAACCAATTGGGAAACTAAACCTTAGGTCATTAGTGAGGGGGCTGAACCTTCATCTACTCCTACATTAAACTTGGATTCTTGAAGGGGAGGGCCAAATGATTCTGGGTCTATAAGTGCCTTCTGATTCTTGGCCAACTCAAGTAGAAATTCTCTGAAGGAAAGCCTCCCAACTTTAGCTTTTCAGGATTTCCCTGAATTAATTAAATTTAATTTAAAAATATGGTCTATTAGCAGAAATTCATAAAAATTCATAATAAACAACAGAGTTAGACACCCCCTCAAAGATGTCAGTTGCTAGAACTATTTGTTATAGTAAACATTTTCTGTACATCATAATAATGAGTCTAAAATTAGAGGTAAACAAAATTGTATTGGTGAAGAAAAATCAGTAGATGCATAGTATTGGATAAAGTGGGTGGGAAAAAAAATAAGGTAGATTCCAACTTTATTGTACTGAAATACTTAAAGGTTTAAATGAAAATGTGACACTGTAAAGTATTGGAAGAACACGTAAGAAGTTATTTTTCATTCTTGGAGAAGGGTGGAATTTTATAAGTATGACAGAGAGCCAGAGGCCATAAAATAAATGATTGCTCTGTGATTACTACATTAAAAAAAAATTTAAATAGCAAAAAAATACTATTGAGTAAAAAGATATTTTTATTTTTTTTATTTTATTTTTTTTAGCCAAGGCAACCCTTGGTTGACCTCACAGACTGCAAGGACCTTGTCAGCTTATTTTTTATTTTTTTTACACCTACAGCACCTGTTCTTCCTAGGTGGTCTCCCATCCAAATACTAACCAGGCCCAATCCTGCTTAGCTTCCGAGATCAAATGGGATTGGGCTTGTTCAGGGTGGCATGGCTGTAGACAAGTAAAAAGATAAATGTCAGATTGGAAAATATTTTATCACCTGTCACAAATAAATTGCTAAATTCTTCAATAATAAAGAAATGCCAAAATTGTTTTTTTTTAAATCAACAGCTCAGTAAGAAACTGGGCGAGGTACATGAAAAGAGAGTCAATAAAAAAAAACACATGATTCTGGAACATATAAAAAGATGCAACATCACTCATAATAAGAGAAATACAAATTGCAGTGCAAAGTTGTTCAACTGGTACACAATGGTGACTTGGCAAAATTTGTGTCTTTAGGAAAGTCACTTTATATGTTATGTGGAGAATCATTCAGAGTAGGGCAAAATAGGAAGTATAGAAACCAGTCCAGAGACTGTTTGAGAACTGCCAGGGGCTATTTGAATACTCTGAGTGACAGAATAGTGGCAGGGGAGAAAGAGGGAAGTAGAAAGCCACAGAGGGTGTTTAGGAGGTAGAATGGAATCCTGGTTGACCTGTTGTTAACTGTGGAGAGAATGGAAGATGGAGAGAAGTCAGTGAATAATGCCATGTTACTGGCTGATTAAAGAGCCCTTCTGGTATGAGAAATGAATGGAGAGACAAGGGCAGAAACAGATACCAATTTAGTGCAATAGCTGGGTAAGAGGTGACATCCTGAACCAGGGGTGGGTACTGTGGTAACCTTTTAGAAATAAAGTTCTGGGATTTGTTAAATAATGGTATTTGAAGTGTGGGGAGAAAAAAGGAGGAATCAAGTATTACTCCAGGGTTTTGGGGACTGAGCAACTGGTAAAATGGAGTTTTTATCTTCTGGGGAAGACTACAGGAAGAGCAGCTATAAGTGGGGAGAGAGAATTGGTTCAGTCATGCATAATTCTGTTTGAGATGTCTTTTAAAAACAGCTAAGTGGAACTGTTGATGAAGCAGTTATATATGTCTGAAGATCAAGGGAGCAATTTGGGCTGGTGACACAACTTATTAATATTTTCATAGCCAACCCTACTGTATCTGCAAAGTAGCTGTGGGACCTAATACCATTTGCTTATTGTGGAGATTAATAAATGTAGGTTGAAAAGGATAGAGGATGATTAAAAATTAAGACATCAAGTTGGATCATAAAGCTTAGAACTGGGTAGGTATCACATTATCTTCATGTTTCTTTTTAAAGTTTCTCAGTACCTATATTTCCTATATTTGTAGACCTTTATACACAACATTCCTTTAAAAACAATTCAGGAAAACTGCATAAAGCTCTATGAGTCACACTTTATACTTCATAATTGAAATAAATGTTAACATTTGTAAATTTTTAAAGATTTTTTCTATCAGCGTATTTAGCAATAGTGTTGGTGATATTACATGACAGTTAAACAGTTTTATTCCCTTTTTAGGAGGATGCCCAAGAAGAATTTGGCTGGAAACTAGTTCATGGTGATATATTCCGTCCTCCAAGAAAAGGGATGCTGCTGTCAGTCTTCCTAGGATCAGGGACACAGATTTTAATTATGACTTTTGTGACTCTATGTAAGTGTTAAGTGAAGTTAAGTAGAAAATACTTTTTCTAAATAATTATTTGAAAATTAATTTTTCTAAATGAGGTAGCTAGGCTAGATTGTCTCTTAAGAGTCCTTTTGGCATTCAGATCTATGTGCCCCGGCTATATGTGACTTGGGGCGGGATAAGCTGTGCCCCAAAGCTGACTTCATAACTCTCTTCAGCTACATGGAGACCAAACCTTTGTCATGGCAGCACTGGAGATAGAGATGACTAGGTCCTGAAAGACCATCTGGGCCTGGGTGGCCTGGAGCCAGGGTCACACCGGTTAACTCTGCCACCCCATCAGGAGCAGTGTGGTTAGGATTCCAAGACATTCTTGACGTCCACTGAGAGACAAAATGAAGAGGGAGTAGGCAGGACCTTTCATATCTTGGAAGGATTTAGGAAGCAAGACCTCTTTTTTTCTCTAGCAATATTCAGGAAAGGTCTTCCATTACAAAAAAAAAAAAAAAATCTCATTGTGCCATTTGAAAATTTTCAGGAATTTTACTTAAATTTTTGTTAGTTAGAACAATCTTTTTTTTTTAATAGACCTTTAGAGGTACCGATTGGCCACAGCAGTGGTTCTGAGACTATTCTTTGAGGATACATTATTTCCATGGTTTTCCAGTTTTCCTAATTGTGAGAAAAAATATGAATAGAATTTTTAAATTTTCCATTTTTCTTAAGTTTCCTTTACTGATGAACAGTAGCAAATGAATGTTTCTGGAAGAATTCAGAAACCACTAACCTTTTAATAACATTTTTTAGTGGACATTTGTTCTTAATGTTTAATACATATTAAATATGTAATACTAAAGTCATTTTCTGTTAGTAAAATTATTCCAAATTTTTATGATGAAATTAACTACATAAATGATTTGTAAAGATGATTATTTCTTCAAAATGTCTGGCACCTGAGTAAATTTGGGAACTACCGATTTACACCTCAAGGCTCAGTTTAAAGATTAACTAGAAATTATTTTTATCTACTTAGATAAGGAAATGCAGCTGTGATGTAGGGCATAATTTCAAAGTATATTATATTCAAGAAGGTAAGTTGGGAGAAGTCATCATGGAAGAGATCTGGGCACAGCCAGAGGATAGCATGCAGTTACTAGATCCTCAGAGAGCCAGGGCAGAGAGAGCAGAATGGATGCTTGAAGATAAAATTCTTCTTTAGAGTTTTATCCAAGACGCGTTCTTTCACTACCTTGACATTGTTGGGGTCAGCTAGGAAGTGAACTTGTGAAGAAGGAAGGTTTCAGAGACCCTAGGATAGGAAATAAGAGGGATCATTTTCCTTAAAAGTGCGAATACGACTGCTTCAAAACAGTCCATTTCTCTGTCCTGTGGGGGAGTGGAAGGGGGTGCATTTTAGCTGAAATTCTGGTAGATCTTCTAAAGTTACCCTGATTGTTTTCCTGATGTTCATGAGTTTTTCCTCCTGCCCCTCAGTCAGTGCTGCTCAAGGTGTGCACAGCATGTGCATGGCTACGTATACCTCGGGAAACACCAGGGACTGTGTTGCTCCCGGGATTAGAAAGCCACTTGAATTTCTTTCTGAGCAAGTCATAACTTCTGAGTCCCAGTTTAAAGCTAGAAGTCTCTAGAAATATAAGGTAGTATTTTTATTCTTATTAGTAAGGAGAGTTATGTAGGGAAGAGAACAAATAAAACTAACCAACTGAATAAGGGTAGGAGCCAAATTTTCCTAGAGTCATTGATCAAGTTTTTTAGTAACTTGTGTTCAAAAAGCGAATGGTACTATGAAATCTTTTTCCTCCTGTTTTCTTGATTAGATTTTCTTGATTAAATTCTGTCTTGTCTCTTATGTTTGAATGTTATAAGTGTTTTGTTTTTCACCCCAGGGGTGAAAGAAGAGCACAAAGTGAAAATATTTCATAATGGGCGTATTTTTATTGCTGCTAATTTAAAACAGTATTTGAATCTTAAAAGAGCTGAAAGCACTCATGAGCATCCAATCAGCCTCCTCTGATAAGAGGAAAAGTGGGGTCTTAGGAACCTTGACAAGAAACTTTTAAAGCGGAGCTTGCCAGTGTATATGGTATTACTGATGTGTTAAATGTTACTAAATGTTCAGTGTGGCTATGTGGTAAGATAGCATATTTTCATGAAGTTGTACTGAGTTTGTTATTTAAAAAACGAGAGGGGTCTTGTATCACTTTGCAACAAAGGAAACTAATAAAATCTGTAACTTTAAATTATGTTTTAGTTTTTGCTTGCCTGGGATTTTTGTCACCTGCCAATAGAGGAGCACTGATGACTTGTGCTGTGGTTTTATGGGTGCTCTTGGGCACTCCGGCAGGCTATGTCGCTGCCAGATTCTATAAATGTAAGTAAAAGCTACCTTGACTAGGTGTCATCACAAATCTCATCTGCTATATTAGCGTGTATGAACCTTTATGTTTGATTGTTGATGCTCTTTAAACAATATATATTATAGGTGTATATCTTTATTGAAAGAATCTTGTGAAATGGATACTAGATTTATTTCTTCAGAAATGCTCATACAGCGAGATAAGCAAATTTAGGTGCTACTTATCTACCATCCCCTCTCCGTTTTCTTTTAATTTTGACTTAAGTTTAGCTGAACATCTTGGATTTACTACATTCATGGAAATATAGACTAATAAAGGAAGAAAGCATACAAATGAGTATCACCAATTTATCCACTAAACCAAGTAATACATACAGGAATACCTTTCTTATGACTTCTTATAAGAGGTCATACTTGTGTCAATTTAATATTTATAAAAGTGAACTGTAATTAAAGTAAACTAAGATCTCACTATTTTAAGGAGATCTGAAGTAATTTACCCTTATAACATAATTAGTTGCAATCGCTTTTATTCTGAAAAAGACAGAAAGATCAGGGGGCCAGAGAGGAAGGATGCAATATGATTACATGACTTAGAAAGCAGCTTTGCCAGGGTCAGTGAATGCCAGAGTTTGCCTGCTTTAGGAATTCAGGAATCCATTGAGATGGACCCATAGGTAATCAGTGGATTAATGTGCCAAGAAGATAGGACAGAGCTAAGGTTGATATGAATAAGGCTTGAGCTAAAACAGAAGGGTTACATAGGTGGCTATAGTGTGTGGTTGAGTAGACTCAACCTCAAGTAGAAATATTAGTTAGACTTTGCCAGATGTTAATTTCAACTAAATATGTGAAGTCCTATGTGTGTATGTGTATGAGTGTGTTTAATTTCTCTGAATTTTGTCAAGTCTTTTTTTTTTTCTTCATCTTTTACTAAAGGACACAGGATTGGGGTTGCCATGTGTATTTTAGCACATACAAGATATAGTTGGGTCCATGTCTGCCATATAAGGTCCCTTCCTGCCATATAAACTCCCTTTTCTTGCTGTTTCACCTATGCTTCAGTTCTTTAGTCATATTGTGGACCTTCATACCTCCTAAGGACTTTCCTTACTAGATATTGTTCCCTCTGCAGAACATTCTGAGAGGTAATATTAAATGGCCCCAGTCACAAAATACTTCGTTAGATAGAAAAATTTCTTATGTTTCAAAAAATATTATTTGAATTTTGATTGAAATTGTATTAAACTCCAAATTAATAATAGTTTGTTCCGCTGAACTTAAGTCACAATAATTTCTTTACCGATAATGCTGTGACTTCAAATCATATATATATATATATAATTCTTCTTTTAGGCAAGTGGTACTTAACGGTGCTTATAAACTGTTAAAAGTTTATTTAAAAAAAAAGATGATGTCAGATCTCAGCCAGTTTCATATCCAGCTTTTAAAATGGGAGCAGAGGAGAACTTTCATTTTTTACTCTATGTACTTTAGTTTTTTTTTTTTTATGGAAAAAAATATTGGAGAGGATGAGCAAAAGAGGATAAAATGTTCATAATAAAATTTGTTCTGTCAAGTGGCCACAACCCTTCCGTTCTTCCCAGTCACCTGACCTAATACACTGATATATCTCCCCATTCCACCCATGCCCTACCAGAAACTGCGATGCTAGAAGAATTAAGATTCAGACTTACTGTGGAAATTTAAATTGGTTGCATGTCAGGCTTTAGAGTTCTTGGTTTTGTAAGAAATTCTGAAATGGACCCCAAGAGAAAATATTCAGTACACCCTATCTCTCTACCTAGTCCCGTTGATTAAAACTGGCTTAGAATTTAAGGGTTTGTTTTGTTATGAAGTTAAAAAAAAAAAAAGCATAGAAGTGAAAACACTGGTGTGGATAAATTTTCTTTGATTTATTCTATGCTGAAGCAAAAATCTTTAGAGCAGGACTTAACTTACCAGGGCAGTCCTGTGATGTGCATCTCTTATTTGGATCACTTGATAGGGAATATTATATCATTTGCTGTCTGACAGTTTATCCAGTACTAGACTTGGAGTATTGCTTTGAAGAAAAGTTTGTATGTTTTGCCATTTTTGTTTTCTTCTGCAGCATTTGGAGGTGAGAAGTGGAAAACAAATGTTTTATTGACATCATTCCTTTGTCCCGGGTAAGTAAATATTTCAATAATAACTTTCTTAACATAGTCATATTTTTTCTCAAAATGCTTTAAGTGTTTAATCTTCTCTTGTCTCTAAACCATGTACTCAATACAATGAATTTTTAAAAAGGAGTAAAATTAATATTTAATAAACATTTGCAGAATTACTACTACATGCCTTATCTGGAAAAAGTGCCTCTAGATGAGAAATTTTTTTATTCCTTTTTTAAAAGCATGTATCTTAGTCCGTAGAAGTTAGTTGGCATGTCTTCATGTATGCTTTGTTTTAAAGCTTTGGACATGATCATAGAAAGGAATCCTCACCTGAGATAACTCAGGCAAGGATGCATTTTCATATTTTTATCAAAAGCTTTGCTGCTTTTTAGTTTATTCCATTAGGTAGAGTAACATATACCAAAAAAAAAAAATTTTAATCCACCATTTAAAAAGCAAAACAATCGTATCCCTTCAGAGGGTAGCTTCTGATACCAAGTATCTGATGTACATTTAGCCCTAGAAATAGAACCCACTTTCTCTCCAACTCCCCCAACTCTCCCCATACTCTCCCTTAGCCTCTCAACAGTCAGCAGCAGTAAAGCAAGCCAAAGGCTAGATCTGGAAGCTAGGACTGTTCCTTTTACAGGCCAGAAATGAAAGAGTTACTATAGCTAGAATTTTAATACACATTTGGGATAAATATGCGTAGAATTGCACCTCCATTGAAGAGTCACATGCTTCTCAGCCATTCATGTTCTGTTGAAATCTTTGTTTTTCTCAGGTGATATCTTTTGTCCTCTACTTCTGTCATCAACTCAGGAAGTGTCCCTCCTTACCAAGACTGTTAGCCATGATTTCTTTCAGAAAATCTTGCCTTTCAGACATACCGCTAATCTTTGACATCTTCCATTTCTTCCTTTCTTTGTTTTCTGTTTATGTGTTTCATCTCTTATTCCTACAAATAGACGTGGGTCTCCCAAATTCTAAAAAGAGCATCCTATAAGCATCTTCTGTCTACTCTCTCATTTCTTTTCCATTCCCAACAAAATACCTTGAAAAAACAATCTACACTTTTTTAGTCTCATTTTCTCAGTGTACATTTGGAGGGTAATTGCACATCATCGGTCTTTTTTCTACTATCACTTTAGTGAACTTTTCTCTAAGGGTACCAATGATGTCATTTTCAAATCTAGAAATGATTTTTCTCTGTCTTTACCTCTCTACATTGTGTAACATTGGGATACCTTCTCCTTGAAATTTTTTTCTTTTTTAGCTTCATAGAAATTATGCTATTCTCTTACGTCTCTGAACAACCTTTCTTTGATTTACCTTCATCTCACTTTTAGAAGTTGATGTTCATCAGTAAGATGATGAGATAAGCGAAGAGAGAGAGAGTGCATGCCAAGAACACAAGTTCCTGGAGCAAGGGAAATTGGCATTCACCTAGGAAACAAAAGATCATTTAATAATAATAAATTGATTCACATAATTTTATATAAATACTTGCATATAATTATTACAGTAGATACAACAAAATGACATTTGATAATATTAAACATTGTTTTCAGATAAAAAATGTAATGGAGGGAAAATTTTATATTAATAAAATCTCATCTCTTATTCAGAACCAACATCATTTGATGATGAAATACTAAAGACAGTTTTATTAAATCACATTTTTGGCTTTAATAATTTAAGTTCTTCACAGTAAGACATGAAACAAGAATACATTTCAAAAAGTTGGAGATCATATTATTTATAGGTAACATTGTGTACAGAGAACATCAACAAATTTCAGCTATATAAAACTTGTAGAATTAATAAGAGTTTGGCAGAATGGCTAGATGTCAGCTAATATTCCAAGATCATGAATATCACCAATAGCTGATTAAATGTTTTTATGCCAGTGGTATTTTTGTGGGAAGAGAATTCTGTTCACAGGAGTATTAGCAACAGAAAACCTTCATAATACCTGAAATAACTTTTCAAAATAGGGACAATCCATATGACAAGTCTACAATGCTTATTAACTATTAAGATATACAAATTCAACGTGTTACTTGATGAGAAGACCAAGTATAGTGAAGGAGTTTAGAGATGTCCCATGGCTACCAGGACAGAAAACACAGAGATAGACCATGGGTGCATGGAAGCACACAAGATGTGGCATCACAGACCAGAGGAGCTATTAAATGGTGCTGGGAGAATTGATTATCAATAAGGGAAAAGAAGAATGTTCTTACCTCACACGTATGAAATCAATTCTAGGCATATTAAAACCTAAATGTAACAGGCCTAAGAATTAGGTGAAAATATAGAATATCTTCATGATCCCAGGTTAGGAGAGGCTTTCTTCTCTCAGGTTACTCAAAAGATAAAAAAAATAATTGGTGACTTTGATAACATTGAAAACTGTGTTGGGTACCTAGAAGTGATTGTAATATGATTACAGCCATATTTTTAAAAGTGTTCTCATAGAAGAAAAACTGAAAGGGAATCGAGTACACACATTCAAATGTTTGGATTCATAACTAAAAAGCCATAAACTGGGAGAACAAGGTATTTAACAAGGAGATGCTGAAGTATATAAATAACTCACATAATGTGACTTTGAAAAAGCTATGCATCCCAAACGAAAAATGAACAGTAGATGTAACCAGCAAGTCACAGAAGGTGAAACCTCAAAAGCCAACAAACAGAATGCTCAGCTGTAGTTGTCGATAGAAAATGCAGATGAAAACAAACTTGACAGTTTCAAGCATGATGAAAATATGTAAACAGGTTACGTTAATAAGCTGCTGGTAGGAATTTAAGTCAGGCAAAACCAATCTGAAGAGCAAGCAGTTTGGCAATTCTAAACTTCAAATTCACATACCCCATGACTCAGCAATTCCACTGTTTTTTATATAACACAGAAATTGTAATATTAATTACATATGAATGCTACTATATAATTTTGCTTCTAACTCAGATTTCACCTAAAAGCTTATTGTTTCTTTCAGGATTGTATTTGCTGACTTCTTTATAATGAATCTCATTCTCTGGGGAGAAGGATCTTCAGCAGCTATTCCTTTTGGAACACTGGTTGCCATATTAGCCCTTTGGTTCTGCATATCTGTGCCTCTAACATTTATTGGTGCATATTTTGGTTTTAAGAAGAATGTAAGTTTCTAGATGTTAACCTATTCAAATGAATTTCAACTGTGTAAACTAGCATACGTCACCTTAAAAGATACGTGTCTGAAAAATATAAACTTGTCATGTGGGATCTAGATTTCATAGAAAATGAATGACTTCGTAGTTTGATTACAGTCATTCTTAAAATAATAGTACATACTTAAGAGTGTGGTAGAGAGAGTACAGATATAAATTTAGATTTCAAAGTTTTGTAAGCAATGGAAACTAATACAGATGAATAGGAAATGAAAAGCTAATTTAAACTAACACTTTGAATATCTGCTAATATTCAATTTTAAGGGAGATTATAATCAGGATTCAGTCTCTCCCTTCCTCCAGCCTGTCTTTTTCCACCTCTGCTGCCCCCTTATTCCCCTAAGATAAGAGGAAAATGAGAATATATTCTTCAATGTCCTTCTGACTCCACTAACCTTGCTCTTCTCTGAAAATATTTAGTCCACAAGGATAAAAGAAATAATGTATTACGGTATGATTTGTGAGGTGACCTGGAATGCCCTGGAAAAGGTTATTCATAGTCTCCACTGCACCTACCATGCCAGTCTACTAAAAGATTTGGCGTTTTGTTTATGATTTAAAATCTATATAGCATAGTGAACTGACATAGTTTAAATTTTTTTAATTACATAGATTAAATAAGTACTTAAAATTCTAAAAATATAAAAATTGAAGATATATAATGATTCTGTGCACATATACACATATATCTACATGTAAAATAATCTAGTCCATAGAAGTATAACGCTGTGAGACTTCCAAGTTTTAAATTTTAATGTGTCATCACAAAAACTTCAGGAGTATGTTTTGAACTTTTTTGCAAGAAAATGGTTTTGTACATATGTGCCCTTTTCCCCCTTTAGAAACTTTTAAGTACTTTAGATTCTAGTTGTTTTTATACTACAATGTAGTATGTTATGAAAGGGAGAATAATTGAGAACATCATCAATACCTTATGATCATAAAGCTTCATATAGCCATTCATTGTCTTCTTCATGTTTTTAAGTCTTTGTAAAATTGAGCAATTTTAATAAAGATGACAGTGTCCATCAACAAATAAAAATACATTGATAATTTCAGAACCGTCTACCTTTTTATTAACAGTTATTTCCCAAGTACTAAATTATCTCCTTCTGTGTATTTCTTTGTGTAAAGCCATTAGTCAGTAAATAACTGCTGGAAACAGTGGTGGCTTGTTCCAGTAGATAGACAAATATTGTACCTGGTGGCATATGCTTTGTTGCTTCTAAATACAGATTTCTATTTGAAGACTTGTGTTGCTGTTAGTGTCAGCATCGAAGCTGAAAACATTACACAAATATAATCTAGTACAGAGAAGAATTTTTAAAATAAATATATAATTATGCATTCATTCTTTTTTTCTTTAATAAAGGCCATTGAACACCCAGTTCGAACCAATCAGATTCCACGTCAGATTCCCGAACAGTCCTTCTACACAAAGCCGTTGCCTGGTATTATCATGGGAGGGATTTTGCCCTTTGGGTGCATCTTTATACAGCTTTTTTTTATTCTCAACAGTATTTGGTAAGCTAAAGACTAAGCCCTTTTATTCCCATTACCATTTTATGTAAATGCTAGCTTTCTCTTTTTGTTTATATGGATTACTGTGTATATCTTATAAATGTAAGTCATTCTCCAATAAGAAATTTTAAGAGTCAAAATGTAATTTTATCTTTCCATGTGGGGAAAAAAGTAACAGCTATTAATAATTCTTATTCTTACTTAATTCTCAAATCTCTGTGAGATGGCTATTATCCCCATTTTACAAGGAGTTGAAAATGAGGCTTTGGAAGTTAAGTAATTTGTCTGTGTCACATAAGCTACCACACGACAAAAAATTAAGTCTCTCCACATCAGTGTTCTTAAATAAGTAATCTGTACTACTTCAGAGAAGATACTCGAGCTCTCAATAGAGGGTTTTTGAGCACGCATTGAAGGGATGGTTGAGCTAGATGACCTTCAAAGTACTTTTTAATTCCAAAATTCCTTCATTCTCCAATTTCTTATTTGGATGAGAAAACTCATAGTGGTAATTTTGAGCTGCTCTGTTAGGTTGTATACATTGTAGTATATTAATGATCATTATTTGAGCACATTGGCATATGTTACAGAAAGTACCAAGTAATATAAAGTCAGAAATAAATTTGAGTTTTTCAGTGATTTGAACCTTTTTCCTTTCTGATTGTTATAATAATTTCCAAATTCAACTGATTTTATCATATATGATAAAAAAGTATGTGCTATAAATTTTTCCTGCTTTGAGTCTGCCTTTCTATTAATTTTTTATCAAATTTATCAGACACCAGTAGACAAGTAGACTAAGCATATTTGGATAAATAAGAAGTCCAGGTTGTACCTGAACAGGAAGGTGAAGATCATGACATCGTTATATCCCTCCTTCCCTGCATCCCTACTCCTACCCCATCACCATCTAAACCAATGAGAATTTATTCTTTGATTAGTAGGAAGTAAAAGCAACATTTTTAGTTCAAGAAAAATGAAAAGATTGTGTCATTCATTATTTTATTTTAAAATAATATTCATTATTTTATTTTGACATATTTGATTATAGGTCACACCAGATGTATTACATGTTTGGCTTCCTATTTCTGGTGTTTATCATTTTGGTTATTACATGTTCTGAAGCAACTATACTTCTTTGCTATTTTCACCTATGTGCCGAGGTATGTATTAGCAATATTCATTTACGTTAATTTGTAGACAGTTTTTATAATTTTGACATAAGACCACCTGGAATACCATTAATTGAAATAATTTTTATGAGTATATGTCGTTAAGATAAAAATTGATCTGTGTTCCTGCATCAAATGTAGTCCTCTTTAAGGTTGAATTAAGATTATATCCTAGTTCAGTATGGTATTTACTTAGTGCTTTACTTTAAAATGCTTATTTCCTGAGAATAGTACATTATGCTAAATTTTTAATTTTTAGTTTTTAAATGTTTGATTTAATATATTTTTGTAATATAGATATTTCTAGGCTGAAATTTTAATAAAAATAAACATTTTAAGTGGAAAAATCCATTAAAACATTATATGGTAATGAGTTATATTCATGGCAACATGGTAGAACGATGGCATCCTTGTGTAATAGGTCAAGTTGTTTAAAGATTTAGATTGTGTTAAATCATTCTTTTATAGTTATTTTCTTTATAGGAAATAAAATGTAACTTTGCTTAAGACCCTTTAAAAAATTTTTTAGGTTAAATTCACATAACATAAAATCAGCCATTTTAAAGTGAACGTTTCAGTGCACATACCACAGTTATAATGTTGTATAAACACCACTTCTCTAATTTTCAAAACATTTTCATTACTTGTGAACAAAATTCCATATGCATTAGGCAGTTGTTCTCATTCCTGTCTTCCCCTTAGACCCTACAACTACCAATCTTTCTTTCTCTACAGATTGATCTCTTCTAGGTATTTCATATAAATGGAATCATCTAATATGTGCAGCCTTTGTGTCTGGCTTCTTTGATTTAGCAGAATGCTTTTAAGGTTCAGCACATGTAGCTTATATCAGTACTTCTTTTTATAGTGAATAATAGTCCATTGGATAGATAAGACCCAATTTGTTTATCCATTGATGGACATTAGGTTTGTTTCTACCTTTTGGCTATTATGAATAGTGGTGCTATGAACATTTATTAACAATTATTTATTTGAATACCTGTTTTCAATTTTAGGAGGTATAGATGTAGAAGTGGAATTGCTGGCTCACATGTAATTCTTTGTTTAACTTTTTGAGGACTCTTTCCACAGTGTCTGCACCATTTTACATTTCTACCAGCAGTGCTCAAGTATTCCAATTTCTCTACATTTCTGCCAACACTGCTGCTGTCCATTTTTAAGTTATAGCTATCCCAGTCTGTGTGATGTATTTCATCATGGTTTTGATTTTCATTTCCTCAGTGACTAATGATGTTGAGCATCTTGTGTTGGTCATCTGTGTATCTTGCTTGGAGAAATGTCTGTTTAGTTCTTTTGTCCACTTATAAAATGGGCTGTTTGTCTTGTTGAGTTGTAAGTGTTCATTATATATTTTGGATACTGGATCTTTATCGGATATATGATTTGCAGTATATTCTCCCGTTTTCTAGATTGTCTTTTTACTTTTTTGACAGTTTCTTTTTCACAAAAGTTTTTAATTTTGATGAAGTCTGATTTATCTTTTTTTTGCTATATCTAAGAATTTATTGTAAAACCTAAGGTCATAAGGATTTACCCTTACATTTTCTTCTAAATGTATAATTTTAGCTCATATATTTAGATCATTGATCCATTTTGAGTTAATTTTTGTATATGGTATTAGTTTGGGATATGAGTTCAGGGTCCAACTTCATTCTTCTGTATGTGGATATCCAGTTTTCCCAGCACCATTTGTTGAAGAGACTACTATTCTTTCCTCATTGAATGGTTTTGGCATCCTTGTTAAAAATCCATTGGCCATAGATATATTGGTTTATTTCTGGATTTCCAATTCTATTCCAGTGGTGTATCTGCTATTATGCCAGACAACGATTTTGATTGCCATAGCTTTATAGTAAATTTTGAAATCACAAAGGGGTAAGTCTTCCAACTTTGTTCTTGTTTTTGAAGATGATTTGGGCTATTCAGGGCCCCTTGCAATTTAATATGAATTTGAAGATCAGCTTTTCCATTCCTGCAAGAAAAGGTTGTTGGAATTTCGAAAGGGATTGCATTGAATTTGTAGATCACTTTAGAGAGTATTCCCCATCTTCACAATATTGTCTTCCACTCCATAAACGTTTATAGGATGTCTTTTCATTTATTTAAGTCTTCTTTAATTTCTTTTAACATTTTTTTGTAGTTTTTAGTGTACAAGTCTTTCACCTCCTTGATTAAATTTATTCCTAGGTATTTTATTCTTTTGGATGCTGTTGTAAATGTAATTAAAAAAAATTTTTTTTTCATTTTTTTGGATTGTTCATTGTTGGTGCATAAAAACACAACTCATTTTCGTGTCGATTTTTTACCCTGCTACATTGCTGAATTTATTTATTATCGATAGTAGTTTTTGTGTGTGGGTTCTTTTGGATTTTCTAATCTTGGTATTCTTTTAAAATATATTTATTTTTCACATATTCTAAATGGTAAGAAAGATAGTATTTCTTTTACAAGATTTCCTGCTAAGCTATAAATAGCCACTTTACATAAAAGTAAGAAGAGCTATTTTAAAAACTTATATTGTCTAAATTATGTTAGTGAAATCTAAAAAAGGATTTCAACCAAGCCTTAATAAAATGATCTTCTTCCTAATATTGAGTTATTCTTATAGAGTAGAAGATAAGAAATACTAATTTTGAACTAAGTAAGCTTAGTAATTAAATAAACTAAGTAAAAAATACTTTGCTTTTCTTTGAGAACTATATTTTAAGGTAAAGTTTAATGTTTCATTATTCATAAACTGTTTAAGATTTTCCACATATTTTTAGCTAGTCTTTAAGTAGCTCCACCAAAGATAAGGGGTGCTTCTTAGTACTTTTAGTGAGGGGGGAAATGGGTGAAGTTCAGTAGGGGAAAGACTGGAACTGATAGCAAAAATCAGGTTTTGGTGGCTATTTCACTTAGTTGTGTTTGCTTTATAACTTTATTCTGCTACATGTTATCTATTGAAAAGTCATTCTTATTCTTTAATTTTTTTTCTTTTCTACTAGGATTATCATTGGCAATGGCGTTCGTTCCTTACTAGTGGCTTTACTGCAGTTTATTTCTTAATATACGCAATACACTACTTCTTTTCAAAACTGCAGATTACAGGAACAGCAAGTACAATTCTGTACTTTGGTTATACCATGATAATGGTTTTGATCTTCTTTCTTTTTACAGGTAAGAATTAAAATGCTTATTTTTAATTAATAAAATTTTAGGCAATTATTTATAAATATTTTTCTTTTATAAAACGCATGAAGGCTTCTCCTATTTAGCACTTCTATATTAAGTCCTCGGTGCAACTAAGCATAGTTTTGTCTGCCCCCTTTGACATGAATATGAATATCAGTGAACTAAAGATGAGGAACCTAAGGGAAGAAGACTAAACAAGGTCCATGTTGTGTTAAAAGTATGTCTCAAGCTTTTCCCCTGTTAACCTCCTAATGATATAGTCTTTCTTTTGCCCATTTCAAAAATAGAGTTAAAATCTCTTAGTTTAATAAGCTTAGGAATAAAGTAGAAATTGCTGGGAGGGAGTGAAGTAAAGATTAGATTGAGAATAAATGTCAAGAAAAAATAATGATAGGACATCCCTTATTCTAACAGTTTTAAACTATAAGTTTATATTTCTCCTTTAAAATCCAAGTACCTAATGGGATATAGTGTATATTGTATTGGTGTTTACATATGTATATCTTCTCTGTCCATCTGGATAAAAGTTTTCTGTATCTCAGAGCCCTTTGGGTATTTGGTAAATGCTTGTGGAATGATCGAACTGAAAAAAATTGGGGGCCTTTCTTTGGTGCAATAAAAGTACACCTGAAATTTTATCAAAGATTGTAGCATGCTTTATGAGGAAATATAGGATCCCAAAAGAAAAAAAAAACTTTAAAAACATTAGAACTGTTCTACTTTTTACTCATCAGTTAAGATTTAAGAGAATTAAGTAGGGTTTTGAAGTGCCCCTGTTGCTATATCAGTGTACAACAAGTTTCAGGCACGTATATCAGTTCTGTATTCCAGGTCATTGGTCAGACATTGTGAGGTCAATGTGTGGGGGGCTGGGCGGAATGTGCACATATCTTGGTGCTATGTGATAGATTTAGACTCACAGCCATAAATCTTAACAAATGGTCTATAGAATCAAGGTAGCTTATGAAACAAGGAATTACACTGTTTTTGTGTATCTATGTATCTATAAATGCATCTATAGAATAATTTATTCCTTGCCTATGCATAAAAAATAATCTTAGTGAATGTTTTTCTAAGCATTCGTTATAATAATAATTTAACCGTCACCTAAAGTTTATTGTTCTTGATTTTTAAAGTGTCATATTTTCACTTAGAGTTGTTAAAGTTAAGCCAGTAACTTTTAGTGTATTTCACTTTGTGAAAAAAGGTTCTATACATGGGAGTGGTGAGCACTTTTAATGTCTTGAATTTTTCTAAAGTGGGCTATGCCCCTAGTTACTTCAGGACTCCAAACCGACATCATTTTTTCAATCTATTTTACAAAACAAAATAATATTCTGTCACATAAGGAGAGATGCCACTTTTAGTATGTACATTATATCTATCCCATATTAAGAAAAAAATGCTAAAAGTATTTGTTAAGAACTAAATAAATGTAACTTTTTTGGATTGCCAGTATGGTGATAAAATGTTTTTCTCATCTTAAAATATCTTCTCTTGTTATCTGGAAGTTCTTGCTAAGCATAAGGTTGTTTAAATATATTTATGTTTTTAGTATTACTTTTCTGAAATTAACCCCAGCTTCTTCCCAAGCTTAGCTTTCTAATGACCCTTTGAATATTTGTAAGGTACTATGTGTCCTCCAAAATAGTGACTTGGCCATAGTAGGTGTTCAATACATATATGGTTAAGAATTAGTATAATGTTTATAACTTCCCATAGTAATGTCTCACTTGATATAGAAAATCTCCTTTATTACTTTATATTACATTTCTTTATATTACATTTTAAATCGTAGTGAAAAACCATTGGGACTTTACATATAAAAATGTATATTTTTATGTATATCTCCTTCTGTATTCTTCTGCACCCCTACCTGTTGACTATTTCTGAGGGGTAATCCTAGAAAAAAATGGTATACCTTAGTTTTTTGAAATGTGTTTGGCAGTTTCACAGTTTAGTATACCTCCTTTTGCAAAGTAGAGTCTCTATAAATTAATGTTTAGTAAATCTAAGCACAGAATAGTTAAAAAGAGTACTACACTTGAAGTCAGGAAAAGGGTTCTAGTTCTACTTTACGAGCCACAAGGCCATTAGACAATTACTTAATCCAGCAGAGACTCTTTTTTATCACCCATATAGCATTCATATCTCTTGGAGTCTAGAAAGGTGAAGATACCTAAAAATCAAGGCATGTATATTTTCAGGAATCATTTCATTTGCTCTACATAACAGTCTATGGAGGCAGCTAGGGCATATAAAATCTGTTTGATAAGGTAAAGAAATGGGCTTATAGATTTCAGTGGATTAGTCCCAAAATGATAATACACAGCTTCTGACAGAGCTACTCTGTCCTCTGGTACCACTGCACTTCTCATTTTTAGTGGGGATGCATCTTTGATGGTATCCTAATATATTACTTTTAGCACTTTACAAAAAATGTTTGAGTTATTATAATTCTTTGAAAACTGATAATTCCCAATATAAATATCTCCATTTTATTGTTCTATGAATCTGATATTCTATTTAAGCTATTCATATCATATCTTGAGTTAATTTTAATACAGCTTTCCATTTTATGATAAAATATTCTTAAACAGGAAAGGAAAATTGTCATTTTGTACAATGTCATTGTACAAAAAAGTTCTTTCTGTCAGTTTCTGTAGGAAATTTGATTTGAGGTGGTTGTACATTTTTCAAAAAAGCTCATGGGTCTATGCTATATTCCTGGTATGTAGTAGTTTATAGTTTGGTGGGGTTTTTTTAAATCAGTCATTTTAAGTATTGAAAAAGGCTTTTTGTTTTTTCTTTTGTAGGAACAATTGGCTTCTTCGCATGCTTTTGGTTTGTTACCAAAATATACAGTGTGGTGAAAGTTGACTGAAGAAGCCCAGTGTGTCCAGTTAAAAAGAAATAAATTAAATTCTTCATCAACAAAGACCTGTTTTTGTGACTACCTTGAATTTTATCAGACTTATTGGCCTAGTAATCCTGCAGAAACAGCATAATTCTAAATACACCTCTTCCTATACACTTGTCCCTACAAAATGTGTTTTCCACACTAAAACGTTTAGTTTTTCACACTAAAACGTTTGTATTGTGATTTGATTTAAGTATATATTCAGTTGTTCTCAATGAAGAGCAAATTTAAATATTATGTGCATTTGTAAATACAATAGCTATAAAATTTTCAGTACTCTAATGGCAGCAATAGAGGAGGCCATATTAAACAATACTGATAAAATGCAGGACAGTTCATTGTAAATAGGATTTTCTAGACTCGGTAAGTGGAAAGAATTATTTTTCTTTGAAGGAGACAACTTTTTATCATGGTAATTTTGAAGGATGATTCGTATGATGTGTTTATTGGGATGTGGCTTTTAAAAAAATCTTGTATTGGTTGTAATTGTTCATACTTTTTTTCCGTGTTGACTTCATTATTCCCATGGTATTGGCCTTTTAAACTATGTGCCTCTGAGTCTTTCAATTTATAAATTTGTTATCTTAATAAATATAGTAAAAATGTCTTCATTGCATCACCTGTTGTATATTCAAGGAAAATCTGTAAATAATGGTGTTTTAAAATGAGTTATACTGTTTTATCAGATTTTACTGATTTTTGTTAATGTAACCTTTCTGAGTTTTGATCTAAATGAAGCTTCAATGTCCTGGGCTTTGTGACAAATCTAAAATGTTTACCATTAGGTAGTAATGGAAATTTTAAGTCATGCATCTAGCCCGATAAACGATTTTAGTCTAGTGGTTAATATACACCCTACTACGTTGTCATTAAGGATTTTATGTTTTTGACTTGTTTTTCAAAATACAACATTTTTTATTTTTAAAAAAGTTGGGTTTTTTGATTAGCAATGACTAGCACGTCGTCTCTATGATTGCATTGCCTTAGTTTGGATTTCACAAACAATTTTTTTAGAGTTAGGAAATAACTTCCTCTTTCACATTCATCTAATTGAATTTCATTTATGTAGAATATAGAATTTGGGAATGATTTCAGAAACATTAATCTGCTTATATTTATGGGAATATCTTGTATTTTAGGGACTCAGTGCTTACTGCTTATGAAAGCAAATCAGATACTGATTTCAACTAAAATTACTAGCTGTTGCTCATATGACATTGGTGAGTTCTTACTCAATATATTTTATGTTGATAACCCTTTTTTAAAAAAACTGACTTGTTGGTTTTAAAGAGTTCTGGTTATTTTTAACCTCTCACAAAGAAGATTTAAGATAGAAAAGTTTTTTTCAAATTTATGTATCTTTTGCAGTATATTTAATTTTTATATATAATACTAAGGTACTGTTGAGATAGGCTGGTTAACTAAACAAAGAAAAAGTTTTATAAAAAATCTTCAGATTCAGACACTAAACTAGTTTTGTTGAACAGTTAGCTTAGTGATTAAAACAGTCATCTTACTGTTTTTATGTAACTTTTATTTTTTTCTTTATACTTTGAAGTAACCATATTTTACACTTAAGTAGTGAAGAGGCAGTTGGAAAAATAAAAGTATTAAAGGAAAAGACTTAAAAGGGAGGAGAGGTGAGGAAGGACACTATGAAAAGGAAGGCAAGACCAGTGGTGAGAGGATGGGGGGAGAAAGGTCCTCTTTTCCGTGGCTTTTATCATGATGACTACTGAGGAGTCATCTGCCAGGGTTAGTTAGGAAGTTCTCCAGGACGAAAGCACTGTGGTCACAACATGTAGAGGTGGTTGTTAGAATCTGAGGAGGCTTTTCCTTAGTTTGAGTATCCCTAAGAAAAAGTTATGTTGCCTTGTGATCTGAGCTCCATGACTGGGCTTCTCTAAGCCATTGTTCAAATTATACTCTAGAGATAAGGGGCTGCTTCTGGGCTAGGTTCGTAAAAGCCCTGCTTCTGATATATCCAGAATTGCTTAGAAAACCAATGAATCTCAGCTCTTTGGTAAGGTTTTTAAAACCCTCATTAATTAAGCTCTCTTCCTTCATGCTTTATAACACAGTTATTTATCAGGCGTCTGTCTCCCCTCCACTAAGATTACAAGTAAGTTCTTTGGGGATAGGAGCTCTATCTTACTTACCTAGCTTGCCATGATGCCATGAACATGCATGGCAATCATGTTTTCTGGATTTTCTTGTCACTTTAGAATTTACGTAGGTAAATCATTTTTTCAGTGTCCCAACTCTTGGCTAATTTCCAAATGTAAGCAATGTCAAGATATAAAGTAACTTTTGTGCTATTTAACATTTGCATTTTAAGAAATCAGTGCTTTAACTGGAAGGAGTTACTGGAAAGAGTGTTATATAGGTAATGAGGCAGTTTAGAGGAGGTAGGTGAATGTAGACCTTTCTGTGTCTGTTATGCCATAAGAGGTAAAAGTTTGTGCATAATACAGAACAAAAGTTGCTCTGTGGCTAGAAATGGGCATCTGGTCCTTTTGTTCTATTTGCTGTTTGACTTGAAGATTACTAATACCTTAAATGTGCTGTCAGTACCTCATACTTCTACATATACTAGCTAAAATTAAGTAATGATTCACACAACTACAAAGCATTACAGGTCTTAAAGATTTTTCTTCAATTATTAACTTGAGAAGACTTTATAAAGACCCTCTTTGGTTTTTAATGAACAGAATAAATGACTACCATTAACAGAATGAATTCTTCACCTACCTGTGGATAGCAGGAATTTCCAGTGGGTCATTATATCTAAAATTATGTTATTAAGTGTACTTTCATATTTGCCTTTTGCTTCTATAGCCAGAAAAAATGGCAGCCATAATAACATCATGCATTCAATGAGATCTCAGGTGTTTTTACTTTGATAGAACCAAACCTGTTTCTTCCTACTGAATGTTCTCTCCTTCAATGTGATTTGAAGTCTAAACACTAAAAATCATTGTTCTGCATATTTCCTCCAGCTTTTGAAATTCTGGATTTATTCAGCCTGTTCATTTGAACTTCATATCTTCATTTTCTCAATTATCTTTTTTCCTTTTCATTCTTTGGCCAACTGATATATATGACGTTCTCATTAATAATGAATTATTTTGTAAAGAAAACGTGAGGTCTAAAAGGTCCTATTTATTATCTTGGATATTTTTTGGAAAACTAGGCCACATGAATGAGTCTAACCATCATAAGTAAATAGCACTATAATAAGTCCTAAGTCATTAATTTATCTGAAAAGTTGTGATAGGTATAAGTCAAAAATGATAGATTGCATTCACTTTAAAAACTGGTTTTAATTGATACCTTACAATCAATGACATTGTATACATAGAATTCAATTCTGATTTTCTTCCTAAATATAAGATAAATGTTTTTGTTTTTGGTTATTAGCAACATCATAGGTAGGTGGGTCAGAGTGAAGAAAGGTCTTCTGGCTGATGTTATAGCATGACAGTTGTTGCGTGTTGACTTAGACTATCTTATGTACAGCAATAAACAAGTAGGGCCAGGGTTAGCCACACTAGTTTTCTGCTTCAGCAGCACTAGGGCAGAAGGAGCTGGGGACTCAGAACCCATCAAATGATTCTTCTGCTGAGCCACGATCCCACTTCAGGTCTCTCAGCAGCCACACCGCCAGGATTCAAAGGACATCTTCCAGACTTCCTACTCCTCTGCCCTGGATAATGTGACTTTGGAAAACTTTACAAACCCTTTGAGGAGAGGGCACATGATGAGAAACTGGTGAAGCTGCAGAACAGAGGTGGTAGATCTTCTTTCAGGACATGAATATGAGATGGTAAGCACTGGGCATACCTGAGTGCAGTGGCAATTTGCTCCACATGCAGGGAAATATGAGTTGTTCCTGGAATGGTATAAACCAGCTGTCATCAAATATGACCCCTATCTATATAACTTCCTTGAGACCCATTACATGACCATCAAAGAATTGGACAATCAGCCTATGCAAGATGAGGACCCAGGAATCTGGCATCAAGACAAACACACCCTGGGAGGCAGTGACAACTAGAGCCAAGGTTCAGGCTTTTTTCCCCTAGAGTCACGGGGATGACTTTGGACCTTCACCAGTGCAGTGATGTATCTTGGGGTAACCCTTAACTATTCTAGAGATGGTACATACACCTTTGTAAACTTCCCACAGAGAGGGGGAGTGAGGGAGAGAAATGCAAATAGAGGAGATATAGAGGGGACACAAGGTTTAAGAGTTTGATGAGGTATGTTTCAGTCCTGTGCTACCACCAATGAGCAGATACATCCCAATGTAAAGCCTTTGACTAAATTACTTTTCATCCTCATTAACTCATCATTTATTGCATACTGATGTTTGAGAGCTCTCCTATTATCTTAAATGTTACTCAAATTATTGTTTAACTTGCAGGCTTATCCTCCCAAATAGATCACAGACTTCTTAAGGGCAACAAGAATCACTGCTTATGTCATTTTTGGTTCATGCTTGGGGCATAACAGTATTTTGCTTATTGCAGACAATTTGTTGTTTGAAACTAAGACATGAGATAAGTGATACTGATCTTAAATGTTTAAATTGATATAATGACTTAAAGATACCTTTTCAATATTTTGTTTAGCTCTCAAATTCCAGAATGTGCTATTTTGATTCCATAAAATTATGCATTTCAATGTGTATCCAGCAACATTGTCTTGTACATTTGTTCTATGTTCGTTGACAGTTGTTAAAACAAATCATCACTGGCAGAACTTGGCCAGCTCCTCTCTACACTTAGTTTGAACTTTTACCCGTGGAACCAGCTCAAACAAAACTACAAAGAGGCTAATTGAAATCAGAATGCTGGGTCATTTCTCATTCAAACAAAACAGATGGCCCTCTTTGCCACACTTCTGTCAAACTTGGGAGGAAGTAATTAAATGCATTAATACCCACACATGCTTACTGGCTCCTTAGAGGAATTATATACACAGCTACTGGAATCTGGGGACGGAAGAGGGTGTGCTCTTTTAAAATATCAGAGCTTGTTTCCCTTTATTTTGGAGGTTTAAGAAAGTCACTTTAACAGGGATATTCAATATTGACAGTTTCAACTTAGATTTGGAATATTTTAATTTTCACTTATTTTAATTCATTTTTTTTCCTTTGGAATAAGTAATCCACACACATGGTAAACAATTCAAAAGGTACAAAAGTAAGAGAAAAGTCTTCATTCATACTTCAGTCACTTGAGTTCTCTCCCCTGCAGACAACCACTATTAACAATTTCCAAATATCTTTCCAGAAATTAAACTTTTATTTTAAATTTACCTGCTGAAAGCTCTTGTTTGGATACCTATTTAACTGACAATAGCATCAAAGTTGGTTTCAAAGTTGGTGTGAGTTTTAAAGCAACTGGGGGGGATTGCGTTTTTATTGTGCAGAGTGATTTCAGAATATTAGTACAAAGCAGCACCATTATTAAATGTCCTCACTGTTGGTTAATAAATACATAAAGTGGCATAAGCCACGTCTTAGGACCTGTTTGGGGAAAGAAATGTGAAGGGAAAACTCTTGCTCCGTAGCTCAACTACTGTTGACCTGGGATCATTGCTGGATCCCAACTAATGGATGCATCATCTAATTCCATGCACAGAAAAATGTGGCCCCATATTACTGATCTTTGAAAAACAACTTTAAAACAGCCTGATGCCTGGCTAAAATGTATACTTGACAGTTTGTCTTGATGCTGGTACCTCCTGGTTTGTCTCATGCCAAAGATGAGCTCTCTCAGCTTTCTCTCCACCTCCCTCACATATCCGTTTTTGCTTTTTTTCCCCAAAGCATAATTTCAGGGGAAGTCACGATATGGTTTATTTCTATTTCAAGTGTGATTTTTTTGAAAATCTCTGTAGGGGTGGTTGCATTTTTAACCATTTGAGTAACTGGAATAAGTTTTATGTCCCGAGGAGGAAAAACCCCGAGGATGAGTGTAAACAGATTGAGGGGGAAGGTACAGTTCATTCTCAGCACCTTTGATATTGCTGCACTGAGGTGCCTGAAGTTGTGTCTCTGGAGCCACCCCACCTGGTTTGAAGGCAACACCCTCCTTTTTTCTCCCTCACCTGTCATCAGGGCTGTGACCAGAAGCTCAGATGCAAGGATGCCTCAAGAGACCCAGCTCAGGCCCAGGTTCCAGCAACTCCCCAAATATATCCTACCATGTCCTGGCACCCAAGGCAGTCCCAGGAGGCTGAGAGGATCCCTTCACCAACCTAACCCCCAAATGGTGTTGGTTAAAGGGCAATCTGAGGAAAGAGGAGGCACTGGCCTCACACAATACCTGTGAGTTGCTCTTCCACTGGAAGATGTAACCTATTTTTAAAGCTGTGAAAAAAACTAGTCTTTAATCCTTTCTGACTTACACTTACCTTCAAATATTTAATCTCTAGATTGCTATAGTTGTGTATGAGTAAGTGTATGTGAAATTCTTTGGCAAGTGACAAAAAGCTACACGGGAGTTGGGTTAAGATGTGATTTTATAGTAAGCCACAGTTAACCTCTGATCCAATGTTCTAGTTATACAAATACAGTGGTTTGGCATTTGCAGTATTTATCGTAATTTTACTAGATTTTCTATATATACAATATAAAGAGAAAAGTATTACTCTTTACTTTTTTTAAATCATAACGTGACCACTATGGGGAGGAGAGTATGTGAATGTTTTTGGAACTGTGGAGATTGCCATTCCCCTAGTCTTGCGCCCGGGCAAGAAGGAACTGACCTGTGGTTCATTTTGAGGGTTTGAGTTGCTGATTTGTAGGAGGTAAGCCAAGTCCTTTCCAGTCAAGCCAAGGGATGGTGGTGGAAACTAGTTGGAGGTTGACCAATGTTCACTGATTGGGACTTGCTGGTTGAGAAGCCCAGATCTGGTTTTCTGGTGAACAGAAAGCAATGGATCAAATACAGGAGAGGATGTAGCAATTTGATGGTAACTGTCATTGAGACGAATGTAAAGAAAGGACAAAGAATTGGTCTCTGTTTATAGAGCCTGACTCCCCGTCTCCATGGTACTTGCTCTGTGAAAAAGGCAAGTGGCCTCTTGACTGAAGTAGAGCTCAATGTACTGCCTTGGTTTATACCTTTCATTCCATGTCTGCACTGGGCAGGACAGGAAGCCAAAGCCACAATAATCTGTAGGCACCCCAGAAGCACTGAAGGGTAAAGATCTAAGTGCATGCAATGCTGAGGGATGTGTTGGGAGGGAAGTTCCAGAACTCTCAGTCTGTGGGCAAGCAGCAGTCTTTGGGGAGATGAGCTGTGGAAACTCCTGTTTTCATACGGAATTTGATGAGCTCCTCGGTCAAAGGCAGCTTTTAAAAGCTGCCTGGAGCCTATGTGCAAGGAAGGCCTGCACCAGCCTCAGCCTTCTGGAGGAATGTGGCTGAAGCCAACACCCAGACAGACTTCTCCCACAGCTGGAAGCCTCGAATCAGTGCCCTTCAAGGCCAATGTAAAGGACATCCTGCTGACAAAGAGGGGCATCTGACATGTGGCACCAACTAGAGACAAGAGATTTATTTACCTATAATTTCTTAGGCTTGGCTTTCTGGCAGGTTCTGTTTGGGCTTTGGTGACCAGTTATTTCCTGAGAAAGATTAGTCTAAGCTATTGTCTCTAGTTTGCATAGTAATGTAGGGCTTTCTAGAGAATAAATTTGAAAGACCCCTCTTCTCCCTTCCCATACCCAGTGGAAGCAATTAGAACTCCTCCACTCTTAAAGAATCAAAGCACATTTCTCAGTGGGGACTAGGTCACTGTATGCTCTCTCTCTGTCTTTGTCCCTCTGTCTCTCTCTCTCTAAGAATCATTTTTTTTTCTTTCTCTCTTCTTTGGGGAGAGTATAAATTCATATACAGTTGCAAGAAATGAGAGAGAGATCCTGTGTACCTTTTGCACAATTTCCTTCCATGTTTTTATCTTGCAAAACCACAGCACAATATCAAAATTAGCACACTGACACTGACACAGTCAAGATACATATCATTTCCATCAATATCAGGATCTTTCCGGCTAGACTTTGCTATAAAAGTGTATCCCCACCTCCCATACCCCTCCCACCATTAATCTGTTCTCCATTTCTATAATGTTGTTATTTCAAAAATGTTATATAAATAGACATGCAGCATGTGACCTTTGGGATTGGCTTTCTTCACTAAGCGGAAGGAGGTGGTTTTGGGCAGCAGTTGTTCATTCTTTTACCAAGTGGTATTCCGCAGTGTGGATGTATGAGCCTTTACCACATTGAAGGACGTCTGCGTCGTTTCCAGCTTGGGGCTATTATGAATAAAGCCTCTGTGAACATTCTTATGTAGATTTTTGTGTGAATGTAAGTTTTCATTTCTCTGGATAAATATCTCTGAGTGAAATGACAGAGTGGTGTGGTGGTTTTATAAGAAACCGCCAAACTGTTTTCCAGAGCAGCCGTACCATTTTACATCCCCACCAAGAGTGACCCAGATTCTTTGCATTCTCACCAGCATTTGGTGGTGTCTCTATTTTT
This sequence comes from Cynopterus sphinx, assembly GCA_030015415.1. Classification (NCBI taxonomy): domain Eukaryota; kingdom Metazoa; phylum Chordata; class Mammalia; order Chiroptera; family Pteropodidae; genus Cynopterus; species Cynopterus sphinx. Next base: position 36,590,279 of record CM057381.1, read on the forward strand.
GTTAGCTGCTCTGATAGGTATGTAGTGACATCTTATTGTTGATTTTTATTTGGATTTCTTTTATGTTTAATGATGTTGGACATTTTTAATGTGCTTATTTGCCATTTGTGTACTCTCTGGTGAAATGTCTGTTCATGTCTTTTGCCCATTTTCTAAGTGTACTGATTGTTTTTACTGCTGAGTACATCTCTCCTTATAACATGGATCTATGGCAGATTTCAGTATGGAGGTCTGGGTCATTTCCAAAATTAAGTTATTAATCCAGTTGGGTTTTGCTCATTCCTTAGATCTCTTAGGATTAGCAAAGGGTAGGGACACTGGCATTTGAATCCTTGTTTTCTGCTCTGAATAGGATGGATGTGGGTGCCTGCAGGAAAGGAGCCTTTCCTGTGCATTTTCAGTGGCTCAGAAGCACGAACATCTTTCCTCCAGCCTGCTCTCTGAGGGAAGAGAGGGACAAATTAAATTTCCATTATTGGCTCCTCCATTTCCCTCCATGACCACCAGAGTGAATGAGTCTTAAATTAATGATTCTCAAGACTCGATGTGCATGTAAATCACCTGGAGAGCTTAAGATGCAGATTCTGATTTGTTGCACAGAGATTCTGAGTCTCATCAGCTCCAGGTGATGCGGTGCTTGCTCCCTACTGCCTGTTCCCAGCCACAATAATCTGTAGGCACCCCAGAAGCACTGAAGGGTAAAGATCTAAGTGCATGCGATGCTGAGGGATGTGTTGGGAGGGAAGTTCCAGAACTCTCAGTCTGGAACTGAGAACTGGGGCCCATACACCACTGAATCATTAAGCCCCTCCTGCTCACAAAGGGAGACACTGAAAGCCGTATAAGTTAAGCAAGTCCAAGTCACCCAATGCCAACAACCAGTTCCCCTCTTGTTTTCATTACCACCTTCACTGACGGCACCCGGTAAATCCCACCAGCTGCTTAGGGAAAATAAAATTCCTCTCAAAAAGCAACTGGAAAATCTAACCCTAAGAAGCATTTAAGTCAATGAGTTAATTCAATTTCCTCTCCGGGATTTCTGCAGTTTTGACTTGTCTTTAATGATTTGATATCCAATATGCAGATTCCAAGCTACATCAATATAAATGAGCACCTTTTTCATAAACTCAGTTTCATCAAACCAGCAGTCTAAAAACTTTCAGGCTATGTGAGAGTAATATGCTATCAATCTGGCAGCAAACTATTAGGGACTGAATGTGTCTTCCTAAAATTCATGTTTAAGTCCTAACCCCCAGCACCTCAAAATATGACTATATGGAGATAGGGCCTTTTAGGAAATAGGTTAAAATAAGATTGTTAGGTTGGGCCCTAATCTAATATGACTAGCGTTCTTAAAAGAAGATGAGATCAAGAACAGACACACAGAGGGAGGGTGATATGAAGACACAGGAAGAAGACAGACATCTACAAGCCAAGGAGAGAGGCCTTGGGAGAAACCAAACCTACCAACGTCTTTCTCTTGGACTTCGTGCCACCAGACCTGAGAGGAAATAAATTTCTGTTGTTTAATCTACCCAGTCTGTGGTACTTTATTATGGCAGCTCTAGCAAACTAATATACCAGCTAGCTAATAGGATGGGGACAAAGGGAAGGTAGCAAAAATTTCTTGGCATATTCTGCAGTAAAGTGTACTAGAGGATAGGCACCTCTCAGGGTGCCAGGCTATAGATCCTGGTTTCTAAGAAGGTAAAGGCAGGGCAAAGTAGAATTCCTATTCTTCAAATTGCACACACTGCTCCAGCAATAGATCTTTTTATGCTTCTTTTAACTGAGCTCCTTCAAAAAGAAGAGAAAAAATTTATAGCATTATTCACAATAGCCAAAAGGTGGAAACAACCCAAATGACCATCAACCAAATGAGCAGACAAGTAAAATGTGTTATATATTCACATAATGAAAAATAATTCAGCTTTAAAAAGGAATGAAACTCTGAATGCTACAACACAGATCAATTCTGAAAACATTATGCTAAGTGAAATAAACCTTTTGCAGAAGAACAAATAATGTATGATTCCACTAATAAGAGGTACCTGGAGTATTCAAATCATAGAGACAGAAAGCAGATTAGAGCTTATCAGGGAACGGGAGTTATTAATGGGCAGAGTTCATGTTTGGAATGATGAAAAAGTTTTGGTAAAGTCAGTGGTGATGGTCCCACAACGTTCTGAATGTATGTAATGGCACTAAATTGCACAGTTAAAAATGAAAATTATTGTGTTGTATATTCCACCACAATGTTATAAATTTGGCAAAAATCTAATTTTTTTTTTCAAAATGAAGAGAAAATAACACCCTTGAAAAATTGTAGTCAGACAGGTTCACTTTCTTAGTTGGACAGAAGGTCTTGCTGGAAAAGGAAGAAAAATTTCATCTTGGGGGAAAGGGGAGAATTCAGACTCTGATAAGGTCTTGAAAGAGGAGATTTATAAGAGAATTGGAAAGGTCTAAAGACAGACTTCATATCTCCCGATTTTTTTCCCCTCAACTGTCTGGTTTCTCATCCCTCGCCAGCATCGGCTTGACTTTCTTCATAGTTACCTATGTCTCTGTTTAACCTTTGAAACTTCGGGCACCTATGTATCTCTCATTTGATTCCTTTTTACCTCTTTCCCTGTTAAAGTAGAATATTCTGAAAAGTAAAATCATGACTCTCCTACAAACATAAAATGCTTGCACATGAAAGATTTTATTTAACTCATTAACAGAGAATCAGTAAGATGTGCAAACCAGGTCAAAGGAGATTTAGACTTACAGAGATTCATACTTTCTGCTTAACAAAATTCTTGCATTGCCAGGAAGATGGTTCACTGACGTTGCCAGAAATAGGAAACATTTCCATGACTTTCTCTACAGAGTTGTAAACTAGTCCAATCAAAGAAAAAGGTGCACACACCCTTATAGGATCCGGCACTCCTGGACATCCAACTCTGTGGGTCAGGGAGGGATGGGAAGGAACTCGTCACTAAATTCCTGACTGCACCAAACCTCTGTGGGCCTGGTCCAGTCTGTCTTTCCCGGGCTAAGCATGTTCTCTCATTAGCTAACCTCCTTCCAAAGCCGCTTGAGCCCCACTTAATCCACATTTACACCCCCTGTTATTTGGTGCCTGAAGGGAACACACACCCTCTGCCGGCAGTCCAGCATTTTCCTGCCTCAACATTTGCCACGTTGTCTGATTTAAAATCTACTGTAGCCAAAGCCCTGAACAGGGTCTCAGCTGGATCACTCACAGCTATCCCTCAAGTTCTGTGTCTACTTTCTCAGTTTTGAGGTGGGAAACCAATATCTGCTCTTTTAGTACAATCCTCCTTCACACCTCATTGTTTTATTGCTCATTTTATTACATAAACAGATAGCAGCTCACAATGGGGCAGAAGAAGGATTTAGCAAAATAAATATTTTTAACAATATTTGAAACATTTATTCAACTCAAGTCTCTATTATATATTTGTCTTTGTGATAAGAGCTAAGATAGATTAAAAAAAAAAAGCAAGCCTTTATAATCGGATTGGAGATAAAGGCAGAAAAAAACAGGCGATTAGCTAACTGATGATCTGAGGCGTGCCATGACTCTTCATGGCCTTCTTATGTCCCCATCTTTTAAAGGCTTATTGTGTGGCCTGGATTCCCCATTGCTATAAGCGTTCAGGAGCAGCATATTCTGTCAGTTGCCCCAAGTACACCCTGTGCATGAAGACAAGCCATTGCCATGTAGGCAGGGTCTTCGCAGTCTCAGCTTGGAAATATTTATTCACTGGTATATTAGTTAATATGTCTTTGGAAAAATCTAGGTTTGATCAGGAAATAAAGGAGTAAAGTGTTCTAGGTAGGTGTTATGGGTTAATTGTGTGCTCTCCAAAAAGATGTGTTGAAGTCCTAACCTCCGGTACTTCAGATTGTGATCTTATTTGAATATAGGGTCATTGCAGATATAATTAGTTAGGAGGAGGTCATATTGGAGTAGGGCCCACCCTGCTCCCATATGACCGATATAACTGAAGAATGCCATATGAAGTATGAAGATAGAGATACACGGATGGCAAATAAAGCACGTGAAGATAGAGATACATGTGAGAAATCAGAAAATGGAGTGCTGCAGCTGCAAACCAAGGAATGCCAAGGCTGGCCAGCAAACCATGAGAAGCTGGGAGAAGCAAGGAAGGACCTTCCACTGCAGGTCTCAGACTGAGCACGGCCCTGCTGACACCTTGATTTCAGACTTCTGGCTTCCAAAACTGAGAGAAAAAATGATTGCTTTAAGCCACTTGGCTTGTGATAATTCAGTATTGCAGACCTAGGAAACTCATTCAGCAGGTAACCAGTAATACCCCATCCATATTCAGTAAATGATGAAATGTGCTCTAAAATGGATATAAAGCTGAAATAAAAATATCCACCTGAGGGAGCTCTAGAGCCTTCTCTGCCTCAGCCCTAATTTGACTAACCTAGAAAATGCAGGTGGGTGTGGCTGAAAGTGCAGGATTCTGAGGGAGACAGATGCTGACTGACCCAGTAACCTGCTCTGACTGTCCTGGTCAGGGCCAGGTGCTAGGCAGTGTTATGACAGCTTTAATGAGGAGGACTCACCCACCCTACCTGTGACTTTGACAGTGAGATATTCCCAGGGGACAGAAATAATTTGTGGGGGAGGGGGTTATATTTTCCATGGGATAGAAAGCAGCAAAATCTGCTCTTCTCTGGAAATCACTAGCTGGACTGACTACATAGAAAATTTCTCAGTCTGTCCATTACTTTGTGCAAAGCTCCTGAGGTATTTTATTTTCTTAGCCACCCACTCCTTGAAACTCTGCTGGCTCAGATCAGCAGTGTCAGCATCACCTGAGAACTTATTAAAAATGCAGATTCTCAGGCCTCACCCCAGACTCACTGGATCAGAAACTCTGCAGGTGGGGCCCGGCAATCAGAGTTTTAACAAGCCATTGAGGTGAGTCTGATGCCCATTAATGTTTGAGAATCGAAGTTTGAACTTACTGCCATCTGTAGCAATGCATTCTCTTAAGGCACTTACCTGTCTTTTCAGCTGATTTTTCATTATGTCTCATCCTGGCTCATTCCTCCTTCATTCCCTTGCTTGTACATGCATATGTATGTATTCATTCAGCAGACGTCCAAGAAAAGATATTCTATAGTCAGTTTTGTAGATGGATCTAGAATGGATCTGAAACTCTGATGAAATGTTAGTTAAGCTTCTTTAGTTGTAAGAGCAAAGACCCTTTCAAATTTCTTTAGTTGACAATATTTACTGCAAAGAAACAATGAGAATGAGCGTCTCTTAACTGCAATCAGAAAAAAAATCTATATAAAGCTGTTTGTGTGAGGGACAGAGACAGAGATGCCAAATGTCCAAGGAAGACAAACTTGGCAGAGGGACCTTAAGGCTGAGATTAAGGAATAACTGCAGAGAGTGCGACCGTGGCCACTGGGTGGGATAGTGCTGTGGGCTGCCACTGGCAATCTGAACACTACCTGCTGGATGCTGGCGAAGCATCTGGAAAGCCGCCCTCTAAATTTACACTGAACCTTCCAGAGGGAACTTAATCTCCCACTGGCCCCACTGGCTTCTATGCTGCAGAAACAAAAAGACACTGGAACATGAAGAGAAACCCCTTTCATCTGCAGAGTTCCTTTAGCACCTGCTACTGATAAAAACTTACCACTGTGACAGGCAGAGAAGGAGAAATGTCTAAACGACCCAGCTCTGGTGTCACAGAGAGGACGAAAAAAGGAGGATTTTGAGCTCCAAGGAGATAAATTGATAACCAGTCCAAACAAGACATGTTGCAATGAAAGAACCAGTAAGTTAAATGTTTATCCCTGTAAAAGTTCATTCATGGGGGAGCTCCACAGAGCTCCATAGAGAAGTCTCACATCATTCTAGTCCTGCCCACTCACCCAAGTTCTGTTCCAGCCTGGAAGCTACTGCCACCTTGAGTTCATGTTCACATGTTTAGGATTCGGGTACACAGAATTAAGCTAATTTCACTACAGTCATCTGTCTATGGAAAGCCCTTCTCTTATTTTATTTTTCTCTTAATTTCCAAGCCTCACTCCCGTTCCATTCTACCTTGTCCCCTGTAATATGTTTGGTTAGGTATGTATATACATGTCATAATTTTGAAAAGTACATAGAACGTGCATGTATTTATATACATACATATGTGTGTGTGTGTGTGTGTATGTACAATGTTGAGCCACAAGTCTCATTCTGTTTCTATTTTTTCCCATCCACAGGATGATCTGTCCGTGCAGCCGTATGCCCCTCTCATTCGTTGCTACCTGCTGCTTGGCTCTCCACAAGATGCAGCTGGTACAGTTTAGTTCTCTTTTCCCTTTGCTATTACTAGGCCATTCCCACAAACTTCAGGGATACACACCCTTGTACATGTTCTCTTACAGACCGGAGTAGTTTCTCAGAGCTGTACCCAGGAGTGGGATTGCTGGGTTTACGCGTAGGAATTCTACCGAGTTCTACTAAGTTGCTCTCCAGAAGACTGCATAGTCAACATTCCCATCTCACCTGCACAATAATGTCCATTTCCCTACCTCCTTGTCAATAATTGCTATCGTCTGACTTCCTGATTTTTCCTGTGTTGTGGGTATAAAATGGAATCTCCTTTTACATAATTTGCATTTCTCTAACAGTAAACTTGAACATATCTTCATATGTTCCCTTTTATATCTTTGCCCCATTTTTCTCCTGAGTTCCTGACTTTTTTTGTTGTTGTTAATTTCTTTGTACGTCATAGATAAGATGTCGATAAAGGGCTCAGATAGTGTTTTAGGCTTTGCAAGCCACACATTCTCTGCTGCACCAACTCAACTCTGTCATTGCAGTGTGTAGCCACACCTAAATGAATGAGCAGGGCTGTGCTCCAATTGAACTTCACTTACACAAGCAGGTGGCAGGGCCAGAGTTGGCCTGTGAGCCAAGGTTCGCTGACCTTTGTTCCAGACATTACTTCCTTCTTGGATTCCAACATTGAAGTTATTTTCCTCCACTGTCTGTGATGTCTTTTGTTGGCCAGAACTATCTATGGGTTCAAATCCACCAATCTTTTGCCAGTTTGTGCTTTTGGTATTAATTGAAAACGTTCTTTCTGACCTCAAGATGACAAATGTATCTGACATTTTTTTTCTACTGATTTTATATTTTTATCATTCACATTTAGATTTTTGGATTATCCAAAATTGACCTTGGTATGTAGTGTTTATTTTCCTCCATACAATAAACCAGTTTTTCCAAAACCATCTTTTAAAACCTTTCCCCCACAGGTTTGTGTTGTCAACTATCATTTCTCAGTTTCCATATATCAACAGATCTGTTTATGAGCTCTTTGTTCTGTTCCACTGGCTTTTTTTACCTGTTTCTCTGCCAACAATGCATTGTTTTTACTATTCTGGCTCTGTAGTGTGTCTTCATATCTCATGGTGTGAGTCTACATTTCCTTTCAAAGGCCCATGAATCCACATCTATTTCAATGATGCAGATGTCTTCATACCTTCTCTGCTGCCACCTGGCTTCCTTTAAAGGAAGAAGCATGGAATATAAAGTGACAATTCCCTTTAAATGTCATTCAATTTCTTGAATGAATTAGGACTGAATTGTTTCTGTCATTCCCACTTCTTTTTGTTTAGAATCAGAATACAGTTGTATTTAAAAATATATGTATATATGTATGTGTATATATATATATATATATATATATATATATATATACACAACACATGTGTATACACACACACACACATACACACACACTTATTGACTCATATTGACCTAATTATTGCTGAGTTAGGACTCACTTGAACTGTCTTTATTAAAAATATATATACAGGGTCGAATGGAGATACTTCTGGAAGTGACATCACCATGGCTGCCCAAAAAAAGCCCCAAGTTCAGTTCAAACTCATATTAGTTGGTGATGGTGGGACTAGAAAATGTACATTTTTGAAACATCATCTTACTGGTGAATGTGAGAAGTATGTAGCTACCTGGGGTGTTGAGGTCCATCTCCTTGTGTTCGACAGCAGCAGAGGACCTATTAAGTTCAATTAAGTATAGGACATGGCTGGTCAGGAGAAATTTGATGGACTGAGAGACGACTATTGCATCCAATCATTTGTGCCATTCTAATATTTGATGTAACTTTGAGAGTTACTTACAGAAATGTGCCTAACTGGCATAGAGACCTGATCCAAGTATATGAAAACATCCTCATCATGTTGCGTGGCAACACAAAGTGAATGTTAAGGACAGAAAAGTTAAGGTGAAGTCAATTGTCTTCCACCAAATGAAGAATCTTCAGTACTATGACATTTCTGCCCAAAGTGGCTACAGCTCTGAAAGCCCTTCCTCTGGCTCTCTGGAAAACTAATTAGAGACCCTGACTTGGAATTTGCTGCCATACCTGCTCTTGCACCGCCAGAGGTTGTCATGGACCCAGCTTTGGCAACACAGTAGGAGCATAATCTAGAGGTTGCCCAGACAACCGCTCTCCTGGATGCAAATGATGACCTGTGAGAAAGCGAAGCTGGAGCCCAGCATCAGAGGTCTTGTTTTATAGGCAACTGTCCAGTGATGTCAGTGGTGCAGCATGTTTGCCATTTTATTATATAGCTAAGCAGAACATACGCTTAACCTGTTAGATGCTGAAAGAGATGAATGGGCTTCAGAGTGAATGTGACAGTAAAAAAAATACCTTCATTTTTTTTTGGACCTGCATATTTAGCTGTATTGAAAGACAGGTGTTCCCTAATTGAGTTTCAAATATGCCTGCTACAGTCATATCACAATATTCAGTGGTGAAATCTTGTTTCTGTCATTCTCATTCTATTTCATTTAGAATCAGAATGAAATTGAATTTCAAATATATCTATACATACATACATACATACATACATACATACATACATACATATTGACTCATATAACTAAAAAGTCCAGTGAATGACTCTGTTTGACCTAGGGGTTCAAAAAATATCATTAGGACTCTCACTCTCCCTCTCTCTTTCCCCACCTTTCATCTCTCCTCTTCTCTGTTACCTGCATTCTCAGCACTCTCTCTCTCTCCCAAAGATATTGTCAGGATTATAGTGTTCTTACTGCTCCTGATGTGAGAACAGACCCCTTTCTCATCAAATACTCATATCCACCCCTGCAAAATGGTCTCTAACTGCCTGATTGGCTCATGTGCCTTTCCTGGATCAATCACAGTGACCAAGAAGGTGGTCCTGTGAATGATGGCCCACCAACTAGCGGATGAGCATTCCCCAAAGGAAAGATGCTTGTGTTGTGCTGTCGTTTGGGCAGACCAAACACCCACAAATGTCCGCCTCACCTCTTGCCTGCCATGTGTTACCACAACCCTTACAACCCTGAGAATTGTTATAGTGGAGGATACTAAGGTTCAGAGAGTTTAAGTTACTTGGAAAAGCTCCACAACCTGCAGGAGACCAAAGCAGCATTAGCAACCTGGTCTGGCTATGGTAAAGCTAAGCTCTCTCCCCTATGCCACACACTGCCATTCGATTATACTGCTGTTCCCTCAAATCTGCCATAGCACAAAGTAAGCTCATCATTTTTTCTAAAATGATGGCTAAAGTTTGAAGTCTCCAAAACTTATTGACATTTCTTCAGTCTCCCAGGTGTGAAAATTGGCTGTCCTTTTCAATTGATTCAGTCTTTTCTTTCATCCTCATGGCAAGTCCTTGTTAATCTCTTCCTTCTTCCCAGTCCTTTTCTTACCTGCTATCTGTGTATCTGTTCATGGGCTGATCACCTGACATTTGGACCACTATGCTATCTATTCCCCACCTCAGTCCATCCTGTATACAACCACACATTAAATTCCCTAAAATACAAGAGTTATTTATTTATTTTCAATTTTTATTAAATTCTTTAGGGTAATGTTGGTTAATAACATTACATAAATTTCAGGTGTACGACTTTATAATACAACATCCGTATACTCCATTGTGTTCTCACCATCCAAAGTCTAGTCTCCTTCCGACACCATATATTTGACCCCTTTTATCCTCTTTGTCCTCCCTGTACCTACTTCCCCTCCCTGTACCTACTTCCCCTCATTGTCTGAAACTATGAGTTTGTTTGGGATTTTTTGTTTGTTCATTTGTTGCTTTTTGTTTTATACAGGATTTCTTTAAGTTATGATTCTTTCTGCTTAAGCACTAGTTTTTTAACTAGTGTATTAGTTTATTAGTTTATTAGTTTATTAGTGTATTAGTTTGTGCTAGCACAATAACGCATAGCAGCATGGCAGAGCACTCCAAAACTCAGGGCCTTAAAACATGGCTATGGATTATGGGCAAGCATTAATGTATCCACTAAATTTTGGCTGACCAGGGCTGGCGGGAGGCTCTGCTTTCCAGCTGGGGCAGCTTTGTTTCTCGCTACAGGTCTGTGGGGCAGCTCCGCTTCTTTGGTCTGTCCACTCCTCTTAAGGGATTTGCTCTTCCATGGCGATGGCAGAAACATGTGAGACCTCTCACAGCCTACAGCTGGAACTGACACACAGTCATAGGCTAAGCTCCAAGTCAAAGGACAAGGGGATATATTCTATAACACGGAGCCTATGGAAGGATGTGGATAAAAAGACAGGGGAAGAACTAGAGTAGTCAGCTAAATTTACCACACAGAGTCAAGTTGTCTCCACTGCCTAGATTTCAAAATCTTCTATGGTCTGGTCTCACTCCATTCACTCTACCCAAGCCCCTCACGTTAGGCTGCTCATCTGGGATACAGTTCATGGACCTTGAAAATCTTATCGAAGCCAGACAACATTAGGCAGTTTCAGACAGCAAACTGTGTTCCAACTGCAGGCCACACTTAGCCTGCCCCTGCTTTCCCACCACAAACGAAAAAGAGAAAGGAATTTTATGGGCCCACTAGTTTTTAGGAAATAAACAAATGTTAACAAAATTTCCTCTAGGAATAATACTAAACTAAGCCAGAGATCTTCTTATGGTTTTATTTTAAGCTTTTTTTTTTTTTTTGGACGAAAAAAATATTTTCTCAGTAAACAATGGCAGCAGTTTATTTTTGTTGGATTGGTTTAAATCCTCCCCTGCTTTCTTTTTGTGGATTGAGAGACTGACTACAGAAATGAGAAAGAGGGAATTTTTTAAATTCTTTTTTTGTGTGTGGTTTCTCTGGCTGAAAAATAAAAGCTCTGAATTCTTTCTGTATTCAGAACACTTCAAAGTTATAAAAATTTAGATAAAGTACATCAGGGTATGGTTGTTCTAGATTTCAGCCTATTTATAACTTCCTCATATTTCACATTTGTTTGACCTCAGGTTAAAGGAATGCTTTTGAAAGTATCATGATTTGATCCTAGCAATGGATGTAGCAAAAATACTTGGGTCAATAAGTTAAATTAAAAGGCTTAAAATAAAATAATAAGAAGAAAAAGAAGCAGCAAAAACTAGATTTTGCAAACTTTAAGCTCAAGCCTGCATGACAATAGGAAAATTTCCTAGCTTTATTCCTATGAAAAGTTTATGTTGTGAAATATTTTTCAAAGTTTACCAGAGTGGAAAGTTTTAATTAAAAAAGACCAATTTCCCAATACTCTTAACTCATTTTTATAGCTTACACAGGGCTACTATTGGATTTGTTTTTACTATTCCTACACATGTATTTTGTTTCTTTTTTTGTTCATCAGAGTCTGAATATCTTTTTGTGTGTTGTAGATTTTCAACACGGTATTTCCTAAAATACATGTTTCAGTGACTTATTGAGAGGAAAAAGCAAGTTATAAAACAGTATGTATAGAAGATGTTATTTTTGTTGATAAACATATGAATGTGTATATCTATTTATATGTGTATCTATCATCTATCTACCTATGGAGAGAGGAAAAGAGATACATACACATGTAAACATATACGCACAGAGAATAATGCATAAGAACATGTCTATAAGGAAGATATCAGAGTATTAACAATTACCTTTGAGTGTTAACTTCTCCCCTATGCTCCCATTGATCTATTTTCTTATGTTTCAATTTGTCTGTAATGAACATGTATTATTACCTATGTAATACTAAATGGGATTTGAAAAAGAGAAAGATATTTAATAGTTTGGCCTTTTCATCTGAGAAATTCTGAAACTCCTCTAATTTTAAGGAAACTAATGACAAAACCTTCAGTAGGGGCCTCATTTGAACATATAATTGGATATTATATGGCTAGCTATATTGTTTCTCTAGGCAGAAAATTTAAATGAAGAAAATTAAAGATGAGAAGGGGTGAGTCTGAATCCCAGCAATGGTTTCCTTCATCTGGCTGGTCCTAACGGATCCCTTGAACAGTGGTGCCTAGAGTTCCCTCTGAGTTTGGGTTCATATATTAGAATTTCATCTGCAATGTACAGAGGAAATTAGTCATAGACCAAGGGTCAGGCAGATCTTGCTAAGTGAGATGTTAACTTAGGCTTAGAAATTTCTTCTTGTGCAACAATACTTCAAAAAAAATAATGTAATTCATTTCGATATTATGGATAAGAAACAATACTAACAACCTGCATAGGTTTAGAATTTGGCAGATGGCATTGTATTTCTTATAAATCAAAAGAAATTGCAGCTCTAATTAAAATTAATCTTTACTTGTGTTTCCAAATGCAGTCTACTAAAATTTAGATACCTGAGAACATTTTACTGTAGAAATTACGATAGTTTATGAACAAGCAATCCCACAACTGGTTTTAAGAACCTACTGTGTATTAGTTCCTATTAGTTCCTACTGTGTATTATGAATATAAAGATAGATGAAGAAATGAACTTTGCATGCAGGGAGTTTGACTTATCGCAGCAAGTTCAGTATTTGCTGTGTTCTTTTATTTTAAATAATTCTTAGAACAACAAACAAAAATGAGGAATGATGATGGCAGGCTCTCAGCCATATGAATGATTATGAGGCTGTTTTGTAGACGGACCTTGTTGCCACCCTGGATCAAGGCCATTTACACCATCGTGGACAGCAGGGCAAATGGTTAGCAAATGGAGATTAAGGAGTAGCTCAGAGCAATTAGATCACATTATGTCCCAAATGCCTAATTTATCAGGCTGAATCCAAGTTTGCTAAAAAAAATAAAAATAAAAAGAGATGCACGTGTTACTTACAAGCAAACCTGAGGGCATGCCATCTATTATCAGCAATAAACAGATTTGATTCTTTCATAAACGAGATTGTCAGGGCCTAAGGGATTTGTCAGCACTCAGATAATCCTCAAATCATCTGTCTGCCCTATGATGGTAAGAGGAAATTGTCAGTAATAAGGCTGGTTAACAATTTTCTTGTCTGGTGCATTAAAGATTATTCCACAAAACCCAGAGGGTCTTAACCAATCAGCTTTCGTTACATGGTTCAACACTGAACGTCTTATCAAGTCTCATGTCCATTGAGGCTGTGAAGACTGTCAACGGTGCAAGGCACTGGAACCTCACTCTGTGAAATACAGGCTGGAACTTCAGGAGTTTTAAATCCAGTATGGTACGGAACTCTGTGGCCACAAAGATGCCAAAATGCATATGACATCTCACTCCCCACATACAAAGACAGCACAGGGAGTGCTCTGGGTCAGGTCGAGTTAGGGACCCACAGCTTCATGAAGGTGAGACTGTGGTGTCTCTTTGTTTTGACTTATTGTTCATGTGATTTAAATTTAGTGTTTTGCATAAGTAATACATATATGTGGTTCAAAAATGTTTTTAATTGCAAAAGGGATATAATAAATATTTTTCCCATCTCTTTCTCCACTTGCTCTGTTCTTACCTCCCCCACCAGGTAACCCTTGTCATAAACAGTATTATTTTATCCTTTTAGAGTTTTTAAATAATTGATTATAAGAATATATAAAACACATTTTTATTTTACTTTTTACACAAAATATGCACTATAAAACCACTGTTCTGGGCCTTGTTTTTCCTCCCTAACAATATATCTTTTATTATATACAACAAAATGGCTTCTATATTTGTACATGGAAATCATCTTTATTCTTCTTAATTTTCTGTTTTATTTACCATACTTTAAAAAATTAGTTCCCTATTTATGGACATTTTGATTAACTTTCCAATATTTTGTGATTACAAACACTGCTTCAGTGAATAACCTTGCACGTGAGTTCTTTCACATGTCATTACCTTTCACACAGCTGCCTGGTAGTGGCCAAGATAAGGCCTCTTCCCCTAGCTCTGCTGGTTATCAACCAGAATTCCTCATAGATTCTTACAGTAGGCAAACTTCCTCTTTTATTTCCCCAATACATGGATAGCCAAGGGATCATTTTTGAAGCTTGGCTATAATTCCTTTGCCTCCTTCACCCTCACCCTCATCCTTACATGTCTCTTTAACTTTCTCCTGTAAGAACTAGCAACTTGAGACTGGTTGCCTTTTTTTTTTTTTTTTAATCTCATCATTTAAAATTGCATTTGAATTGCTATCATTTATTTCTTCTGAGAGGTGGGAAAATGTTGCTGAATGATTTCTTGCATCTTCTTAACAAGTCAAGGTCTCAGTCATTCATTCAACAAGTAAATTATACAACCTTTGTGTTTGAAAACAGCATGGCTTTATTATCTTAGGTTTCTGGAGGTCAGAGTGAGAAATAGCTTTCATGGGGATAAAAGCAAGGTGTCTGCAGAAATGCGCTTATTCTGGAGGCTGAAGGGAGGAAGTTGTTTCCTCACCGTTTCCAGCTTCTAGAGACTGCCTGGATGCCTTGGTTGGTGGCCCTTTATCACTCTAACCTTGATTCCATGTCACATCTTGTTCTTCCTACTCTCACCCTCTTGTTTTCCTCACCCGAGGACCCCACCTGATGCCTTGGGCCCTTCCAGATAATCTAGAATAATTTCCTATCTCAATATTTAATCACACCATATTCATAGGTTCTAGGGATTAATACCTGGACATTTGGGGGGACTGTTGCTCAGCCCGCCACACAGGTGATTAAAACGCAGCAGCTGGGGCGCAAGATAATTATTAACATACAAAACGAATTAAAATAACAAGAGGAATTATGGAGAGCATAATCTTGGCAGAGGACGCCTCGGGTTTGGACACTGTGTGAGCTCAACAAATATGTTCGGAGCATGGACGGTGTGTCAGGCGCGGTTCCAGGCGCTTGGGATATATTAGTGAACAAAACGGGCAAAAAGCCCTACCCTCACGGGGCTCGTATTTGACAGGGGCGCCAGAAGCCGATCATTGTAATTCAGGAGTGGATAATTCAGGGGGAGGGGTGGGAAGAGCAGCGAGGGTGTGGGGTGGTGGGGGGGGCCTCCACCTGCAGGCACCAGGGCGCTGTGGCACGGTGGGGGCGGCTGAGCTCGCGAAGATGCTCGCAGGTAGAGCCTGGGGGCATGCGGAGGTTCGCTAACCTAGCTTCCTCGGGGTGGAGAGCAGCTCCCGCGCAGGTCCACAATGTGGCCGCGAGTTATCCTGCATTTGGCCTAAATTTGAGAGACGGTCTCCTCCTCGCTCCCCAAGAAGGCCAGACATCGTCGTCAGGTTATCAAAGGCAGCTCCTGCCAGGCGGAGAGGCGGGGAGGGTTTTGTGCCAGGACAGCAGGGGGGCTGGACGATTTCAGAGTGCAGTTCTTTCTATGTGTGCCACTGTTGAAAAACCGTTCCACGGAACTTCTGATATGCCTCTTTCTAAGAGTAGCATTCTGAAGTCTTACATCAGTGACCCTGGCCCGTCAGTCTTTGAGACTCATCTTTGGTGAAAATAACCTACATTGGCCAGACACCAAAAGGAAGTGAAAAATAGATTATGATAAAGAGCCTTTGGTGTTTGTAACAAAAGGATATTGCAGCTTCATTTTCCTAATTGTTACTGCTTTAAATGGTTATTTAAGTTATTTAAACGTTAAATTGTTTAAGTTAAGCTTTAAAAGGTTACAATAAACTACATTTTTAATCCAATATTTCCTTGGATGTGGCTGTTTCCCAAAAGTGCAATTGAGCTGATATTGTATTTCTAAGATTAACAGTGAGAGGTTTTGGGGTTTCATGATAATTTTAAGGCCAAGTGGTAACAATGTAACGAATTTCTATTCAGACCTGTCTTTTTAGGGCATCATGATTGAGACTTGAGCATTTGAGTGATTTATAGTCTAGCCCCAGACAGTCCCTTCCAGCTGCTGTATTCTCTCTGCTTGCTCTACTCTGTCCCTGACATTTTCAGACTCACTCTCCACATCCTAGATGGCTGTCTCCTTCTTGGCAAAGATGCCCTGTTTTCCTGCCCCTCTTACACAGAGGGCATTGCAGCATCCTTTTCTCCTTCTATATTCCCTTTCCCCATATCACCAGCAGACCTCAGAAAACACCTGTTTTTCCTATTTACCTGTCTGCCTTTTTCACTAGACTGATAGCTTCTTTTTAAAATATTTTTTTATTGTGATGGAATATATGTAACATCAAATTTACTATTTTAAACATGTAAAATTTACAGTTTAATTGCGTAAAGTACATTCACATTGTTGTGCAACCATCACAGTATCCATCTCCAGAACTTTTTCATCTTGGAATTAAAACTCTGTACCTATTAAATAATAACTCACCATCTACCCCTCCTCTCAGCCCCTGGTAACCCCAATATTCTCCTTCTGTCTCTATAAATTTGATTACTCTAGGAAATTCAAATAAATGAAATCATCTAGTTTGTGTGTGTGTGTGTGTGTGTGTGTTGTGTGTGTGTGTGTGTGTGTGTGTGTGTGTGTATGTGCTAGGCTTCTTTCACTTAACATGATGTCCTCAAGGCTGTACATCCATGTTGTAGCATGTGTCAGAATTCATTCAATTCACTTCTTGAGGTCAGGAATCATTTCAAAAAAGTTTTAAGTCTGAGTTGAAAAAATGGATGGATATGAATACAAAGTAAAGGAATCTGTAAATGATTTCAAAAGGAAGTTAACACCAACTGCCCCGTGCCAACAGGGTGAGCCCACAGATTAAGAGGCATGCGCACACGACCGCAGTGCCTAACTCCCCAGGCCAACCTGCTGCTTCACCACCTTCTGGATCTTATGCAAATGTTTGCTGTGAATAACTCCAATTTGGACCCACATAGGCAAAGAAATTCTAGGAAAAGGGGTTCCAGCTGAGCTGAGTCAACAATGTGAAAGCCACCACAATGCTATTAGAGTATATACCAGATAGAAGAGAGCTTCCCTGTTGACCTGACATATATGAGAACCAAACTCTCTGTCATTTTACATTTCCAATAACTGGAAGAATTTCCTGTAGATGGTCTCTGGCTCCATACATTTTGAAAATTTTGTTTCTCTTCCACTAGACACATATTTCCCATGCCAGATGTCATGGGGCACATTGTTATTGAGATATGACCACTAACCTGTACCTTTATGCAGGTTAGTCAACACAGTGTGTCAGTACATCCAGTTCTAAACCAGGACTGCTAATAATAACTGAAAATGGAAGTGACTGCAAATCACATAAACATATTCTACTAAACCTAAACCAAATATATCCTAGCTCAACTTCTCCTTTTTTGGAACCCCGAAACGCCACAGCCACTCCAATGCCACCTGACACAAAGGAAGTCAGAGAGATGGAAAGTCATAGTAGGCAGAAAAGGTATCTTCACCATTGATAGTTAAAATATCACCCTTTGTACAGTTTATATAAATAAATAACCTTGTGAACACATTGGTTGGCACTTGGAAGAAGCCAGTGCAAGTCAAAGAGCCTGAGGGTTAATCATTATTAGTTCTGGGTAAATGTGCTTGACTCTTTCTATACAAAGCATTAGTTGAATTGATTTTTGATTCTAATATATTATTAAGAATATTTTCTGACATACACAAAGTTGAGGAAACATAATATACCCCACTCCCACCCTGTGTACCCCACAAAGCTTCAACAATTATCAGTGTTGGGCGATTTTTCTAGTACCCACCACTACCATTCACCAGAGGCATGATATTTCTGGTTCCTATCCTTCTTTCTCAAATCTCTGCCAGGTTCTTACCCCACTAGATTGCTTAACTCAACAGGGTAATGGGTCTCATAGAATTATTCATCCTGACAAATTTTATGTTTTGTAATGCTCTTGCAGCAGAAATACTTTATCTTACTTTCAGTTTTGGGGACTGTGCGTAAAGACAGATTTGACTAGCCTCCAAAAAGAAACTCTGGATCCTTTTAACTATTAGAGCTGGAAATACATCCTCCAGAAATCAATAGTCTATGTAGATAAAGTTTTATAAAACTTTATTTAAAACATACCAGCTTTAGAAAACAGTTCTTAAAACCTACAAGTCTGTAATCTCACGAAGAAGCTCGAGAAACTCACAACAGTCCTGGTGAGATTGGGCACAGCTATAATTTCTTCAAGTAGAATCTGAAAGAAGTTTAATCCATTAGCAAATAAGTGATTGGAAGTCCTACTCTACCTAAAAAGCCTTAAAGGTCAGGGCATTATTAATAAGGATAACTACTCATAGGACAGTTCTCAGAATTATAATGAGGCTGATGGAACATTTTCATCTTATATTTACTAAATACCTCCTGGTTACAAGTCACTGAGGCAGATGTACGGAGCACTCAGCCATGACAACATATATTCGGTCCCTGCTCTCAAAGAGTTCACAGTCTATTCCTGAAGATGGTGTTTCTAAAGCAGAACACTAACAGCCTTTCTTAGTGGGACTGCCGGTACATCCCTAGCCCTGCACCATAAATTATGATAATGAACCCAAAAAGTTCACTTGATTGATAGTTTCCTCCCATGTTGAGAGCTATTATTTCTCCCACTGGGGAGAAAGTGACAATAAGAAAGTAAATTCGCAAACAACACAAATAAACATTGTGATGAGCTCCATGATGAAAATGATCAGATTGCTTTGGCAGTGAAATCGTCAAGGCCAGGGGAAGTTATACTCTAGTTTGGGTCATCCATACAGGCCCTTTTGCACAGGTGGCTGGTAGGGTAAATGTCCTGGAGGATGAGACAGTGTAGACATAAGCATTCTGGGGATAGGGAACAGCATATACAAAGGCTCTGACGTGGGAGGAGGCTTAGTGAACTTAAAGAAATATGGAAAAGAGACAGAATCTGAGATAAGATTGGAAAGACAGGCAGGGACCAGATCATGTAAAGCAGTTTTGTAGTGACGAATTTTGGTTTTACAATAAATGCTTTCCACTGGAAGCCACCAAAGGGTTTTAAGAAGAAAATTGATGTGATGATGATAATGAGAAGTAATTAGCACTACTGAGGACTTGCTCTGGGCCAGGCAAGGTTTTAATCTCTCTCTCTCTCTCTCTCTCTCTCTCTCTCTCTCTCTCTCTCTCTCTCTCTCTCTCTCTCTCTCTCTCTCTCTCCCTGTCTGTATATGTGTGTGTATATATGTAATCCCAATATATCCTTATAATAACCCTATGAGGGGCGTACTTTTTATAGTCCTATCTTATGGGTGAAGAGACTGAAGAACCCAGAGCTTACATAAGTTGCCCAAAATCACACAGATAGTAAACTGTTTTAATAATTTAGCAATCTCCCAACTGTGAAGTTGCGGGGATTTTATTTGCTGAAAGAGCGGCAGGAATTGCAGTGAAGAGTTGGGTTTGCTACCCATGACTTCAGCAAGCATCTCTTTGGCTCAGAGAGCTGTCAGCAGCTGTCCTGATCCTATTACAGGCATGTATATCTTATGATGGGTTAACCGTTAACCAAGGCACGCACACGGGGATGCTCACAAACTTTGTAAGGCAGTATTTTAACAACAAAAACACTCAGCCCCTAGAATGTGTGTTCTTTTCTGGCTCCAGGAGAGTTGATTCAGTCACCAGAAAAACTGCTCAAGAAGGAGTTTTCCACTTGAACCCTCTGCTCTCCTCCCCGTAACAGCCAGGTGCTTCCGACAGCCCCCACGCGGGCAGGTGCACGGAGCAGGGAGGGCGTGGCTGCAGGGACAGGGAGGGGGCGTGGCAGGGCGAGCTGGGACGCGGGACGTGCGGGGGGCGGGCGAAGGAAGAGCCGGGGGCGTGGCGACGTCGGGGCGTGGCCACAATAGGGGCGTGGCACGCCGGGGCGTGGTGACGTTGGGGCGTGGCGACGTCGGGGGGCGTGCCCGTTCGGGGGCGTGGCCTGGGGCGGGCGCAGGGGAGACTGGCATGGCGGGGGCGGGGCGCGCGCGGCGGGAAGATGGCGCTGCGTCTCCTGCGGAGGGCGGTGCGCGGAGCGGCGGCGCTGCCGAGGCTGTGAGTGCAGATCCCCAGTCCCCCGCCACCCGGCTGGGCTCAGCACTGCGGGCCCGCGCAGCCTCCCCGATTCCGGGCGGGAGGCCCGGCCGGCCGGCGTTACCACGCGCCTCCCGCGCGCCGGCTCGACCTCTGTCTCCCAAGGTCGCAGACGCCCTGCGAGGGTCGCCCCCGCCGCCTCCCTCTGGGCGGGACCCTGCCTGGGCCCGGAAAATGGGCACAAGCTTCGATCTGTCAGCCCCGGAAAAGGAGACTAGCCTCCAACACATCTGGTAACCGTGAGCGCGCGGAGGTTTCATAAAAGGGGCCCCGGGGTCAGCCCGAGGCTGCCCACCTGATGAGTGCAAACGCCTTCTATTCGTTTTTTCTCCCGCACGGCAGTTCCCAAACTGGTCTGAAGGCCCTTTCCCACGCGAAAAATTATCTATTGATTTCTACGGTACGAGGAATTAAAACGTTAATATTCATTCTAAAACAACGAGCCTATTTTTAACACAAATGACATCATTAACAAAAAAACAACTTTTCCCAAAAATTGCTAAGAGGGGAATGGATTTCTATTTTTGAAAATCTTTGATTTAGTAAAGGACAGTTGGTGTCTCCTGTCAGCTGTTCTTGAGAAAGTTTACAAAGAAATTCCGGGCTCACGCAGATGTAGATACCGGTTAGAAAAAGGAAGACCTTGGAGACCCTCTCAGTGTCTCAGGGACCCCAAGATGCCTTGGGACCACACTTTGAGAATCACTGGTCTAGCACTTGGCCCGTTTACTGATTACATGTGCATAGGTTATCTCCTTTGATTCCTTGACCACCTGTGAAGTTGGGTAACTTGTTTATAAAGGTGAGGTGCAGGGAGGGCAAGCGACTCTCTCAAAGCAGAGAATTGCAGGGTTCCATCCAGAAACCAAGTCTGTGACTCCGGAACTTTTGACATCTGCTTGCTCCCTCCTTCCTGACTCACCAGTGTCCCATGCCAGCATCCACCTAGTTGTATGCATTCCAACTTCCCCTTTCCTATACCCAGGTCTGATACATGGCCTGGGGATCACCTGTGGAACCAGGGAAGCCACTGAGGTGTAAATGCAGACCCTTCCAGAAGGTCTCTTCTGGCTTTTGTGGCCTGTTCAACAGTGGGTCTAGTGACCACTTGCAGTCACCTACTTCTAAGGCTTTTGGGGCTCAGCCGACAATGCTCTTCACCTCGGCACACTCTTATTCTCAACACACCTGCACACCCCACCAAAGCCATGGCAGCAGGCTTTCATGCAGGGTGCTTCTTGGAGCTTACACTCCAGTTAAATCCTCTGGTCCTGGTGCCTTCAGAGCACACAGGGATGGGAGGAGTAAAGGTGACAAATGTCAATTTAGAGACGCCTTCATTTCTATTCAAGTTGGGTTGCAGTTCAGCTTCAGGCCAGTGGGCCTGCTTCTGTTTTTTTTTTGTTGTTGTTGTTGGTCTTTGTTTGGTTTTTGGTTTTCTTGTTTTTAGAGTATCAGCACCATTGCTGATAGGTAGGGACCATTTCTGACTCCTCTTCCTGACCCCCAACATTTGCCCTTGTTGCAGTGCAGTTCTAGATGCTTCCCTGCCTATCCTATCTCCAGCCCTGCTGTTCTCTGTGGTCACTGCTTAATTTATGTAAATATGCGACCCTCAAGTTGAGGGAGCATAACTTTCCACTTCTAGTGTGCTATTTATTACTAGGGATGTCTTTTCTTTTAAGCTCTTTCAGCTGATAGAGCTAAGAAATTTGTGTGTGAATAGTAAGCTGTGGGTATACACACGGTTACAAATACTTCTAAATGTAACCATCTGTTTCTATATTAAGTTAAACATGAGTTCATACTGTTTCCAATTCTACTCCAATACCACATGATTATTCTAGCCTCCTCCCCCTGTTTATTTGTAAATTTTTCACTCCAGCAGTGAGAAACCTGGCTCCCCACCATCTCTGTCCAGTTACTTAATTGTTCATTTTCAGCATATACACAGTATCTGAATTGTTAGACCATACTCCATGGTAAAAAACTTTCTTGACTATAGTATAGTGCTTATGTGTACCTCCTTTCCCTTTAGTCTTTCAGGCCCCACTCATTTCCAGAGTTACTTAGGTTAGCACTTTTTCTTCCATCCCTTCAGTGAGGTTGTTTCATATATTTTTAACACAGTCATAGTCCACATTGTTTCTTGGGATACCTGTACCTTTCAAATGATTTTTTTTTAATCGTATATTTAAGGTTCACTCTTTTTGCTATAAAGTTCTGTAGGTTTTGACAGATGCACAATTTCATGTACCTACCATAACATATCATACAGAATAGTATTACTTTCCTGAAAATTTCCCATTCCCCCTCCTCTCAAACTCCTGGCAAGCACTGATTATTTTATTCTTCCTGTAGTTTTGACTTTTCCAGAATGTCATATAATGGAGTCATGCAGTATGTAGTCTTTATAGACTTCGTTCCTCCACTTAGCAATATGCATTAAGGATTCTCTGTGTCTTTTCATGGTTGATAACTCATTTCCTTTTATTGCTAAATAATATTCCAATTTATCCATTAAATTTACATATTGAAGAACATTTTGGTTGCTTCTAGTTTTTGTTGATTATTAATAAAGCTGCTATAAATATTCAGTGCAGGTTTTGTATGGACATAATTTTTCAAAACCAAGTGAGTAAATACCTAGGAGTATGATAGTATGATAAGACTACATTAATCTTTGTAAAAAAATTACCAAACTGATTTACAGTGTGGCTGTACCATTTTCAGTTCCAACCATCAATTAATGAGTTCTTACTGTTCTACATCCTTGCCAGAATTTAGTACTGTCAGTTAAATTTTTTTTTTAGTAATTTTAGTAGGTATGTGGTGGTATCTGTCGTTTTAATATGTTAATTTGTTTTAACTTGAAATTCCCTTATGTCAAATGATGTTGAACATCTTGTTATTTGTTTGCCATCTGTGTATCTTTGGTGAGGCGTCTATTCAGATCTTCTGCCTGTTTCTTAATTGGGAAGTTTTCTTTTTGTCAAGTTATAAGTATTATTTATATATTTCAGATATGTTTATCGGATATATGTTTCACAAATATTTTCTCCCAATCTGTGCCTTATCTTTTCATTCTCTCCATAGTATCTTTCATAGAGTTTCTGATTTTGATGAAGTCACACTTATCAATCTTTTCTTTCATGGACCATACTTTTATTATTATATTTAAAAACTCATCACCAAATCTAAGGTTACATAGATTTTCTCCTATATTGTCTTCTAGAAGTTTTATAGTATTGTGCTTTATTCTTAGGTTCGTGATCCATTTTGGGTTAATTTTTATGATAGGTATAAGGTTTGTGTCTAATTTTTTTTTTTTGCATATTGATCTAATTGTTCCAGCCCATTTTTTGAAAAAAGTATTCTTTCTCCATTAAATTGCCCATACTCCTTTGTCAAAAATCGTTTGACTTTATTTGCATGGGTCTGTTTCTGGACTCTCTATTCTGTTATATTGATCTCTGTGTCTATTCTTTTGTCAATACTATGCTATCTTTATTACTGTAGCTTTATATGAAGTATTGAAATCTGGTGGTATCAGTCCTCAACCTAAATCTTCTTCTTTATTATGTTGGCTATTCTGAGTCTCTTGCCTTTTCATGTAAATCTTAGAATCAGCTTGTAGATATCCACAAAATAGTTTGCTCAGAGGCGTTTGGGATTACACTGAATGGGATTACATTATTTCCTGTGGGATTTTCTATATAAACAGTCATGTCATCTGCAAACAGAAAGTTTATTTTTTCCTTCCCAATATGTATATCTTTTATTTCTTGTCTTATTGCACTAGATAGTGGTTACAGTAAGATGTTAAATAGAAGTAATGAGAGGGGACATTCTTGCCTCATTTCCAATCTTAGGGAGAGCATCCCGTTTCCCACCATTAAGCCTGAGGTTAGCTAGGATGTTATAGATATTTTTTATTCATCATTGGCCAACAAATTGTTGTTGTTGTTGTTTTGTGAATGGGTGTTGGATTTGTAAAGTTCTCTTTGTGCATCAATTGATATGATCATATGATTTTTCTTTAGCCCGATGAGGTGGCGGATTACACAAATTAATTGTTGAATGTTGAACCAGTCTTGTATAATGGGAATAAATTCCACTTGGTTGTGGCATATAATTCTTTTTATACATTGTTGGATGTAATTACCCGATATTTTGTTGAGGGTTTTACATCTATGTTCCTGATAGATATTGGTCTGTAGTTTTCCTTTCTTGTTATATATTTATTTGGTATCTTTTGTTCCTCTATTCCTTTATTGCCTTCTTTACATTAAATGAATATTTTCTAAGGTAATATTTTAAATTTCTTTAATGATATTTTCACTGTTTTTAAATGTTTGTTTTTAGTGGTTACTCTAAGGTTTACCATATACATTTTTAAAAATCGTGGTAGAATATATATAACATAAATCTTGCCATTTTAACTATTTTCATTGTACAATCTTGTGGCATTATCACATTCACATTGTTATTCAACCATCATGGCTATTTCCAAATTTTTTTCAGCACTCCAAATAGAAACTCCATACCAGTGCCTGCTAATCACTCAACTTACTTTCTATTTCTCTGACTTTGCCTTTTTTAGATATTTCTTAGAAGTGAAATCATACAATATTTGTCCTTTTTTTCCTGGCTTATTTCACTTAGCATAGTGTTTTCGAGATTCATCCATATTATAGCATGTGTCAGAACTTTACACAACTGGATAATATTCCATTGTATGTCTATTACCATGTACATCTTAACTTATTAGAATCTTTTTTATTTATATTAACTTAATTTCAAAGATAGAAAATGTTACTTATATATAGTTTTATTCCCTTTTCTTTTTTTGGTGGGATTTTTATACATATTATATTTATATATGTTTGTAAACCCAGTAACACATTGTTGAAGTTATTACTTATATCATTTTATGTCTTTTAAAGAAACTTGTAGGAGATGCAAGTACACATACACATACCATATGTATAAATTGTTATGGTAACCTTATTATTACTATTTCTGGTTCTCTTCATTTATTCCTGTGGATTTGAGTTACCATCTGGTGATATCTCTTTAGCCTAGTACATCTTTGCTCACTCCCACATCCTTTGTTTTAATATTGGAAAATATAACATTTCTATATGTTGCAAGCCTAGCAATACAACTATATAATAATCTTTCATACAGTTGCTCTTTAAATTAGGTAAGAGAAGAAAGGAGCAGAAACATTTATGTGGTGTTTTATAATTGCATAATTACCTTTACCATTGCGTTGCTCTGTGTGTAAATCTGAATTATTGTGTGGGATCGCTTACTTTCAGCTTGAAGAACTTCCTTTAGTATTTCTTTTAAGGTAGGTGCTAGTCGCAGCCCTGTACATGTGTGTGATCTTTTAGATTCCCAGGAATATGTCAGAGCTTTTCATGGACATCTCATTTCTCCAGTTTTTTCTAATATGCCTTTTGGTTAGCCTGTTGTTTGCCCAACTGTTATCCATCATCTCAGGTAACATGATGTTAGATAATTGCTTCTGATTGTTTTCAACAAACATCCTCAAGAAAAATGCGGTTTCCACCTTTTGAGCTCTGAGTCAGGTCAGCTTTGTGAGTGCTGTCTTCCAGGGAACCACTAGACTGGTCAAATAGTGAAAATTCTCTGGGAAGGAGGCTTCGAAGGAACTATAACTCTGCCATGCCTCCTCCAGTGGCTGCCAGACCTCTGTTTTTCGAATGATGTGACTGACTGTTGATTTTCAAGGCTACCACTGAATTCGGGAGAGGAAATAGGCTAAGTTTAAAAGTCCCTCATAGTTTGCTGTTCTTACCAAGACTTATTCATGTTTCTTGAATAAATGCTCCCAGATTGCTGTAAGACTTTGGTTAATTTCTAGAGTCCTGAAAAAGTTGATTCTGACCATTTTTTTTGTCAATATTCTTATTGCTTTTATGGAGGATAGAATTTTTGAAGGTTCTTTCTCTCCAGTTTTGCCGAAGTCACTCCAGCATAGAGTTTTGATTAAGAATGGATTTTAATTTATAAAACATTTTTTTCAGTATCTATTGTGATGGTTATGTGGCTTTTCTTCTTTAGTGTATTAATATGGTGAATTAGATTGATTAATTTTTAAAGTTAAGCAGATTTTGCATTCCAAGAATAAACTTCACTTGATCATGATGTATTAATTTTATGTACTGTTGGATTTTATGTGCTAAAATTTTGTTTAAAACATTTGCGTCTATGCTCAGAAAGAATTAGCCTATAGTTTTCCTGTACTGTTTCTGTCTTGGTTTGGAATAGGGGTAATGATGGCCACATAGACTGCAATGGAGAGTGGTCTCTTCTCTTCTGTTTTCTAGAATGGATTTGTGTAGAATTGGTAATATTTTTTTCTTAAATGTTTGTGCCTGGAGTTTTCTTTGTAGAAAAAAATTTTAACTGTAAATTTGAGTTATTATTTCTTCTTGAGTGAGCATTAGTAGTTTGTATCTTTCAAAGAATTTGTCACTTTCATCTAACTTGTCAGATTTATTGATATAGAGGTGTTTATGATGATCTCATCCTTTTTCTTACAGCTTCATGGAGGTATAATTTACATACCATAAAATTCATCTTTTTAAAGTGTGAATTAAATAATCTTTAGTAAATTTATAGAGCTGTGCAGCCATCACCACAATCCCATTTTAGATCACCCCTCAAAATTGCCATTATCCTCAAAATTCTCTTGAGCCCATTTGCAGGTAATCCTTACTTCTACCTCCAGGTTTATCATCCTTTTAATGTTAATATTGTCAGGAGTGATGTACCCTCTCTCTCTGATATTTGTAAGTCTTTTTACTCTCCCTTTTTCATTTGATCAGTCTGGTTTATTTATCTTCTTCAAGAACCATCTTTGGGTTTTGTTGATTTTTTCCTATTGTTTTTCTGTTACCTATTTCATTGATTTTTGTTTCTATCTTTATTTTCTATCTTAAGCTTACTTTGAGTTTAATTGGACCTTTTGTTCTAGTTTCTAGATATTTGATTTTAAGATCTTTCTATTTTTTAATATAAGCATTTAATAATAAATTTCCCTGTAAGTCTAATTTTATCTGCTTCTGGCAAATTGTGTGAGATTTCTGATACCTGTAATCTCTTTTTCCTTCTTAGCTTGAACCTCTGTCTTCTAAAGTAGTTAGTAGTAAAATTTAGAAAGAAAAAGGGCTTAGTGACTGTGTATGTTCAGAGATTATAGAGGAACTGGTATGGAAAAAAAAAAAGGTGAAGACAGTTTAGAGAAGTGGCGAATACAAGCTAAGCACCAGAAACCCTGGTTTCAATAAGGGACAGTATGTGAGGAGCTAGCAGGGCTGTGATAAGTAGACTGAAGGGGCTTTCATGGGGTTACCTATCAGAGGTCCAGACAGGCCCTTTTGTAGGGTCGGCCTTATTTATGAAGCCTCTGAAGGTTGTACTGACAACCACTGTTGTCCCTCTCTACTACAGTGAGGCCACTAAGGGGAGAATGGAGAGAAGGTATCCAAGGTAAAGATGGAAATGGGAGAAGAGGGGTGCAGAAGGGAGAGATTGTATGGAAGAATAGAAACAGTGAGAAAGGGAAGAAACCGTTATAAAAATAATGCTAAAAAGGAGGCAGGGTTTAAAAAACGACTGAGACATTTTTAAATGATCATTTTGAAAATAACTAAGAATAAGAATGAACATGTGTTCTTTATCACTGAACTGGTATTAAAAGGTCAATGTGAATTGTTAGGTATTTAACAGTGTTTATTGGCATTGTTAGAAATTGACTTCAGTTGCCCAAACATATGGTGAGAACCTAAAAAGGGATGCTGTAAATAAAAACAGTATTTTGGGCTGTGAGGCAGAAAGTAACTTTAAGTGGTCCAGGGAGGTAGGGGGCTCAACAATCTCAGCTTACCCAGGACATTCGTGGTTTTAGCTCTGAAAGTCCCAGATTCCAGAAAGCCCCTCTTCCAGGCAAACCAGTATGATTATTCACCCTAAAAATAGAGAAATGGTAGAGCAGAATTAGAATTAGAACTAAAGCCTTCTAGAATGGGCTCTTAAAAAATGGGATAGAAGAGAGTATTTAATGGGGAAACAAGGGCTGAAGAGATGAGAAAGAGGGAGGAGACCAAGAAATCAGGAAATACCGGAAAAGGCTATATAGACGTGCCCTTAGGCTGGACAGAGAAGATGGTGGAAAATGAGGTATCCCAGAGCAAAAGCTGGTGAGGCAGCAGCCAAGCTGCTGAACAAGAATTAAAAGTGGTAGCTGTGCCTGAGTTGGAAGATGCAAATGTACATGATGTGCCTCCTGGAGAAGGTGTCAGCATAGGGGGAAATTCCCAGCAAGGGACTGTTTGCTAACTCAAGGCTGTGCCTAGCCTATGGAATAGCATGACCTTTGCTGTGGATCTACTCCAGCTGTGTAGGGCTTCTGTTCCCACTGTACCGTTACCCCGTTATAGAGTTTTGCTATGGACTAAAATTGTATCGGGTGCAAGCCAGGAGGAAGGACATTGGGTAGCCCAAATGATTTCCGTGGGAGAGCTCAAGGGGTCAGGAGGAAAGGCTAGGATTTGAAGATGAACTCTTGACTGAAAAGCCCTCGACTCTCTACATCCTTGGCCCTGTGGATCCAGAGGGGAATTGAGGACAATTTCATCACACGTGCTTTTCTCTCCTCTACTCTACTTTGAATGACTGTGACAACCGAAGTCTTTTACTGTCGAAAAACTCTCCTGAGTGCCTGCATTTTGCAGAATGTTTGAGTGGCATAAGTACTTTATTCTTCTAGACATACTCCATTGTGGTGTGTTAAAGATGGAGTATTCTCTAAAGTTATATTTGAGGCTTAGAAGGTGAGCGCATATGCTTGGTTGTGGGTGAGGCTGGCAAAAGACATCGTACATGATCAACGGAGTGGCTGATACCACAGAGCACTGGCACTTTCCTGAAGTGATTATTTTCTCCACTAATGGATTTGCAACAGCCAGGATATGATTGATGTAATTTACAATAGCAGCCTTTGGTCACAGTTTCCTTAACCAGATGTTGCAGGGGCTACTCTGTAAGACCTGCTATTTTATGTGTGACTCTGAGGGGGAAGTCCAAAGGTACATGTGGCTAAAATTTTAGGAAGGCAGGAGAAGAAAACTGGGCTCCTTGTGAGTGATTATTGGTAGTTTTGATGGATATTCTTAAGTTTGGAAGAGTTGTTAATTGTAAAAACAACATGCTTTCCTGCTGCTGAACACAACTAGAGCTGTGCTCTGCTATTACATGTTGCTTATGATGATCTTCACATTGCTCATGATGATCTTGACAGCTTAAGTATAGAATTTTATTAGTCAATAAAGAACATATCAGGGAAATACTGTTTGTTTTTATATAGGTCATTTAGGTTTGAATTTAAACCCATTGTATTCAAGCAGGTTTAATTTATTTCTTATTGCTTGGACTTTTTATAGCTCATCAATTAAATAACTCACTCGAATGATGTAGATAAATAAATGAGCCCCTAAATTACTTATTCCTCTTTCTTTCCTTCCTTCCTTCCTTCCTTCCTTCCTTCCTTCCTTCCTTCCTTCCTTCCTTCCTTCCTTCCTTTTTTCCTCTTTTTTCTCTCTCTTTCTCTCTTCCCCGCCATCTATCCCTTCTTTCCTCCTTTCTTCCTTCCTTTTCACACTATAAGCCAGGTTTAAGATGGCTTTTTATTTAGTTGCTTTGATTTTATGTTTTAGTTAAATGTGAAGATGTTAACTTAATCTTGGCGCATATGTGTATATATGTATATATGTATATATATATACATATATATACATATATATATATATAAAATTTGTATGTATATAACTATGGTTGTTCATTTAGTCTATTTTCAAGTTTTTTTCCTTGGGAAATGTGGAGATAAATGTCCTATACCCAAATATGGCTTTCCTTTCTTATGTACTTGGAGGTGAATTCTACATGTGAACTTGCTAGGTCAAAGAGTACGGACATTTAAGTCTTTTGATACTTAATGTCAAATCATTCTCCGAAAAATGTGATAGATACTTAGATTGCAGTATGCTTTTTGGAGGTTCATTTGCCCATTTTCCTTGGCATCAACAGACCCATGCACAGTAAAGTAAACACTGTCTTGTTGGTCATATAGCTAGAGGCACCAGGCCTAGAAAGAACCCCATCCCCTGGCTATTAGCTTTTCCCTATATAGCCTTGGCTGTCACGTTGACCCAGCCTACAGGTGTTGCTGTAAATGGCCATGAAATTTTATCTCTCATACAAGTTCTCTTCAGGACTACACCACACGTAACATCTTTCTCTTGGTTAGGCTTTTGCAGTTGACAAAATTGCCTGATGTCATAATAAAGAAGTCGAAGCCAATTTCCATGAGAAGCAGGGATTCTATTTTAATAGGATGCTTGGTATTGGCAATACTGCCCTGTTTCTCTGAACCATGTTCTGACTGAGAAGGCAGCGTACCATAATGCTCTGTAATATTTGCAGGATATTGAAAAATTTAAAAGGTAACACTTTCTATTTTATTGTCCTACTTGCCACTGCCAGTAAGTTAGCTGTTTGCTGTTTAGCTGAAAGTTCTACATTGCTAAAGAAAA
Source organism: Cynopterus sphinx (assembly GCA_030015415.1). Lineage (NCBI taxonomy): Eukaryota > Metazoa > Chordata > Mammalia > Chiroptera > Pteropodidae > Cynopterus > Cynopterus sphinx. The sequence continues at coordinate 36,621,241 of CM057381.1, forward strand.
AAAGTATATGTTTTTAAAATAAGAGCCTCTCAATGAACTTTTTAAAAGTTTATGCAGTCATTTAAAAACATCATTGCACATGTGTACATTGTACCATTTTACAAGTAGTGCAGGCTTATTTTAAAACACTTACATTTGACCTGTCTTCTAACTATGCTCACAGTATTTTGTGAGAAGGATGATATTCCCATTTTATTTTTTGACCAAATACAAACATTAAGGAAAAAGAATAATCTGTGCCAAATGCGGTTTTCATACGAAGACACTCGAGGGCGCTCTAGCAACGAGAGATGTAAATTGTCTCCTTAAACATGCCTCTTGGAATAAGATGACAGTTGGTTTTTCTGTTCATTTTTAAGACAATGAAAGACACATAGATGGTAGTGGAAATATATTTCTGCACTGACTTATAAATCATCCCTCGGAAAGTTTATAAGAAATTTAAGAAGTGACTGTGTGCTCTGGATCTCCTTATTAACCTTATCAACCTCCTCCCTCCTCTTGCCTTTTCCTGCCACACCACCTCCTTGGCAGGGCTGTGTCCCCTGCGTGGAGCAGTCTGTCTCTTTAAGTCTCTGACCAAATGTCACCCATTGGAGAGGCATTTCCATCTACTTTGTACAACATAACATGGCACCCCTCCCCCACTAGCCTCTGTACTCTCTTCTCCCTCTCTCCACCTAATTATTTCTCCTTTGCACTCACTTCCACCTGACAGTGTACATTTATCTGTTAATTGTCTGTCTACACCCCACCAACCCCAAAATATTTATGAGAGAAAGGACTTGGTCTGTTTATTTCAACCTTTATACCTTTATACAACAGTGCCTGGCACATAGTAAGTGCCCAGTATAAATTTGCTAAATGAAAAAAGAACAGATTTAGGAAATGGAGTATTCAAGACAATGGTTTTTGGAGATTAGTGCCTTTTTTTTGGTGGTAAAGTATGCATAACATGGATTTACCATTTTGACCATTTTAGAATGTACAGTTCAGTGGCATTAAGTACATTCACACTTTTGCACATCCATCACCACCATCTATTTTCAGAACTTTGTTGTCATCTCACACTGAAACTCTGTACCCACTAAACAATAACTTTTCATTGTCTTCTCCTTCCATACCCCAGTAACTTCTTTCTGTCTCTATGAATTTAGTCTATATTCTAATATAAGTGGATCATGCAATATTCATCTTTTGTATCTGGCTTTACTTAGCATAATGTCCTCAGGTTTCATCTATGTTGCTGTGTGTGTCAGAATTACCTTCCTTTTTAAGGCTGAATAGTATTTAATTATGTATATGTACCCCATTTTGTCTACCCACTCAGTCTGTCAGTGGACATTGGGATTGTTTCCACCCTATGGTTATTGTTAGTGTGTGGTTTATAAAGACCTTAGATATGTGATGTTAAGATTTTGAGTATAAAGTAGATTTCTTTGAAGTGGTAATAGCATCTTTAAGTTATACCAGTGAGTCACACAGTTCACCCTTGAGTGATTTCTGCCTTCAGGTAAATACTTTTAGTATAGATTAAAGTAGAAATTTAGTCAAGCTCCTAAAAATCAGAACTGGTATAATATTCCTATTGGTGCTGTTTAGGTTTTTCTTACAAATGTTTAAAAAAAAAAAAAAGACCTCCTAGTTCACAAAATCAAATTACTATCCAATTTAAGCAGAAAGATCCTGGATAGATACTCTGGGGTTCTAATCCAGTGCTGAATGTGCATTTGGCCCTTAACCTTGCTTAAGACCCTGTCTAAACTGACCCTTACTTTTCTCACAATTAAAACAATTTGGAAAGGAATTATTGACCTAAAATAAGAGGACTTTGGAGAATTCAGAAATATAAAATATGGGCTTTTTGAGCTTTGAGTTATTTTGGCCTATTTTCGCCCAATTTGGACAGAGATTGAAGATAATAGAGCTCCGCCTTCCCAAATTTATGAGTATATTCTGCACTCAATTGATTTGAACTCCTCCTGCCATCTTGGGAGGTGTTTTTGTCCATGTGTTGTTGTTCATCCTCATCTTTTAGATCAACGTTCCCCAAGCTTTTTGGTGCCAGAGACCAGTGCTCCTATGAGAACCTAATGTCTGATGATCTGAGGTGGAGCTGAGGCGGTGAGGCAAGCACTGAGGAGCAGCTGAAATACAGATGAAGCTTTCCTCACTCGCCCACCACTCACCTCCTGCCATGCGGCGGCCATGGACCAGTACTCGTCTGCAACTTGGGAATTGGGGACCCATGCTTTAGATCCTAAAGTCCAGAGGTGTCTCCATTTCCCTGCAACAGGGACTAGTGCCAGGTGCTCTGTTCAGGCCCTCAGTTCAAGTGGCTGCTGACTGCCACAGTACAGAGGAGCTGCAATTTTGAAACAATTCGGTGTGCTGCAAATACAGAATTTAGAAGAATTCAGAAGTAAGAAGAGGTGGATGTCTTAAATTTTGGTCTCATCTGCAAGATGGACTCAGCAAAGTAGAGACATGATTTTTGCCTAGATCCAGTGTTTTCTCCTACCCTCCTAGTATCCTCATGCTGACCCACAAATGCCCCAGTGCTTGGAGTATAGTGTTCTTAGGGCCTGACTATCCTAGGTACTATAGTCAACAGTCTACCTAGTGAGCCCAGTGAATCTGAGAAAATGAGCATGTGCTAATGTCCTGTGTATAGCCTCTCCTAAGTATTGTACATTTTAACAAATGCCTCCTGCATGTGTCTTACCTGCAAAATAGCTAGGCCAGTAAAGAGAAGTTCTGTTCCAGGGAAGCAGTTATGGGCATAGGAGAGGTTTGTGGTGCTCCTGCTACCCCCCAACCTTTGGACAATGGTCTAGGCTGTGAATTCAGGTTATCAGTATTTCCTTGTGCAGCAGGACAGTCAGGGTTTACCAGGTGACCTGGTGACACATCTGAGACTGTGGGGAACTCTTACCCTTAGAATACCCCCACCCCGATCACCCACATACTCATACACACATTTCTTACTGACCTTAAGCGTTTTAAAGTGGGCTCCAATCATGTTACCCAGCCCCTTACACAGAGTAAATTCCCTGATGTCCAACTGTTTGCTGCATGAAGTCGGACTTAGGGTGGCATGCACGGGCTTCCTCATCCATCGCCCACCTTTCCAGCATCTCTCCCCGCACAGTTCACCATGTGCCATTCAACCAGAATCCTCATTGTTCCTCACCCCCATGCAACCCTCTCCCCCTTTGATTTGTTCACACTCTTCCTCCCACCTCTCTTCCTTCAGGTTCTGCCCATCCATCAGGGCCTGCTGCAAGTGTCACTCCCCCCTGGAAGCTATCCTTCCCCAGCCTTCTCAAACAGCAGCCCTCTGTCTCTTTCCTTCTGAAGCCCTTTCCCCCTCTAATGGCTCTTGCCACTTTTTCCTTCATTAAGGTTACCTGGGATCAAAATTCTGAGTCATCTTTGACAGCTTCACCTCTTTTTCCCACCTACATTCCGTCTGTTGCCAGGTCTTTTGAGTTCCCCTTCCGTTGTCAACTCTTCCCCCACTGAATTGGTTTTCTATTGCTGCTATAACAGACTGACACAAACTCAGAGGCTTAAAACAACACATATTTATTATTTGATACTTCTGGAAGTCAGGAGTCTGAAATGGGTCTCAATGAGCTAAAACCAAGGCACTGTCCAGTCTGCATTTCTTTCTGGAGGCTTTAGGAGAGAATTTGTTTCCTTGCCTTTTCCAGTTTCTAAAGGCTCATGGCCATTTTCTCTGTCTCCAAGACCAGCAAAGTGGGTCAAATTATTCTCCCTCGCCATCTATTTGGTTCTCTCTCTTTTCTGCTTCCTCTTCCACTTATAAGAACAGCGGTGATTTTATTGAGCCCATCTGAATAATCTAAATTACTCTCCCTATCCCAAGGGCAACTGATTAGCAGCCTTAATTTCATCTGCCACTTTAATTCCTCTTTGCCATGTAACCTGACATATTCACAGTTCTGGGGGTTAGGACATGGACATTTTTGGGGAGCCATTATTCTGCTTAATACACTCATTCTCCTTGATTCAGGTTTGAGCTCTTTGAGTAGCTGTCTAATCAGCTGCCTGCCTCACCTCCCTTATTGCCTCCCTTTTATATGTTGCCTGCAAAGATATTATGCATATTCTGTTGTCAAGACTTATTGCGTTTGCCTCCAAAAATATCTTTTGGTTCTTTCCCTTTCACTTTGTCTCCACTGCCACCACCCTAGTGGTCATTCAGATGAGTCTGGACCTTGTGAAAAGGGTCTTTCATATCTACGCGTATCCTCTAAGTCATTTTTTTTAATTAAGGTAAAATTCACATAACATAAAATTAATCATTTTAAAGTGTACAATTTAGTACATTTATGATGATGTGCAACTATGACTTCTACCTAATTCCATCATCCCAAAGCAAAACCCTGTACTTGTTAGCAGTCTCTCCCTTTCCCTTCTCTTCCCAGCCACTGGCAACCACTAGTCTGCTCTTTGTCTCTATGCATCTACCTATTCTGGATATTTCATATAAATGAAATCATACAATATGTGGCCCTTTGTGTCCTGGCTCCTTTCATCTAGCATAATGTTTTCAAGGTTCGTCCATGTTGTAGTATCTATTAGTATTTCATTCCCCTTTTTGGTTGAATAATATTCCATTGTAGATTATTACACATTCTATTTATCCGTTCATCAGTTGACAGAAATTTGGGTTGTTTCTACCCTGTGGCAGTTGTGAATGGTGCTATTTTGAACTTTCATGCACAAGTATTTGATTATCTGTTTTCAGATTTTTGGAGTGTGTGCCCAGGAATGGAATTCTGGGTCATATGATAATTCTATGTTTAACTTTTTGAGCAACCACCAAGCTCTTTTTCACAGTGGCTGTACCAACTTACATTACATTGAAAATGCCAATTTCTCTGCATCCTCACCAACATGTGTTATTTCCCATTGTTTTTATTGTAGCCATCCTAGTGGGTGTGAGGTGGTATCTCATTGTGTTTTCCTCTGAAACACTTTTGAATACATGATCAATTCATTTCACTTCTCTGCTTAGCGTCCTTAAAGTACCTTCCCTTGGCCTTCCAGGGTGTGTCTAGTCGTGCCCTGTGTACTTCTCACCTCCTTCTACCCTTTTCACACACTCCATTCACTCTAGTATCATGGGCCTTCTCTTGTTTCCTCAAGCAAAGAAGCAAAGATCATGGGCTTCGAGGCTCAGCAGGGTTCAGACACTACCCCAAGTTCACACAGACCTAAGCCCAAGCCTTGGCCCTGCCACTTACTAGCCAGTCCACTTTAGTTTCCTCAACTGTAAAAAGGGTTCATGATACCACAGAGAGTGGCTAGAAATAAATGAGATGATGCCCTGAATGCAGGCCATGGTGCCTGGCTCAATAAAACACCAATACTCAGTGGTTGTAAAAAAAGAAATATAGTAATCCTCCGTTATTCATGGGAGATATGTTTCAAGACCCCCAATGGATGCCCGCAGATGTTACTGAACCCTACATAAACTATTTCCTATAGATACATCCCCATAATAAAGTTTCATTTATAAATTAGGCACAATAAGAGACTAACAACAATAATTAAATAGAACAATTATAACAGTATACTGTAATAAAAAATAATGAGAATGTGGTCTCAAAATATCTTATTATACTATACTCACCCTTCTTGTGATGATATGAGATGATAGAATGCCTGTGTGATGAGATGAAGTGAGGTGAACGATGTAGGCACTATGATGTAGCGTGAGGCTATTGTCAGGGTTACTCGGACACAAGCACTGCAATACCATAACAGCTGATCCGATGACTGAGGCAACTACTGAATGACAGTCGGGTAGCCTGGATTTGCTGGACAAAGGGATGAATCATGCCCTGGGTGGAATGGAGTGGAGTGGATTGGTGTCGAATTTTATTATGCTACTCAGAACAGTACACAATTTAAAGCTTTAAATGAATTGTTTATTTATGGAATTTTCTATTTAATATTTTTGAACTATGGTTCGCAACGGGTAACTGAAACCATGGAAACAAAATAAGGATAAGGGGCACTACTGTAAGATAAACACATAAAAGCCACCTTCTCAGGGAGGGGCATGTCCTCCCTCCCACCCCACTTTTCCTCCTTCAGAGCATTCTGTTCATTACACTTGCAGTTTAATCATGTGACCTGAATGGGTGCATTTCCCTGTTATATTTGGTCTCCCCCACTAGACTAGATGCAACATGTCCACTTCTTTATGCTTGTGCCCAGCACAGTGCCTGACACATACTTTCAAAAGTCTTGAAAGGAAAAAATCATCATATGGTCACAACAAACAGAATTCATTACTCAATTATTCAGTTGACATGAGAGGGTGGGGAGGCAAACTTTTTATGCGTGAGTGTGGGTGTATGTATGTTTTCCTAGATTATAGATTTGTCTAAACATTCCTGCTAATTTAAGATGTCAAATCTGAAGGTTCTTTCTTGGCTTGAGTTTTTGAATATAGTCCAGGGCTTTTTTCAGATTCTTCAATATTCTCCTTTTTGTGAAAGAGTTTTTGAAAACATAAAGGGGTGTCTTCTGTCCACCCATTGTCTACATTATCTGTTTACTCAAATGAGTTGTAGGTAGAGGGGGTGTATCTTAATGGAAGAACATGTCTTTACACCAGCTCTGAGGTGTCACAAGGAGAATGCAACCAGTCCGAGTCCATGTGGTTGTCAGCTCCTCCCAGCCAGTGTTTCTGTCCCAGGTACATTTTATTTCAGAATTTCTTGTCTGTGGAACACACTTATTTCTCTCAATTTAGCATCTGGAAGGTTAAAAAAATCACAGTCTTTCAGTTCAACAGGAATCTAGCAGGATCTGAAACAATATTCACTTTCATTCTGAAATTTTCTTTCCTGTTTTTGTTTTTTCCCTACCCATCATCATCTCCCAGACAGTCTGGTTATTACACCAAGTGGAGGCGCCATAGAGGTCGTGGACTCCTGACTGTAAACTCCTGTGGCCCATGTTGGGGGGTGACGGAGCTGCTGTTGGAGAAGAGCCTCTCTACTTTCATGTCTTCTCTATGGAGAATTAGTTAATGAACCCGCTGGCCGATTTGGGGCAGAGTTCTGCTCTTGGTCTGATGCCTGTTGGGCTTGAGGACAAGAAACTATGTTTCCTCATTTCTCTCTGGGTGGATGGAACTGTTAACTAGAGAGTTTCTGAAACCAGATGGACGGCTCCACACATTCTGTTGTGTGTGGGAACTGCTAAGCATTAGCAACTAGCCAGTGACCGGCAGTGATGAGCAGTTTTTGGTTCCACAAACATTTAATGTGCTAAATGAGGACCCCAGGCATCAGCTGAAGAAACGACTTTTAAAGATAAAAACAAGATTGTTGACACAGGTGCATTTTGCTAATTAGTATACTGTTTTTGAGGAATTAGTAAAAATATTAATATTTCCTGGATTATTGTTAATGAGGGATAAGAAACTTATCTTTTTACCTTCACAACCATATGGTTTACTGCTTGATGTGGTTTTCTCTCTTTTTTTAATGTTTTAAATTTGGTTTTTATGTTAGTAAGGAGAAAACTGTTTTCTTGCAAGACTCATTATTAATTTTATTATGGAGGTAAATGGGAAAAGTATTTACTTCATAGAATTTTTTTTTACAACAAGAAATTCTAGAACCTACCAATGGTATTGTTTTTAAATAAGAGGTACCTATAACACATTTATTTTTATTATTCAGTCATTCATTTATATATTCTCCTGAAAAGAATGAGTATTATGCCCTTAACTAAGCATCTCCTAGAAGTGGGAAGGGAAGAAATTTTTCAGGGTTTTATTTCTTTATTTAATACATTTTAAAAAATTAAAATTATAGTCGACATACAATATTATATTAGTTTAGGTGTACAACTTAGTGATTAGACATTGTATAACTTAGGAAGTAGTCACCTTGATTAGTCTACACCCCTCTGACACCATGCATTGAGGGTCTTTTCTGGGCCAGGTACCTGAAAGTGCCTTATTTGGTACATCTCATGCATGCAGTCTAAGGTGGCTGGGTCAGGGGACAAGAGTCCGAAAGGAGTAATTCTAACACTATTGTATCTTATTCTTCAAGTAGTCAGCATAGTGCCTTGGCTGGTGATGGGTTCTCAATAAATGTTGAGCCAACAGAATATATCATGAGGAATGGTAAAGCAGAGGTGGGAGTGACTTTTAAAGGGCATGGGAGTATTCAGAGTTGGTGACCTCTGAGCAGGAGAGGGAAGGGCATTCCTGGTTGAGGACACTGTCTGTGCAAAGGCATGGCAGGGGAGTTATGGCCTGGTCATTGTGGAGTGTAGGATGCCTCGGGGCAGAGGGGCTGAACATGACACTGAGCAGGTGGGTTGGCACCAGGTGGGAAAGGGCCTCTAGGGGCTTCAGATTTACATCCTGTTGGCAACAGAGAGGCAGTGGTGATGTTTAATCTCTCTCGACCTCTGCATCAAGTTAGATCTTCACTCTGTACACTGATCTAGATGGTAGACCCATGTCATTCCAACCTCTTGCCTTCCTCTTTTCTTTTAATTACATTCACAATGTGCTGGAAACCTATTTGGAATAGAGAAAAGGTGATGAAACTGCAGCCTCTGGGGCAGGCTAGTTCATCCTTTCCTTCTAATGCACTTACCACATTTAAATACTTCTAGTTATTTGGAGCCTTCAGGTGACTTCATTTCTCTGAGTACTATACACTTAGTTTCCTACATCTGCAGTTAATTTTTTAAGAGGCCTTAATGAGAAACTTCAAACAGTTTAAATGTCAATTACCAAAAAAGTGAGGTTTTCAAGTTCCAGTAATCTGCCCATATTGGTCATTGGAACATAATCCCAGGTGGATGTAATTTAAGACAGATGACATTCCAGAGCTTCAGTTACAAAGAATTTATACTGTATTTTTTTTAGGACTAACAAGCCGGGCCCTGTTGTTGCTACACTTGCAGGACTGTCTACAGTTCTGGCTTATCTGACACCAGAGTGCTCAGCGCTCAAAGCTTCAGTTCACTGCATTCACTCTGGCTCTGCCTTTTGCTGGTGCTTTTGAATCTAAAAAGATCCAAAAGATATTATATACATAAAAATATGTATAAAAATGTAATAATTCCAATCTTTAATCTTACACTTTTGAGAGGAAAAAAAATCATGATGTACTTTATCATAGCTTTATTCTTAAAGAATGGGTTAATCTTAAATTTCTGACTGATAAATCTTGTTTATTTCTTGCCACTCCCACTCCCACCCCCCGTGTTCCTTCCTTTGCCATATCATTAAGATAAAATGCATGAAGAAAAAATCAGATGTGGCGATGAGTATTATTTTAACAGAAAGCAAAACTGAAAACATGCAGAATAAATTAACCTTGCATTTTCTCTGCAGGTCACTTAGTGGGTGTTACATCCTTAGTCGTTTGTGCTACAAAGTAAATAATTTTTGGCAGCTGGTTTAGTTTTCACCACTTCTAAGCCTATGACAAATGATTTTAGGAGATCTTTGGTCTTAAAAGGAAAAGTATTTATGTGTAAGTTTTAAGTTCAGTTTTGTTGTATTTGAAGGCTTTTTAAATGTAAGCTATTTATAAGGAATTTTGTTTTATTTGAATTTGAAAAATTTTTAAAGGTTTTAAAGTAGTCTGCCATTTTGAGCTGTTTTTCACATGTTTGACATTTAAGAGTTAATTTGTCTTTTCTATTTTCAAAAGATACCAAGAGACATCTCTTTACTAAGTGTTCGTTATTTATTAGTCAACTGCTTTTGAAAATTGAGAAATTTTTTAGTTTATATAGATTTAGGTTGTCCTCCACCAAGAGAAATAATGTTACAAATATTTTTAGATCTATTGTCTATTTATTTGGCTTGCCATAATTCACTTGGAAGCATAAGAAAATAGTCACACAAATTAGATATACCTGAACATGTAAATTTCATTTATTATCTGGTAATCTGTCCTACTTTAAAGGTTTCTTAGAGTTCTTTCAAAAGCAGCTCATTGGTGCTGCGTTTGGCATGCTATATGTTGTTAAAACTTAATATAAATGCAATGGGTACTGAATCATGCAGTTTACAGAACCTATCAGGGTATTTGTACTTGTATTTGTACTTGTATGCCAACATGATCACTTTTCCAAGTACGATAATCTTTGTATTGTGTGATATATCTATCATTTTCTTGTATATACAAAAACCACATCTGGCTGAAAGTGAATGTGAAATTTAACATTTTCCAGTAGTTACTATTCAACATGCAAGTTTACTGATACCCACTAAGTCTATATGTCAAAATATCAAGGATGAGTTGGTTCATCAGCATATAGGTACAAAGTTAGGCAAATTCACATCCCCTCACCCTTCTGAGAGAGGACTTGATGGCTCACTTACTCTTTCTCTAAGTAACGTAGTAGAGCCTATTTGGCTTAATCAGCAGCCTTGGGAGTTGGAGCAGTCATTTGAAATATGGAGTGGAAAAGTTCCTTGCACTTGGAAAAGTCAGGAGGCCAGGAGTGAGAGACATATCCTCATCCTTTCCCTGGTGGCCCCTCACCTGCAAATTCGCACCAGGGTGGTAGTAAAATTGTAGGAGCTCATTTTATGTGAAACCATTAGCAGCCTGAGAATTTGGGGCTAGCTGCCTCTCATACTTTAAGACACTGGAAGGTGTCATTTATAAGCATGGAGGGCCTGAAGGAAGGCAGAACAGGCTTGTAAACCTTAGCTTTAGGCTCTAGACGGTAATCAGTTTGTAATATAGTTTAAAGTCTTAGGTTATCAGCATCACAAATGTGCTGTTATGTGTTGCGGGCAAATCCCATGAAACATCTGACTGTAAAAGGCGGAAACAATGGCCAGTTATTTCCTCCTCTTTATTGTGATATTTTCTTTTTCCACCTCTGCAGTTGAGGGTGGAGGGGAAGGGGCCATGTTGCAAGTGGAACAAGGAAAACTGTAAATATTTTTGTTAGTTAAAAAAAAATGATGGCTGTGATGATGGTTGTGTCACAGCTAATATGGAAGTTTTACCCTAAAATTGCTATTCCTGCATAGTCGTGCTTCTTTGTTTTATGTATGTGTGTGTTATATCAAGTCGCTCTGACTCCTGGCCAACCTATGAATGAATGATGTCCATAATAGCCATACTCAGCTCCTGCAGACTCAGGCCCATTGCTTCTTTTGTGGAATCAGTCCATATCGTATTTGATCTTCCTCTTTCCCTGCTGCCTTCTATTTTTCTCAGCATTATTGTCTTTTCCAAAGACAACTGCCTCCTTTTAATGTGCCTGAAGTAGGACAGCCTCAGTTTTGTCATTTTTGTCTCCAGCAATGTTTTAGGCTTAATTTGCTCTAGAACCCACCTGTTCATCTTTCTGGCAGCCCAGGGTATCTGTAGACCTCTCCTCCAACACCATATTCAAGTGAGTCAATTTTTTTTCTTATCAGCTGCCTTCATTATCCAACTTTCAAGTCTGTACATAGTAATTGGGAATATGAGGGTGTAAATGATCTTAACCTTGGTCGCTGCTGACACATCTTTCCTTTTTATGATCTTTACTAATTCTTCTATTGCTGGCTTTCTGAGTGTCAGCTTTCTCTTTATTTCTTGCCTGCAGTCTCCATTGGAATTAATGACTGAACTAAGATAAGCAAATCTTTAACAAGTTCAGTGTCTTCATTGTCTATATTAAAGTTGTGTGCTTCTTCTTTCTGTTGTCATGGTTTATGTCTTCTTGATGTTTAAATGCAGTCCTGCTTTGGCACTTTCTTCTTTCACTTTCATTGAAAGTCATTTTAAATCATTGCTGCTTTCTGCTAGTAAGATAGTGTTAAGTTACTAATATATTTCTTCCACCAGTTTTCACTCCTTTCTCTGAGTCTAACCCGTTTTTCATATGATGTATTCTGTGCACAGGTTAAACAAATAGGAAGTGTGTGACTGGCTCTAACTTTCCAGGCCAGGGCAGGTGACAGGCACTGTCAGTGTAACAAACAAAACTCTTTGGATGTGGGGACTGAGGATGCATGTCCAGCTTCCATTTGGCTCATAGGCAGAGAGTTCCCTGATGTGGGGACAGGATTCAGGTTCTTGGCTACCTGTCAGAATGACAAACGGTCTTCACAGTGGGCTAGCCCAGCTTTGGTATTTCTGTTGGTGATCCCAGAAGTGGTTTCTTAACTGAAACCACGAGGAAAGCCAGAAGATTAGGTGAGAATTCAAGAACCCATTCTATAGTTCATAAACAGTCTATAGAATCTATCTGGGTATAATGATGTGTATATCATGGTGCTCCAGGCTTTGCCTGGACTTTAAATATCAGTGCTCCAAGTCTCCATGGCTTACTCTCCTCTGGGAATTAATGTGTTATCTCAGTTGCCCCTGGTTGGCCCCCGTCTGGTCAGAGCTGTTCCTGTCGCTCATTGGCCATCCTCCTGCTGCTGGTTTCTGTTGCAGTGGGGGACACTAGTTTGTCTGCAGCCCTCTCTCATGTGTCTCTTTCTCTGGTCAGTAGGAAACATTCTTTTTTTTCAGAGGAGACTCAGAGGGATTCTCAACCATTCTAGGCATTCATTAATGTTTCCATTCTTTACATCAAGGTCCACTTCTTTCCAGAGGACACAGATGGGATTGGGCTGGAGAGAATTGGCCCCACACTAAGAGATCAGTATTATCTGGGAGAAACCACTACACCTTCTCTCTGGGTTTCTGTTGCTCAGATTCCTGGGGTTTCTTTGTTTTTGTTTTTTAAAGCCTTTAGCACCTGGTCTTCCTTAGTGGTCTCCCATCCAAGTACTAACCAGGCCTGACCCTGCTTAGCTTTTGAGATCAGATGAGATTGGGCATGTTCAGGGTGACATAACCATAAACTTCAGATTCCTGTTTATAGTGCAGTTTCTTAAGATTTTTTCCTTTCCTGAGGAGTTTTTATGCTAATCCTCTCTTGAGGATCTCAGACTGTTCCAGGATATGCCTTTCTGCCTGGAGCTGGTGTTTATTCATTTTGAAAGCAGTCCCTGTTTACACACTTGTTCAGATTCACCAAGTAAAGCCTCCTCCATCGGTGTGGCAGAAGGCTCTTCTCACTGCCACTGGCTGAAATTGGTTGATTGTGGCTTTTCTACTTAGGTAGCCTTGCTTGCTGCCTCTGTGCTCTGCACCCCCGTGAGAGTGGGACCTAAGCTAGAAGTAGATGGGACCTAAGCTAGAAGTAGATGGTTCCCATCAAGCAGAAGTATCCTTGGATACTGGCCTCGAATCCCATCCTCTCCTGCAGAAGCAGCTTGGGGCATTCCTTTTTAACTGTCATGCAGACCACTTAAGCAACATTTTTCTGAGAGGGAAAACGGGGGATATTTTCTTGATAAATTGAAATGCCTCTTTCTGAGGCATCCTGGTCTTTTACGCCTCTTCTTTCTTTACTCTGGAGTCCCTTATACAGTGCAAGCATTACTGTATTTGCACTGTATCATCTTCCTGGGGTTGAGGGAAGCTTTAGGAGGGCTGCTGGTTAGTACACTCCCTGAAAAAAATTCCTAGTTAGAACTCAGGCACCAGGCTGGTAGGAGCTCAGAAGGTTCAGGGGAGTGCTAAAAGTGAAAGGGTTGCGGGCAGGGACTTAGCCTATTTCACAAGTGTTGACTAAAGTAGTTCTAACAAGAAAAGTGTTTGATGGAATCTTACTTTGTACAAAGACATATTATTTTTGGCCTCTCTTTTTTTCTTCTCTTCTCTTTTCTTTCACCTTTCCCTTGTGACCTCCCATTCCAGCTGAGCTCTCTTGTCCCCAGTTGCCCTGTACTATTCATCTTAACCTCAGCTCTGCCCTCTCCTTGATCCTGTTCTTATTCTTGGGGAGGAGGACACTCTATTGAACTTTTTCTATGTGCTGAGAACTGTGCTTTATATACATTAATAATATTATAAGGAAAGCTTTTGCTGTTGTTTGCCTGTTTTACAGACAAGAAAAGTGAGATTCAGGAAAGTTTTGTGACTTACCCAAATTCACACACCTACTAAGGCATGAAGCAGGAACTAAACCCCCGTTTCTGAAGCCTATTTGCTGACCAGTACATTTCAGCCATCTAGTCCAGACATCTTTGGAAACAAAGATTTTTATTACTGTTATCAAAAGAGATACTAATACAAAGTGTCTATTAATTGGTGATTTGTTAAATAGATTATAGTATAGTCATACCATAGTAATGATGTACCTGTTAAAAAAGATAAGGCAGTTTCCATGACTGGTGAAGTTAGTTGTTTGCTACAACAAAAATCATTGTACAGAATCTAGAGTCCGTATATAACATATTAACCATGATGTCCAATGTCCTATCAAAAATCACCATATAACATTTATCAAATTATTATGTTGTATACTTTAAACTAGTACAATGTTATGTGACAATTATATCAATAAAACTGGGGGTGGGGAGAATCACTATATAGATGAAGAAAAGGGGAAAAAAGCAGTTAATTGAAACCAAACTCAAGATGATACAGATATTGAAATTAACAGATAAAAACTTCAAAGCATCTATTATACATTTGTTTGAGAACTTCATAGAAAAGATATGCACAGTGAGGGCTTGGCGTATGGAAATGAAGACTAAAGTTTTGTTTTGAATGTTATTTAATGTGTGTGTATCACTTTTATTTTTAATACAATTTTAAATGTCATGAAATAGTCGAGGAGAATAGAGATACTTGGTATGAAGTAAGAAAATAATATTCTGTTTCCACCTTATAAAGAATTGACAAAAAAATAAAGAAATTGTGGACTGGGAGTCAAGATTCTCTGTTTCCTTCTGATTCTATCAAGATGACACTACGTCATTTGGCAACAGCTGTGATGGAGGTGTCTGGCCTCTGATACTTTTCTTCCTTTTCTGAATCTTATTCTCTATCCCAGATTTCCTCTTTTATTCATGGGACAACTCCAATGAAACACTTCTTGCTCTGAATTTCTCTCCTCAACACTACCACCCCCACCCCAAACTGGTTTAATGTTTATTCAGATGCAAGCAGATGATATAAGGGCCTCAGAGCTAGTCTACTCCTGAGTTCTGTATCTCAGATGATGATGGTACCATCACTTGTGCTGTCATCCAATCCAGATTTCTGTGAGTTTTCCTTAACTCACCTTTTTAATAGCCTAGACACAGGTAGCCACCAGACCCTACCAATTGACCTAAATATTTCTCAAATCCATCTCTTCTGTCTGTCATTATTTCTATGATCTACCCTGCCTCCTCCAGAGCTAAATTGGCACTTTCCCATTGTTTACAGGATGAGGTCCACATTTTCAGCCCAAGGCCTTCCTAGCCTAGCCCCTACCTCATGTCCAGCCTTATCTCCCACACTTTGGCTTTCAACCATACCACTTCAGGTTCCCCTTACCACTTTTTCACTCCTGGATTTCTGGTAAGTCTTATTCTCACCTCAGAAAAACTTTGTCCTGAAAGTCTTATCTATTCTCTACCATGCTGACCTAAGTAGTCCTCTCTACTCCCATAACTCTTGTTAATGCTTCTATCCTACCTTTGGAGAGATTTTGCATGTTGATGGGAAGATGACAGCGTATAGAGTTGGACAGATTTGATTTCAATTCTAGTCTTTTGACCACTGTCTACATAAACTCAGGCAAGTTATTTTATTTCCCCCAGCCTCAGTTTCCTTATCTGTCTGGTGGTGATACTACTATTTATTTTTCCCAAACAGAAAAACTAAAGATAATATATGTAAAATGCTTAGCTTGGTGCCTATTGCAGCTGTTATTCTTATAACATTTTTGAGATTGTATTGAATCTACCCAGTTAACTTTCAGTCTCTCTGTATAGACTAGACTATATATTCTTAGAGGCCAGCAGTGCTTAACAAATGTTGAATTAAACACTTAGCAATAAGAGAATAGGCTTGTTAAGTTAAAAGAGTAATTATTATTAACTCTAATTGTGGAACTTCATGTAATGTAAAATTCAGAGCTTTATGCATGTTTTCACTAGAAACTCCTCAAATTATATCTTCAAAGAAACAATCTCCCCAAGCAAAATACTAACTCCACCTTTGATAAACACATTACTGTAGATATCTTAACCTCTTGCTCACCCTTGCGGCAGATCATTCAATGTATGAATAAATAGGAGTATTAAATTTTACCAAGATCTTAAAATCCTGTTAAGAAAATACTGATTGAGTGGTCTAAAGAAAAGATCACCTGTTAGTTCATGATGCTTGAAAACAGGGCAAAGGCCCTGCTGAATTGGGCAGAGCTTCAGTTGATGAAATGTAAGAAAATGTCTGGGTTAGGCCAGACCAGGCCACAAAGGCCTTATGAACAGGGTGAGTCCACTGACTCTGCCTGGCCAATGTCAGCTATTCCCAGGGACGTAGACACCCTGCTGCCTGCTCCCCAGCCCTGAAGCCCATTCCCCTCACCAGAGTTTTTGGACATTGCTATCCCTCCCCTTTTGGAGAGAGATGTCTGAGTCTAGGGGCAAAGTTTAAAAGAAGACATTTTATGGGTAACAGCAGGTATGGTTAACTGTTATGCATGGCTTGCCTTGGATCTTATTTTCTTGGCTAATGTACAGATAAAATGATGGTTCTACTGGCAAATGGGAAAAATTAGTGGCTCTGGATTTTCTCTGTGTCCTAACTAACTGTATTATGGTCACAGTGGCAATTGGATCATTATTAGCAAGACAGGTCCTGAGTCTCATTTAAACCTTTTCTCTTTGAAGTTCCAGAATGGTGGAAGCTGCCCAAATTGGCAGTGTGTTCACCTGAACACCAAAGTACTAAGGCTGAGCGGAAGAATTTTCAAGTTTTAAGCTACTCCTTTCTCTGCATTGAAGATACTCCATGAAAACTCATCTTTAGAGGTGAAGCAAACAGTGTTATCACAGCCCCTAAGCCATTTCTGCCAAACTCAGTTTCTAAGATGTACTGTGCACATCCTGTCTTATCAGTGAGGTATGGTAAAGAAGAAACAATGTTGCCACGGAGTGTTGCTTTCTGAAAACTATGAAATTCCTGCAGTGTGTATGTAACTATGAATGATGTGTATGTTGTCTCTGTGTGCCCATATGTGTGCACCTTCATTCATATTTCTGAAAAACTAGAGAACGATTCCCAAGCATAGCAGATACATTAACTTGAACACCAAGAAAGACAGTTACAGATTATTCTTATGTAGCATTAAAATCAGTTCAACAATGCTCCTAAACTGTACCTGCTAACCTCATTGTGCTGGCTTTTTATGGAAGTCACTGTCATTGCCTTTATTTAAAGTTTTTTGCTAATTCAGAGGGGCTTCTTTTTTATTATTTCATGTTACTAAGATTGTTATTAATAATCACACGTATATACATGCACCTGCACAATATATGTATGCCTTATCCATTTCATAAAATCATCTGAGCAAATATTTAACCACCTACTCTGTTTCAGACTGTGCTAGATATGAGAGATTTCGCTGTGATCAAGACAGAGCATCTGCTCTCATGGAGCTGCAAAGGGATGTTAAGGAAGGAGGAAGCCTGTAGCCATTCACTTATTGAGAGCTTACTGTATCCTGGGCACTGTGCTAACACTTTCAACATATTTTCATTAGTTTTCTCAACAACCATATGAAATAAGTTTATTTCTTATTTTATTATTTTGTCTATTTTTTCCAAGAAAGAAACTGAAGCACAGAGAGTTAAGTTGGTTACCTACTCAAGATTACTCAGCTACTAAGTGGTACAACCAGGATTTGAATCAGGTGGTATAACTCAGAGGCTCCCTTCGTGTCTGTGAAGTCTTGTGCTGGTTGACATCACATCAGCTAACCCTCCCCACTGCTAGGTTGGGTAACCAAGGAGCAGAGGAGGGTACAACTTCCTGCAGTGTCAAACTAAGTAGCAGAGCTGGAATCCTAACCATAGGGCCTGTTCCAAAGCTGGGGCTCTTTTGGCAAGGCTATGCCAACCTAGAATCAAGTGTCTTTTACTCAAGGCTAATTTTAAGTCAAAACCAGTTGAATTTTGTAAAACAACTCACAAGAACACCCTGATGCTAATTGTGATAAATGCTATTGGAAAACTAACAGTCTGAATTTTCACATTGATGAACAGGATGGCCTTAGAATTTATCATTCAAATGCAGACACTTTTGAGAGTGAAAGGAGTGCTATTAATATTGACTCTTGGACATTAAGAGTCAGTCAGGACAGTCCAGGCAAACCAGGGCTTGTGGTCACTTTATATACACACGTTATTTATTGGTCACACAATGCGTGTGTTATTCGTAAATTTGTCACCCTTTAGAATATAAGCCTCTCAATGCACAGAAATAACTCTATTATGTTTTAATCATACATTGTTTCATTAATATTGGTAGCCATAAAAATAAATACTTGGCCAAATCCAGTTCTAGAACATAAATGTGTGTAGTCTTTCTTAAAGGAGTGCTGCAGTGGTTTAATAACCATTTAAATGCATTTATATATAATAAATGAAAGCCAAAAACAAAAATCAAAATGAAATATAAAACCAATTTTTTTGTCTACACCAGACGAATGTATTTTTAGAACCACAAATTGGCACACACAGTCTTGAGCACATGATTTTAGTTCATTTATGGATGTAGATAATGGAACAGAATACTTGAAAATAAAATTATCTGGGGAAATTCCAGGCATGTCATTGCTATATATGTTGAAAATTTATATTCTCTATGTAACATATGTTTAATTAAACAGAATGATCTATTTTAATCTGGATTTTGATACTTAAGTTTTGAATTTTTGGTGTTTTTTTAATCACAAAAACTAATGCTGAAAGCACGTTAACTTAAGACAATTATTTTTTTTTCACACAGGGCAATTTCAGACTAGATAATTGCCCACTTAACTAATATTTTTGCTCATCTCATTGTGGACTTTAAAAAATCATTCAGTTTTTTGTATGTTAATTGACATAAAATGTATTTTTTAATGTTTCACTAGCCACCATATTAGGCTTAAGGTTTATTTTTGTTGCATCAAATACCCTTTAATGTTTTATTTAAATTCATATCAACTTGGTTTAAATAGTTTGAATTATTGCTAAGGCTAGTGGAAAATATTTTAAGTGTAAAAATGTGTTTTTTCCCACAGTGTTCTTTTGAGTAGTTGATAGTAAAAGACATTTAGCAGGTTTACTCCCTTTCTACCCTCTATTAAGCTGTGCTTCTGAAGAAATATTCCGAGTAGAACATCCTGCAATATGTCAGAAACAAGGCTGTATTACAGATGCAACATCATCCAAAAGGAAAAAGTGAGTGTGGGTTTGAAGCTGACAAGTGATGAAAGAAACCCTGAAGTTGTCAATTAGAAAGTGAAGGCCTGGAACTGATAACTTAATGGGCAAGTGCCCCCTGCTATTTTGTCTTAAGGATGGTTGGGTTTTTACTGCTCTGGAAATGTGTATGCATGTACCCCGATATAGACATATTATGTAATACACGTATGTATGTATGTATGTATGTATGTATGTATGTATGCATGTATGTATGTATGTGAATATGTGGTGGGAGGTACAAATCCAAACACTCATGCTGATACATTTCCTAAAAATATTCCCTTTAATGGGAGGACTTAACAAAAATAATGAGTGTCTGGTTTTACTTTGTTTCATATTTATTGTTTTTCTAACATAGACTTTTCATTTGTTGGTTTTATGAACTGTATTGCCAGATGACAAAAGTGAAAAATATGTAATTTTGTCTCTGAGGTTTTTCTAAAAATTCTTGCTTTCAATCCTACTGGGAGTCTTTTCCTAGATCACCAATGCAAGCCTACAACCATGCATTGTTTGCAGTTGATACAACCCTCTTGACATAGTGTGTTTTTTGCTGATTTTACAACATAAATAATTAATCATTTATAACCTATAGGTTAAAATGAGTTGTAAGTGGATTAAGGTAGGAATCCAATTGAACCAAACTATACTTAAAATACCTAACTATATTGTGGTATTGACATTATATACATCTTCTCATTATTTAGTACATTAAAAAATTATTTTTTTAAAACAAGCCTATAACAGAAGGAGGAGAGTACAGAAATAAAAAGTCCAAGATGAACTCAGTGATGTTTTTGAGATTGGTGCATTTTTTTGAAATGTCAGTTTAATTAAGTCTTTAAAAGTTAAATTTGAAAATAATGCTCCCCAACCTTTTGAATGGAATTTTTAAATAAAATGTGACAGATTGTGAATAATGCATACCTATGGTAATGAAAACCCAAAGGACACATCCCAAGGAGCCCCACCTCCCCCAGGAGGAAAGCCTGTAAGGGTCCCAAGCTCTCAGACATAATGTAAAATGATTCTGAGAAATTGTTTAGAAGAATTCTCATTTTATGGCCTCTAGCTATTGGTAGGTTTGGTGGGAAGCCTCAGTCCGTGGGCACTTTGACCCTTCAGTACTGCACCTTTGGTTAATGGATACCTTTTGTGAGCTGAAGCTAGGGTGGAAGGCCTTTACCTGGCTTTGGCTGACAGTGACTGAATATCCCAGTGATGGGCAGGTTGCTGGAATCTACTGCTGGGGTGAAAACCAGATGATGGCTCATTTCTCATCTACTGAATGCAAGTACTCATTGGCCATGGCTGTCATGAGGACTTTGCCCCTGGGCTCATGGGGTTACTCTCAGGGACTTGTTCATCCCTGAATCACCAGTCATCCTTTCACCCAGAATCTTTGACTTTACTGTGGAGAGGAAATGTATAAAGGGGCTAGGCTTGAGTTAATGTGCTTCTCTCTGCTTCCCAAGGCAACCCCTTGTGGATAGAATGACTGGTTCCCACTCTGAGTCACAATTTGCACATTGCCCTGGTGGTAAAAGCCTAAGCACTGATTGCATTATATCTGTGTATTATGAATAACCAGAAATATATATTTTTTTAAGTTTACTGATCCTCAGGCTTTTCATCCACGTGATTTGCAGTCTCTTTGTTATCTAGTATCTATAATTATCCGTATCTTCAGGTTTTCTGCCAACACCCGCATCTTCAACAAGATAGAAAAGGAGGAGAAAGGAATTGCTTAAACAGGTGTGAAGCTGAACCAAGGGACACATGCATTTCTGACACATTTGCAGGAAATTGTCTTGTTTTAATCTTTTTATCCAAACTTATAGTAAAATTTAGGCATACAATATAGGAAGCTGAGGGAATACACAGTAGCAGCGAGTATTCTCTACCCTTTGTTCCATAATTTGGATCATTTGGATCATTGGTGTTTTAGACCAGGAGTTCCAACCCATTAGTGAGCTGGAAATCAATTTATTGGGTCATGACACATGCTTAAAAAATTAAGTTATACTAGAAAAGAAACTATTCTATTCAGAAAACTATTCTATTCAGAGTAGGTCACATATCATTTTTTTTATATATATATATAAATTTTTTTTTTTAATATTCAGGGTGTATGTTTATGGGTTCTCAATATAAAATATGTTTCTTCTGTGAGCTGTAGTAAAAAAAATTTGGGGTAAAATGCTGCCTTAGAAAAATATCTGATCCAGGGAAATGGCTTTCTTTAAGAAGATGTGAGGTATTCATAAGGTTCTAGCAGTATCCTGCCATTTTTTTTTCCTGTGGCTGTGGAGCTCCCTAGTTTAAACTCAGGATTCTCTTCCCATGAACATGATGTTACTGTTAAGGGTGGTTGGGTGTAGTTAAACCAGCAATCTGGGACACTGTGGGGTTAAAAGCCTTTTGTGAACTCTCCTGAGGCCCTATCATTTATAACATCTTTTCTATTGGGAAAAATTATTTTTCAGTTCTCCAGAAGCAATTTCTTGGTGAATTTTTTGAAAACTCTTAATAAATTAAATGCTGCTTTTAGTCATTTCTTGTATTATTTAATAGTAAAATCTATTTGTGCTTTAAGTTGTCATTCACCCGTCTTTACCCTTTTTTTCATTTCTGATGAACCAGTGGTGTGTTCTAGGAGCTCAAGGTAGCCGGGGTAAGTGGTGTTGCTGACAGTGCTTCCAAAGGGTGAGGCTGGCAAGTCAGGGCATCTGTGTGTCTGTACCCTGTAACAAATCTCAGAAGGGTGTCTTCTTGCACTTGCAATGATTTATAATTTACCTAATCAGGTTCCTTTTACCATTGAAGCCAAGTGGTCTTAAAATACAAAGTGCTCTTTATAAAGGCCTGTGCACACAGGATCTGCTGACCATTCTTTCAGTAGGCATTTACTGAGCACCTTTTCTGAATTAGGCACTCTTCTAGGACCTGGGATATGATGATGACCAAGACAGGCAAGGGCCCCACCCAAGAGATTCTGTTCTTGAGCCATCTCACACTCCAGTCTTTTGGTCCATTGGTCTTGTTGGGGTTGATCTGCACAATTGATTTACCCTTTCAAAGTGACCACTGAGACCAAAGACCACTCTGTCCTTACCTAAGTGGGGCCAGATGTCAAGCGTGTGAAGGGCTTGTGAGAGAGAAGGAACTTCCTTCTTGGGAAATGCTACAGATTCTGTAAAGAACAGAAACCTTAGTCAGACTTTGAGAGCTCAGCTCAACAAAATATTAACTGGGGCGTGAACTTGTTCACAACAGCAGTCAGGGAGGAAGACAGGCATGAGATGAAGATTTATTACTCTTGTCTCCAAAAGATCTTCTTAGGGAAGTACCCTACTCCTACCTATAGCCACCCGATTCCATAGGACCTAAACTCTTGTGAAATCTATCCATGTCACACTACTACTCACCAAGCACAACTCCATACTAGGAAGAACTTATTTCACTGCCTATTTTTCTTTAGGTTAAAACAAAATATATGACAGGACTGTATGCTGATTCTCTTGGGACTAATTAAACAAACAGATTCTAAGAAAAAAAAGAAAAGATTTAGGATAGTTAAGATGTAAAAAATGTACTTTTGTGGATAACAGCCGTCAATTTTTCCACTCGAGTGTTTTTCCGAAGGGCAGAGGGCAAGAAGCATCTTACGTCCTCTCAAAGCTGAGACACATTTCAACATGGACATATTAGAAGCAAATTTGGTACCCAAGACAGGTGCCAGATTTTAATTACAGTTGGCATTTCTGAGCATGCTTTTGGCAGGGGTGGCCATCTTGTTGGAAAAGCCATAGATTTTGACACTAGCAGTATGGGTGCCCAGTTGAAAATGATTGAAAATAATTTTCTTCCTATTTTCATTATGTTGGTTGTGAAAGAAAAGTTCAGTGGTTAATATTTAAACAAGATATTCTCTGTTCAGAAAAAAACAGTTGTTCATTGAAATTGTCTTGGTGGTTTGATATGTTAGCTCGGGGGGTAATAATTTCTATCTTAGAGCCTTTGAAAAACCCCAATTGAAACAATAAAATAGGACGTTTCATTACAAGAAATGAAGTTGGCATACACCAGGTTTTCCATTAAGTTCCAGGTCACAGACAAATAAAGAAAGTATGTTAGAGGGAAAAAAAATCCTTTTTAGAAATAATTAGGGAGCTGTCTATTTTGTTCACAGATGGAAAACCCATAGTTGTGGGTGGTCTATGTCGGAGAGGGCGTCTCACAGTTGGCAGGGCCATGTCTTTAACTTTTCAAGTCCTAGGACGAAATCTGAATGCCATTGACTGTTCAGAAGGCTCAGAATATGTTTTAGCCGTTCTAGCTCTATGTCCTGAATTTTGCCAGTTTTCTAAAAGAGTCTGTAGGTAAAATCATTATGAGATGCCAAAATAAGTAATCCATTGTTCTTTGAATTCTAAAACAGGACTCCTGTCAGTCCTTACTTTCTGTGACTTCTCTCACTGTCAATACATTATGATGATAATCTGATTACTGGAACTGCCTGTGTTACTATTTAGAAGCTCCTTTTTATTACACTAATGTATTCCAGAACAAAAAGAGGATGGCCAAATGTGACTAAGGTGTAAGAAATCGTCCTGAGATTGTTATTTCTTAAAGAAGGATAGTATACTGTCATTGATGTTTAAGGTCTTTTATAAACTTGCTTTGATATTCTGATAAAATTAATTCAGTTAAAAGATATGCTTTTCTTCATTCTTTGATAATAAAAATTAGCTGTCTAGCTTCACTAGTATTTTTTTAAAAATCAGTAGTTTTTTAAAAATGCATCAAGGTATCATCATCTTTCTCAGTCCAGTCTTAAGTGTTACATGAATGTATTTTGTTTGAACATAAGGATATATTTTTATATTTTCATTCATAATTTTAACCTCCCAAATTAAAAAAAAAAACAACTGTTAATGATTATAGGAGAGTTAAATTAATAAAGTCACTTCACATGCCTAAATGCATAAACTTGCAAGTTGAGTGGAAAATCAAAAAGCACTGGAACGTAAATCATTTTTCTCGGACAGCAAATGTTTGGCTTTGGATGTACTATGATCTGCCTATGCGTAGTAAAAATGGCAATGATTTATTAGTTCCATATCCCCCCAGCACAGATGCTGCACAGTCTGTCTCTTTTCTGGGCACTAAACAGTGGGTTTTAAAAAACATAATTTCACTCAAGTTTCCCGCTTGCATTCTGTGTTGTACTATTAATAGCAACCCTTTGTTGTTCATGCCAGCTCACTTCTAGCATAAGACAATGATGTGCGAGAACCAGTTTTAACTACAATACTTCTAATTGGCACTCATTTTTTCATATGATATTCCAAGTGCAGTTCTGTGAAGATTATAAACACCCTTAAAAATTATGTCATGAAGGTATAAAAGCTAAACAAGTGTAACAGTTAAGTAGACTTCAGTGAGACATACCTTTGCCATCTTATGGTTTCTTTGGCAAATCTTATTTATTTGCTGTTAAAAGTTAATACAGGGTGGGTAAAATTTGAAAAAGTGATGAAGGACTTAATGTATTAAATGCTCTTTGATTCTTCATGAAAAAAATTTTTAAGAAGGGAAGTGATAAAAAACAGTGTTAGAAACTTCAGGTATTTGTCTAGTTTTACCATCACTGACCCAGAGACAGAAGCTATATTGCTAAATTCTCATTCAGGGGTGAGGTTGAATCTTGACTTGGCCAAAGCTAAATGTGCTCTTTTGAGGAGTAAGATAAGTGATGGGCCTCTGTGTTAGGTGTACTAGGTATGTTAGGTGTTCTGGTCATCACACCATGCAAGGCCCTGGGCCCCAAAGCTTCATGTTTTGTGATAGAAATCTTTGGAGTAATCTTTGAGTCAGTCCAACCCCTCTGAATCTGCACGTCTCCACCGTGGTTCCTGCTGTTCGTCCTCTACGTTCTCCTGACCCATTGCTATCTTCTCTTACTGGCCCTCTTCCTTATTGTCCTTTTTCCAAAAGGAATTTTCTAGCACAAAGCCTATTGCTCTACTCGCTAAAAGTTTCACTAGCTCCCAACACTGAAGAATTGAGGACCTTACATGGCTGTACCATGTCCTTTATACTTTGACCGCAAATAGCCTTTCCAAAATCACCTCCCCATAACTGAGCTCCAGTCACATGAACTCTCGTTTCACCCTCCGGCTCGTTCTGTCCCCTTACTGTTGTGCATGCTGTTCCTTTTGCCTGTAATGCCTTCCTCCTCATTTCCACCTGGTGAAATCTTGCTAATAAGTGTGTCTCCTTCCTCTTACGACATCTTGCCAATCACGCATACTCATCCTGGCTAACAGACACCCTTCCTCTGCATCCCTATCCCTATAGATCTATTCATGTGTAATTATTGTTCATTGCATCCTATTTTGTTTCCCATGTCAGATTGTACCTCCTGGACAGGAAGGCTAATCCTTGTACCTGTTTGAAAGCCTAGCACCTGTGTTGGTGTTGAGTGCATGACAAGAATTCATGAAATTATTTTTGAATGAAATGGAATTCTGAGTTGTGGCTTTCTATCAGTTGAGATTTTTGGTGCTAAGCAACAGATAGTAAATCCAGCTCTTTTAGGCAGAAGGGGATTTATTGGAAAGAAATGAGCACACTCACAAAATTGATGGGAAGGCAACTCTAGGCATCTTGGCATCAGCACCACTCTTCCTTCTTGTTCTAGCTCAGCCACTAGACTGGATATGCTGCCAGCATGTTCAGTCTTTAATTCTGTTCAAGATGCAAACTCCAGGAAGGGTATGCCCGATTGGTCTAAATGGGTCTGCCCGTTAACTCTGGGAGATTGGTTTAAATGGGTCCGCCCGTTGACTCTGGGAGAGCTGACCACTTTGATGATAATTCCAGCAGGCTGTTAGCTATGAGTAGGATGAGGCAGTTCCTTAAGAGGTGGAGTGCATCTTGTGGCAGTGAATAACCAATAAATTTGCACAAGGGACTGAATCTTCTATTTCTAGTACTTGGGCATCCTGCCATGCCTATCTGGTATGTCTAGGGGTTCTGAGAAAGCCTTTCTACCTAAAAGAGAAGTAAGTTCTCTATTAAAATGAAGTTATCTCCAGAAGGGATGATAATAGGCCCTGCTAGTCAGGATCCAATTTGCCAGAAGTAGAACCTGTGGTTGCAGGGTGCAGAATAGGCATGGGCAGGTGAGGTGAGAACAGGCAGTGAGCATGCCAGCAGTACCATGCACACCACTCAGTAGTGCCACATACACTTTCACATCCACACTCGTGAGTGAAGCCACCAGAAGCCACTGTTTGAGAATAGTCAGATTTATAGCTGGTCCTTGAAGGTGAAGATGCCCCTGAAGCTTATTTCTCCTTATCAGTCAATCGAATTGCAACAATGGAAACAGCTCTACTAAGTGGAAAGGGCTGTGCTGGCCATCTGGAGTGGCTGATAGAGAGAGGTGGGTGGAGTTGCAGTCACGAGCTGGCAGAGACGCAGTCTAAAAGATGAGTGGGTGGTGATAAAATAACGTTTCCATGATGAGTGAGCTTTGATCAAGCATGGTAGAAAGGGGATGACACAGGGGAGGTGGAATCATGTGAGCAAAATCGCCAGAGGCAGGAAGGTGTGCAGTATGCTAGGAAAAGACAAATAAGCCAGTTGAAGGCAAGGATTTGTGTGGGGAGTGTTGGAAAATGAGATTGGAAAGTCATATTTGGATCAGGTTGCAGAGAGCCTGGACCTCTAGGCTAAGGATTTTAGACATGTGGGCAATGAGGAATGGCTATAGATTTCAGAATGGGGGTATGATGGTGAATGTGCTGTTTTTAAAAGAGCAGAATTAAGTAATGGGCCACTGAGGCTCCTCTGTCATGAGGCTGATAACCTGGGGGCAAAAATAGCTGAAAATAATTAAATCCTCTGTGGGAGGGAACAACTAGGAGACCTGGATTCTGGATTTGAAGCTACCACCAACTCCTGGACAAGTGTCTGTGCCTCAGTTTACTCACCTGAAAGGTAATGGTGCTCATTCACTAATATTGTTATGATCAAATGAAATAATGTTTTATTTTTAAATGCCTATTTAATCACCTACATCTATTTGACAATTTAAAAGCACCACACAAGAACCTACTGTGATTATTTTTACCTTTTCTTGGCTTTCCATTTGTTCTCCAGATTTTTTCTTTTCTATTTTTTTTCCTTGCTATTTTTTATTAACCTTCCCTTATACTTTGAAACCCTATAATGGTCCTGATGTCCTACCAGACCAACCACATAGCTTTGGTTTACTTGTTTTTTTTCCTGATCAGAATTGGATGGAATCAGGTTATGTTATGATAGGCACAATGGATAAGAGTCCACTCCATTCAAACACATTTAGTAACTAGTAGATAAGTTAGGATACAGGTTGGGGTATTATGATCAAAAGGCCCTCAAATACAATACCTTTATCAAAGATAATTTCTCTCTTACTTTACTATGGATATGTTGTAGAGGGCTCATATGATGGCTCAGTGAGGACCCAGCTTCTTTTTATGTTGCTCTTCCATCCTCAGCATCTTACCTAAGAAGGCTACCCAGACTTAGCCCATCACATGAGAAAAGGGAGAACATACTCCTTCCTTTTAGGGGAACTCTATACTTCTGCTCACCCTGACCACATCCTATCAACCCGAACTTTGTCTCATTATATGCTTAGACACAGGAAAGGCTGAGAAATGTCATCATTAGCTGAGCATCCATTAGTCTCTTCCCGGGTCCATCCTAGTGGGCAGACAGTGCCAATGGTAGTATTTACACCCCAGAGCAGAGAGGTAGCATAAGGGTTGGCAGGGATGGGGAGTGAGGCAAGGAGCTTAGATGAGCTGGTTGGCCTGTCCACACATGGGGATGAGCCAGGGGAGCGGCCGGCTAGAACTTGAGCCTCCACTATACCTGGGCACTGAGGCCCCCATGTGGCAGAGCAGGCCTTTCCAACTCAAATCTCTGGTCTCTAGTCTTCTCTCTTTCTCACTGTATAATGCTGCTTTCATGTCACCATAGTCTTGATCACTATCAAAGTTTTCAAAGCAATCATATCAGAAAAATGGATAAAAAAGTAAAAGTGGGCAGAGCATGGAGCCTCCAGCCTCAAAGCCAGAAGTGAGCCACAATGGGACAAGTCACAATTTTAAAATTAAGTAGTATTTTAACAAAATGAAAAGGCCAAAAGGTTCTCACTGCCAGCATCCAACAGGCAAAATTGGAATCCAGGAAGCTTGTTTTAATAATAATAAGAAATGATATTAATCTTACAGAGACAAACTCAGTGGTTAATATCTCAAACCTCACACTGCCATATGTTCCAGCCTCTGTACTTGATATGTTATTTGCTTTTATGCCTTGGAACAGTCCCATAGTCTTGGTCCTGTCAGTTGCCTTTTAGGAAACGTGCTCACTGAAGTTAAGAAACTTGAGTAAGGTTACTGAGAAAACAGGTAGAGAAGCTAGACTTGTACCTAGGTCTGCCTGATTACAGAACCAGTGTTCCTAAGCATTAAGCTGTGCTCACCTGGCCCATTTAGCATGGGCGGGGGAAATGTGGACAGCGCCACAGTCCTCACAGTGTTGTCCTGGTGATGCACACTGCCATCATCCCTGCCATCCTCTCCTTTCTGTCAGTCAATGACTATGCATTGAGCTCCACCCCCTAGGTTGATTCAGAGGTTCCTGAGTACATCATCTCATTTAACTCTGATGCCAGCCCCCCTGTAGGACAGGTCTTGTGATCTTGTTTCACACTGGATGAGCACAAGACCTATAGAGTTAAGTATTTTACTAGGATAACATGCTGATGCTTGGCAGAACCAAGATTGCCCAGACCCACTCCAAAGCCCATTCTTTCTGTGCAATGACAAATCTGTCTCAGGAACACCCCTCCCTGCCAGGTACAAGTAGATAGATCTTAAATGTTCTCACTACACACACAGAAATGGTAATTATGTCAGGTGACAGATGTGTCCACTACGCTTATTGTGTTAATCATTTTGCAATATGTATGTATAGTCATGCCTCAGAGATATTATGAGTTTGATTCTAGTTGACTGCAATAAAGCAAGTCACATAATTTTTTGGTTTCTCAGTGAATATAAAAGTTATATTTATACTATACCAAAGACCATTAAGTGTGTGATAGCATTATATCTAAAAGTACAATGGACATGACCTTAATTAAAAAATATTTTATTGCCGAAATAGCTAACCATTATCTGAGCCTTCAGCAAATCATTATCTTTTTTCTAGTGACAGGGGGAGGGGTTCTTACCTTCAATTTGTTTTAAAAAAAAAAAAACCCTTCAATATTTGAAGCACACTAAAGCAACACAATAAAACAAGATATGCCTGTATATCAAAGCATTACGTTGTACACCTTAACCGTACACAGTATTATATGTCAGTTATATCTCAATGAGTGCTACAATATTGCATTTTGTTGCTGTAAGTATAGCTATGCTCTTTCAGGTGTCTACACGCAAAGTGTGTTACTCAAAGAATGAAGCCTGGACAGTGGCCTCTAGTGTCTGGGACAGGCATGGTAGTCAGTCAGCTCTGGGATCTCCCCTCCCTCCCAGATCTTGATGCACACTGGAGAAGCGCCTAGGTACTGCAGGATGGCACCTCACGTGGTCCGAGGGGCACTGCGTGGAGGTATGCTTAAGATATTAACCTGTGTTTGTCCCAGCAGGATTAATGTCAACACTCTGATATCTTATCATTATTAATAAGACAAGCTTCCTAACTCCAGTTTTGCCTATTGGGCCCTAGCTTAACTGGGGGTGGCGTCTTCTCTTATTCTAGTAAACACATTGCAGGTGATCTTCAATGGAACTTACAATCAAGGTAAGTATTTAGAGCATGGAAACTGTGGGCCTTTGCTTCTGGTGCCTGTTACACAGCCCTCCCTGCATGTCAGGTGGCAGGGATGTCCTCACATGATAAAAACAAATACCACTTCCATCACACTGGACTTAACTCTTTACAGAGAATGTTTACACAGATAATATTGTGTTTTCAGCAACCCAGCCTGAGGTGTTCAGGCAGGTATCACATTCCCATTTTATAGATGGACAAACAGATGCTCTGACATTGCAGGCCCCATAGCCAAGGAGCACTTAACTGCATGGCATCTCTCTCCTTGCATATCTGTGGGCCAACCCTATCAGTCCCTAAACACTTTCTTTAACTGTGAAATGCTCTAAGTGTCCGCATTTTCATGCAGAGGGGGAAGATGCTTCTGAGAAGCCAGCACATTCTAGAGCCAGACCAATGCTTAATCCTGGTACTGCCACCTGTTAGTTGTGAGCCAGCAACATGTTACCTCTCTAGTCCAGTCTCCTCATCTGTGGAAAGGGGAGGATAGTAATAGTATCTACCTCAGAGCGTTTTTGTGAGGATACAGTGAGATAAGATTGCAAGAGTTTAGAAGATGTGTGATGTAACCGTTTTCCATAATTATGGAAGTGAAAAGGGAGAGGAGAAGGGGCGAGGTAGTAATCAGTTACCACTACCTAAGGCCCTGGTATGGCTTAGCTGCCTTTAACCCCTGTGAGTCCCCTTGTACCTTGGCGTAGGACACGCTCCAGCACTGTCTACAAAGTGCCCCCTCCGATTCTTATGTGAGCCGTCCATTCTCCTCTTGGTGACCCCTTCTCAGAACGGGAGAAGATGATGAAATGAGTCCTAGTCGCCCTGGGTCACCTGGGGAGAGGACTTCCACCTTTCTAAGTCACTTGAGCTGGAAAGCAAGAGTTGGAATAAGTACTGTCAGCAAACTACCTCTCAGTACCTACACATGGAGGAATATTGATGCCCAGTCATAAAGCTAATTATTTTCCCCCCAGAAATAACGTACTGACACTGGAGAGTGGGCACGTGTAGACAGCAGAACTCCCTATTTATTTAGTCTGGTCTTTCCTGTGTGATCACAGTTCCTATGTAGAAACAGCCCCTTTAACATCCCCACATGGTTTAGAGGCTGTCTTCAGGGGGTACACCTGTGACCCCATAGTTTGCTTCTGGTAGGCCTACCCAAACCTTTGTTTTATGAGGCTTTTTGTTTTCTCAGTTAATTTTGTAATTAGGGCAGAAAAGCTGCTATCATTGGGCAGGAGGTTTGGGAGTACTGCAATGGGCTAAAAGTGGGGAAATGGGGCTAGGGAGCTACAGATCAGAGGATCCAGTGTTTCTAGGTGTAGCGTGAGGTGTAGACAGGATGCAGTTCTGGGAAGACCACTAGATGGCAATCACACACTAGCGTTAGGACAGTTCCATGGCACTTTCCACTTTGGGCTTTTGTAAAATCTAGGGACTTGCCAAAGCTTTTTATCTGCCATCTCCATCCATCCATCCCTCATCCCTCTAACCTCTCTTGATCTTCTACAAATAGGCAGATTTACTCCTCCATCTTTCTCCTCCTGTCTCCCCCATCTCTGTCTCTCTCTGTCTCACTTTCTCTCCCCTTTCCTCCCTTTTCTCTCAACCCACCACCTCCCTCTTTCTCTTCCTCCCTTAAAAACCTGCCAAAATACCTTCAAAGCCTCCCATCTTTAGCTGCTATGCTGTATTTTTACTATTCTCCTAAGCAAATTTCTACATGGTAGTAAATCCATTTTTAGAATAGGATTTATTTCTCTCCAGTTATTCTGAGAGTATGTTTAAGAAAAGGGATAGAAATTGAGGGGATAGGAGTTATTTTAAAAAAGATAATAGGTAACAAATGTTTAAAAATATATCCACTAAAAATTGTGGATTAGTAACTTATAATGAAATTTAAAAATCACTTAAAATTAATGAGTTATTTTATCAAATCATTTTCTATTGTTAGAGAATTTTCTGTAAGCAGAGATTCAACTATAAAATATCTTGTTGCAAGCCTCTGGGGATAGGAGGGAAAAGGGATAGGCAGGAAATCACAGTTGGCATTATTATCTTTATCAGGGTGCAGGTCGTGTAAAAGCAAAACCCCACCTTAAAATTTAATAATCTGTTCTGACGTTTCAAAAAGATAAAAAAACTAATTTCTGCGTATTGTTTAAAATGGATTCTGCTGCTGCCTGGTTCAGTTCTGTCTCAGCTGCGTGGGCATCTTGGGGGGAGCTGAGTGTCTATGCAGACGCTCTTCATCTGTGCACTTCCTAGCTGAGACAACAGCGCTCCGAGCCCCACTGCTAAGGTTAACCTGTCCGCTGCAGAAGGACAACAGATGGAAATTCTGGTTTGCAGCCACTGCAGAAAAATAAAAACATGTTCCAAAGGGAAAAGGATCTTGTATTTCTGCGTTTGAACCTTTGATCTGCATTCACATCAGAAGAGAAGGCTAGACCTTTTGGTGGAGACACATGGCTTTGCATCTGTGAAAACACAGCTGTATATAGCAAAACAAAACTAGTGGAAAATGCAGTGGTTTTGCTGTGTCAGGCTAGCAGCTAATGCTCAAATTCTATTTAAATATTGTCTTTTGATAGCTTCAAACATCCCTCTTGACTTTCTATATAATTGTTTAGTAAGTTGTATTCTTTTAACTTTAGATTGTGAGCTTTTTAAAATTAGGGCACATGAGTCTCTTTTTCTCGTCTTTTCTTTTAAAAAGGCAGTAAAATAAATGGCTTGTAATTAGATCCAAATGACATTATCTAAATTCTGACCTAATTGGTGGTGATTGAAAAAAAAAATCAAACCCATAAGAAAAAGGTAAAGTTCTAACTTGATCCTTGATCCTGAAAAATCTTTTATTTTTAAAGATAATATTGTGCAGGCTTTGCACTGCAAGTTACATTCTGAAAGGCCTCTTATGCACTCTTGAAACTTAGCTGCTTTGTTTTGAGCAATTAAGATTTGTTATTGAGTGAATTAGCAGCTCCATTCTTCTTCATCTTTAGCCTGTTTCTCTATCAGCATTTCCCGGTAATGTAAGCCAAGTTTGTTTCATTAGGAGGCATTTGCCTTGAACCTCCATGCTTCCTCTCAGTCCCAGACGCAGAGTCCAGGTCTGTGCGCCTGCCTTATCCTGCCTGGTTTAGTTGGTTTCCTACTATTGAATTGGCAACCTTTTCCTTCCCTCCCCTTTCCGTTGAAGCACGGGCCCCTTTTGGCCCTCCCCACTCCCTGCCACAGGAGTGGGGTGCAGAGAGGTGGTGGACAAAAGACGAGGATGAGTTTGATGTTTCAGCAGAAGGCCTCCTTGTGCCCCTGCTCCACAGTGATGTTCCTTACATTTTCCTGAAAGGGGAGAGCAAAGGGGAGCCATTGTGCTGTCACCCTCCCCACCCTCTCTAACACCAATAGCTTCATCAGCAAGCAACTTGGAAGATGAAACGTGGTTTTCTTTAAGAGGGATAATTTTTTTTTATCAATAATCATAACAACCTTTAGAGTTAATCACGCTGCTGGAAAGAGCCAGAGCTAGATAACAAGTCTTTCCATGCACCAAGAAAGTTTCCCCTTTGAAGTACTGGGTCCCGCCTCAACCTTCCAGGAGGGAAGAGGGGGAAAGAAAACAAGTGTGAAGATCTGAAGCCACTGAGGAATGCTGAATTGATGTCTTTCCTCGGCATCCCTGCCCGTCTCTCAGTCCTCCCCTCCTTTCAACTCCCTGCCCTTTGAAACTGTGGGGCTGGGGTGGCCAAGCCTGGCGGCCTGTCCCTGCTGTAGCTACAGGCCATGTCTCCGACAGGCCGTGAGACAGTGTTGGTGTAGAGAAGGAAGGTGAGGGAGAAGAAGCAGGAGGAGGGTGGCGAGAAAGCATCATTCAGATCTTCTGTAGAGTTATGGCTGAAAACTATATCCATTGTGATGAGAGAAAAGCAAACAAACAAACAAAAAAACAACAAAAAAGCCCTTCCCCAACCCCAAACCCTCTTTCACAGCTGCATTTTGTTCCTGGGACTGTTGGTGTCACTAGAGCCTCCTTTTTTGCAATTCCAGAAGATATTGTCAAGGACTTGTCAAGCCTATTAATTTTTCAGGCAGAACAGATCAAGCTTGCCTTTGATGCGGCTGTTTCCTGATTTAGTATTCAAAGGTAAAGAATCCTACCTTCTCACGCTTTCCATAATTAAAGAAGGTTGTTTTTTTTTTCCTCCGGTAGCAAAGAACTAGTCACGTATAGTATTTTTTGAAGTAAAAGGTCCAACTTTTTAAAATAACATCTATTCGTATGCCCTTTCCTAAGTATAACTGGTATTTACTTTCTGCTGGTCCTTAGTTGTATACCATTCACGCTGAATTTTAATTTCCGACATATGGGGTTAGAAAGAGTACTCCCCCCCACCCCAGCTTTCCCCTCTATGTATCTGTCTGTGCTAACAAGCTAATGGTGCAATTAAAAATAAAGCTATGGAATCGTGAACTGCCCTAACTTTTCTGTTTCTCCACTGGAGCATTCTAAAGTTCACTTATTTGGACTTACACTATTTCCATCTGCTGAGTTTAATAGCAAATTGTGACCCTCACAACCATTTTAGGGCCTTTTGTATTCTTATCTGTGCATTTCAATACCTTCTGGGGAAGTGCCTTTAGGTTTCACTACATATGCAAAAAGCCCGGCTTGAATTTTTTGACACCCCCCCCTCCATTTGTTGGTCGAACCCTGTTTTCTATTGTCTGTCTGGTTGTTGATGTTGGCAAAGTCATTTGTTTAAAGATGCCAGGGGTACTATGGCTAATTCTTTATTGGAATGAAATTCGAAAATATCCCAGAGTATTTTAAATATTAATGCATGCTGTTGAAACTGTGACATATTTGCATAGTTTTATTTCCCCGTCGTAAGGTGGACTATATTTTAAAGGTACTAGATCGTAATAGTCACCAGAAGCCAATTAAAGCCGCTAGGATTCTATCAGAAACCTGTGTGGCTGTATAAATAATTGATATCAGGAACTAAAGCGGCCGCGCTGTGCCAAGGGCCCTGCCGTCCACGGCCGGCGGCGTCAGCAGACCCTGGGCTTCTGTGCACCGGGGGCGACTCCTGGGCATCGTGTCGCCTGAGCTTTAAAAACTTGACAGTAAGGCTACACACAAACAGATTTTTAAAAAACATCTCCTTTGCCTATGGCTAGAGAGGAATAGTTGACAGTATTTTCAGGTGTTTGAGCTTTTTAGAGAAAAAGAACAATACCCAGACTCCTCATGAGCTAGGTGTGAACAGAATAAATTGAGGCACTGTCCCGGCCCATCCAGCTTTTTAAAAAATGATGTGATTAAAAAGGACATCTGAGAACAAATTTACGAAGTTGTTATGGCAACTGAAACACTTGGGTTGAAATGTGTGTATCTGAAACATGAAAGATGGTAGGAAGCCGAGAAATAAGCACGGCATTGTATTTGGGAAAGGCGATTGAACAGTGGTAGCCAAATATTATTCCTCTGTTGGTCATCATTCAGGGTTGCTGCCTTGATTTCCACTTTTTAAAACGTGTGGTGATTGATGCCTTCCCAGACTGTGTCGCCCGAAGCCACCGTGCCTTGCACCAGCATTTGCTTATTGGTCGTTTGACCTGTTGAGAACACACTCTCCTCATTGCGTTCGCCGTGGAGATTGCCATTTAGAGCTGCCTCAGCATTTGCCCATAAGTTTACATTTCTCTCTGTTCTCCTATTAATGTCCGTGTTTGTGAATGGTCTCTATGATCTTTTTATTCACTATCTCCCCCAGCCCAAACCCACCAACAAACAGTAGCATTCAAAAGAGTGAAAATATTTAAACATTCCTTAGAATTCCTGACTCTCTCCTAAAAGGTGTATATTCTTTTTACATAACTTGTTTTTATCTTAATTTCTTATGCTTTTTTTTTATTTTCCTCTCCAATGCCGGCAAGAGTATTAAATAATTTCTTTTAAATCACAGGCAAAGGTTTTAAAAATTGACACCTACAACTTTGCATTACAGTGTGTTAGAAAATCAGTATTTTTTAAACCACATCCAGAATGCTTCAGAAATTTTGGGGGGCATTAGATTTCACACATATACACTGTCCAGAAAATTGTTTTTAAAACATTATGGATTTCTTGCAATATATTTTTATTTTTTGCTTTAAAGGAAAAGGTAGTTCAATGTCAGTTATAATAATTTTAGTAGACTATCCCATAAGAAATATACTATTTTAATTTTTAAAAGGTTTGACACTAAGAAATACATTTACACTGAAAAATTCCGATAAAATTTCTTCTTTATAAACATTGATCATTGAATGTTGGTTACTAGTTATTTGGTCTCCTTGATTTTAAGCATACTACTTTCTACTTTGAATTGTCTTAATTCTTAAAATAAGGCTAATTTTCTCTAAGTAAGCAAAAGGAAAAAAATAAAATAATTTTTAGAAAATTTTATTTTCTTTAATTCAGGAGTTGGAACTCTTTACTCATTGAAATTACTCAACATTTAGTTGGGTATGAGAGTGTAATATAAAAGCTGCCCCTATAACTAGAGTGTTTTCCTAATCTTTAAAGATTGAGATCTAAACATTTTTCTGTTCTATGCAAAATAACTGCTGTTAATCTGTCAGATTATTTAAAATATTTAATTAAAACTGTGCATTTATGTTTTTAAATCCATTTTTGCATATGCACATGGAATGGATTCTATTTTGATATAACTCCCTTGTTCAAAAATTCATAGATCAAAAATGGTATCAAAATGTTTAAAGAGTATTAAACATAATAATTAAGAGTCTTTGCACATATTTTACAGTAATTTCCTTTACTTTTTCTAGTTTTTTCACTTTAAGAATTAAAAAAAAAAGTATGATTTTGATGTTTCCAAAGTGGATACTATTTTATTTCAGGTGGGTCGTTTAATAGTTTGTTGATGTTTTCAAGGTCTCTAAACAAAGTCTGATGTGTTAACAGTCTTATTAACGATGTTAAAATAGAATTAACAGCTTGTGGATGCCTCCAGAGCACAATAGCCTGTCAACCTCTCCTGCCCCCTTATAAATTGTACCCCTGCTGTCTTCCCTTTGTTTCATGCCCAATCAGCAAACTAAACTTTTGTGGAGAGAGAACGCAGTTCAAGTGTTTCTTCTGCAGCTGAAGGGAGGAGCTAATGTGGAATTTACTGGAAGACCAATCAGTGCTGGAGGGAAGAATGACCCCAAATCGGGAAGAAGGACTTTGTTGACCTGCTTGGCTCCCTGACCTTTCCTTGCTTTTCTGTCGCTATAAAGCGGTTTACTCTGGTTGTCACATACTTTATGATGCATTTATTAAAGCCACAGAAGTTTTAGAAGTTTGGGATTTTATAAGATCCATCTCAGCACAGATATAATTGTGCTGTGTGATCATTAGTAATTTGACTAGATGTTAGCACTCAAATAATTTTTTTTTTAATCTGACGCACAAGTTTTTTTTAAAGGAGGAGAGGGATAAAATTTCATCAATTATCTTGAGCCAGAATTGATTCTTAACCTTTTCTAGTGTCTCTTCC
The DNA here is from genome assembly GCA_030015415.1 of Cynopterus sphinx. Classification (NCBI taxonomy): domain Eukaryota; kingdom Metazoa; phylum Chordata; class Mammalia; order Chiroptera; family Pteropodidae; genus Cynopterus; species Cynopterus sphinx. Next base: position 36,659,041 of record CM057381.1, read on the forward strand.
CTATAGCTACTTTAATGGAGAGAGAATCAGATTAGTTGCTGATGTTAGACCATTGGTCTTATTTTGTTGAATTTATGCTTTGAAAAAAAAAATAGATTTATATCTTTTAAGTCTTTAAAACATTCTTTGTCATGCAATGGTCATAATGAGTCAAAAATAAAGATTACTAGGAGGTTTTTGTTTTCATTAGTATTGCTAATTTAACAAATTGTTCATTTAAAAGTACAGATTTATGGGCTAAACTGACAAATAGGTAATACTATCTTATTCTTTACTGCTATCTGATTTAATAACTTATAAAGTATAGCACATTTATAAAATATTTGCCAAGGTGAGGGATAATAAGTCATTATTGAGAGTTGAGTATTTTTTAGATTGCACAAGCATTTTCCTTGTCATTTATTGGCATTCTCTTTTTTAATATTTTTGTTTGTTTGTTTGTTTATATTTACTTTTAAATGGGCCACTGTTAAGTGGCTCAAAATCTAATGCTGAGGTACAAGATGGTCACTGTTGATACAAAGTAAAAACATCACCCTGGATGCAGGACACTGAACATTTTCTTTAAACCAAGGTTAAGTAAAATTATTCAAATGCATCCAGACACCAGGAATGAGATACAGTTGAATGAACTATGATTTTAAAATATTATTATTTTGTCAAAGAGTATGCTAGAATGAAAACAGGGCAGTGCAAAATTGTTACTTGTCTTAGCTCATGTTGTGTGACTTAGGTGAGCCCCAAGGGGAATATTCTCATATATTTTATAAACCCTAAAGATATGTATCTATTGAATGAGCAATGTATGAAACTATAGCAAAAAGGGCCTCATTTATACTAGCCACATGAACCAGTGTAGATAATGACATGTTCTGGTTGGCATCTTTTAAATGTGCACTACTTCATTCGGGTCATTTTACCTGGCTTAGGAAGAATGTCTCTGTGGTAGTTCTTCCACGACTGTACCTGCTTATCATTTTTACCCAAAGCACTTGTTGCTGCCTAGCTCCTATCCCATGGCCTAGTATGTTCTCACCCTCCCCTGCTGGACAGAAAAACCATCTTGCAAGCAAGTATATTGACCTCTTTTTTGTGCACCTGCAGAATGAGCACTCCACGCCTAGGGATGTGGGCACCACACTGCCATGGACACCAAACACTAGTAATGTAGCCACCTGATAGTGTACGTCTATGTGACTTGGAGATGCTAAGAAAGCCAAAGGGAATAATAATAAACAAAGAAAGCTTGTCACCTTTGTGCAGAAGCCAGCTGGCATCTCACAAGGACAACCTGAGCTGCTCCATGTCACTAAAGCAAGCTTCCAATGGATCCCATTTGCTGCTGTTATTCCAGGAGCATCTGCAGGTTTAGTCCCCATAGGGGAGGAGGAAGAATAAACGAGGCCAATACTGTGACTCATTTGTTTGTTTCAGGTAATGCAGGGAGAGATAAGACTTAAAATTTAATGAAATTTTTCTCCTTAAAGACTTTGTGGATAGCATTTATCCTCCAAAAGCTCTTTCTCTTTTTGGATTGATTTTACAAACTTGAAAGAAAAAGAAAAAGTCCCAGCATTTGCCTTAGTTGGTGATCTAAATGGATTATAACTCTAGATTACTGACATTTACTGAGATAATCAGGGTCACAGACATGGAGTTGATTCGGCTCTGGGACCAGTTCTCTGGGACAGAAGTTTTCACATGCTCTTAGAATTCTGAATTGGCCACAGCAACTGTTAGGAAATTAAAATATTCAGATAAAGTTTCTGATAATTTGACTCTTCTGCATTTTAAAACTTGTCAAATGCAGAAATAATTTCTCTCTGAAACTTTTGAATTCCTAGAAGTGGATACTTTAAAGCCAATTGTGAAATGCTGCTTTAGAACACATCCTTATAAACATACTTCTTTATTTAATCAGAAGGGAGATTTGGAAAAAGGATGTTTTATTTCTTAGTAGTTTTTGTTTCATAAGAATGTGGTTATTGTTATTATGATTACTAATGATACGTTACATTTGCCCAGCACTTTATAATTTTTAATGTATTTTTACAAACATTATTAACTATAATCCTTGAAAGAGTTCTACAGGAAGATATTATTATCCTGGTTTTATAGATGAGGAAACGATAAATGGACATACTCATAACATGACACATAGTGCCAACTTGTATTTCCAGAGAATTTGTTTCTTTTAGGAAATGTATTTGCTGTGTAAAATGGTTAGAAAACATATCTAGGACTGAGATTATTTTGGTTCCATATAATAGCTGTAAAAGATGACAAAAAACAGGAATGAAATCATGTGATAGTGTTCAATCACCCTTTTAATGCAGAATTACATGAATTTTGGCCTGATGATTACTACATTTTCATGTGTAAAATACCATAATATGCTACATAATTTTAGCATGAAATAAAAGAGGCAAATTTCCCCTCGTATTTTTAAAGATAGAAATTATAATCAATATCAGAGCAGAAGAATGTTTCCTAATAATGGGTATTCTGACTTACAGTTTAAAATATGTTTTTTTCTTATGAAATCTCAAAATAGGCAAAATATATTTACTCATAAAAAATTGCTTTTTTCACTCACTTGGTGAAAGCTAGATAGCCGAAGTATTTGTTTTGGGGCAATTTATTGCTACCGCACAGAAACAACTATATTATTGAGCACAGGAAAATCTGATTACTGTTTCTAAGAATTATTATAACACAGCAAGACAGGGAAGCAGTCCACGTGCTAAATGTTAGAAACAGTTTATAAAAGCCAGGAAAAGACTTTCTTTACTTGTTAAAAAAAAAAAAAAGAGAGAGAGAGGGATAGGGAGAGAGAGAGGTACATGTTTCCTAAAAATAATTAAAATTGTCAAAGTGCTAGTCTTGACTACTTTTCCTTATAATATTTTCATATTATTTTCATAAAAATATTTTGGTTAAGGGGAACAGAAGAGGAAGAACTAAAATGAGAAAGAAAACAAAAATTCTTCCTATTTTACAAACTCCAAAATCTTATCAATATAGTTTTCAGTGAGAAAAAAAGTATTAAAGTAAACTTTCATATGGTAGCCCTAAGGAAAGTCTCTACATATAGTCCAAAGATTAAAAAAAAAATTTGGGGAAATAATCATTTTATGAAAAAATGTCTATTTAGAATCTCACTAGGGCTGCTTGTTGAATCAAATCAAGCTTCATTTCTATTTCTGTGATAATCAAGCATACGTTTTGCATCCTAGAAGTGTAGAGGAGGAAACGACTCATAGTATTATATGTCTAGGGTTTTCTTTAAACAACTCTAACATCAAAATGGCCAAACTGTTGGACTGATTCATGTTGGACAAAACAGATGGGATTCCCAGATCGTGCACCGTTCAGCCGTTTGATGGAATTCGCGCCACCCTGACCAGCGAGCCCAGATGGCGCTTAAATCTGTCACTCTTTGAGGACCCTACTGTTTTTAAAAAATATTTTTATATTTGAGCCCATTCATTTAATCTGAGAGATTAATCATTTCCAAGATATGTCTGGGGAGGGATTTACTGCAGGCTTCATTTGGAGGAGCTGAGGACGAGAAGAATGAAGGGACCTCCCAAACGCAGGTCTCCCTGCTAGAAGGCGCGTGGGGCCCCAGGCCTGCTGGGTCTTGGGCACCGGAACGTTTTCTGGGCAGCAGGGCCGAGAAGGCCTCCTGGAGAGGAGTAGCAGTGGGGGTTAAGAGAAGAAGAGACGGACATTTGGGAAAGGGCTGGGGGTGGGAGGAGGTAAATCGATTTCTCTCAGAGAAACTATTGCATTGCCAGGTTAAACCCAGCAAGAGGCTGAGTGCTGGCTGACCACACCAGAGCGGCTTTCAGCGGTCTGGCCCTCACCACATCGCGATGACCGTGGTGGCTGTGCCACCCGGCGCAGACCCCAGGGATTGGGTCCGACATGATAAGACTCTGAGATGGTTCTAGAAAGAACCTGTTCTGTGCCAGAACTTCACTCACCTCACAGAGCTTTTCCCTGAAGCTTTCTTCTTCTTCTTCTTCTTAAATTATTATTTTGAGTGACTCTACTGAAATGCTTCAGTGATTTGGGGCATGAGATGCTAGCCAGCTCCTCCCTCCAAAATCTCTAACCTTGAGCCGTTTGCAGAGTGTCTGTCTTGGAATTGCTTTCTATTCCTGCTGGGACAGTAAAGGAAAAAAATGAATGGTTTTTCATTATGCAGACTCTTTTTTTTTTCTTTTTCTTTTTTTGGCATTTGAATTAGATGTAGCAGGTGTCAAAATATGCTGCAGAATTTACACCATTAATGTGAAAATTTCCACTGACCCAAAAAAACCACTAGGAATGCGCATATCCACACACTTTAACAACAAAATTTAAAATGCCTTGCTGACTTTACAGATGTTCTTGGTAGTATTCGGGCTGTTCAGTGGTGGTGTTTCTGTTTGTCTGATGCTGCTGCCCATACTTGGTGGTCCCATACTTGTTGGTCTCACAGAAGGCACACTGATGCGTTGCACTTTTGCGTGTGGCAGAGCACATGGGGATGGTGTTCCCATGTCTTGGGCCCCAACTGAGTGCCTGCACACTGAAGGCATGTTGGAATTCTGCTTTGGAGACTATCCATCCTAAAAGAAAAGACATCATGTAGACCCACAATTGAAGAGGTTCTTTTGGAAGCTTTCGAATCCTGGGGGTTCTCGTGGAATTAGGGTCTGTCAGAAATCACTGCTCTACCAGGATTTGGTGGGAGCTGACACTTGTAACTAATCCCGCACATGTAACCATTCCTTGAGGATAAAGCTAGGTAAATTCTGAACAGAGCGGAAGAACATCAAGCACCTAATATGTTGTTTTCATTGTAAATGTACTGTAAGCATGCAACTCTCACTGTTTCTCCCTCTCCCTCTCTTTCACTCTTTTTTTCTCTTTCTCCCCCTTCCTCTCTCTCTCTCTCTCTCTCTCTCTCTCTCTCTCTCTCTCTCTCACACACACACACACACACACACACACACACACACACACAGCCAGATTATGGAAAGGATTGCAGTGCAGTTCTGGGTAAAGAATAATGCTGCTGTAAGAGTGGAGAGGCCACCTTGCACCTAATTCTGTAATAGGTTTAAGATTCGATGATAATCAGTAAGACACAGTTTTCTCTGTGTGTGTGTTGTATGTTGGCCTCAATTTCTTAGGTAATTGTTGGGTGTTTATAGAATAAAATTGAACATTTTAGTGGAAGCAACTAACATCCACTTTAAAAATCATTTTTATGAAATCATACAGTGTATTTGTTATTATCTAAAATAATTATTACCTTTTTGAGTAGAACAGATACTCATAATAAACATTGTCTTTTAAATTTTACCACTCAACTCATTTCATTCTCACCTGATTATTTCTACTGACTAAAATCTTTCTAATAATCTAGTTGGCAAATGGTCTGTTTCAGGACAAAAGGATATATGTATTTGAAGAATTCTGTGGTTACCCGAGAAGTCTTCACCCATCATTTTTTATGAATGCTTGCCAAACAATTCAGTTTGAAAAGATGAGGAGCAAAAATAAACCTTCATCGTTAATGAACTGTTGGTCATTTGGACTACACGAATTTGTTTTGGTAGGTGAAAGAAAGAAAAAAAATGCACATTCTCCATTGCTTATGTCTAAACTTCTTCCCTGGACATGAGGCTGGCCTCGGAACCCTAGCTGGGCTTCGGACTTCCAGAGCTGAGGTGGCCTGGCCAAGTCTATGCCTGGTACTGGAGCTAATCCAGGAAAAAAGGTTAAGGGATATAGCCAAAGCCAAAGGTCATGGTGCAGTTGAATCATGGTGTTGAATCCTGGTGTAGATGAAGAGTTGGAGGGACGCATGCCAGGTTCAAAGCAACCAAGGAGTTGGGCATCCTGGGTCACAGAGGAAGGCAGGAGATGAAGCCCCCAGATGTGTCCTCACTCTCCAGGCAGAACCACTGATGCTTTTATAGGGCCTCAGCCTTGAAAAAGGAGTGAGGAGTTAAGAGCCCCAAGCTACTGTGAAGAATTTGTGTATTGGGTTGTCCCATTTTTCTTTCAAAACCTTCTCTAGCCATTTGCAAAACATCCACAGACTCTTTCACAGTATCCTTTTAGAGTCAGGTTTGGGAGGAGGTCATAAGCCTTAAAAAAAGTTGGATATTCCCAGGTACCCTAGTTTTCCAAGTAGGAAATGTAACGTTGAGTGCGGGTTTCAAATGATTGTTTCATTTTCTTCACCTCTGAAAGAGTTCCTAGTTCACTGAGAGCCTGCCTTCAATGCATGGATATTATAAAGTTCCTTTTTCATTCCCCATAAAGATCCCTATTTTTAGCTTTTAAGAGCTGTTACAACTGCTAGAGAAATGGTATTCTGCACCCCACACAGTTATACATTTCAGGATTAGAGACAGAGTTCCTGGAACTGCAAGACAAGTTTGGTGTTAGTCAATCTGTTAAGTTTCCTTACAGGCACATTTTCTCATTCTATTATTTAATTTTAGTAAAAGGTCTGTTAGAAATTTCCGTGTATAAATAATACTTAAAAATATCTCACTATCCAAATTATTTCATGTGGAATTTCCCATGGTAGTCTATAATTTCCTGAAACATAACTTTCTTTTTTTTTGCAATTTCTAGACACATGCTCTAAAAACAGGTGTGCATCCACCCCATCCATAATGGGACCCTATCTGCACTTTTCTTCAACTATTCAAATAAAAGACAAAGATGTTTGAACATTTCACATATGTGAAAATATCCTCTATTACTTTACTGACTTTCTGGAATTGTACGGTTTGTTTTAGGCCAAAACAATAGCAAAAAGAAAAACAAACCCTGGTTAATTGCAAAATCAGCCCACCGATCTCATCTAGACTGTGGGAATCCACCTGTGGGAATGTAGTCCATCTCCACTCACTGGGAATGCTGGGCTGTGAAAATCTCAATATTTTCATTGCTTTTCATCTCATTCTTACTTCATCATTCTTGGAAAAATGGATTAAGGGATATCCATTCTTCAAACAGCAAGCGGGAGAATCAGATCATGTCACTTCTCTGCTTATAATCTTTCCCGTTGAACTTAGAATGAAATGCAGTCTTCACCATGGTCTGCGAGGACCTGCCTTTTTGGCTCTCACTGACCTCTCCAACTTTATCTTCTATCCCTCTCCCCCACACTCATTCTCCTTAAACCACACTGGTCTCCTTTCAGCACCTCTAATATGCGGCAAGCTATTTTCTACTTCATGTTCTTTGCACTAGCTGGTCCCTCTGCCTGTTTCTGGCTCCTTTTTGTAATGAGGTCCTGAAATCCCTCCCGACACTATTTTAGATCTTTTTCTTTGGAGATTTCTTTAGTCTTAATCAGAAAACGCCATAACAATAAATATTTGAGTATATAAAATCTTGACTTAAGGCAGTGCTTTGACGCTGGAAAATTTCATATAACATTTCTAAAATGACACTGTGAATAAGACCCATGTGTTTTCATTTCTAAACCCAGCAATGCATTTTGCTTACAAGAAGACCAACGATGTACACAGATAGGCAGGTTACTTTAAATTTTCTCCTTTGTAGCAGGGACTATTTTCAGACTCTCTCTCTATTTAAAGATCATCTCTACATGTCATTGCAGAGAGGAGCACCACCAAAGAACTCTGAACATCTTGAAGGTCACTTGAGTCTGAGAGACATCTGTATAATCTGTTATTTCCTCTCTGTTGCAAATGTGGATACTTAAGCTCTTGGGAAATCTAGAGCACATTCTCTTCTTTACCTGCAAATTTTCATGTGCTAAAAGAGTGTAAATATCTCAACATCCCCGATTTTGCTGTAAGACTCATGGAGTTGAGTGAGTCTCCTCTGTGTCACCTAGCATGTGTCAGGGCTATCATAAATACTAACAGCAGCAATAACTATACTTCAACTTTCTTCACTGTTCCTTTTGTTTAAAAATCTGTGTAGCAAAATTGTATGCCCTTAACTCATAAAGTAGCCATTAAGCAGATGTTGGCAGGTGTTGGGTCCAGGGAGATTTTAGCAGTCATTTATTCATCCAGCAAATGTATTGAGGAACTACTGTGTTCTGGGCACTTGAGATCTATCATTTGAACATAACAAATATCTACCACCCTGGACCTTACTTTTCAGCAGCCTGACAATAAACCACAGAGATAATAAATAAGTAGGACATGGATAATTTTAGGAGAGGTAAAAGAAAAGGTGCAGCAGGGGAAGGAAATGGGTGAAAACCATATATCAAAATGGTATGGGAATGGTGATTGTGTCAGGTGCTGCTGGTGGGTCAAGTAATTTGGGAATTGAGAATTGGCTACTGGACTTAGCAACGTGGGTCTCATGGTGGCTTCAACAAGAGAAGATATGGAGGAAGTATGGGAGGACAAAGTTTAAATAAAATTATTTGGAGCACTCATCAATCTGTATGGTTGACACTGCAGCTTACACTGGAACACACATTAAAGGGACCAAACATGTAAGAGATCTCTACTTTTTAAAGTATATGTACAACAACTTTATTGAGATATAATTTATGTACCATACAATATACCCACTTAAAATGTGAAATTCGGTGGTTTTTAGTCTATTCACAGAGTTGTACAACTACCACCACAATCAATTTTAAAACATTTCATCATCCCAAAAGGAAACCTCATTAGCAGTCATTGGCCCACAAATGCACCAGCCATAGGCATCCACTAACCTACTTTCTGTTCTTATACATTTGACTATTCTGGATATTTCATATAAATGGAATCATATAATCTGGTCCTTTGTGACTGGCTTCTTTCCCTTAGTATTATGTTTTCAAAGTTCATCCATATTCAAGCATATATTAGTACTTTATTCTTTCTTATGGCTGAATAATGTTACACTGTATAGTATTATCACATTTATCTGTTGATCAGTTGATAGATATTTGAGTAATTTCTGCTTTGTTTTTAGCTATTATGAGTAATACTGCATTTATCCATAAGTTACTATGTGGATGTATGTTTTTTAGGGTATATACTTAGGAGTGGAGTTAGATTTCTGCTTTCTTGATAGTATTACCAAATAGCCTATGTCATTGCCAGAATTTCAGGGTTAGAGGTCAAAAAATGAGACACTATAAAAATATAATTTTTTTTTTTGGTTCTTCTTTGGAGCACAAAACCATAGTAAGCCACATCAAAAAGAGCAGAGAGTGAGGGAGAGAATCCATCTCCCTGCACTTGCTTATGGAAAAATAAGGTTATTTTAGATCCAAGTCATTGTGTCCTTTTAGCTGCATGAAAATCTTCAAGCAAATCTTCTTAGAGTATCTCCAAAATAAAGATGCCAGGAAAGGCAGGCAAACGCATTGATTTAGGGGGGAAAAAAAAGACTTGTAATTGCCTATCAGTCCTTGGATTTACGTCTGGGAGCACCAATTTAAAATCTCAAACATGTGGCTTTTTCAGTAGGATTATATTAATATGAAAGAGTTTTATCAAGTATGATATGATAGCACGCGCGTGCGTGCTGCGTGCGTGCGTGTGTGTGTGTGTGTGTGTGTGTGTGTGTGGTTTTAAACATTTCTATAATGAGTTCCCAAGTGCTTTTTTGGCCGTGGTTATTAAAGCTTGTGTGTTTGCGATTTATTTGGCAAAATGCCTTTAGTGAAGAAAGAATATAGTGTTCTCTTGGTTCTTTGCCCAAAGTAATTTTGGAGAAGTCTGTGACTGTGTTTAGTTCATGTCATTCATTGGAGACAAGTGATTGTAATTACATTTGATCACAATCAGTTTACAGTTGTTTTATCATGTTTTCATACTGAATATCTACTCAGACATCATAGCAAAACTTAATGGCTACTGTTTTATTTGTACATAAAATGTTTTATAGCCTTTTTTTTCGCAGTACACATCGGGTTTCAATCATCACTGCTACATAGTGAGAGGAAAGCAATGGATAAAGAACTATCAAAAATCCTTAACTACATAAAATTTTATTTCAGGTCACCTTGCCATAAAAGATATTGAATGTATTTTGTGGCTTCCCTCACCCCCCGCCGTCCCAACATGTTAACCATTGTAGAAGGCTTACAATATTTGGAGGAAACCATATGAAATGTGGAACTTAGTTCACCTAAAATGGTTTACACTTGCATTTGTTTTCCATTGGAAATGGGGATACCAATATTTTGAATGGCTCCTAGGTAATGGAGTAAAAGACAACTATTGTTATTTTGGGGACATAAAAGTGGGTGATCTTCTTAACTGTAAAGCTAAACATTTAGTCATTGTTTCCGAAACTCTGCTCTAACATCTATGCTGTGGGGCTGCCTTACATTTCAGGATGTTATTTACAGCTACCAAATGCTGGAGGCTCTCTGTGTCAGACAGTCCCTGATTTGCTAGTTGTGGAAGCCTTGCCTCACCAGTGAATTTAGGTAAATTCACTAGTTATCTCCCAAGTGTCAATTTTCACCATTCCTTATTTTCTCCAAAAGGTTGGTCCGCAGCCCTTCTGAAAACTGCTGTTGGTCTGTCTGAGCCTTCGTGGTTGAAGAAGCTCCTGTTAGAAAAGTGTAATTAATGGGAAACTTTGACATCCAGCTGAGAAAATTAGTTTGCATCAAAAAAGGCAAGATAGAAGATTAAAGAAATTTTAGTCCTAATCTAATTAACACCAATTAAAAGATGCAGATGAATTTGCACCAACAAATTGTTAATTATGCACCAATTTGCCTTTTCTACGACCAAACCAAAATTAGGAAAATATTATCTTTTTTGTTTCAGAGACTTTGGGGTGGGTTTGTTACAATCATCTTTTGGTATAATTAAAGAAAAGGTAGGTGGTAAGAGTTAGTGTGAAATATTTCACTCTCCTGATACTTTCATGTAGGTTAATTCTTTAAAAATGGAAAGTACAGGATAATTCTCTTAGCATTCATTCACTTATCAAACATTTAATAAGGACCTACTATGTGCTGGCTCCTTGCTCCATGTATTGAAAAACAGCATGGATGCAGCAATTGTTTTTTCTCATTCAGAATATTTTAACTCTTTGTATTGCTGATCTACTGCTCCTTAGAAAAAAAGGCTTGTGACCTAATTTGTCCAGCTAATTAAACTCTGCCCTGGACACTTGGTATAAAGAGAGAATTGAACTTTTTTTAGGCCTTGAGAAATGTTCTTTGATGTCCCAGAACTCCTCTTTAACAGCGTGGCCTTTTGGGGTATTCTGTTCATATCTTCCTCACTTGACGGATCTGTGTTTCTGCTTACCAGTGTTACTTGGATGTTCACTGTGCTGGGACTGTCTTTTTTTTTACCTTTTGAATCATTCTTATAGCTCCTCAGATGGTGATCTGAGTAATTGTGTAGGGGGTGATGAAGCACAGAACTGTTATATCTGCAAATGACACATCTGTCCAAGTGTCATGTAATGAGTAACCACAACCCACTTTATATAAACCATATTTTTTCTGTTTCCAAAATGGGAGAGGGAGGGGAACATATCTGCTAGAAACCAAGAGAAAAGCATATCCATGATTTTTTCTAGCCATTAATTATATACAAAATTTAACAGCTGCCTTCAGATTTCCAAGTACCTGTTATTAAACTTCAATCAAAGAAGGTGTTTGACAACTAGATCCTGGTGTCAGAAACAGCATTCTAAAGAGCCATGTACTAGATTAATCTCTAGTGTGTACACTTGGAATTTAAATAACTATCTAACTGACCATGTTTTATTACTGGGATATTAGTTAATGTAAAAATTTAGGATGCTCTGTTTGCATTTTTCAGTAGTTGTGCTAGAAACTTTTTTTTTTTAAGTTACTTATTTATTTTTTATGGTGACATTAGTTAACAAAATTAGTTTCAACTCTACATTTTAACAGTAAGATACACACACACACACACACACACACATTTGCATTGTGTGTTCACCTCCCATAGTTAGATTTCTTTCTGTCACTACATATTTGACTCCTTTTATCCCATCTACCTCTTACTCCCATCCCCCCTCCTTTCTGGTAACCAGTAGTCTATTGTCCATGTCCATGAGTCTCTGTCCTGTTCTTTTGTTGTTTTTAGGTTTATATCCCACATATAAGTGGTATCATGCATTCACAAATTTGGCTGAAAGCAAACTGTGATAAAGTAGCTTCTACTGGCTGGTGTTTTCATGGGTAATAGCAGTTGGAAATTGGGAGAATTTCAAAATGGCAGTGTGTGACAACAAATGGAAGGCATTCTTTAAAATCCATGACTTCCTCCACACATTCACGAAAGAATATATGATTTCTCTTGCATCCATTGTACTTCTCTGTGCTCATGCCTGTAGGTGTCTAAGGATGCAGTGTACTCTTCCATGAAAACATTTTTGCATTTCATAGACTCCATGTGAAATGCCTTGTGAACCAAATTAAAGGTGAGTAATGTAGCCTGATGAAATGGCGTTATAGGGTTAAGGTAACAGTTGCTGACTGATACTCCTGATAATAAAAGAATGATATCTAAGTTGACCAAGTATTATAAAAGGCAATTTTGTATGAGGCCTCCAGAATTAACTGGTAAGGCCTGGTCAGTTAACAGACCAAAACTCTCACCCTCAGTCCAAAACCTAGAGTTTTTTCACTATTAGTAGAAAAGCCTTTTGTTTTATATCTAAGATCTTGAGTTATCCAATGTGTTTCTGTTATTGAATAATGATGTTTCCACCAGGGTAAAATTAGAATTTGGAATGTATTCTCTGTTGCTACTACTGAATGTCCATGGGTATCTGTGCTCTGCTTCTAACTTTCCCTCTGTTCAGCAGCACAGATAGGATGGCCATGGAGAATACGGGTTCAGTGTGTGACTGCTTCTGTTTCTCCTACTAGCCTGAAACCTTAGTCATACTTGCATCAGGCTTGAACCAAATAAACAGTTTAGTCATGAAAATGTATCACATTTCATGATGTTTTACTGTGGCCTATCCCACATGCTCTTATCCCATTAAAGGAAGAAAAAAATTCTATTTCCCTATGATTATTTTAGACCAGTGCCATAACATCAGAAGATTATGAGGGGAGTTGTTTGTCTGTGAACAGTCTTTAAGAAGGATGTAGTTTTATGATTTATAAAGTCTAAAGAGGCATGGAAACTAAATGCAATGAATTATTTGGGATCGGATCATGGACCAGAAAAAAAAAGACCATAAATCACATTATTGAAACGATTGATGAAATTTGAATAAGGTCTATAGATCAGGTAACAGCATTGTATCGGTGTTATATTTCCTGATTTTGCTCATTGTATTATGGTTGTATAGGAGAGTACCCTTTGAAGACGTATTTAGGGGTAAAGGGGCACAATGAATACATCTTACAAGTGGTTCAGGAGAAAAAAATTAACATCTATGTAATCTATGAACATCAATTAATAAATCAATAGAGGGAACTAATGATAGAGCAAATGTAGTAAAATGTTAACATTTGACAAAACTGGGTAAAAGGTATTCAGGAGTTTTTAATGCTACCCTTGCAGATTTTGTTAGTTTGAAATTATTTAAAATTAAAAAAAAAAAAAAGTAGAAAGGCTGGGTTCTTTCTTCAACTTCATAAACTGTCTGTGCATGATTTCAGAAAGAAGTCAGAGGTTCAACTACTCCTACTACAGGGACTCTCAGACAGATGCTGCCACTGCACCACAGGGGGAGGGTCAGTCCTACTGGCTCAGCCAGTCAGAATGTATTCTTAGTATGAACATTTACCAGGGCAGGCTGGTTATGTTCAGCAGTTTAATGTATTTTTTCAAAATCTACCTGCCTGGTGGAACAGCTCCGAGTCTACAAATAACAAGATAAAATGATCCCCAGTCCATTTATTTCTCACGCACACCTCCCCTATAAGATTGAGCCATGGGTTTAAATGAACATGAGAACTGAAGTTCACTGTATTGTATGCTCCCTTTCAGACGGGACTTCACAAAGACCCTCTTTTATAAAGAAAACAACCAGCCAATAAAACAGTATTAGAGTACATTATATGTGTGACCAATCATTTTACAAAACCTGATGTAAGCCTTCGGGCATAATTGGAGTTCTTAGCAAAATACTTTGGTTTTAATATTTCTATGACCCTCTAAGGGGGACTTAGCAATTACTCTTAAATTTTCAAAGTGGTACGTGGAGTTTTAGCTGTGTGACTTCCATTAAAACCCATAGGAGTCTTGTTGCTAAAACATCACACAACTCATGAAAATGTGCTCCTTCTTGTGAAATTGTTAGAAGTAATGGGTATGGAAGTGTAGCCCGGTATTCCTGGTATATTTACAGCCTTTCTGCACTTGTTTCAAATTTTATACTTATATAAAAACTCCACAGTTCTATAGGAATTGAGGAAAAGCCTGTTATGTGTATTCCAAAAATGAAAGGTAGAAAAATACAGTAGAACTGATAAAAAGTAAGTTCTGAAATAATTCAAGAAAATCTAAGTATTTAAAAGCATTTATCTTCTTTACTTTGAAATTAATATTTCAACTTCCAGATTTTTAAAGTATGCCTTAAAGTGATAACATTTTTTTAAAAAATGACATTTAAAGGCAAACTTTCAGTATAATCACATATAAGGTTTTGGATTTTCAACTGCCTCTTCTATTGAAATCTACATAACTTAAGCATCATCTGAGCAAAACTTTGCTCCTTCAGAAGGGGGCGGGGCAGGGGGTGCATGATCTTCCCAAGGGATAAGCCCTGAAGTTTAGTGAATCTCCTCTCTGCCAGTAACCTTATACACATGCTCAGCTCTGTGGCCTGGCACAGCATCAGCTGGTGGCCTTGCCGATGATTCACTCGTCTATCAGGGTGCACCCCATTTCCTCTCAGGGCAGAAACATCTCCGTTCTGTTTCCTCAGCCCTTTGGGAGACACTCGAGACCAGGAACTGACCTCAGAAATAGATTTATTTGTTTCAGTACATCCAGAGAGAGAAAGGGAAAGAGGCTGGGTAGAAGGGGAAGTGGGGGAACTCAATGATAACTTCTTGAATTAATTCCTGTTGGCTCAGTTTCAGTGGTACTATGTTTTGCTGTCGATTTTTTTGACTAAGCAGTATTATCATTTTTATTCAATATTGAATCTCAAGAAGATGCTATAGGCATTGTTTTCTCGTAAAATCTCTACTAATGTCTGGATAGTAGATTTTACGATCGTTTTTTAAAAATAGAGAATTTGATGTAGGACCAACTTTTCTGCATAGCATTGAATGAGTAGCATCCGTTAAGCGAGAGCTGTGCCTCTGATTTGAAGTGTCCCAGCTGGGGTCAGTGTTGGGAGCCAAAAGGCCTTCATCCTGACCGCCCAGCCCCCGGCATAGAACCTGGCCGTTAACAAACCTGTATGCTATCTAAAGAATGCAGGAGCAGATAATGCTCCAGAGAATAGTTAACCACAGAATGTATTAACATACCCGCCGGATAGGGAAGGACCTACTGAATGGCTGTGGACCTGCCCAAGGAGCCCCTCTCCTCCTTGTTCCTCTTCACTTCTAACCTTTGTACCCCCTAACCCCATCAACCAAGGACCAATGAAATTGTAACAAGTATCCCCCTGCCTAGTCAGTCCTGCCTCCCTTTGTTCTTCTGTATAAATATACCCGCTCTAAAATAAAAAATTTGAGGCTTGATCAGAACTTTGTCTTGCCTCCATTTCTTCGTATCTCCTGTCTCTCCCCTCCCCCCATCCTTCACAGGATCCTCTTCGACCCGTGTTGTCCTGCCCCGCCGGCCGGGGCAGGTCAGAATTAGGGACTGTCTAAATAAAGGAATTTCAGAAAAACAGGGGAGAATATCACGGTACAAATGGGAGGAAATAAGCTATTGTTCCTTTAAAAAGCCTTGTAACCTCGATAATGAGAGGCTATGAAATAGTTCTTTTTATAACAGTTACTTCTTAACTTCACAGCCCTAAGAGCTCCTAGGGTCACTGGTAGGGAGCCCCAAGGGCTACACCTGTCTTGCATAGATTAGGGCTTTCTGCAGCTGTCTTCATTTGCAAGACTAAGGTATAGCCCGATGAGGCTGCTGGTCTCAGCAGGGAGTGCTCCTTTTCGATCTCAATAGGCTGGCATTTCAGATTAAGATGGCCATTGCAAACCAGGCTTAGAAATTGCAAGATGAGGCAGGTAACTATTTCCTGAGTTTTATGTATTAGATCTTACGAGGTAAGAAGCGGAGACCCTTATAAATGGCTGCCTTGAATTAGCCATGCCTTTTCCAGTCAGCCCTTCCTAAAACTATCTAGCATATCCAGGGGCCAGGCTTGCTTTTGGCACACAAACATGTTTGTAAAGAGCCTGTGAGTGTATAGGATGATCTATTGATGAGGACAAAAGGGGATGTTCTTTGGAAGCTATACCCGTTAGCATTGGTCTGTGGATTGGATACGCTTTCTCTGTAATGTGCATTCGTTTCACAGAAAACACAATTAGGATAATTCTTGTGTGTTCTCTACAGGAAGGAAGTAGTATACTGCTTGTGAATGGTAGGGTAAATGAGGGAATCATTAAAGGGTTTTTAATAGACTTTTGAACCAAAAGACATAAGGGACTATAGTTATGTTGCCTTAATTGAGAAATATTTTGCAATATGAGGAGACTTAATCAAATTTTCATTACATACCTGGTCAGGGACTAGGTTAAATGTTTCTTTAACCAATTTGATAAAATGCACATGGAAAACTTATTAGTTATGTGAGAATATGTATGAAGTGCTTATCATCTCTCCTGTGGGTGCCTGAGTATCACATACTTGGTTTACTGTGTTGGGTTGAATGCTTCTGTTCTAATTTCTAATGAACTTTACCACCAGACTACTTGATCATGACTAAACCCAGGAACAATGCAAATGGAATTGCCCCCTGATGGGGAGGAATGGGCCCAGATGGCCCTTAAAAGGTGATAATTAGGAAATATAGCATATCTGAGTAGCTAGAAAGAGAAACTTGTTAAAGACAGTCAATCTGTTTGAAGCAATGGTCTTTCTCTTAATTATATGCATTTTTATTCAGAGTTGCTTTAAAGTAAAAATTTCTTAGGAAAATTTTTATTAGTAGCTAAAACCTAGGAATTATACCTTTTTTTATTTTTTTTGGTGCTTTGTTTGAGGTTATTTTGAAAATTCTTTTCTTCATACGTTTTTGTTGCCCAGATCTGTGTAACAGACTTGCTGTGTGTGTTTTAGGGGGGCGTTTTAGGTTATTTTAGCTCTTATGCTAAAACAGTGGGGGAGTGATTAAAAGTGAGAAAAATATTGGTATATATTTGTAAACCGAGCTTTTAAAATTAAAATAGTTGCAGGATATTACAGTCTGTGATTTCATATACTTTGTAAGATTGCCTTAAATGTATTGCCTTCTTGGCAGCGTAATCTCCAGATTCTTCTTGAATATGTCATTAAAATAATTTTACATATGACAAGTTGGACTTTTTAAGCATTATATTTTTATCTTAATTAGCATATTTGCATTTGCTAATGATATCATTCCTTTGGCTTTTCTTTAGTCAGATTTTTTTTTAGTGTACAAACTTGGCATTACTAGAAAAATAACAAGTGAACTGAGAATGAGAAAGTGGTGACATAAAGAGAGAGAAGAAATATGCTCAGTATATCTCTTCCAGCTTTTATACAGAATGTAGGATGGTGAAATAGCTCTATTCCTGAGAATTAAAGCACAGAGCAAAAGCTCTAGTGGCCAGAAGGCAACTTTTCCCTTATTTGTAAAAACAGGAAGTGAAATTACATTGAAGTGCTAAATTACATTACTCCAAATATCTTGGCAGTCTTATTTTGGCAGATGAGTTGCTTTCCTGAAATTACTCAACACCATCATTCATCCTGACAAAAGCCAATGGTACAGATGCACCTTTGGGACTGTGGCCAAGGTAAGACTAGCATTTTCCAGGTCTGCCCACTCAAGTTTGGAAAGATTCTTTGTAAAATAATCCTCACACTCTAAGTATTGCCCTTCTCTTGACAAGTACACGCTGGCTGGAATGTAGGGGTTTCAGGATCTAGTCCTTGGGGTTTAATACAAATTCATGAAGTATTTTCTTCCACTCAAAAAACTCTTGGAGTTTTTTACATTTTAAGCATAGTTATTGAAAAATAGATATAGGTCATTTTCAATTTCAGGATTCCAGAAGCACATATCCCAAGAAAGAAGGGAGAAGCATCGTGCTTTTCTTCAGCAAGCTTCAAGTGGAAAGGGGATCAAGAATGAGCTATGAGTACACTATCTGCAGAATGATTTGAATTGTAACCTTGCATTCACTGACAGGTTGACCCAAAGAAAGTAATCTGGCTCAAAACTTCTTGTTATCAGTGAAAAGCAAAACTTATTTAATGCAGGCATACTTAAATGGAAGAAAAAGTCAAGGAATATTAGAGTTAAAATCATTGCTACCTTTCATTTCATGATTCACAGCAAGATCGGAATGTGGTTTATATCCCATGTGCCCAGCTACATTACAAATGAGAGTGTGCTTTTTTGAAGATTGTACTTAATTACTTTAACTTTAGTAATTGCAAAAAGTACTATCACTGTTTACTGACAGTTGCATTTATTTACTATTACTTTCCTAATGTGATCTAACTTGAAACCTTTAGCAGCTTCAGTTTTTCAAGTGTTTCTTAAAAGGACTTAAATTTGACTAAAACCTAATTTGCCTTAACACAACTAAAACATAATTGCTATAATAATATTTGGAATTTTGTTTAACAGCTAAAATAAAAGAACTGAGTTGAAATAGCTCAAAAGCTGGATGACATTGAACTTTGCAATTTTTTTTTTTTTTGGACTATTTTATTAGTTAGCTCTCTAAACTCAAATAGATTTTATCCTTTGAGCAGTAAATTGCATTGTATACCCAAAACTCTGTGGATGAGATTTACATGTGGCCTAAATCTATTCACATTATTGTGTTAAGTAGCATTTTATCCTCCTGGACCCTCTCCCCACTGCACTGGAAAATTTTGCCCACTTTTCTTGCTAGAAGGAAAAGTTGCATGTAGTTTGGCTTCATCTCTTTACTGTAAAACCCACTAAAGCCTGGTGGTACCAAGCAAGCTCTTTCCAGTGTTCTGGTCGGCTAAGCATTTAGAGTTCTTAGCTGTTTATTTAAGTGGAATGGTTTCAGCCTCTGTCTTTGCTTTAAGAGCTGATTAAAATGAACCTTAAAAAAATTAAAATAAAGTAGTTTTTGGTGTAGGCTTTTTCTTTCTGGAATTTCCCCTTGTCTTCCTGCCTTTCCCTTTCTCCATCACCACTCTGCCCTGTTCCCCAGCAGTGTGTAAGATATATATTTTTAATGTTAAAAGTACTTTAGGCAGCACATTAACGGCACAGTTTGGAGGATAAGAAAACTGGATTACTTCCCCATCGCCAATTGATCAAATCATCAGTGTTGGGTTCTACTTATGATTTGATAATGTCCCTGAACAGCTAGCTGCCCTTTGGAGGATGTTGGTACTTAGACAAACCCCCCGGTAATTTAGCTGACTCACTAACACAACTCTTTTGAGAGAATTAATATCAAACTTACCTATGAGGATCTACTGTTTAAATGAGTGGATTCCTTTTTTATAGTACATACTTTTTAGTTCAACAGAGGGGACCCCATCTATTTAAAAAAATAGTTAATCACATACTTTGACATTTTCTCTTTGTATTTCCTAGGGGAGGGAGTTATTTGAATAACAAACAAAACCCCCTCATCATAAATAGCTGTCAACCTACTTTTAACAAAAGCTTTCTGAGACCTACAGTGTCCTATTTGGGTAGAGGCAGCAGGGTAGTATAAACCCTACGCAGAAAGGCTTGGGTTAATAAGTACTTTCTGGATTTAACATCTCTCCTCATTAACTCTTAGGTTGCTGCTTTGAGTTTCTAATCCACTCTTGCTGCCCTATAAAGAATTTCTAACATGGTAGCCTCTTCCACAGATGCCTCTCCCTAGCACAGCACGAAAATTTGTAAGCACTGTGGTTTTCAAATGAACTGAAAGCAAAGAGCTTAAGTATTACTCCATGTTTCTTTGACCTAAGGACCATTTTTAAAATGAATATCTAAGTTGATCTAGAGTTGTAAATAAGCTGTACAAACCAACGTTTAGACACATATCTTTAGGTCTTTAGTTCAAACCAACTCTTATATAGAAACTGATTTATTCTTTTTGGAGGAGGTAGTTGGGAGATACTCTCCCCCTTGCTTCTCAGTTGATGTCCCTTGAAGGAGATTTCAGAGCCCCAAATTTAAAATGCTTTTTGTGTAATGAAGTAGGACCAAAATGATAGTTTTCCTTGTGACTCTAAATTAGAGCGAACCATATGAAATTGCCACTGTTTGACCAATTTTAACATAAAAATGGCACTAGAGTACCACAATTTTTGTAGTGTAATAACTTCCTGATAAAAAAATGGAGAAATTAGAAAGCTTACAAATTAGACTATATAAGCTTATTATAAGCAAATATAACTTCCTCCCTCCCGCTCTCTCTTCCTTTCTTTCCCTCCTCCTTCGTCTTTTCCTTCCTTCCTTCCTTCCTTCCTTCCTTCCTTCCTTCCTTCCTTCCTTCCTTCCTTCCTTCCATTTCCTCAGTCACCTGTTAAGTTCCTTCTATGTGCTGCTGGTTCCAAGGGTGTAGAGATAAATATAGTTACTGCCCCCAAATCACTTAAAGGATAAAAATATAAGCTGCTCCATGTGTTGGTGAAACAGGCCCCAGGGGGTAGTGGGAGTTTCTAGAATCAT
This sequence comes from Cynopterus sphinx, assembly GCA_030015415.1. Lineage (NCBI taxonomy): Eukaryota > Metazoa > Chordata > Mammalia > Chiroptera > Pteropodidae > Cynopterus > Cynopterus sphinx. The sequence continues at coordinate 36,679,825 of CM057381.1, forward strand.
CAAAACCTGAAACCACACAAAACAGAAGTCCAAGTCCCTAAGGTTTTACAAAACTGTTCTTAGGGCCTGTATAGAATAATAGTTTCTGAATGTTTTCTTCACTCCGGAAAGAAGCCACATACCCGTTGGCAGTCACTTTCATGTTTTCCTCTTCTCTTTTCCTGGCAACCCCTGATCTACTTTCTGAATGTATAGATTTGCCTATTCTGGACATTTCATATAAAGGTAACTGTATAACTGTACCCTTTTGTGTCTGGCTTCTTTCGTTCAGCATAATGTTTTCAAGGTTCATTCCTGTTATAGCATGGATCAGCATTTCATTCCTTTTTATGACCCAGTAATGTCCCACTGTAGGAATATTACTATATTTTATTTATCCATTCATCCATCTTGAACATTTGAGTTGTTTTCACTCTTTTGGCTATTGTGAATAATGTTTCTGTGAACATTAGTATATATTGCGGACATACAATTTCAGTTCTCTTGGGTATACCCAGAAGTAGAATTATTGAGTCACATGCATATATCTTTAGCATATATGCATAACATTTTGTGCCTATGTTGTGAAACTAATTAGGAAGCAACTTATAGTCAGTTATCATTAGGCCCATTTCTTCTACTAGGTCTTAAGTTTCTCGAGACAGGGGTTGTCCTTTTTCATCTTTGAACCCCACTCCCATCCAGAACCAACCCACCAAGTGACACAGCAGGTTCTCAGATAGTTGTTGAGAATGTAGCTGAGCAATGAAATGTCCTATGCCTATGAAATCACCAACACTCCTGAGGCTCAGATTCAGTCTCAGTCTCTCTGTCTCTGTCTCTGTCTCTCCCTCCCTCCCTCCCTTTCTCTCCCTTCCTCCCTTTTTCTTTCTTCCTCCCCTGTAACAAGTGACAGCTTGTCAGAAATAGAAGCAGCTCCATATTGTCCATGGAGCCTTCCAGCTGCTTGCTGACCCTCCTTACCTGCTATAGGACCTTCATCTGGATCTTGGGATTTCTCCAGGCTGCCGCAGCCCCACAGCAGGAGTGAGGACCCCACTCGGTTTGCACAGATGCTTCAGGAGAGATTATTTTAAGACCACTGAAACCCCAGTAGAGACAGGGCTGATGGGAAACTGGGCATTTGGGTGCATGCCTCCTGTCTGACATGGTTCACACATCTACTTTAGGGGGATTTGGACAAGGAGGCCCTGAAATGCCTAACCAGGCTTTGACTTGCAGCATTGTGCAGGAGGTTTAAGAAAGCTTATTTTAAGACTTCTCAGAAGACGAGAGCAGCATCTTTAAGATTTATTCTGCTACCTTTCACTTAGAGCCTATGATTTCTAATAACATCTATTTCAGGTTGGATTTAAGAGACAGCCGGCCTCTGCTGAATCGGCCACCTTTGATGTTACAGTACCGAGGAGGGGAGGGGCAGATGGAACAAAAGTCGTAATTGCCCAAATTTACAATAGCTTCCCAGCAGCAGCCGACACAAAAGAAATGTTAATGCAATAAACTGCTAGTGGAAGGAAGCTAAGCAGGATTTATGGCTAGTGCAAACCTGCATTAAATCGCTGGAACATCCTTCTTCCATCCGTGAGGCATTTCAATAGTCACAGTAGCATCGAGCTCGTTTGAAAGTCAGTGACCACTCTGCATCCTTCCTCCCTTATGTCTCACACCCTGTAAACAAACAGATTCCTGTAAAGACCTGGGAAATCTGATAGAGCAGTTGAGGGAGAAAAGATCAGTCATTGAGGGCTCAAACCTGAAATCCTGGCGGTGCCAAGAGCACACATTGGCTGTGAGCATATGCATTACAGCTGCAACCAAAGCCTGCATTCTTCTTCTCCTCCTCTGAGTTGAGGATTTCTGCAGATACAACAGATGGCCAGAGTGTTTCCATGTTCAGCCACGAAGTGAGAGGGCAGTATGTCATTCACCAGTCAGGCACTTACTCATCCGTCAGGGCCACTGCTATAAATGGCTGTTTTTCACATTTGGGTTCCTGCAGCTTTCATTTCCATTTAGGCTCACACATACCTTTACCTGTGTTGTAACTTGTGGATTTTCGTTGTCTCCTTGTCCAGATTGCTGGCCTGTTTGGTTTTTTAATTAGCTCAGGAGCATGGTCTAAATGGAAAATTGCTTTCTGAGACCACTGTGCTCTGGTTCCATGCTGTGAGGGGCTCCCTGTAATTAAACACGTTTGGAGTTGTTCTCTTGCCTGTGTGCTGTGGTCAGAGCCTTTCCCACTGGCTGGAGAGTTCTGTTTCAGGCCTGACACTTAAATATTAATATTAATATCAGCCAATTAAGTATTAGAATTTTTTCACCTTTGGTAGTTGGGAGAAAGCAATTTTTATGCCTTGTAGGGCTAGGAAACTGGCCAAGTATTGTGAGGCATTAAGCGGAAACTGAACAGGAAGTCATGAGATCAGGAGCAAATTCAAAAAGTCCTGTCTCAGGTTCCTGTTCCTACAGTGAGGAAAATGGAATCCCCTCACTGGTCTAGAATTCTAACTTTCAAAGTAAAGTATCCCCCCAAAATAAGTAAATAAAATAAAGTATTCGTATTTAAAAGTTCCTGCCACAGTTTTAAATGCTGTACAAGCTGCTCCATAGAGCTTGCACACCAAGGGATGTGTTACTGGGGCCCCTTCTTTCTGGGGGATCAGTTCATCAAATTAACAAAGGATGAAGGAAGCCTTTATGAAGTGTTGGCTTAGGGGCTGACAATAGAGAGTAAGGGTTTCTAAGTCAGCGTGGCCTTTAGAGAAAGTCTGATGTTCTGTGTGGAGTGGCAAGCTCTCCTCTGCAAATCTTTTCTGATGAAGACTTTGCATTTATTTTTAATAAACATGGACAAAATCATGGGGCATATAGAAGCCCAAAAGCAAAACTATGTCATTAAGATCATTCATTAGGAAAAATAGTTGGAATTAAAATCCATCATTTAGGTCCTAATATATAAGACGCATGGCACAATGTAAAAACCAATTTGATCACTTTCTAGGAGGCCTAGACTTGGGAAAGAAGGAAAAAGGAAGGAAAAAAAAGAGAAAAAAAGAAAAAAGAAAAAACCTGTAGGCAAAGGAGCTACACACACTAAATCCTTAATTTTTTCACAAATGTACACACCTATATTTTGTGACCTACTTCTCTTCTGATCTAGAGCAGAGCTCTTATTTTTCTATGTATTTCTTCTACTGGTACCTTCCCAAACCATGGGCCATTGTACTCTAACTCATTTGGTCAAGCTCTTTGAGCTGCTTTCTTATTCTTGAGTACTGGTCGATGTTTAAAGTGTGTGCCAACAGGAAACACATGGGGTTCAGATGTGGGTTTGGAGAACCCCTGAGTTGTAATTGCAGCACTCTGGTTTCCTTACGTGTAAAATGGGCACAGTCAGAGTTTTGGAGGCTGGTTGTAGAGAAGTGTGTGTATAGTGGAGTTGTCTGCAACAACCTTCCCATTTTATTTCATCTGCAAATGTCACAAGCTTGTGATTTACTCTCAGTTGGGTCCTCTTTGTTCTGATGGTGCCTCTGCTTCACCCCACAGGCTTTTAAATCTCAAGGTTGTCAGGGCAGTGGGTCAGCAGGTGTATTTGGCAACATGCATTTGGTTTAATGTTAATAGGAAAGAGATTAATTAAGGATGTTAATGTGCTTAAGAATCTCATGAAGACTTATAGGACACATGAAATATTAATCCATACAACGCTTAAATATTCACATACATCTGAACATTTTGAAGACAGTTTGGCTGGCTGTATTTTTTAAGTTGTTGGTATCAGATGGGCTCGGGATGGTCATGCCTTGATTGAGTTTCTAGTAGAGGGATTAGTGTCATTTCTGGGCCCCCACCAGAATTCCATTCAAGCTATAAGTAGTCATGCAAAGTCATAGGTTAAATGATTTGGGAATAAAATGTCATTTGACGTGACAGAAATGAACCCTCGGAGGCCCACACTTCCTCTGGGATTTGCTCTCACAGTCCTCATGTTAAGTAATTTTATTAACCGAGGCAAAGAGGGCCATGAGGTGACAAGGGAAATATTTTTTGCTAACATTTTAATCCTAATCATGAAATTTATTGTGTGTGGCTTTACATGTGTTTGTAGCTATAAAAGCCTGGAAGATGAAGTAAAAATTAGAATGTGTTGTTTTTTCTTCACAGGTGTTATTTAAAGCATTGTATGAATTGTCAAAAAGATTAATTGTTGTTGCTTGCAGCTAAACAGATGATAACTTTTAAAATTATATTATTACTGTGTGTCAGCATAAAAGCTCTGTGTCCCAAGTGTGTCACCTTTTTCTGTTGCTGTTGACAAGGTTCACATTTTATAGCACACCGCCAGAAGGTGTTGACATATATTCAGATCACTGATTAAATGTTTTAAAAACGTGCCACTCAGAAACTAACCCTGATGTTCTATGAAAGAGTCATTTTTAGGAGTAAGATATTTTTCCTCATCATTGACATGGAAAAAATTTTTTAAATTGCCTTTTTTTCTTTTTTCAAAAGAACTTTACGTGATTTCATTTTCCTATTTTAAACCACATCACAGAAGAGAAAATGTTTTTCAGCATTCTTGTTTCTTTTCTTCTCCTTCACAGGAAAGGCAACAGCACAGAATAACAATATCACGAGGAAGGTGCTAAATGGCTACTTGTAAAGTCCACTCATTGGGCACAGAACCCAAGATATAGGAAAGTGAGGACAGTTTCTAGGTCGTATCGGTGTGGTGAAATCTAGTGTTCTGACTCTTTCGCAGTTCAATGCTGTGACAGCCTTTGTGCTGCAAAGTACAACAGCACACGTGTACGCAGCAGCTGAGCGGTGCAGATTCCTCAGTGTTCCTTTTCACACTGTAATACTTGAAGGCATTGCTGGTTATGGCTTTTTGCATTTTGTAGGTGGAGTGGGCTGACCTTTAGACCAAGGGTTCAGTGAATCCAGATGTGTAATTGCTACAGTGGTAAATATATGCCTCAAGAATCAACATTTTAATACTTTCTTTTTGGTGTTATTTGTGAGAATATACTGTCTATTCTCTTGTCTCTCTGAGCACAGCACAAAAGAACTTTAAAGCAAATGATTTACTATTTATTATGGAAAAGTTGGATTTTTTTTCCCCCTCCCTGATTGTCAATATTCCTTTGTGATGTCTGTTTTGAAGTGTGAATTTTTCCCTCTCGGTACAGAGGAAGTTGACACTGCTTCAGTGATGTTGCAGAGGATGATGTAAAATAGCCAAAAGCCCATGTGAATAGTCACTTCACCCCCGCACGGTGCAAGCTTAGATATGTTTCAGTGACAGCCTTGGGTGCCCTCGGGGGACCAGATCTCCAAATGATCTCTGTGACCAAAAGTATATAAGAGGTTACAAATAGCTCAGGGCAGCAATAATGATAGCTGTCATTCACAGGGCTCTTAAAGCATATCAGGAACTCTATCCCCTTCACATATATTGTCTCATTTAATTCCAGCAACATAGCCACTACAAAGGAGTGGAGTAAGACTCAGTCACCTCCTGGTAAGTGACAGCCAGCATTTGAACCCATGTCAGATTTTAGAGCTACTGTCACATTCATTCACAACTACTTATTAAATTTTTGTTTTTCATCACATTTTAATATGTTTTTAAACTTAGTTTTCTTATTGGGAGCTTTAAAAAAATGGCTCATTTTAAACTCATGCAGAATTCCCTACAAGTTCGGGATAAAGACTGTCTGAGAGCCTTGCGATTTCCTGCCTTTAAAGCAGATGTCATTTACTTTGGGCATCTGGATCTTCTGAATTTATATCTAAACATGTTGCTCTATTACAAAAGGAACTGATAACATTGGTTGACTTCACAGAGGTGAACTGGGGATGGAGGGACTGGTTGGGCAAGAGGAATACTTTCGCTATGAACTCTCTGGTTCCTTTCTGGTACTAGAGGTGTTTTGTTTTTTATTTACATTTAATTTATTTTATTAAAATAACATAATTGAACCGCCGGATAACTTTTGTCAGGCACAGTAAAAACAAAATTAAAACCCAAATCATCAAGAAAACTTGTATTCTGGCTTCCTTGCATATACAAAAAGCCACTTCAGGTAATCTAGTGGAAATGTAAAGTTCACTGTACCAGCCTATTATGCAAATGTCAGGAGTTCTAAATTTACTCTTTTATTTTGTGGGTTGCTCTATCGCCCAGTTCGTGTTTTCATTTGTACCTTTATCCTGGGCCACTGGCTCCATAGTCCTTTCTCGATTTAATTAACCATAGCCTCTTTAGTATGAAGTCGGTTGATTTGTTTTTCTTCCTACCTCTCAACTCTTGTTTTTTAATATGTGGATTTCTTGGGATGGCTTTTTGTTTCATAAATATGTTCTTTTCTCCACATAGGAGATATAGTCAGAAAAATTCTCTCTCTCTCTTTCTCTCTCTCTCTCTCTCTCTCTCTCTCTCTCTCTCTCTATATATATATATATATATATATATATATATATATATATATATACACACACACACATAAAAAACACTTGTGCACATATGATAATATTTAGCATTCATAGCGATATGTAGAATACCTTATATTCCATAAATTCTGTATTTATAAAACAAAACCAAAGCTTATGTATGTAAAACTACTTCTGTGTTTGCAATTGTTAATGACTCCTAGAGAAAGTGGTTTCCTTAAAGGAGAAAAGCACCTGAGTGTGTTTTTATGTCGCTACTCAAGCCCTCAGTGAGTAAGGCTTCTATGCGTTAATGATCCTCAGATCTTTTCTTTCCTTCTCTGTGAGTATGTCATTCATTTCCTCCAAGCCTTCAAGTCTTTTTGCTTTATCTGACACATTACAGGGAAGAGTAAAGGAAGGATTTATTCAGATTACTTTGATGGTTTTATTCTCTTTTTGGAAGTTCAATGACTCAATTATAGGGATGTTCTTGGAACATTTAAAGTCCAGTTCTGAATTTTAAAATAACCCAATTGGCATAGGCTGATTTCCTACAAATCTAAATCATGATTATAAACTAATTTGGATGCTACTTAGGATTTAAATAATGATTATATCCATTTACTAACTTGTCTAATGCAATGAATTTCTTTCTTTGCTAGGTTATATGTTCACATTACAACCTGTGAACAGAGAAACCAACCAATGTTCTGAGTGCTTTCTATGCACCTGACACTCAGCAGTGTACAGTCAGTTCCAGAAGAGACAGTTCCACAGTCTAGGCCTGGAGGCTGTTTGACAGTCAGCACTCAAATATCTGTTGTTCAAATTGGTGAAGTTAATGTAAAAGGAAGTAGCCTACTAAAGAATATTTCATTGTCCTAGATTATTAAGTACTTTGTTGTTAACAGACTGACTTCCTTCCTCTGCACAGGTCATCCTAAGCTTAGTCTTTTATCTCCCTTAGCATTGTCCACACAGCCAAACGCAGAAAACACCAAGGTGACTCTCAGTTATCTAAGGCATTTAGAAACCTTAGCTGCCTTCTCTACAGCCAGCACACTGCAAGGATGCATCTGTTTACAACATTATGTTTACAATGTTCACAATGCTTACAACAGTACATGTAAGCAAAATACAGTGAAGACATTAAACATAGAGTTACCAAATTACTAATAATTCCACTTCTGGGTATATACCCAAAAGAATTGGAAACAGGAACTCAAACAGATACTTGCACACCATTGTTCATAGCAGCTTTAGTCACTATAGCCAAAAGGTAGAAGCAACTCAAGTGTCCATTAATAGATGAATGGATAAACAAAATATGGTATGTCCATACAATGGAATATTATCCAGCCTTAAAAAGGAAGGAGATTCTGACATATGGAACAACATAGATGAACCTTGAAGACGACATGCTAAATGAAATAAGTCAGATGGATAGGACACATATCATGTGATTTTACTTACACGAGATACACCAAGAGTCGTCAAACTCACAGAAGCAGATCGTATAATAATGATTAATGGGGTGGAGGAAGTAGGGAATGGAAACTTAGGGTTTAAAAGGTACAGGGTTTTAGTTTGGGATGATGAAATTCTGGAGATGGATGGTGGTGATGGTTGCATAACAATGTGAGTGTACTTAATGCTAGAGAACTGCACACTTATTAGTGGTTAAAACGGCAAATAGTATGTTATATATATTTTACCGCAATTAAAAGAACAAAACCATAATGAAGGCAAAGCCACTGGAAAATGTACAATGTGCCCCTGAGCCAAATATACCCAGAGGAGCAAAAAATATAAAAACCGTTTCAAAACTTTGTGTAAATTTAGTCTACTGCCTTCTAGGTCTCTTGCCTGGTCTGCATCGTGAGAGGCCCCTTGTCGAACGGGTTCGGTTATTATGAGGTCATTGTCAGTGAGGCACGTGGGCTACGCTACAGCAGAGATGGCTTTTGGAGTCTTAGTAATTTTGGAATATCAGAGCCATGTATTTTTGAGACAAAAGCCTATCAATAGAGTATTATTGTGTGGAAAGGGATGTGGAACAATTGTATCTTTCTTAGGCATTTGGCATATAGACAGTTGGTAAAGGGAAAGTCATCTATACTCACATTCAAATATCTTACAATGTTTTGTTAGACCAACATGCCACTAAATTGATCACAGTTTTATTTTCCTTCTAGCGCTGGAACAGATCTCCATTCGTTCAGCTAAGTACCAGGAGAAGATAGGGCTACATTTAGAGTCAGAGACTCTTGGAAAAATGCGTATTTTGAAATTTGATTTTAAACGCAGGCATCAGATCCCACGTATCCCCCAAGACATGATAAGAGGCTCAGAGGATCTGAGAGACTTTCGTAGACTGACTTATATCTTCTCTTTCTTCCGTGGCAGGCAGAGCCAGGATACTGTTTAAAGTATTTCTCTAATTTTTTTTAGTTGAATTTGAGTACTTAAATACAAGTGTGACATGATTTTTTTTAGGGAGGGGTTTCGCCTTAATTTTTGGGTTAATGATTTTGAACGATCATTTACAATGAGATGTTTTATAATAAGACAGATTTAAAGTTTGAAACACTGATTGTTACTGAAAATTCTGTAATGGCAATTAACGTGTTGCTGCTGAGATGACAGTTGACCTGGTATTAGGGCATTGATAAAGCCTGGTGATTTGTATAGTTGCCCAAATTGTGTTTTTTCCAGGCCAGCTTCTCCAATCTCATCATTTCCCTCACTTTGGAAAATCATTTCAGAATTGTTTCATTAGAGTTGGGGCACACGCAAATCATTAATGCATGTGTCTCCTGCCACCAAACACATTCTGTCAGACTTCGGAGTCTGCATGCTCTCTGCTAGAGGCCACTTAGCATTCACTTTGGACCTAAGGACGCTACTGGAAACCTGCTGGCTGCTTTGGACAACGGCCCTACCTTACTGTATAGAAATCCTTAACCACCATCAAGTTTGTTCATTCCCCATTCATGTACTTCATTCATTTGTTCACTTGGGCACTTATTTATTGATTCTATTACAAAGATATCTGAATGAGTAGAACATTGTCTTCTTACATACAGAATAAAGGATGGTGGTTAGTTAGCACCTTGAACCCATAGGGACCAGATTCTGAAATCCTAGTTCCTTTAATTGCTGCTGTTTGATCTTGGGCAAATTACTAAACTTCTCTGTGCCTCATCTTCCTCATTTATAATTTGGATAATAGGTTAAGAGTATTACATGAAATGTTCATTGCATAGTGTCTGGCACCCAGTAAAAGCCCAGTAAACACTAGCTACTGTTACAAGTTGAATTGTACGTATGTTGGAGACCTAACTCCCAGTACTCAGAACATGACCGTATTTGGAAAGAGGGTTGTCGTAGACGGAATTGGTTAAGATGCTGTCAGTAGGATGGACGACTGGTGTCCTTAAATAAAGGGGAAATTTGGCTATAGAGATAGAGATGCACAGAGGGAAGGCGATGTGAAGAGACATGGGGAGAAGATGGCCATCTGCCAGCCAAGGGGAAAGGTCTGGAAAAAGCCCTTTCCTCAACCCTCAGAACCAGTGCTGCCTTGATTTCAGACTTTGAGCTTCCAGAACTGAGAGATAATACATTTCTCTTGTTTAAGCCACTGAGTCCATAGCAGTTTATTTGACTGCCCCAGTATGTGAACATAGCTAACATTATCCTTAGCTATGTTCCTCATTGGCCTGAGAACTTGTTTCCTGGCCAGTGGGAAACAGGTTTGCTCCTTTTCTGCTTGAATTTTTTCTTTTCTTCTTTCTCATGAAATATCATGCAAAAACATTTCTAGCAGGAACAGGTGTTCAGGAAATATCCCATGCCCTTTCATTCTATGTCTTCTTATAAAAAGCTATAGTTGAAATGTTTGTTTTCTTTCTTACCCCATACCTTCTCACTTTCTCGGCTTGATTTCTTTCTCCTTGAAAGATCATATAACCCCTTATCAGTGTTTAACTCTCAGAGATTGCCCACCCTCTCCCAAACTCTTGACAAGAAGTGGGAGTTTATTCTGCAGGTTTTCATGTGTGAATTCTTTCAGTAAAAAGGAAATGCAGATGAGCAGCGCTATGAATTGAAGCAACACAAAGGATGTGGCTGAGAAGAGAGCCCTGAAACTGCATTCCAGTAGCTGACTTCACTCTTACCTATCTTTAAATTGGTAGCTTGGATTTTTCTTTGTTTGTAAAGAACTCTGAGATTGGGCAGTGCTTCTCCCGGTGCCCCAGAGGCCCAGAGCGGTCGGGCCTGGTTGCGTTCTGGACTGGGTAGCACTAACATTTGTTCTTCCCTGGGACCGTCTGCTACTTTTCTCTGCCCCAGTGGAGCTGGGGGAATAATAAAGCTGTTATTATTTACACTGCGCAGCATTTTTGTCAGTGGTCTTTGTCATTGAGACTTAGGAAGTCAGCGTCGGACACAGGGAATTTGTGAGTTTTCATCCAGGCAAGGAAAAGAGGCAAAAGAGGGGGTTATTTTTCTAGGGATGTTGCTTTTCCAAACTCCTTCAGTTTTCCCAGTCCTTTTCTTTGCCCTTTGCCTATGCTGCCTTGCACGTGCTTTATAGTGACCACTGAACTCTCTACTTCCATCCTGTCTCCCTGCTGCTGCCCCCTCCCTTTCCTTCTGCCTCTTCTCATCTGTACTGTCACCATAGCTCCCAACCAGTTTCCCTGCCACTGGGGAATATATAAAATCCACCTTCTTAATGGTCAACTTTCTCCATGTTTGTCTCTAATGTCCCTCTCATTTGAAAATGTCCTTTTCCTTAAGCAAAAAGAGTAATTGTTGGTCCCCAAGAGGGCAGGCCTTGACGGAAGCATCACACTCCTCTCAATCTCATACCCCTCCACTTCGAAAGGAACCTCTTTCTTTTCCCTTTTCTCAGGTGAGAAGGTCATTCTTCCTCTCCAGCGTTGCCCCTCTTCTCTTCCTGCTCCTTGGGGAATCTTAGCGCATCAATTTGCCTCTTTTCTTTTCTGGATATTTTATTCCTGGCCCCTTTTGGGAAATCTTCCCCACAGCCTACAAAGATATCCTATACACATCCTTGTTAAAATAATGACTCGGTTATAGCACTTATCACATTGCTTCATTGCTTTATATCTGTCAATTTGAAGGCCATGAAGCCAGGACTTGTGTCTTTTTTTTTTTTTTTTACAAAATCTGTGCTTGATGTGGCTGGTGTGTGGAAATGCTGCTTGATTTTTTTAAATGTGAATTAAAATGTTTATGATACAATACAAGATACAGAGTTTGAAACATCTGGTAATTCGGTAAGGCCTCCCAAACTCCAGGTCTGGCTCCTAGCTCCCCAAGGTAACCACTTTGAACTCCTTTGGCTGTTTCATCTGCATGTACCTCCATTCTTAGAAATAATATATTGTTATTCTTGATTTTTATTTCTTTTGTGTATTTGTTTTTTAATTTTTATTTCAATTTTAGACATTATCCCTTGATTTCTTCTTAGAGAAGATGAAGACGTAGTTGTCTTTTGTCATACCTTTCCCCTGTATAAACACAATAAAATTACTGTTCACAGCTGAGCCACATAGTATACTATCATTGTTTCTTTTCTTGTGCAGGTTTTTCCTTTTTCATACAACTTTTGTTCCACCTCGTTTGTCATTGACTCCATTTTTTATTTTTCTTTTTTTTTACTCCATTTTTTTATTGAGTTAATTTTCTATTTAGGTAAAAATAATTTTTTTCTCTAAACCCTCTGACAAAATCACCCATATTAAGCAATCTGTTTTCTACATTTTTTAAAAAAAAATAATTTTAAATAATTTTTTTAGGAATTCTTTCTGAAGCCTTCTATCCGGAACTTGTTGCTCTCTAGGCCAGCTGTGTTATTAAATTTTGAAAATTTTTCTCATCTACAATCCTGGTTTTTGTACCTTTTTCACTGCATCTCCAAACCATGCCTTCTTTCTTGGCTTATTTCTTCATTTGGGGTCGCATGTCCTGTACTAGTTAGGTGGGAAAGGGTGCACGAAAGGTAAAATTTTTTGACTTTATATATGTGACAGTGTCTTTAGTGTTCTTCAGACTTACAGAGACTGGTTTTTTTTTGGAGAATATGTTCCTTTATAAAGGCATGATATCCTATCTATCTTCCTGACCCTTCTTTTTAATATCTTTTTTTCTCTGGAATAGTCTAAGATCTCTTTATCTGTGGTCTTCTTGAACTTTGCATTGATGAACTTTGGGGGGGGCGGTATTTTTTATTAAATTATGTAGGTATTCAGTAGGCCGTTCCAAGCCTGGAAACTTGTCTTTCAGTTCTGGGAGCTTTCCTTGTATTTCTCCGATAAATTTATTTTCTCCATATTTTTTCTTCTTCTTTTTCAAACCCTCATTGTCTGAATGTTGGACCAGTATATTTTCTCATTTTTTAAATCTTTTATATTTTCACCTTTTATTCTACCTTTTAGAAGTTTTCAATTTTATCTTCCACTACCTTTTAAAAAAATTATTTTGCTTTTGTATTTTTATTTCTGACAGCTTTTCCATGCTGTCTGTTTCTTTTATAAATGATATTCTATTCTTGATTTATAGATGTAATATCTTATTCCTTTTAGAATATTATAGTAGGTGTTTTCTTAGTTTTCTTCTCTGCGTCATCTCTTTATCTTGAGTGCTTTGCCTGGTTGTTTTGGTCTTTATCTTTTATGTTAGTGCCTTTCATCAAATGTCTGCTTTGTGGCTATCAGTCTGTTTAAGAATGTGGAACTTAAAATCGATAGAGAGTCTTTGTGTGTGCTAATCGATGGACCTCACTGTAGGGTTATCAGACGGCGTCTTGACACCTCCACGGGGTGTTCTCTTGGGCCCTTGTGTCACTCAGAGAGGAATCTTCAAACCTTGGGTTTCCAGCTTCCTGGGATGAAATCTTGCTGCCTGGCATTTTGGAAGCCAAGGGGGAAGGGGCCTGAGGAATCCTCACCATTCCATATGCAGATTTTCACTTAATCCCAATTTCCACCTCCTTGACTAACTCAACCCATTTCTTTTGTATTCACACATTGGAAGCTGTTTTGACTCTGTCTCTTTAGTGACTTCCTTTGCTCCATTGAAATGAGGATGTTGGTAGGGGGAGGGTTTAAGTGCTCTTTATAGGATTTTCAAACAATCCTTTTGTTTAAACCCACAACCCTGCCTTCAGAGATACCAGGACCCTCAATTCCTAAGCTTTCCCAGAGTTCTCTTGTGGCAAGAAGCTTGATTCTTTTGGGCCTGCCGCATATCTTTAGCCCTACTACTATTGGCATTTGGTAGTGAGCGTTTTCACTTGTTGATTCACTGTCCATTTTCTAAATTGGTTGACGTCTGTTATAAGGAGTTTTCTTCCATTATGTCTGTTCCTGTGGATTTATACTCCCCCTTTAATGTGGATCTTTGAAAGAAAGTGGAGATAACATTTATTGATCAGCCATGTTTCTGCTTTTGATTTTAGTGTTTTGATCTAGTATTCAGCCAATTTTATAAACTTTTATTAGTTTTATAAAAATTATGAATGATTATTGACTTTATATTTTAAATTTTGTTTTACTGTGGTAAAATAACATAGAATTTACCATTTTAACAATTTTTAAATGTACACTTTTTTGGCATTTAAGTACATTCACATTGTTGTGCAACCATCATTGCCATCTATCTCCAGAACTTTTTTCATTGTCCCAAATGATGAAAAAGGTTCTGGAGATAGATGGCCATTAAATAATAGCTCCCAATTTTACCCTCCCCCAGCCCCTGGCAATCACTCTTCTACTTTCTGTCTTTATGATTTTGAGTACTCTAAGTACCATATATAAGTGGAATCATATAGTATTGGCCTTTTGTGACTGGCTTATTTCACTTAGCATAATGTCCTCAAGGTTCATCCAAGTTGTAGCATGTGTCAGAATTTCCCTCCTTTATAAATTTGAATAATATTCCATTTTATGTGTATATCACATTCTGTTTGCCCATTCATCTGTGATGGACACTTGGGTTGCTTCCACATTTTAGCTGTTGTGAATAATGCTGCTATAAACACAGGTTTACAAATCTCTTTTCAAGACCCCACTTTCATTGCTTTTCAGTATACTCAGACGTGGAATTGCTGCATCATGTAGTAATTCTATTTTTAATTTTTTGAGCAACTACCGTACTCTTCTCCGTAGTGGTGCTACCATTTTACATTTCCACCAATAGTGCGCAAGGATTCCAGTTTCTCTACATCCTTGCCAATGCTTCTTATTTTGTGTTTTTTAGCCATCCAATGGGCGTGAGGTGGTATTCATTATAGTTTTTATTTTGTGTTTTCCTAATGATCTGTAATGTGGAGTATCTTTTCATGTGCCTATTGCCTATTTGTATATCTTCTTTGGAGAAATGTCTGCTCAAGTCCTTTGCCCATTTTTCAGTTTGTTTTTGTTGTTGAGTTTTAGGAGTTCTCTATATATTCTGGATATTAATCCCATATCATATATATGATTTACAAATATTTTCTCCTGTTCTGTGTGTTGCCTTTTTATTCTGTTGATACTGCCTTTTCAGATGTTCAAAAAACTTTCCTTTTCTAACTTGTTCATGAACTATACTAATATACTTTCTAGTGTTAAATTATCCTTGTACTGTGTAAAACATTTTTTCCCCCTTTTCTGGATTTGGTCTGCTAAAGTTCAGGAATTTTACATTTTTGCTTATAAATGAGAGTGATGTATAATTCACTTTTCTTGTATTTATTCTGTTTGGTTTTTATACTCTGCAAAATATTTGGGAAGAATTATTTGATGAACTTTTCCATTCTCTGAAACAGTTTGTATAAATTATGAATTATCTGTTTCTTAAAGACTTGTTAAAACATGTAAGAAATTGTATAAGTCATGTGTGCATGTGTGCGCACGTGCATGTGCTTGGGCTGGTGTGTGTGCATGCACATATGTGTGTGTGTGTCTTGACTGTCAATTCAGTGTTTAATAGCATATGATCCCTGCATGTTTCCTAATTCTTATTGAATCACTTTTGGTTGTCTATAGTTAGTTAGAAAATTATTTTCAAATTCATTGCCATAAAATTGTTTCTAGCACTCACCTGTTATTTTCAGTCTCTACTTCATCTGTAGCTTTAGTTTCTTTTTTATTGCTAGTATTATTTTTGTGCTGTCTCTTTCTCAATCTTGCCATAGGTTTGCCAATTTTGTCTTTCCAAAGTGCTAGTTTTGTTTTTTAATTTTGATGTTCTTCCTTATCCTTCGTTAAGTATTTAATTAATTTTCACTCTTATTTTCATTATTCTTTCTACTTTATTTGGGTTAAGCCTTTTGCTCATTTTTGAAAATAATGTCTCGAGTAGAAAATCTAGCTTATTAATATTTTACTTTCTTTTATAATATATGCATTTAAAACTTATAAATTGCCCCTATAAAATACCTTAGTTTACAAATTTAGATATTTAATATTTCACTTTCAGTATATTTTGAATATTTTCTTACACTAATTTTTTTTTTACCATGAATTTTTTAAAAGTGTCTGTTTAAGTTTTCAAAATAATTAACTTCTGACTTCACTATACTGTCAGAGAATTTGTAGGTCAGAGAATTTGGTTACTACAAAATCAACTAGTATTTCCTGGGACTTCCTCTCTGGCCTTGTAAATAGTCGCATTTTGTAAATATTCCAAATGTACTTGAAAAAAGGTGTGTTCTCTAATTACTGAGTGAAGAAGCCACTGTGTGTCCATTAGCTAGTGCTTATCAACATGTGTTCACATCTGTACTCTTACCAGCTTTACGTTTTTTTGACCTGTTAGTTTCTGCACCTGGTTACAAATTTGTTAGTTACTTCTGTAACTTGGATAATTTTTGCATATATTTCGATGTCTACAGTTTGAGGAATGTTATTTCTTTCTGATAAAATGTTCTTTTTGTCAGCTAGTGATCGTCTTTATCCCTAAGGATGTTTTTTTACATTAATTTCTCTCTCGTTTGATAGTAACAGTAATTCAGTCATTCATTCAGAAATGTCTATTTTGAACCTAGTCTACGCCAAGCACAGTATGACCAAAACAGGCAGTGTCACCTGACAATATGTTTGTCGTCATATTATTTTTTTTATTTTTAACCTTTCTATCTTTCTGTTTTAGCTGTCTCTTATAAACAGTATTTAATTGAATTATTTTGTTTTCTTTACATTTATTTTCTGTCTTTTAATAGGGATATTTAATGTTGACATTTGTCATGATAACTAATGTAATTAAATTTGTTTGCACCTCATTTTATTATTTTAATGTACTGTACTGTTTATTTGCTATAATTTCCTCTTTTTCTGCTTTTCATTAGATTTACTTATCTTTATTTCTTCTATTTTATATATTTTATTATATTGATTTGGAAGTTATACATTCTATTTTTCTTTTGGTGACTAGTTTAATAATTTTAATATATGTATTTGATTTAACAAAGTCTGAAGTGAACTGATATCACTGAATAAAATGTCTCAAAATATATATTAGCCTCATGTATACCCCCAAATCTTCCATGTTCTCTGTCTAGTATGTTATCAGAGTCTAGTGCTTTTTTATGTTTTTTTAGTAGTTTGTTTTATTATTTTTTTTGCTTTTATGTATTTGTTTGTTTGTTTTCATTACGGTGACATTGGTTAATGAAATCCAGTAAGTTTCAGGTGTACAATTCAACAATAGGGTATGTATGTATACATATATTGCATTGTGTGTTCACTCCCCATACTTAGTAGTTTGTTTCAAATAATACATTATTATTGCTGCTGCTGGCTTTCTTTTTCTAGTCAAGGCTCCTTTAGATTTACTTACCTGTTTACAACCTCTTTGCTAATCATTGTTTCCTGGATCCCATTCCCTTCTGGATTCAGTCTCTTTTATTCTGAAATAATAATTCTTTGGTCATACCTCTCAATAAAGGTCTGAGTAGTAATTTCTTTCAACCTTTGCGTGGAAGATGTATTTATTTTGCCCCTAGTTTGAATGATAAGTTAGTTGAATGATAAATTAGGCTAAAGGTTATTTTTTTTCAATATTTTTTTAAAAATTAAAAAAAATACTGTCCCGTGATTTTGGGGTTTATTTTACTGTCTAGGAACATTACATTATATTGTTCTTTCTTTATGAGTAATCAGTCTTCTCTCTCTCTCTCTCTCTCTCTCTCTCTAATGAGATGGTCTATAGATTGACTACTATATGTTTAGGTTGCATTTTGTATTTATTTATCCAGACTGTGCTTCTTCAGTTGGAGAACTTAAACATTTCTTTCAGTTCTGAAACTGTTCCCATCATGAACCCTTATTATTTCTATTCTCCCTTAGACCTTTATTATAATGTCTCATTCTGTCCTTCTTGTGTCCTATTTTCATGACTTCCATCACCTACCTCTCTGAGTCATGTTCTGTATGGTCTTCTTTCATTTATTCTATAATTTACTAATTCTTTCATCAGCCATGTCTAAACTACTATTTTACTTATTAATTTTATGACTACATTTTTATCTTTTAAAAATGCTATTTGGTTCTCTTTAAAATTAGTTTTTATTTTTAACACGGTCATTTTAATAGTTATGATTCCTTCCTGTATCACTTTAATAACTTCAAACATGGACATTTCAGATTCCTTCTTAGGTTTTTACTTATTTGTAGTTCCCAGGTACCTGTTCACCCTTATGTTATACTTGCTGACCCTCCTGACATGTCATTTATTTCCTCACTGGCTGGGACTCCTTGTTGTGAGCTCATTTTCAGCAGGGATTGTTTTTGCCTCTGGGTTCCCTGTGCCCTGGCTTGTTGTGGATGCATTCTTGTAGCACTGCTTTGTATTTTTCTTCTGTAAACCAAGACTCAGGTGTTTTAGGGTCTTGAACTCAAGTTTTTAAATTTTAATTTCTCTGTGAATTCCAGCTCTTCCAGGTGATATGAACTTAATGCCTGCACTTGCTCTTAACAGAGAGGCTCATGGTTTTGATGACTCATACAAAAAGCTTAATTTATTTTTACAGAGCCCAGGTCAGACCTCAGGCTGCCTTGCTATTTGTTTGGTGGACATAGTGTTTCTAGTTTCTTTTTCGTGGATTAGATAGCTTTTAAGGGTCCGGTTTTGTCCAATTCCCTCACCTTGTGCAGGCCCAAGCTGGTATCTTCTCAACCCAGAAGAGTTACTTGTCCATACCAGATGTTGGGTGACTGAATGATTGAATGAATGAATGAATTTTTCACCTCCAGAAGCAGTGTTCCAATGAGTAAGGCTGCATATCTCTCCAGAGGCATTGGAGCAGGCAGAATTTACTTTTCTATAAGGATGTAAGTGAAGAGAGTTCCCAGTAAACAAAATGAAGAGAGAATAGGACTTTTACATGTTTTTTCTTTTAGTCCTGGAACAATGGGAATATTTACTGCCTCATGCTGCTTGCTATTCAAAGGTGGACTGAAAGTGGCCTGAGGAGTGTGTTCCTGTACCATTTGCTGGTGGCTCCGCACAGCATCCTTACCAAGAGGAAAGATTAAAGCATCACGGAGAACAGGACGTTAGGCCTGTTTATTTCCCTTTCTCTCTCGTTTTAAGAAAAATGTGTCTTTGATGAGATATAGCCGTGGGCTCTTGTTTTACATTTTACGTCAACTACCTTTGTTAGAAGCTGGTTATTGATGCCGTGCCCTGTTTTAATTCACACTTCTCGGCTAATCAATTACAGCATTTATCCATTAATCAGGCGTTCTGACAGGGTCAATAACTGCTTTTTGGGTTTTGTGAGGGGCTGCACGTTATCAAGCAAGGAATAATGCCCAGGAGCTCACTTTAAAACAGTGTGACTTTCCCAGGCTGGTGGACTTCCGGAGCAATAAACATCTAGTGGGGATTTCATATGGTGGTTTTTTAATATATTTGGTTGATGGGATTTTCTCACTGAACACTTCATTAGCAGGGCTCAACATTAGTGAAGTGTGGACAGGTGTGCCTCTGTTTAAGAAAAGCAGAAACATCAAAAGGTAATTATTCCCATCACATACAAATGATTGCATTTACCTAAAAGTAGCATTAAATCATGAGCTTCCTTCATTCATGTTAAGTGTTTACAAACAATATCTTCTTGGCAGTGGGGTTTGAGAGCAAAGAAACTTAAAGCCAAAATGTTTGGAGCTAGATGAAAACCAATCCAATATTTAGAACAGAGAGCTCTATAATTATAATATTAGTCAAGAAGGAAATATTTTATAAACAAAAGCTGAGTTTATATACAGATTTCCTAAAGCCCATCTATTACATAGAGTATTTTAAACCTTTGTATCCATGTCCCCATCCGTGTGTGCACACACATTTTTAAGGACCCCTAAGCCTTTATAATTTGTTATAACATATTCAAACAAGTGTCGTAGAAATGAAAACTTTTTATTTTAGCAAGGGTAAGAAACAGGTGGCAATGTTTAATTGGAGAATTACAGTTTGGGCAGTTAAGTTTACCATACATAATGATGGCAACAGGTTTCAGTGATCTTTTTTTTATGACAGATGTACCAACATTTAATTGTTTTTCATCAAGAGTGGAGAGAAAAGACACTTCTGTAGATTTTTCAATTCTCCTATGTGTCACTTAGCTGTCCTCACCATTGTTTGAGCTCCTTTCTCTCATCCTTTTTGCTGCAATGAGTTGTGTCATTCCCTCATGATCAGCACTTTTGTTGTCTTTGTTTTTTGCTGTACCTCAGAAGTCCATCTTTTCTTTCATCTCCTTCCCATTCATGCATGAGGGAACAGTTGTGCCCTGTTGTGGGGATGTTCCGCTGGGTTTCAAACAGTAGGGTTTCTTTTTATTCTCTTCTAAGTAGTACAATGGGGCTGAATGTCTGTTGCAGAATGCGCACACTAATATGCCAGGTTATTTGGTTTCTAAGAAGTCAATAAAAATACTACGTTTAGGCTTAGTCTTTGGCTTGCTTTTTCCTTGTTTGCCTTTAAGCCTTCAGTTATAAATCTGTTTGTTTCTGATCATAAAATATAATCTTCCATATTAAATTGAAGCGTGGAATCAACAGACTCTTAGAGAAAAATGTTCCTGGCGGTGGAGGATTTTCACACTAGCAGATTTGGCAGTCTGTACCCTCCCTCGATAAGAGCCTCGAAACAGCCGCCAGAGCTAATTAATGGCAGCTACAACTTGGAGAGGATGAAAAAAAGAATGGATCGCAAGTTGGTCTTGGCAAAACTTTCCAGTGTAAGAAACTAGCTCATCTCTGCATTTAGAGGTGTGCAGCTCTGACTGCTTGTGTCCAGATCACCTTCACTGATTCTTGTTTTGGGGGGAAGTGAATGTGAGCATGAGTGTACCTAGCTATGAACACAGACCCGAAAGGCCATCCTTTAGCAGCAAAAGGCTAAAGACATAAAAAGCGAGAGATGTCTTAAGACACTTTGTTCTCATATTCAGAAACAATCTTCAAAATCCTCCTTAATGAGGTCATAAAAGAAAAAAATGGAACAAGTGTTCCTTGTATATCTCACTGGGGCATGGCATCAGGGTCACTTGCCACCAGTATCCTATTTAAAAAGGGATTGGGGTAGTTCAATCAAGCATTGCATTAAGAGAGAGACTTTGATTAATTCCTTCTCTTTTCTTTTGTGCCACAGATAATTTCAGTAAATTTGTGATACTTTCTGCTTAGCCATTGCTGAGGCTTAAAGTTCTTGGTGCGTCATGCTGGGTATTAACATTTATCGGGCCTGCTCGGCCTTGGTGAAGAGGAGTGTGTGCTGCAGACAGCTCTCTAATCTTTGGCAAGCAGGGCTGGTCTCTAAACACGACAGCTATCTGAGATCTTGGCCTAAGGAAGAGCCTGCTCTCAGGTTGGTGGCAGAAAGAAATGCTGGTGTCAAAGCAGGAAACATGTAACAGGAAGAAAGGTGGTGATTTACTGTAGTTAACTTTTTTAAAAGGTACTGGATCTACCTCTTACTGAGAAACTCACAGCTTGGGGAAGTTTCGGGAATGGCTCTCAAAGGAAACAAAAGCAAGAAAGGGACAAGTGAGGGCCACCAATGCGTGCTGTCACTGAGGCTTCTGTGGCTTCTGTGGGAGAGTTGGAGATTGTCCTCAGGATGGTCGGGATCAGGTAGGAAACTGGATTCTATTGTTATTTTTTTTTTAAATTTACCGTTTGTACTGAGAGACTATCAGAGATATGAAGGGACATTTTAGTAACATGCTATAGAAACCCAGTGGCGAATGTTAACTCTTTTGGTTGTTTTGATCTAGAAGCAGGTTAGGATGTATTTAAAACACTTAGTTAAAAAAACAAAACAAAACTCAGTCGCATATCTATTGTATTTTATAAGCTGATTATTAAATGATATTTAATGTTCACTCTTTTTCAAATGCCAGGTCTGTTAGGTACGCATACATTAAGTGTCATTGAAAAGTTGGATTTGGGTTCTGAGGGACCGGAGTGGCTGCTAGCGGGATTGTGGTGGTAGATAAGTCCCCTTTTGTTTGTGGTTTACTCACTGTATTCACAGGATCAATTTTTATGGCTGCTGCTTTCTGTTCTGTTAGTTCAGCCACTGCACATGCGCCTGAAGGCAACAGGTTAACACCCCTGACTTAAGAAGGTAGTTTTGGGTACGGATAGATAGAATCCCAGCTTGTCTAGTTGAAGCACTTGTTTTTAGTTGAAAGAGGGGGAGTCGGGTTTATTTTAATGAAATTATACTTCAGATATGTTTATGTACACAGGTTAAGACATCAGAATTAAATTTAGAGTATGTTTCATGATAATTGCTATTATCTTGCTAATGCTTAATAGCCAATCATAAGAGTTTTTAAACTTATCATTTAAAAATGACTAAGATGTTAGATATCTAGTTGACTCCTTTTTGGTACTGTTCCCAGATAAAGGACCCAAAGATAATCCTGTTTATTCATCAAACATTATTTATTAAACTCCTACTTTCTGCCAGGCTCATAGTATTATAACACTATTGTTATAGGGTCAATGTAATTGTTTTTTTTTTTAATTTGTATTTGTAATGATTATGATAAGTAGTGGAAGCCCCTAAGTATCCTAGTTTCTCATCATCAGCTTTAACTCTGTGGGGTTGATGGTTTTCTCTGAAGTATGTCTGTGAATAGATTAGTCAGACCTGATCGTAGTTTTTGGAATGCCAACTGAAATAGCATGATTGATGGATTTTTTCAGATTTGAAACTGGAGAGAACCACGGAGGCAGAGTAGTGTCATGTGAAGAACACATACTTTTCCTCACCTTAAAGGGAAGGGACACCTCTCAGGGCTTGGTGTGAGAATTAAGTTCTCTGCTTGTGGTAGAGCAGCCAGCACAGGGCTTGGCCTACTTACCCCACCCACTTATTCCAAGGAAATAAGTATCTACAGGACACCAAAGTTTACATTATGATTCCTATCATGCACGCTGAAGGCCAGGGAAGTTACCTGGTTATTCTTTGTACCACCAAAAAGGGTGCAAGCATGCATATGCAGAACCTCATTCCAGTGCAAAATACCTCACAGACTTTTAGGTCCAGGGCATACCCTATTCACTACCTTATTTGAAGCATAATTGCAGATATTTAAAATATTACCTGCAGTGGAAATCTTCCAAATGTTGCTTTTCCACAAAATCAGCATGGTGATTACTGAGAAGAAAGAGGCCACAACCTTAACTTCCTCAACAAAATCCAGCCTGTCACCACATTTCTTCCAGGGTTGCAGGTTCGTTTTCAGATAAAGGTTTCAGAGGGCAGGCAGGGTGGAAGGTCCTCACATAAAATCACTCTAAGGAGTGCAGTCCTCCAGGCATCTCATCTTCTGAAACCAAAAGGAAAAAAGGAATGAAGACAAGCACATTTTACCTCCCCCAAACCTCCTTCAGGTCAGATCTAGGATCCAGCAAGTAACAAAAGTAGGCCACCTAGCAAATGAGCTATTTCCTTTGAAACAGGCAAGTAAGAGATCTGGGCTTAAAAATATACCTCGTTCTCTCTCACACACAGCTAATGTGTAATAAATGCTAGCTGAAGGAAATCGTCCTTTTTGCCTTATAATAGATCTCACAGGAAATGACACCTTTGGTCTTTATTTATAGAAAATGTTAGTATTAATATTATACATCCATTATACTGCTTTTAATGTATTCTGTTTTAACTGGGTCCTTCTCAATGCTTATTTTAAACCCAGCATTTTTTTTTTTTTAATATTCAAGGCAGCTGTTCTTCTTTGGAATGCCGAAAACTTCTTTCTGCAAAATTATGTTCTAGAAGTTCGATAGGACTTTGCTATTAGAACCAAAGAAAGCATTACATCAAGGACCATCCAGCTGTCTTCTTTTTGTAGGTCAGGTGAAGAACTGCATTGAAAGTTCTTTCTTATCTTAAACTGGAATCAACTAGCACTGAAAAGAATGATCTGGACTGATTTCTCTTATCTTTTAAAAAAACGTGACCCCTAAAAGGGGAAGACAATGTCTTTGCATGCTGTAGTATGCCTTACACATTGTTGGTGACCAACAAAAGTACTCAGGCATTTATATGGAGATAATGTGTATGTGATCTTAGCCAAAAGGCCCTCCACTTATAGGTCATTTACTAAGCCTTTCTTCAACGGCCTTTTAGATTGGACTCCTTTGTCAGCCATCTGCTCATGTATCAATCGTGCTTAAGGAAGCGACACAGGGAGTGGTACTTGGGGTTTCTTGCCATAAATGTTTCTCTGAGGCATACTTTCATCTGGTTAGTAAGATGTGTGCCTTTGGACACGTGGGTCTGTTTGGGGCCGAACATTTTCAGAGTTCGATGGTCTTTGGAAATGTACATAAATGGGAGGGGAGAAAGAGAGGCCAGAAGATACATTGTCACTCCCCTCCTCCCCTTCAGAGAAGACCAAAAAACTTGCAGATGGTCCCTGACCCATTGGTGAGTTGCTCAAGAGTCACTGAAAAGATTCTTTTTTTTTCTCTGTCAATTAACAAAGTGTGATTTTGATAAAGTTTAGGAAGAAGGGAGAGAGGAGCACTGCATCCTAGACCACTTTTAGCCTGTTACATGAGTGTTTCACATGTCTGACCATCCTGACACAGAGTGCCACCACTCCCAACACCCCTGGGTCAGAGCTTGTTAATATTGTTGATGTTATTGCCAGACTATCACTGGCCAGAGCGTGGCAGGGGAGGGAGTGCTGTTGGGTCCTATCTTTCTAAGCTCTTGTCACCATAGCTATGGATCTCAAGGTGCACCCAGGGATGCTCAGGAAACTAGCCTTTTGGTTGGGTAACTAAGGCCTCAGGTTCCTGGGTTAATGAATCCATTTAACATCTGGGTTTGCCTTTCAAAAATTGACTAGCAGATGTGATACATCCAGTCTCCACCACAGTCTGCAAGTACACAGACAGCATGGCAGGCTGGGTGGCAGACAGGAGGCACAGTGAATGGGCCTTAGTGGGGGCAGCCCCGGCACCAGCTGCATCTGGGCAGAAAGCATTTGGCTGCATCGCTGACCTCTTTCTTCATGAGAGCCCAGGACTGCCACTCAAAGCACTTGTCTTTCGTTTTCCTCAGGACAGGCCAGACTAGGCCCAAGAGGAGGGCCAAAATGGGTCCATCCCTGTGTAGAGCTGGTGTGAGACTCAGGGACAGGGTGCCTCTGAGCAGTGGCCTGCAAGGGTCTGTCCACACACAGGTCCCGGAGGTCTGGGGAGGAGCAAAACATCCCAAGATGCTTCCGCAGGGAAGCCAAGGGGAAGATGCCACAGCCTGGAGCCTCAGCAGAGAGAATGGTGGAAACCATGGCCGGGAGGATGGCAGCACAGCACTAGCCTGCGAGAGAACCCAGGAGCCCCAGAGGGAGCTTCCTTAGGAGGGGTTTGGGAAGAAGGGTCGGGGGGTTGTTGTACTTTGTAAATATAGGCCAGACATTGGCAGGTTGTACTACATAAAGAAAAGTAAATATAGACGGAAAATTTATATGGATTGGTCAAAATAGGGCTAACAGAGCCTTCCTTAAAAGCTGATGACTTCTTTAATTTCTTTACTTAAATAAAAAGCCTAGCAGCAGAATAAATGGCTCACTAGCTTGCTTTAAAAGAAAAGAAAGAATGCCTCAAAGCACTGAAATTAAACTTACTAACGATTCCACCACAAGAACAGAAACATTTCTCATTGGTTGGGCTGTGATAGGTAATGAAGGCCCATTTACTTGCCTGCTCTTCTCATATTAAAAATGCTTTTCAATAAGTATTATCAATATTATATAATTAAGGAAGGGAAATTTATTTCAAGCTCATGTAAGATATTTGGCTTTTGCATGCCTTTATTTACTTATTTCTATATTTAATTAGCACCTGTTATAAGCCAGTATAGCACCAGGGTTAGCAAAAAGAACATTTCCAAAAATCACGACTCCCTAAAATCATGGCTCTTAAAATCAGTTTTTGTCTTTATTTCTCCACCTCAAGTATTGTCTCTTGTTCTGCCCTATCATTTGGTCAGACATTTAGATTAATTTTTTAAATCTTGTATTCTCAATAATGTAGTATGCAGTAGGGATGGATAGTTAGAGAAGAAAAAAAATCTTTAAGAAATTTTAATAACTAGGGAGTTGGCTCTGTCAGGGACATTAACAGACATGTTTGTGTAGACACACAGAGCTGCTCAAGCTGAAGTGAACCCATGTTGTAATTTGAATGCTTGAAACTCTTTCCATTTTATTGTCAAAATTACTGCCTTCACTTCCTCCCTCTCCTCATTTGCCTATTTCCCTTGCTTTTTATCTTGTGCACCACCAGTGTTCAACATAGTGGCGTTTAACTACTTCCTGAAGGCATTATTAGTCATCAGGAGCACTAGTTCGTTATGGATGCAGATAAAATTGGGGGTTCAGCTCATCAACTACCAGTTAGACTAATTTGGAAAATCTGGTTCCTTTCCTCGAAAGAAATAGCTCGTGCTCCTGTAGACACTTCTATAAAATAGCTGTGTGTTTCCCTATTGTGAACAACTAGAATTCGTGGGTCCTGCCTGATGCTAGAACTGGAATTTATTTTACTTTACAATGGCAAGGCAGCTCTACCTAGAATGTCTGTCCTCGTGAAAAGTGGGGGAAAGCAGGACAAATTCCATCTCCCTTTCTGTTTTTGGCGTGCTTTTGACTTTTCTTCCCTCTGGTTATTATTGAGTGGAATGTAACCCTGAATCTTTCACTGGATGCTCTCTTCCCATTTTAAAGGAAAGGAGAAAGTTATAATGGATGTTCTGAATGGGCTCAACTTTTATTTTGTTCACACCCAAACCGAATGAGGCAAAGAGGCTAAAATCTTTTCTTGTTCCATCTGAGTAAGCATGACAACCTCCAATTCTTAATCTTTTAAAAGAAAAATAGCCTTCCTCTGTGGGATTTCTGATTCATTTCTCCCACTCTGCTTCCCTGCTCTGCATTTTTTTTTTTTAAGTCAAATACTGTCTGGACTTTGTGAGCCGGTAACCTCCCTCCGCATCTCCCTCCCCTCTCCTCACCACCACTCACCCCCACCCCCTTCCTGTGGTCACACAAAGCAAGGAGCCTGCAAAAGTTTCTGGGTTTTGTATTTAAAAGGGGGGTGAAATGCTGGATATGCTTAGGAACACAAAACTGATCTGTTCAAACTTTACCAAAAAAGAAATATATTAGTGTCAGGATAGTGAGCATAAGAAAAGTGAGAGAAATTGAGATTCTAAAAAAATACAAGTGAAAGAGAATATAACATTGCTTTAGTAATTCACACCAAACTGGCTTTTGGTTAGCCCAGCACAAACTGGTAGCTGTGGGCAGCGACCTCAAACCTCCCAAGTTAACAAGTGATATACAAAAAATGAGAATCCACAGGAGGGGGACTGGGAGTCCGGAAGCTTTCTACTTATTGATGTCTCTGAGTAATAACCAGGGCTGGTACACCCATCTGCCATATAAAGCCAAGGACTTGAGTCTTAACCACTTGTCCTGTTGCAGTGATTGTGGTCAGAGTCCTTCTTTGTGACTTGGGTCCTGTGTCTGTGAAACTCTGGGTCTCCTGGGGACATGAATTTGTCTATGGCTAAACCCTTAGAGAAAAGTTTTAAACCAGGGTCCATGGGCCAAATCACACCTGTCACCTATTTTTGTACAGCCCTCAAACTAAGGATTTTTTTTTTCAGATGAATAATTTTGATGATAGGGACATTACCTTTGAACTCCAACGAAGCAAAATGTTTTCCCCTCCAAAAAAAAGAGAACCCCATTCTTCTCATGAGTAGTACAGTATTTCCAGAACATTGTGCTCAATTTAATTTTGAATTTCGTTAATATAAAACGTGTGGGAATTTGCATTCTCTCTGGTTATACAGGTCCCAGTATAATATCCCCACATTTGTCTCTCAGTTCACAAAGTCTAAAATATTTACTGTCTGGCCATTTCAGAAAAAAGTTTGCTGAGCCATGTTCTAAGGTATTGCACAGAGAGACAATTCTGAAGGAAAAAGGAAGACATTTTTGTCGTTTCTTTGTCTGAATCTCTGGATTTTCTTTTTTAAGAGTAAAGCTTTTCTGGCCAGTATGGATGTAAGTTAACGTGTTTTGGCTTATGCAATGCCCTGAGTAGACTGGTGTCAGTTGTGAAATGCATGCTGTATGATCAGCAGCTGCCTGTGTGAAAATTTAAAGTTATGGAATAAAATAAACCTGTGTTTCCCTATGTAAAATAGGCAATAACAGTACCCATTTCATAGGATTATTGAAAGGATTTAGTGAGATAATGCAAATAAAGGACTCAATAGATTTGAAAAAGAAATAAAAGAATGAAGTCCATCATGAAGTACCACTGACAACTTAAGTTTGTTTGCCTTAGTATGAGTCCTGGCACCTTTTATTTTAACGTTTTGCATCTATGTACAGACACATTGTCCCTTTTCAACATGATTCTGATTTTGAAGGAAGACCCTATCTGTTTAAAATAGAATTATTGCTTAAGTGCTTATACATTTCTAATGATTTTTAAAACATAAATAAATCTTATCAGAGAGCATAAAAGGGAGTTTTTTTTGGTTCAGAAAATTTTAGGATGTTAGGTTTCACTGTTTGGGTAACTGGTCAGAATACAGGATCACAAAAACACTGTCTGGGTGTTTCAAAGAACTAGATACCTAGGTATCCTCCACATGCATGAAGCAATGGATAAGAGTTAGAGGTGAGCATGGCATTCGCAAAGAAAGAGAAATCGCTGATGGTAATTGAGGAGAGGAAATCGTTGGGCTTGGGCTGCCTGTGCTCTTCCTCATTCTGCCACAACATAACGTTTTGCCTGTGGAGTTTGTCCCCCTTCCTCCTACAAGGTTCTATCCCTAGTCACCACCTCTGAGAAGCCTTCCTAGAATACCCCCTTTGCACCCTGAGTTCAGGGACACTGTTTGCCAACTGGTGTTAGCATTCGCCTTCTTGCATTAAGAGACCCTGTCACCACAACTAGAGCTTGACTTCCCCCTAGGCTGATTCTCTCCCAATGTACTTAATCCCCAGGCCTAGCTGAGGTGTCCAATATCTATTTGTTGAATCAGTGAAATACTGAATAAACATTTGTCTAACGTTGAAATAAAGTAAATGGGAAAATCCTTTTGATTTTCCTCTCTTTTCAGATATAAATTAATGTGCATAGATAATTAAGAAACATTATTGTAGAGCTGATTACAAATTCACAAATTTACAAATTTATATATAGGTTTTGAGCTTTTAAGTTCTGAAGACCTGGGGGCATCGGAGAGAAGGTATAAATCTGACTTCTTTATTTTCTTCAGAGCTAACCCTTAGCAGGAGAGCAGGCTCCCTGGCCCCCTTCATTGGTGTGTTCCCCAGATATGGCAGAGTGCCTGCCACCACCTATGTGTGTGCATAACAGCATGCCTGAGTACAATCCTAGGTAACACTGGTCCAGACCCATGTGTCTGGCCAGAGGAGGTCAGGGAAAAGGAGGGAGAGTGTCTTCTCCTTAATAGTAGCTATTATTGTTTGGACTTACAGTGTGTGAGTCACTTTATCAGGAGTATTATAAGCATCACTTCATTGACTTCTCACAGCAATCCTGTCATTGTATCCAACTGATAACATGAATCTGCAATTTAGAATGTCTAAGTAACACACTTAAGGTGTCACCAGATCCAGGTCTGCTGGGTTCCAGAGCCCATGCCCTTCCTTATCTGCTGCTCTTCCCACGCCATTCATCCATCTCCAGTCCCGGGAAGTGGGAAAGTTCTTCAGAGCTGGCTAGTTTGGGACTCATGACCATTGGTTTCCCCTCA
Source organism: Cynopterus sphinx (assembly GCA_030015415.1). NCBI lineage: Eukaryota > Metazoa > Chordata > Mammalia > Chiroptera > Pteropodidae > Cynopterus > Cynopterus sphinx. The sequence goes on from CM057381.1 coordinate 36,709,612, forward strand.
AAACACAGACTAGAGCCGCCATGTGGGCAAGTATGTTGTTAATCACTGTCTTTTCCTCTTCTCTGAGCTCAAGAACAACTGAACTCTCCGAGTTAGGAATCGAGTCCCCATCGCTGGGTCCCCTTGTTCCTCTCATAACTCAGGGTGGAGTCATCACACATCTGCAGACATGGCTAGGCTGCAAGTGGAAGATGACAGACGAGGCAAACAGCAACACAAGTAAGACCTCCAACTTTTAGAAAAGGCGAACTTTCCCAAATGATTCTGTGTACTTCAGTTTCCTCTTACCTGTTTTGATGGATTATATGGAATCCCATGCAAGTCAAATCCACCGAACGCTGCATGCTAGAAGTTCCAGGCAATGAGAAATGAGCTTCGTGGTAATTGAGAATGAAGCTAAGGAAGAAAATTTTATTGTTAATCAAGGACTTAATTGCCTCTGGGACATTTTAAATAAATGCCATGCCGTTCTTAAGGAGCCGTGTTCTGTAAGTGAGATGCAAAAATTCTTTAATTAAACCATCATGGGTATTCCCTGATTGAAATATCTGCCTTTATCTTCATAGTTAAATCTTCATGATTCATGTAACTACTCAATCAGGAATTGAGTAAATTAAAGGCTCCTTGAAAGAACAAATCAATTGTATAAAATTGATTAATATTATTTCTGGGACAGTCTTCATTGCACTTATTTGTATTGATCACAGCTTATTTTGGTGCATTTTCTATTTAGTGGTTTTATAGAGTAAGCTGTTTTATCAGCCTGCAGGAGACAGATTATGGCTATAGTATGGTATAGGGCAGATAGTTCTTGGAAGAATTTGTCTTAGAAATGGAACAAAAGTAAGGATTTCTTGGCCATTGAGAAACTCAACGATGATGACATGAGTAGTCTCTACAGTTAATCAGAAAGGAAGTTGGAAGTAAGTTGGTCAACAAACAAGAGTGTGACCACATGCCAGGCCCGTGCTAGATGCTGATAAACTTGTATCAGTGTCCATGATCCAAAGGACCAAGTTATTAATTGCCAACTAAACAGACCCAAAGGTTCAGACCCAGAGACTCAGCTTCAGAAACAGGCTGAAGAGATTTTCTGGTTGCATCATACTTGGAAAAACAAAAACAAAAAATGAAAAATTAGGTATTTAAAAGTTTTGACTTAAGAGATTGCCTTAAGAGCCTCACATGGAACTCAGTAATTTTTTTAAATGTAGGAAAGGTTGGTTTTGCCAAGCTAATGCTGTGATTTTATTTAATTTTTATCTTTAAAAAGAAAAATTGCCATCTGAAGTTACCAAATATGAAAACATATAATCACACATTTTACAATTTTTATTTAGATTATGTAATCAGCAAATAAGTAAACCATCAAATAATGACATTTATAGAATGAATTAATACTAAAACTTTTACCTCCTATATTCAAGGTTCTTGAATTTAAAATTACCAAGCCCTTTAAAAGCAGTTTCATATTCAAATAAACACACTTACAGACACACCTTGTGAGCTGAGTACTTGAAAAAAGGAAATGAGGGAAGGAAAGAAAAATATCTGAAGTCATATTTTCATAAAAGCTCTGTGGTCTTCAACACATGTTGGCTGAGTCAGGCCAAGCTCAAAATAACAGGTTAGGCTTTGCCTATTGTCTTGGGACACACTTGCCAGTGTGTCCTCTGAAAAGCCTCTTTTCTTCCAGAACCCCTCTTATGGGTACATAGAATGCCTGTGTGGTACTCACCAGCCACAGAAGAGTCTGTGTGATGTTAGATGCAAAATCATGCTCAATCCTTTGGCAGTATCTCAAAACTTGGCATTGCGATGTCACTGTGAGGATAGAAATTCCTTTAGATTTCTACATCATGATTCAGAGCAATTAATTCTATTCTAATGTTTATGCTGTCTCTGTACCAACTCCAATAGGGACAAGCATACCTTCACATAGACAGTGAAAAAAAGAAAATACTCCATGCACTTAAAAGCAAAACTAGCTACCTTGCTCCTCAACCTATTTCCAAATGATTCAGACTTATTTAAAGAAATGTAATGAGCCCAGGAAATGAAATATCTTAGCATGCTCACACATCATTTTTTCGATTCTTTATTGTCATAGAAGATGTTTTAATGAGATCCCTTTCTCTGACTCTTGCGCATCTGACTTTGTTAGCTTAGTGGTCAGTATATATCCCAAGAAAATCATCATCTGAGCATCATGTTGCAGGGCCCGGGCGTTTGCAGTTTTTGCAGCTACGTGGGTTCTGTTTGATCATTTTCCCTCTCTGTCTGTCTTGTACATTCTATGTGCTGGGCTTGCACGAGTTCATAGCTTCGGGAGAAAGAATCATGAATGACTTGGTGCCCATATTATGACTTAACAAGCTGGAAAGTCCACAGATATAGATCCTGCATCTCTCAAACTGAGATTTTTGATTCGGAGACAAGTCGCCTGTAGACACTTTCCGGAGGCTTGGGCTGCTTGAGACACAGATTGCAATCACAGTAATTAGCACCGAATTTTCAAGTCCTGCTCTCCTGCTTGACCTGGAGCATTTAGCCAGCATGCACACAGCCCGATCAATGGCAGGAATTGAAGGGCCGGTTGTGGGCTGCTTCTGGCAGCCTGTGGCGGGCACCACCCCTGGGGAGTTCCAGGGGAGCATCAGGGACAAGGGAGCAGCGTGGAGACCTGGGGTGAGAGAGGAAAGAAATATGATATTGATAAAGCATCTGTCAGTGGGAATTATTACGGGAGATAGATCACAGTACAGACTTTTGCCTGAAATTCATTATCAATAAATTCATTTTTCTCTTTCTTGCTTAGTTCAGTTTTAGGTGTTCCTAAAATGTCCCTTGTTAAGAGAAAGTACCTACCTATTTTAATCTAAACTAATTGTATTAAAAATTGAAAAAAAATTGTAGGACAGGAAACAGATATTTGGATGGATCAGAAATGAAGTTTGTTTGTTTTGAATTTAATGCCCTACCTTCAAGTAGCTTATCTTGAGCAACACAGTTGTGGCAAAGAAGAACTGATGCCCGATTATTAAATAAATTATCTGGGTAGTTTGATGGTGATGGTGCAGAGATAGAATCAAGCTCCGGGGTCCTTCTGTCATCTACTTGCTCTTCTCAGCCCCACAGAGTGTGTCACCTCACCAGGGCAGCTAGAAGGTAAGGATGACAAGAAAATGGCAGTGGAGGGATTCAGCTCCACAACCCCCACCCACCAAGGACTAAAGACATTGAATGGCTACTTCAAGACTGAGCGTTGAATAATAATAGATAGGTCTGAACTTACAGGAAAAACTCATTTCACAGTACAGAACCATTAGAGCTTATGTAGTATCTCTAACACTGTGATCAATGTAGTTGAAAAGGCATGGATGGCAGAGTTTTTTTAAATGACAGATTTTTTAAAATTTGATTCTACTCAAGGCATAAACACAATTAGTTCCATTCTGCCATTTTATATCAGTAGGTCATATAAAGTTAAACTTTTGAGGGAATACTTTTATATTTTCAGTTGTAGGCTTTTGTACTCATATTTCTAGAATATTTACATGGAAAATGAGGACAATTCTGTGTTTAAATGAATTGTTCTTGAACCTCTCACTTCGCAATCATTATATGATGTGAGTGTTAAGTCATATGACCTTTGCATGCTCACATATAGTCGTTTTCAGGCCACGATTGCATTTGCCACTAATTTGTACCTTAGGAAGAATTTATAGATGTGGCTGTGAAATGCTCTGTTTCAGTGACGTGGAGTGAAGCGTTGCTACTCATCTTCTGCTTCCAGAATGCACCCCATCCTGGGAGTAACCTAGAGTCTTTTCTCAAAAGTTCCTTAATATTCAGTAGCCCTTGCAGACACTTGCTTAGCATTTTTTCCTGAGATTCTTTTGTAAATCAACAGGAAGCCTTCTTTCCCGTTTTTTTTTTTTTATTATTATAAAGGAAGACATTATGGTAACACTTAAACACGTATTGTTATTTTAACATCTAGTTTTACATCTGTAGAGGAGTTGTGTTTTTACTTTAAAAAACTTTAGTCAAGAATCAAAACCAGAGAATTATGGCTGTTCCCAACGTGTCAACGGTGGTTCTTTTTAAAATGCACACAGCAGAAAACACTGCATTTAATTCCTTTTGGCTTAATAGCCAAATATGAAGGCTAAACAGCACAACACTTAATTTTTTTTTAATGATTTAAGTAAATTGCTTTAGAAATCCGGGCCTGACTTTTAAAAAGTACTTCTCATATCTTGCCGTTTTAAGTAACTATGGAATTAGACACACCATACATTTACTTTGAATTTTCTTAATAAGTTTTAATTTTCAGATATTTGAATGTTATGGATCCTACAAGGCTGTTTCATTTCATGTTGAAGACACCCAGCATATTTTTATACTTTTTGTTTGTTTGTTTAAGTGCAAAATTTGGATTAGGACAGGGACTGGTAAATTTGGAAAGCATCACCTTTCTTTTTTCTCTTTCCTTCTGTGTTTATTTCATTTTGTAGCTGGGAATTGTGTGTTTTTTGTTTTGTTTTGTTTTGTTTTGTTTTGTTGCTGTTTTTTCACTTTAGACTTTTACTCTCTCTCATTTTTACTTTGCTTTACAGTAGGATAGGGTGGTGGGCTTTTTTGTTTGTTTTGGGTTGGGTTTTCAGAGTTTTTTGTTGTTGTTGTTGTTGTTTGTTTTTTGTATATACCTCCTTTTCCTCCAGATATTGTTGCTGACCAAATTTAAAACAGTACAGTGTTTAGGATCCCTGCAGGGCCATTTTATGTATTTGGACCCATAAAGGGCCCCAAGCAGTAACTACCTGAATTGCTTTTAATTACACAATATAGCTGCATCATTTTACTTTAGATTCTTTTTGATTGATGTTGCAAGGCAATTGTAACCGGGGATGATGGGATTAAGTGCCTCTTGAAGTGACTTTAGCTTCTTCTGGGAACAAAGGGAAAGAGGAGAACACTTAGTCCCTTTTTGCCTGAGCTGCCTTTTTCTTCGCTTCAGTATAAAGAAATACAATTAACAAACATTATCCCCAGAGGCAAATTGAAATGTACATGCAGACAAGAACGCTCTTGACTGCAATTAGACATATATGATCCGAGGTATTCTGACCATTTATTAGTGTTAATTGTTTGAGAAACAAGCCCAGAACAAATGATTAAAATGTAGGCGACATAACTGGGATTATTAGCACATGTGATAAAATGTGTGCTCTGCAGCTGTACCAATAAAATGCTTTGGAAAGTGGCTCTGATTAGACAAATGCTTGGTTTGGCTCTGTGGTATTTGCTCAAGACCTGGTGGTGTTTATAACAAACAACTTATATCTTACTTTCTTAATTAGTAGGAATTACTATGCAAATGTTGGTGTTTTGTAATTTAATATCCTATCGTTCCCCCCTGCCTTTGGGTTGTTATTGCAGTCTACTGGTCTTGCTGGGAATGGGATAAACTGAGCTCTTAGGTTTTGTTTCTTTGCTCTGCTTTCTTTAAAATGCTGGATGCCATGGAGAACTGCTACCAAGTTTGTTCTCTTATTTATTTGTGAATAATCTCTCATCTCATGTGCTGAGTAGTTCTCCTAGGTGCTCTTGTGTTTGGAACTTGTATTATGGTCACAGAGATCTGGCAAAGGTAACCTAGTTAAACATAAACTGTCTAGGAACTGGTTGGCCCATATGGACAGTCAACATTTTGCTAAGTCCTCCAGCCTAACACAAGCTAAGCTAGTGGAATTGGGCCAGGGTAGTGGGAGGCAGAAGGGAACAGTTAAGGACCAAATCAGAGGGTTACGATGGCGATTGAATTCCCCTTGGAAATGCATCTAGAAGTTTGGGTTTGGCAAAGAAATGTGAGCTCAGGTAACGTGGAGTCAGTGAGAGGTTTCGGAGGCACAAATGGGAATGAAAAGAAAGAAGATATCAGATGGAAGAATGAAACTTGGGTGCCAAAGAGGACTTGGGAAATGTGCTAGGCAGGCAGAAGCTGAAACCCGAGGTCTACCTGTCTAAGAATAGGTGTTTTGGGTTTCCTAACCTGTCGCTCAGTGTTCCTCTGTCCCTTAGTTGCATTTCTGAAACCAGAGTCAAAGGAAGAACCATTTGGAGATTGTCCATTTGGTGCCATAAAAACCTGCAACAATTTTTCAATCTCAAGTGGTCTGTTGTCACCCAACAGATTTCTGAGCCACCTACTTCTTAGCATATCATTAGCACTTTCCAAAGGAAGACAAATATCAGTGTTAGTCTAAATAGAACGTAAGATTAAATTCACTTTTTACAGTAGTTTAATGCATTCTAAAGACAAATGCAAAAAATTGTCTGGTTATCTTGGTCTCTAGATAACCTATTTCATTTTTTTTGCCAATATCACAGAAAACTGTGAATCAAGTCACAAATAAACCATATCATAGATTACAATGGACATGTGGCTTGTGGGAAGGAATCAACTCTTAATTTTTAATTTTATTCTCTTCATATTTACAATAAAAGTGTTACTCTTCGAGTCTGACCAGTTCATTCCACTGAAAACTAAGTAGCAATACATATTCAATAAGAGTGGATGGGAGGGAGGGGAACTAAAAATAAAGGGAAAAGAAACTTTTTCATTTTGAGCTGGTGCATTGCTAAGTGTGCCTGCCACTGAATTAAAAAAACCGTAAGCTCCCCTAAAATTAGCACAAGTTCTAGGAAGTCTTGCCTTAAATAGATATTTAAAGGAAAAAATGCTTACAGCACATTAAACGGTACTTAAAACAAAAACTATTAGAAAAAGCCTTCATGATTATATCCATATGTTTAGTTTTAATTTGCATAACACTTAGCTCTGAATAATTAAAGAGGAAAAAAAACAATCTTAATCTTATTGTGGGTCCCACACAATCAAAGCCACATACACGTGATTCATGATCACAGCTTGTATTCACAGCTTTCGTGTGTGTGGTGTGGGTCTGGCAATTAGACTTAGACTGTTTTTTCTAAAAATTATTCAGCGCTAGAGAGAGATCAATATTAAATCCTCCCAAAATCTACAAATTGGGATAATCGGGGGACTGTGGCTCATGAAATATCAAAATTCTAAGCCATGTAACATTTTGGCCTTATTTGATTGATACTGACACTCAGAAGAATTTTTGAGAGACTTTAGGAAGAAGCAAACAGATTCCGTTAACCAGATTATTTTCATGACAGTTACAATAACAATAAGAAGGAGAAGAAGGAGAAGACGATGCAGAGAGAACTGTTTTCTCAAAATTACAGAACCGTTTTCTGGAGGGAAAAAATTTTTCCTCATGATTACTTTCATGTCAAAGAACTGGGTCATGGGGGAGATGCATTAATTCGACACATTTAGCAGGCTTTGAGCTTCTGAAGAACTCTGTAAAAGAATCCATGGTTACATCTGTCAGGTTGACAGTCTTCTTTCCTGACCTTTAAAAAAAGTTAAGGAGAAATTGATCTTTTTGCTTCACATTTGCTCCGTTACCTCTCAAGCTCTGCACAAGCCAGGAAATAATCATCTGAGCTTTACATTTATTATTTTTTGAGCTAGAATAACCCAGTACTAATGGACTCTTGAAATGGAGAGATTTTTGTGAATAGTTTTCTTTGTGAACACTTCCTGGCAATGCCATGGTAATATTTCTCATGCTCTCCACTGGCTCTTTCAATACATTAACTACTAAATATCGTCTTTTCTGCGACTGGTTTTAGAATCAATCTTCTTAGGCAAGAATGCCAACAATGAACACTCTAAGCAGAGGTTGTGCTCTGTGGCCAGGAATGGAATAAGTATGCTCTTTATTCCTTACACCCAGAGTTTCACGATCAGAAATCCCAAATCATCTCTACAGAGGCAAAGGGAAGTCAGGTAACACGTTCTTTAGGTTTTAGTTACAGTGTACCAAAAGCTCCATGTTCTGTGCCTGACAGGTGCTCTCTCACACAGTTCCGGATGCTGGGATTACACTTGGGAATCCATCTATCAAATCTCTGTGGAGAGAGGGTCCTGAGCGTCATTCCTGGCCCACGTTCTCAGCAACATCGACAGTTAACTATTAATGAACAACATCTTTGGACTTCTTTGTGTTTCCAGAAGCCCCGGGTTGAAGCAGCTCAGAAACAGAAGAGATGCTAATCGCATTGTGTTCTCAGACGTGTTCAGTGAAGAAGGGCAGGTTTCCCTCTTGACCTCAGTGTCACTCCAAAGGAAAAAAAGTCCCTCCAGTTTTCCATTCAGATAAAACCTCTGCTCCTCCTCCTCTCTCCAAAAGTAGAGCAAGAAAGTGGGATTATGGTGAATACCCACCAACAGGCACATGCTCTTTTGTCATCTTCTCTTCAACACAAAACAAGGAGCTTTGCTGCAAAACAAAGCTCCTCTCTGCTCCTTTCCCCCTCCCTGTTCTCCTTTCTTTGCCCTCACCTTTTTTTATTTACCCTTACTTTTCCTCCAGGATCCTCCCTTTCTCCTCCTTTCCTTTTCCACATTCTCTTCCTCTCCTTCACCTCTTCTCAAATTCCCTCTCCCCTGCCCTCTTCCTCCTTATTGTCTGCTGGGCTGATTTAGGCTTAGCTTGTACAGAACTCTTCACTTTCCTTTTGGAAAAATGGCAGTAGTTGATGTAAGAGGTGCCACCAGGCACCCACGTGCCAAGGGGTAGAGAGACATTTCATAAAATGATAGCATGGATGTGACAAAGAAAACAGATTTGGCAACTTTAGTGTTTTTCATTTGGGGTAAAATATGCATAATATACATCTTATTATTTTAACTGTTTGAAATTGTGCCATTCAGTGTTACTAAGTACATTCTCTTTGTTGTACACCATCACCATCTCCAGAACTTTTCATCTTCCACAACTGAAACTCTGTTCTCTTTAAATAATAAGTCCCCACCTCATTCATAGAAACTTCCTGTTCACTACTCTAGGTATCTCATATAGGTAGACTCATACAGTGTTTGTTGTTTGTGTCGGGCTTATTTCACTGAGCATAGTGACTTTAATTTTTGACATGGATGTTTGTTTGCCTTCTCATTCTTTGTGAAAAGGGGCCTCCATTACTGGAATCACTTGCTTTGTCACTTGGTATTCTGATGGTCTGAAGAGGCAGAGATCGGCACTGAAGGAGCATGACACAAACTTTATCAAACCTGGCATAAATAAGGATCCTGCTTGTTTTCTCTACTCATGCTAAGTCTGTCCCTTATCTGATGCCCATTCTTTTTTCCTGGGTTTTCATAGCAAGGATAGTCCAGGAAGGAATTCTCTCAAAGTGGCTGAAAGGCTGGCCCCATGGCCTGTGGGTTGCCCAGTCCTGTGCGGCGGATCCTTCCATAGAAGCAAACCCACAGCAGACTGCAGACTGCTATCCTGTGTGTGCCTTCTCTGGACACTAAGACTATTTCTTCATTCAGTGCAAAATAGAGCACTTGATTAAGGTGTGATGTAATTGCTTCATAAGAGAGTTTGCCCTGAAAATGTCTTCTTGGCTTTCCTGAAGCGAGCTACACGCTTATTTGTATTTGCACCACATGCTAATCTCACGAATGGCCGTGTTCTGCCAGCGAAAGGACAGAAGGCTGTTCTTTTGCTCTTGTGCCCAGGGAACACTCCCCACTTCTCAGTGCACTGTTGCCATAGTAACCAAAACATAATTTTTCAAAATAAGAAAGGACTCTTTCTGGGTGCTGGGAACTTAGTAAAGTGAGAACATAAGTAAGCCTCAATTATTACAGATGCTGGAATAAACACCCAGTTGTTAATAGTCATAAGCATGGTTGAAATTTGTAGGTCATTTTACTGTCTCTTGGGGGGCAGGATAGGGAAGGGTCAGTGAATGGGCTCTTATCTTCACTCTAGTTGCACAGATACTTTCGTAAGCATCAGAATTGTCATACGAGCTTAGACCCATGGGCCATACCACAAAGAACTGAGATTTTCCCCAGTATATAACCTTACAAGAGGCTATGACAGCATATTTATGCTTCTCTAACTCCCTCAAAGTATTAAGAATACTGCCCCAAATAGAGGACTCTGCCAGGAATCTAGCATATTGTTGTGGATCTGTGCAAACTTTTCCATTAAAAATTTCTATTTTCAACCTTTATCAGCTTTTTAAAAGAACTCAAAGGGCCATATGATTTCTGCGTGGTATCCAAAGTGGAGATATATTGGTGTGTTATTTAAAAATAATGGTTTACTTGTTTTCTTCTTATTATTTATGTTTATTAACAAATGAGAATTTACCAAAATTTATTAGAATTTGTGGAGGCAATTTCTAAAGGTCAATGGTACACCCCCTTTAGTCATAACTGGATTTTGGTCATGGCCTCTCTCTCACCAGTGCTGCTTAGGGTAGAGACTCAGCAGTGTCTGGTCTGGCTGCAGCCCTGGCTATCCACCCGGCCTCCTCTGACATGGGAGCCTCAGGTCTGCACTTCTACGTCTACATTTCAGGCACACTGCAGAGGGGTCAGACAGAAACTTCTGGGTTTCCACAGATCCTTGGGGATTAGGAGCATCCTACTTCAGCCCTCCTCTTCCTAAACAATCTACATTGCTTGGTCCCCCCAGTTGCCCCATACTGGCGTAGAGACCCCTGCGAGTATCCTTCCAGAGTTTGAAATGTGAAGTTGGCACAATCTTTTTCTGCTTTCAGCTTCTGCCCTCAGCTTATCTTGGGTGTTTCATCACCCCTCTAAACACCTTTGCAGGGTCCTGGGATGGCAGAGTGAGCCAGACAGAATCCTCCCTCAGTCTCTTCACTCGCACTCTCCTTGGAGCTCCGCTCAGCACCCAATGGGCTTTGGCCCTGCTTATGACAAGGACTTCCTTCACTGCAAGTCCCCCATCCTTTTTCACTTTGCCTCCTAGGACCTCTAGCCTCAGGCCATCAAACCATTGGAAATTAGACTTCCTTCTTTGTTAAAAATGGCAAGTTTGTTATCTCACTGTGAACTTGATATAAGAATCTATTTTGAAGCTCCAAGCTCAGTAAGGACTTCTGGGTGTTCACCTCCCACCACGCCCAAATATTTGCAGTGATGGCTCCTGATTCAGTGGGTGGGCAATGTGGAGCATCATGATGTCCCAGTAAGGAAAAGTACCACTCCTGCCAAAATAACCTCCCCCCAGTGACCTGCTTAGTAGAAAGTTGCATAACTGGCACTCAACTCCCCTGCCTAAACCTGGTAAGATTGCATTCTGGCAACTGTTGATGACCAACAACCCAAGTCCTTTCTAGGACCAATAAAACACCTTAAGTTGTACTAGCAAACCCCTGGTGCAGAGGTTTATGTTGTTGGCTGCACTTCGGAGTCTCCCTGGAACTTTAAAGAAACACTGCTGCCTGGGATCACCACAAGGCTCAGGCTTAATTGGTCTGGGGAATGGCCTGGGTTTTTTTCTTTTCCTAAATTCCCCAGGTTATTGTATTGTGCGGCTAAAGTAGAGGCCTCTGTACTAGCTCTCATCTAAGTAAAGAAACCATTAACTTGGGTTTTGAAGTCACATATCAAATTTTGGATACTCAAATAAACATTAGCTTATTTGATTAGAACTGCTATTTCGAATATTGTTAACCGTTTGAGTGTTATTATTATTTATTTTTAATCAGGAAGATTTTTCTTTAAACGTGCGTTTTTTCCAAATCTGAATTTTCAGTTACCATCACAGCATCTATGTGTGTGTGTTGGTAGCACATGACTCACTAAAGAGAAATTTTGGTTGAAGCAACATTCCATGCATTAGGGCAGTGGCTATAAGTTGGAATCAACGAGAGCAATGGGTCTCCAACTTGGCTACATGGCAGGATCAGCTAGGGAGCGTTTAGAAGTCCCACAGCCTAGATCTCACCCCAGACCAATGACATCAAACTTTCTGTGGCAGCGGCTTTCGTGCCAACACGTGTGGAAGCTCCCCAGGTGACTGCAGTGTGCCCCCAAGTTTGAGTCAACCTAGAGGAGTTTCTCACAATTTCATGTGATAAGCGTCCCCTGGGGGATTAGTTAACACGAAGCTTCTGAGTCAGTGGGCCTGGGATGGGGGCCCAGATTCAGCCTTTCTAACAAGCTCCCATGTGATTGGACCTGCTACCCTGAGAGATGGAAGATGCTCACCTGAAGACAGTGGTGCTAGTCTGCAGCAACACCTTAAGTGGCAAGGACCCAGAGAGCTTAAAAACAAACAAACAGACAGACAGACAGACAAAAAACTGAGCCCGGGCGTTTTTACCAGTGAATTTAATTTGATTGCACTGGGTAGGTCTAGAATTTGACACTTTTTAAAAGCTGCCCTGGTGATGGTTATATTGACTCCCAGGTGGAGAACCCCTGCAACACTGGGGTTGACTCTAGTTATATAAATGATTAATAAATGACATCTGAGGGAAGAGGAAAGGGAGATGACCAAAATAAGGCCAAGAGGGTCTCTCTTTTAGCTAGAAGAATCCCTGGACCGGCTGAGAGATATCTTGTCTGAAAAAAGGTCCCCTCTGTAGAGAGAACTCATTATAAGGCTACCAGATTTTTTTCAACTCATCGTAAGCCCCTGTTTTGTATATTGTTTGAATACATTTACATGTTGACTATCAAGGGGCCCTAAATCTAAATATGTAAGATAAAATAAGTTAGATCTTGTCACCTACTGCAGTTGTATGCATACACAATTAGACAGTGCTTAACACAACTCAGGGTAGGGAACAGATTTTGAAACAGCCAGAGATGGGGAAAGAGGAGGACACGCCAGCAGTACAGGGAGGAGGGGAACTTGGGGAAGCCATGACAGACAGGCTTCTGCCACCTGCCCAGTGACAGCCCTCTCCTGGACCTCAGAGAGAACAATAGAACCTGAAGCCTCCACACCTTTCTCTCTTTATTATTCCAAACATCTTTGATCTCTTTCTACTCTCAAGATTCTTTACATACGGGTCTTGAACCCTCCTGACCTGGTTTGGAGGCCACCCCTAGGGTGTTCCTCCCTGAACCTTCTGGGCAAGTCTTGATTCTTCATGCTGCTTCCCCACAGCGCTTATCACAGTGTGGGTCAGGGCCACTGCATACAGTTGTGTGGGGTGTACCCTGATTGGGTGCCTACTGAGGGACATGAATGGGGGCTGAGCTTCAGCTTATCTTTACTCACCAGGAGCAGGAGGCACCTTTATGTACTGCTACCTCCTGGAAGCCATGAGGGGGCACCTTTTCCTGATTCGCACAAAGGTACCTGGCATGTGTGCTAGTAGAGGCTGGTCCAGGTCACTTAGTGAATGTCTACTAAGTGTTCGCTAATTGAATGAATAAACAAAAGTAATAACAGTGGAGGCAGTGAGGCTAAATAAGAGGCTTCTGTAGTCATCTAGGTAAAGGTTAAAGGTGAGGGAAACCAGAAACAATCTTTAACAGTGGCAGGAGATTTTTTTTTTTTTTTAATGATCATCTGTTTTACAAATTGTCATAGAAATGTCCTAGGAATGATTTGCTCTAGTGTTTGGTGTGCAGCAGTGGTATGACTTATCATGCCACATGTGACATGGCAGCCATGTGTGGTTGGCCCAGGCTTTGAAATTCAGTGTGGCTTGGAGACTACAAAATGGTGGTCAGAAGCTATTTCACATGGAGGAAATCTCAGATTTTATGGAATGAAGGTCTGTCACCACTGGGACAGAGCTGTCCAGATGTTCAAGCTGTCAGGGAAATGTGGAAAGGAGAGGTGAGATGAGAGCTACAGGAAGGACCCTCTTTCCACTACAGCTGTTCCAATCCTGTTTGGTTGTTACATGTGTGGTTACCACAGATCCTGATGAGAAGTAGCTCACCTAAGCATTTTCTGGTAAATAAAAATTTCATCTCCTTTAATTACATTTCTGCCTTTTTAAAGGACATGTATATGTTGCAAATTCTGAATGAATTTCAGAATGAATGATAAGTAAAATATGATTATTGCTGTTACATCATTGCATTTTCTCCCTTTTAAAAGATACATCAGGTATTTTTAGTCAAGACCAAATGACAGATGTTTTAGGCATTCTTCAGTTAGCTGGCCGTAATATACTTCATGTTAAATAAAATGTCTTTTGAGATATGTACACTTTTAAAATCCATCTATACCTCTGTATACCTCACATAGCATAATGCTTATTTGCGGAAAAATAAGACTCCGACTTAAACTTTAGAGTTTGGCTGTAAGAAGGAATGCGGGGGAGGGGGGCACATGAAATTGGTAAGCCCCAGAGAAAGTGATTTTTCTTGAGATACATTGTCAGAAGACATACGCATCATGGCAAAATGTTACAGCCATTCAAAATATTTGATAACATTAACTTAGGATACCTAACAAAAAAGAGCTTTCGTAAACGGTACAGCTGACACAATTTTGAAAAGGATGACCTTGTTTACCCAGCGGGGAGTGAAAAGGGCTGTACAAGTTTGCTGGCCCTTTAATCTTTCCTTAACTGGAGTCTCTGTCCTTCGTGGGCAAGGCCGGCTTCATGGATGCGCGGCCAGCTTCGTAGATGTGTGGCCGGCGTAGAAGAGTCTAGCACTTGGTCTGACGTTCTTCTATCACCATCTGGTAATTCCTAATACAATTTGAACAAGGGGCTCTGTAAAATTTTGATTTTACACTGGGTGCTACAACTTATGTAACTGGTCCTGATTATGAAACCTGATTTCACCTTTCTTTACTATATGTTACGGGCTAACACATGTTTTTCCCAGTATCGAGTTATGGACCAGGTGAGAGGTGAAGTCTAGGATGAAGCAAAGGAGCTTCTGACCAACTTCCTTTTATTTCCTCCGGCGGCTAGACTGAGTACACAATAGGAAAGGGAAGAATAGTGCAGGGTTAAGAGCAGTCAGGGGCTACTGACAGCTCGAGTGTCTCCATTAAGAGCAACAGCAGCTGCTGCTACTCCTGCTCTGCCCACCTCTGCATCAAGGAGCTAATAATATTTGCCAGGATCTTGCTAAGTGCTTCACATCCATTATTTTCTTTAACTCAATCCTCTTGACAATCTGTAAAATGAGTATTATTTTTATAAATGAAGAATTTGAAGTTTCCAGTAATTAAGTTGCCCGCAATTACAGAGCCAGTAATGATCCTACTCACCGTCCTTTCTACTCAAGAAGTAGCCGACCATTCTTGTCTCTTGTGAAAACTGAACTTGAATTACTTATTGTCTACTGAAAAAGACTCATTGTTAGGGAGAGGGCCACGAGCTCATGCTTAGATAGATGGTTTTTATTTTCTATTTTTTAATTTTTCGTATAATTGTATATAGTATTGTTATTTAGGATCTTTTGGATATAAATTTCTTTCCTTTTTCTCCATGGATGATATCTGAACAGTATACTAATACCAGATGTGTTTTTCCAAGAAGAAATAGGTACACCCTCCTTCTTTTCTCAGAAGATTGTGTCAATAAACAGTGTCATATATTTTTTAAACCTCAGCCAAAATAACATTTTGATTCTAGGTTATTTCTGTTCTTATTGTTTTCCTAGTTGTTTGGTGTGATTGTGTTCTGCCACAATTAAAAAAGATTATCCATGTTTTCTCTTTTAATTTTGAGTTACAAGTTAAGTTTTTAAAAAAATTTTTAAATAAATGCTATTCTGGACTAACCCCAATTGTGTTTCCTTCAGGAAAGCATCTCTGGCAGCTGAGGTGTCCAGGCTTGGATATAGTTCCTCATCCAATCACAAGTACATTCCACGGAGGGCAGTGCTCTATGTACCTGGAAATGATGAAAAGAAAATAAAGAAGATTCCGTCCCTGAATGTAGACTGTGCAGTGCTCGACTGTGAGGATGGCGTGGCTGTGAACAAAAAGGTAATGGCATGATTTTTTTCTTAGGATGGGAAAAAGAAATGGATCAAAATTTGGTGCTCTCCTAGTAGCATTGCTCACTGTTTAGAAAGATTCTACTGTTCTCCCTTTTTTTCTGATTAATGATACATCCTTGACCCAGCCCTTGTATGGGTTCCTAATGTGCATGTCTCTATTCTCCGAGAGAAAGTATGAATTCAACCAAAATATATTTAAAATCAAGACCTTCAATATATGTGACTGTGTGTGTGTGTAGGTAAAGATGTATAAAGACAATCCATTCTGGCTGTGATTTTTGCTAATTTTGGATAAGTGACTTAATCCTAGAATCATGGTGTGTAAATTCTTCAGACCGGTAAGATGCAGTTAGGAATTTAATTTTTCTTTTTACTGCCAGGAATATTGAGTAGTAGCCTTATCTCTCCTCAGACTAATGCCAAGAAAATAAAAAATAGGCTTCTGTGGATAAGTCACCATTTTCTCTACTTAATTAAAGGGAAACTGAAAAGAACCTTAGAGTTGCAGCTTTTGGCTGATTTCCTCATGGCCTGAAAAATGAGCCTTAGAAAACATCCAATTGTAAACAGGTATGAAAGGTTCCTACTGGGTGGTGGCACAGTGGGTGCTTTTGTTTCATTTTAGTTTGCTTAACTTTGTTTTCCAGATTTTTATAAAGAACATGAATTTTTTTCAATGATTAGGTGGAATATATAAATCATTATGAAAATAACTAATGTTTACATGGAACTTTTTAAGTTAAAAACATACTTTCATTCAACTTTATCTAGCCCCTAGACAATGAGGTTGGGCTGGGAATAGATTGTGGAGTAGGTGGACAGAGGGAGCCGACCATCTGGATTTATGCCTATTTGGACAGTTTCTTGTTCTAGGTGATCTGAAATAGCATGGCTATTCTATACAACTTTCTTGATTAATTGCTTTTCTTGAAGATTCTAGCAAACATACATTTGATTTAATATATATTTTTTTAAAGTTTATTTCTAGCGTCTTCCTAATGGTCAAACCAAGGCTTTCCAAGTATTTGGGAAAGGATTAGAATAAGCATGTGGAATCTAAAGCATCTATTTGAAATCTTTGGCATACACTAAGGAAAATACAATTAATCTTCTTTCTCCAAGAGATTAAGGTAAATCAGCATTTTCTTGAAGGATATAATGTGATTCTAGTATGCTCCCTTCCAAAACTCATGTAGTGCATTCTAAGATTAGATACTGAGTTGTAGTTTCAGTTCTGTGTAACCCAGGGCAATTCACTTTACTTCTTTGCCTCAATTTCTTATCTGTACTGTGGGATGACAGAATCTTCTTTTGTCAGGGACAGGGATTATTATGAGGAAAAAAATTGATAAAATGCCTGGGAGTAGCTTCATTTCCTATAGGAAATAGATTAGATAAATCCTGTAATAATCATGATTAGAGGGGAATTTATTTTAGCAGGTAGCACAGTGAGCCATTAGATGCCCTGATAAACTTCTAAGTACATTTCTTCACAAATCTTGAGGCTATCTTCCCATACCCACCTGAGGATGTTTTCTGTCACCCACATGAGTTGAAAATAAGGTCTGTTCATGTCTCACATTTCCTTGCTGTTCATCTGTGTTCTGAAGCTCATCTTTGTATTCAGAGCCACTACTTAGGTGCAACCTAACGAGGGGAAGGGGGCAGAAGAGTTTACGATGTGCAAGCTGCGCCCGCCACCTTGGTGTCTACATCTTCGTCAGGATACTCCTGTTCTCTTAATGCAGTTAAACTTTGCAGTTATTGGCAGACACACTGTTTTATGCATGCTGAGCTTTCAGTCAACTAAATGTCTCTTTCTCATCCACAGAATGTTCTGGCAAGCCAGGCTAGTACTTGTAAAAAAATTTTTTTCTTAAAATCTGTATTTGGGATTTCATTTTATCTCATGTATTTCATTTCAGAGGCTTAGCCTGTCAAGGTCTTTTTGGATTTTTTATTTTATTATCCCACATTTATATTTTTTGAGCATTTGACCAGCATACCATATGAAAATTTAACAAGCTTCTGATGAAAATATTGAAGAGCCAAGCGTTGCAGAAGCATGCCACTTTATTTAACAAATATTCATATAGTGATAGCTAAATGCTAGTCACTGTTCTAAGGGCTTTAATTTGCATAACATCCCAGTGAGGTACTATTGTACTCCTAAAGAAACTAAGACATGGAGAGGTCAAGTCCATGAAACAATGCTGTGAATGTAGTTATTCAGTCACCTAACTCTGCTAAAATCCAATCTTTTCACAAGTATATATAAGAAATTTTTCAATCTAATGTTATTTCAAAATGAAACTACCTTCCCTATCTACCTGTCTAGAAATACTGCACTTCCACCTCACCAGAAAAATGAGGTTAGGAAGATGGGACTTGACCTTGAAGAACCCATGTCGGTACCCAGTTGTTACCACCTTCTTTTTGAAAGTGCTGGAGACACAAAAATGGTAATAGCTACCATTTACTGAGTGTTTTCTATTTAATATTTGTCATAGTAAATGCTTTATATATCTTATTTCATTTAATTTTTACAGCAAAGTTTTGAAATATGCCCAAGATCATAGGGCCATTAAATGGCAAAACCAAGATCTGTATCTCCTAGCATTTTTGCCAGGAGTCAGCCTCAAATTTATTTGTCAGCATATTCTATAATTAACCTTTTACCCCTTCTTGGAAAGTTAGTGCCTGGGCTTCTCTTTATTTTTTGTCACCTTTGTATACTTGATGGTTTCTCAAAGATTACTGACAGGAGTTCTGTGTTCACATCTGCAAATTCTTTCAGTGTCTTGGTATTATAATCCATTTAGACCTAGGGACTTCAGTTCATTTGAAATGTCCAGATAAGTCTGAAACTCCTCACATATTTGATATCCCTTTTTTTTTTCTTAAAGTCATCTTTTAATCACGTTTCTTGTTTGAATATTATTCTTGATGGAGGAAATAAAGACCATTTTAGTGAGTTTCTTATGAAGAAGAAATCTTTATTAAAACTCATTTCAGATGATCTAGTTATATGTAGTTTACTAAACTGAACTACTATTGTCTAATTCAACTTTCTTGGCATTATTGAAACTTAGTCACTTCATTTTATATCTCATTGTATTTCATTTTTATTAATAGACAACCCAGTTTTTTATTTGATTGACTCTGTGGAGCATGATTTTGTAACGAAAACAATAGGAGTTTCCACAAAGCAGTTTATAAGTATATAATACCTTCCAGCAGGCTCTAATCCTGTCCTGCTAATCCAATTTGTGTTTAAGTAGCTCCTTCATGTCAAGGAAGGCACTATCAGCTCACCTTCCCAAGCATGGACAATGAAAGGGCTGTCTCTTCTCCCCTCTTATCTTCTGTTCACTGTTAAATGCACGAGAAGATGCAGGACTGTCTAAGCCCCTGCTTGCTGGGACACAGTGAAAATAAGCCAAGTAAACACAGATTCCTGGTGAATCTCCATGACACTTAAGTGAGGCCAAGAAGGTACAAGTGGAATAAGTAGTTTGGATTTCAGGGCTGCTATTTTAGTTAAGTAAATATTTAAATAAATATTTAGATTTATTTAATATTTAAGATTGAATATGTAAATTTAAGCACTCAATATTTAAATAAGTACTGAGTACCTACTCTACCAGGCGTTACTGGCAAACAGGAAGGAAGCAAAGATGGTTGGAAACAAAGGCCTGTGCTAAGACAGGAAAAAAAGTGAATAATTATAATCTAACAAGATAGGTCAAAAAAAAAAAGCACACTCTTTATTATTTGGTTTAAGTATTTTTTAAATTTCCATTTTGATCTCTTGCCTGAGCCATGAGATACATGAGTGCTTCCCAAACACTATGATGAAGAACTAGTTTGGTTATTTTTACTTTTTGTTGTTACTTTGCTTCATTTTGAAAACATTTCCAATCTTTTGTGGATTGATACTTTTGTAAAATAAAAAAAATATATTGCTAGAAAATTAAATGCTGCTTGAGGGTCACAGCAATGTCAAACACTGTAGAAGTTTCTAAATTCATATTCCCCATTTCTTAACCTCTTAGGGGCATGGTCATGGTCAGAGCTTGTGGACCAAGAGTGGTCCAAAGACCACTGTTTGAGCAGCAGGGACTTAGAATTCTTAAATTTCCAAGAGTATGGGAGATTTTTAATTTATTCTTTTGTTACTGACCTCTAGCTTAGTTGCATGATCAAAGAACATGATCTGAATTTTGTCAAATTTTGGCAATTTGTTGAGTCCCACTTTACAACCTACATGAGCCATTTTTGTCAGTTCTATGTGTGCTGAAGAAGGGTTATTGCCTAACCCAATTTTCTGTTTACTAGATGCAGAATTCTACATATTTCCCATTAGACCCACCTTGTTAATTATGTTGTTCAAATATCCAAATTTTTACTGTTTTTCATCTGCTTTATATGTTAATTATTGAGGCTAGTTGAAATTTACCCTCCAATGGAAAATATGTTAATTTGTCACTGTAATTCCAATTTTTGCTGCTTATAATGTGAGCCTCTGCTATCAGATTTAGAATTATATCTTCCTGGCATATTAAATCGTTTATTATTATGCACTGACCTTCTTTATCCCCTATAATGCTTTTTGCTTTAAAGTTTATTTATGTGGTCTGATAAGAATTTACCAGCTTTCTTTCAATTAGCATTTGGCCGCAGTATTGTTTTCAGCCTTTTGCTTTCAACTTTACCATATTGTTATCTTCTAAATATGTTTCCTATTATTTAAAATTTTTTTATATCTATATAGAAATCTCTGTCTTCCAACTAGAACATTAATCCACTTACTTTTAATGTAATTACTGATCAATTGAGATTTAAGTATCCTATTTTTCTCACCTGTTCTTTGTTCTTTTATTCCTACCTTTTAAAGTTTATGTTTTTTTAGTCTATTTTCTCCTCTCTTACTTAGTTTAGAAGTTATGATTGTATTCCTAACTTGTACTGGTTACTCTTAAAATTTTACCAAGTACACCTAACAAAGCCTAAAATTAACCTGTGTCTTCTTTCTGGACAGCACAAGAATTTTAGAAAAATTTAAATCTAGTCATCTCCCTTGTAATTTATGTAATTTTTACCAATATTTTATTTAGTAATCTCTCATAAACTCATGAATCATTTTACTATCATAATTTTATATATGTAGCATTTATTTATATTAACTTAGCTATTTTACGACTTTATCTGCTCATTACTCCTCCTTGCATCTCAGGTCTTCTTTCTGAGGTGGTTTTTCTTTCTCCTGATGTGTACCCTTCAGAATTTCCCTATAGTAAAGGTTTATTGACAGTGAACTCTCAATTTTTATTTGAAAATGTCTTTATTATTTGGCTGAGTAGACAAATCTAGATTGACACTTATCTTCTCTCAGAACTTTGAAGATATTATTTCATTATCTTCTGGTTAGTATTACTGCCATTAAGAACTACATTGTCAGTCTAAAAACTAAAATACTTGTTTTTTCTTCTTTGGCTGCTTTTAAGATCTTTGTCTTTCGTGTACTGAAGGTTTACTAAAGTATTGACAGGAATTGATTCATGCCTCCTTTCCTCCTTTCTCCTTTCTTTCACATGGTATAATTTGCTTTCCCAGATTCATGTCTGTTATTAGTTTTATAAAATTTAGCACTTTAAATATCACTTATATTCCATTTTTTTCCTTCAGAGATGCCAAGTAGACATATTTAGGAGCTTTTTATTCCTTGTCTCTTAATATCTTTTTGTATTTTCTGTTTCCTTGCCTCTCTTATGGCACATTCTGGGTTAGTTCTTCACATCTAATCAGCACATTTCTAATTCTCTTTTTGGTTGTGTCTAATCTGTTTAATCTATCCTCTGAGTTTTTAATTTTAGTGATTATATTTTTTATTTATAAAAGTTTTATTTTATTGTTTTTTATATCTGCTTGGTATATTCTGATCTGATAATTTTAATATTTTTGCATCTAAATCGCTTTTGTACACTGATTCCTACTCCTGGTATGAACCCATATTGTTTGGAATTAATTCTTGAGAATTCCAAGGACCTAGAGTAGGAAGGTTTTCTTCTAAAGAGAATTTGTGTTTGCTTCTGCTTGGAGCCAGGGGTATTATTAATCTAGAGTCTCAGTTTATTCTCTCCAAACTTGCAGTCATCTCAGGCTTAGGACCCTGAGATCAGGTCTATATAGGCATTTGGTTCCTAGCTTTCTCGTTTTTCTGACCTCTCATAAATCAGAATTCAATTCATTTTGTTGTTGTTGATTTACTTTGGCCTCTGGAAAATTCCCTTACATTCATAGGAGCCCAAAAATGTATTGACAAGTACTTTTGTTGAAAAGTATCCATTTTATAGGAAGGTGGCTCTCTAAAGAATGTGGTCTGCCATCTTGTCAAAAGTAAAATACCCATTCTTTAAGTTTTTTTTATATATAAATATGAACAAAATTAACTCAAGGTGTAGTCTTACATATAAAGAGTCAAATAGTTATAAAATAAAGCAGCCCCCTAATCATTATTCCATTTCCCCTCTCCAGCGATAATCCCTTTTACCTCTTCTGGCTTATTCTTGTGGAATTTACTTCATATTTCTAACTAATATGCTTCTTAAAAATTTCCCCCTAATTTTAGGCGTGACATTTACTCTCTGCTATGGGATTTATTTCTATACCCACTATCACCCTATCCCCACTATGTGTGAGCCATCATCCTTCTGTTGTCTCACTATAATTATATGTAACTTTGATGAGATTAGTATTCAGTGTAAAAACTATTTAGAGTTAAACTGATCACCTTTCTCTTTCTGTCAATCTATTGTTTTCCCTGGAGTTAATAATTATCTTTTCTTTTTCTTTCTTTTTTTTTCTTTTTCCTGGCTTAGTCTTATTATACTCAGTTGTCATTAATTTAACACCTACCTCTTCACTAATTGTCTAAATCTCAATGTGTTCAGAACCATCCTGTATTTTATCAGTTTCATCTTCTTGGAGAAATTTTTCCTTGAATTTTCTAATCCCCTCAAGTCTGGACTTCTCCTCTCTCTTGTGTTGTAGGTCCTGTTTTCTGTATCTAATGGCTTCATATATTTGGATATATTCCATTGTTCAGGTTAGCACACCCTGTAATAGTTCCTGAGAGAAGATTCCCCTCTGAAGTACAGAAGCAACTTAAATGTAAACATAATCTCTTTTTTTTTTTTTCTAATTTGATTTATAAGTTAGGAGTTGGTGGTCATGAGGGGTCTTACAGTGGCTCTTCAGGATGTCAAAGGAGGAATCTGAATTGTGATTCAAGAAAGGCTTTTCTATGGAAACCTAAGCTAATAAAATCTAGGATGTCACTCATGGGCAACTTAATTTGGTAACAGCAGCCTGGTTCAGTGAAAAGGATAGAGCACTTGGCAATAGAAGACTCATTTAAATTTCCCATTTTAACACAATCTAACCTGGGAACCTGAGACCTGTAATCTCACAGGAAAGGCCTCCCTTTCCTTATCTGTCTTATGAGATTGGTGATAATGAAACCTACACTGCCCACTACAGGGCCAGCTGTGAGACTCAAATGAAAATGCACTTTGTAAACTCTCAACGGCTGTATAAATATTGCTTTTCTAAAAAAGGAGTTGTGTCATTTTTTTAAAGGAATAAAGCTTAGAAAATTGAGAACAGATATTAGCATATTCCTTAAGATGTCTCTTTCACATAGAGGAACATATTTAATGGTCAAAAACAGACTTTGGAGCCAACCATCTGGATTCTGTTACCATCTCATTCTAAGAGTGTGACAGTGGGCAAATTACTCCCTCTCTGTGCCTTAGTTCCCTCTTCTGTAGCATAAGGGTAATAATGGTAATTGTATTTTTTATACAAAGTTATATTAAATGGGCTGATGTTTTTTAAGTATTTAGAACAGTGCCTGGCACAAGATGAGGGCTTGATAAATACTTAAATAGCAATCATCCTAACTATATTACTGGCCAAGGGTCTGATGTATCAATTCAAGCTTCTGATGATTGCTTAGAATGCCAGAGTTTACTGGTGTTGATTCATACCTTAGATTCTTGACTGTCATAGGATAATATATTGGCACAAGTATGTTTTTGCTTTAAATGTCATGGAGTTTGCCAATTTTGCTGTTTTTTAACCTTCTCCCTCAACTATTGTCAGCAAAGAAAAGACTCCAAAGACAGCAAAATACCACTTTTTCTCTCAGGCTTCCTCAGTTTTCTTAACACTACAGGGCTAGAAACAGTTATCCTAGAAAGATCTTACTTATTTGTTTCTTCAGGAAATCAGAGAAAAGGTTATCGTTCTTAAGCAGTTAAGCAATAAATTTTTACTTTGCCTTTCTGTGCCAGGTACTTGAGCAGTTCCTGGCAGAAAAGGCGTTTAAAAAAGGGTAGAAGAAGGTGGCCAGATTTGGGCCTGTGAGGGCCTGGGCCCATGAAAAAGGTTCAGAGCAAGAGAGAACTGGACTGGGGTCTGGGCCCTGAGCAAGACCCATTTATGATGACTCTTTTCATTATGGGAAACAGAAGGAGGAGGACTGCTGCTGGGCTTGGGGATGGAGTGTCTGAGGAGAGCTGCCATCATCAGTAGAGTGTCAGGGAAGCACCTGGCTGGTAGAGATTAGAGCCGTGGCTCGCTTCTTCACAAACTGCTCTGCCTGTCAGAGGACCTAGGGCTGCCAAAAGGGCTGTCTTGTCGAAGTTGCCCTCCTCCATAAAAAGCAAGATGAAGCCATTTGCCCTCTAGGTAAGTCAATTCTTCACAAGTTCCATAAGGTCACCCCCACTGGGCAGTGTTCTTTAAATGTTTAGGCTTCCTCCATCTAACTTGGATATCAGGACATACGAGGCCTCAAGGAAGGTTAGTGGTTTGGGAGGAGACAATGCTGTAGAGGTGAGGGGAGTGTGAGTAAGTCCCCCACAGTAAGCCACTTTCGAAGTGCCTCTTCACAAACAATTCATGCAAGGATTCCTATAGTTATCTGTCAGACTCTGCAGAATCTACAGTCATTGCATTGTGTGTGAGTTGCTCCTTAGGAAACATCAAATATCAGTCAAGGTTATTAGCTAATTATTAATCTTCTAGTAATATGAATATAATTTTCTAATACTCATCATTTTAAACTCTTGAGTTCCTCTGTAATGCCTTTACTTGTCATACAGAAAGAAGATCCTTTTCTACCCAAGCATATGTATTCTCTCTAATTTGTGTCCTCTCATTTGGCTTCCTTTTGTACATATTTGCATGCAACACAATATGCACACACACGTGCACATGCATGTATGTAGACACTAAACCCCCATTTGTACTTACCATGTATGCACACAAACCTATTTGGCTAAATTTTAAATACCTCAGTGCTGTCATTTTGGTTGAAATAAATTAGTAGATTAGCCAGGTACTCTTCCCACAGGAGAAAGCTAACTGATGGGGCAATGAATGATTATATGTATACAAGGGCTAACTCCTCTTTGATAGTGGTGTGAAATTAGGATGGGAGGGCTCCTCTCCCAGGAGCTTTGCCTTTATTAAAAGACTTGAGAGGTTAAGAGATTTCTTCAATGGGAATTGGGATATCTGTGAGTCTTTTTGGAACAGTATGGAAAGCTGAACTGTGCTTAGCAACTCTGCAAGGTCTTTTTGATCCTTAAACATTCTGATATAAAAACCTATCCAGGTTTTCATAAAAGTAGTAAAGTATTTCCAGTCTTTTATCAGGCTCTTTATACCCTTAAATTACCTTTCCCCTTTTGCTGAGTAATTGTTTTAAAAATCCAGAAAACAAAAAAACCCCACTCTTTTCCCTCTCACTGTTTTAGTCTTCAAAACAGGCATCTTCTTAATGCAAGAATTCAAAAATCTCTATTAGGGTTGTAATAGTCCACAATTTTCATTTAATGAGCTGAACAAATGTCTTTACAAAGAGATGCAGGCTTCAATTGCCAGTTATTTCTTTTCCTGCAATTCCTAGGCATCCAATTAAGTAAGGCTGAGTATGATCTCTAATATGATATACCTGACTACAGAAAGCCCAGGCTGAGGAAATAAAACAGATCGTTGAGCTCCAGCTCAAAATTCAGATGGAAAGAAAGGAACACAGCTTAAATGGACTAAAACTTTATAAACTGGAAATTGTAGTCATTTCCTCTGAAATGAAATAAGAAATAGCTTGGAGACTATAGTGAAAATCATTAAACTTACTTATTCCAAGTTTAGTTACCAATTAAAACCTCTTTTTTATCAGGAGATCACAGGTGATTTTTCACAAAATAAACCCAAGAGGTTTCAGTCTGCTAAATCTCTGTGACTAAGGAACCAAGTACACATAGCCACCACCAAGATAAAGGAGAGACAGCAGGAAATCTTGCAGAAGCAACAAGGCTGACATCAAGGAATAGTACTTTTTTTCAAGTTTTCTTATTTTAGTAACCACATTTCATAGTGAAGTATTAAATACCTCCAAGTTTTCAATAATAAATAGGTGGGAATATTTTAGGGCATAATTGAACATTCTGATTAAGAGAAATAATTAAGAAATAATATCATACTCTGCCATTTATTTTTAAACACATCAGAGAGTCTCAGGTTGGTGTTAAGATAGTAGCAATGGTGGTAGTGGTTATTCTTATTCTATACCTGCTGTTTAGGTTGGGGAAGATGATGTTTTAGTGGGAAAGTTATGAAAAGTGGGGTTTGACAGGCACCTGTCTTCCTACTAAAGACACACTGTCTGTTTCAAATATACTTTTGTAATTTTTCCCCATGTGATGCAATTGCATGTCATTAATTAGTCAGAAATTTACCTCCAAAGATTAGCAGTTGGGCTCTGGGTTCCCAGCCAAGTTTAAGAAGCAGTATGTTCTTAGACAGTATTGATTAGCTCCAGCTAACTAGACTAAAAACAAAAAACAAAAACAAACAAACAAACAAACAAACACAAACATCCCTAGACATTTGTCCAAAGAGAAAAACCTAGAGAGAAAGATGAACCAGGGAGTTGGCCTGAGATAAAAGTAGGCTTCCCAAAGACTCAAGTTTTTCCAATAGAGAGCAAATTCTTGAAGCCTCCTAGAGTAGAACAAAGCTAGGGTTGGGCCCCAATTGGCTATTTCTCTAAGCTTATCTCCCACATTGTCTAATCACCTTTCCTCAGTAGTGGGGAAACACTGATAGTCTAGCCCAACTGGTGCAAGTTTGCAAGGCACAGGAGCATCAAGACTTCTTTCCTGGAGCTATGATGGATAGATGTATAAGGGAAAGCAAAGGAGACAGCCAATAAATGGAAAAAACTGTTTCGAACAGGCTGTCAGAGCAAAGGGAGCCGGAAGTGGGTATGAAGAGCCCAAGTTTGGCCTCAGGACATGAGAAGGTTAGGGAGAACCAGATCAAGAACCCTCATTGGTCAGTGCTGTCCTGGCTCTCTGGGCTAGGAGCCATGACTAGGCTTTTCCATATTTTCTCTGGAGACATACTGCATATATAAGCTTTCAACTTTTAGGGTCAGAGAGAGGCCAGGCATTATCACCCCTCCCTCCTGGGTTATCTGAAGGATGACAGCCTCCTTCAATATTGGCCCATTCCTGGGCCAAAGGCAGTTTCCCTGCAATCATTCTTTCCAACTTTCCCACCCTAAGAGGGCAGGGCTTTGGAGCTGACCGTGGTGCTGAAGGTACTAGTACTGCAGAACAATGCAGTACTAGAGATCATTTAATGAGTACTTCCTGTGTGCCAGGACTGCAATAGTCCCCCTTATCTGTGGTTTTGTTTATTGCAGTTTGAGTTATCTGTGATCAACTGCAGTCTGAAAATGTTAAATGGAAAATTCCAGAATTTATTGATTCATAAATTTTAAATCATATGTCATTCTGAGGAGCATGATCAAATCTTGCACCATTTCTCTGTCCCACCCAGAATATAAATCATCCCTTTATCCAGTGTTTCCACGTTGTATATGCTACCTGCCCATTAGTCCCTTAGTAGCCATCTAGGTTATCAGATCAGTTATCAGAGAGAGAGACCACATTCACATAACTTTTGTTATGGTATACTTTTATAATTTTTCTATTTTATTGTGTCGTTATTCTCTTACTATGTCTAATTTATTAAAACTTTATCACAGGTATAGATGTATACAAAAGCATAGTATATGTGGGGGTCAGTACTATTCCCAGTTTCAGGCATCCCCTGGAGGTCTTGGAACATATCTCCCACAGATAAGGGGATACTATTGTATTTCTAAGTTATTTGCATGGGTTAATTCATTTCATGTTCACAATTCCTCTATGAAAGAGGTGCTATTATTATCCCCATTGATAGGTAAAGAAAGCGGAATACAAAAAGGTTAACAAACTTGCCCAAGGTCACATAGCTAGTAAGTGAGGAAGACAAGCAGTTCACATCCTAGAGCCACACTTTTGGTCCCTAACTTGCTAACAAGAGTTATTAACAAAGCCATGGAGAACCTGTTAAATTTTTACTTTAAGTATTATCCTAGCAGAAGTGAGCCACAGTTCCCTGTCTTTAATTGCCAGAGAATTTTACTGTGGGTTGGCATCTTAGAGAGCCAGACACAACAGTGAAGGCTGGTTGGGTGCACTTAACCCACTTACTCCAACATAACAGTCACACACCTTAATGTAGTGACTTGTTCCTTCCATCCCACTTCTCTGGGAGACTGCCAGCTCTGTGAAGAAAGTGCCATTGTATCCTCCACAGATTACCGTAGTACCTGGTACATAGTAAGTACTCAGCAAACATTTGATGAATAAATGAGTTATGTGATCAATATAACTGTTATAATGTATGTGTTATTTCAACATTAATAGAAGCACCATCAATCTGTTAAAATCTGAAGGAAAAAAAGCACCATGTTGTAGAGATTTTAGTCCCTTTGTATTTCATATTTATCATGTCCCATCAGGAATTATATGAAATTTGGAGTGCATCTTCATCATTTATAGATGCATCTATACTGACAAAATGAAACAAAGAACTAAGGTCATGATTTGGACAATTTGAATGCCTGAACATATTTATGATTGAAGTTTTGTTAATATGTTACGTTTTACATCTTGGCCTGTATTTTAGATTGGGGCCTCGTAGTATCTCAGGAAGGTTGCTCCATTAACATGAAAATAACTGAACGTCTTTTTTAGAGGATGCACAAGCATTCTATGGTAATAGAGTTTGTAGTGGCAATTATAGCATAGCATCACATTTTGGAGCTGAGATTATTGCCTATTTTTTGTTTGGTTTTAGTCAAACCATATTTTTGTTTTGTTGTATTAACATGTAGAAAATTTCCATATCTGCCATGTTAACTCTTTTCCAACGTGTGTGTGTTTTTAGACAACACGCCACAGCTGAGCTCTTGGAGGACCAGCCTATTTTGACAGGTCCCCTTAGTCCGTGTTTCACTAAGCTTGTTCTCTGCCAATATGTTTCACATGATCTGTGGACATGTGTAGCGCGCCTGTGCAACGTGCAAACCCCCATACTTATTACAATAATAATTGGTTTTTGATGCAACTGGAACTCAGTACTACTAAGCTGCCAGCATTTCCTTTTGGCTACCAGTACTAGGCAGGAAAATTATAGTCTAACTGCCTTCCTGTTTATTGATAAACAAAGTGGCCAGCCCAGCAATGGAGCCTGATTAGCAGTTTGCACCCTTTGTGAAAGGATAAACAGAACCCTACTGTTTTCTGTGTTTGACTGCAATTTGCATCTTTAAAGAGGTTGGACTGCCCTGAGATTCATGTTCAACTTCCTAGTGCTTGGATAATCTTTGATATGTTACATGTCAGCCTCCTTGTTTTCTTCTCCTTCATCTTGAAACAGTATTTGCCAGCGCATCTCTGGTCCCATCTGGCCTACCATAAGCTTCCCGATAGTCACCTGTCTGAAAGAGGAGAGGTGGGAGGGGCGGGAGAAAAAATATGTCTGTTTCACCACACTTGAATTTTACATTCCCAGAAAGCCCTTTAATGCCAACTCAACTTCGTTTTCGAAGAGAGAGTGATACAGGAATGAAGAGCCAAAGACAAAAGGGAAATTGCTTACCATGCTCTTTGGCCCATGGGATCATTTCTGGGCTCCTTTCTTTTCCCTTATCTTAACCCACCCTCCAAAAAATGCCTTCTCCCTTTGTGAAGTGAAATATGGTATTAGCCTCCTACCTTGAGTTTGGTGTCATGTTTGTTCTATTCTGAAATATATTCTAACCTAATTAGGTTCTTAAACTAAATGATAGCAAACCAAATAGTTGACTCCCCCTGTAATTATTTCGAAATGAAAGAAATGAAGATCATTTTAACTTGAGTTTGCATGATGGAAAAGGGAACATTAATACATGTAAACATGAATTAATCTGTTTAAATAAACTTTCCCCATAATCCGTACCGTATGTAAACAACATTTGTTCTGCCTTAGAGATATTACATGATTGTACCCATGAGACTCCGCTTAGCCCACTGAACAGTTTCCTTTTATAACTTCAAAGGAAATGTTATGTATTTATTGGAGGTTGTAGGGTGTTAAGTGTAGTTACACGCAAATTGTATCTCAGCTATTTTGTTAATGCCAATAGGGATTAAATTAGATTTTATAGCTGTTGTAGGAGTCTATTTGGTAGCTAACAAGTGGGATTTTTAAATCCTGGAAAACATAATCCTATTACAAAACAGGCAGCTGAATTAACATTACCCAGGAAGGTTCTCTTCATGGATTAGCATTATTTGACAATAACAAAGAAAATCAACAAATTCTATGGGGATATTACATGCTTTTCTCAAAAGTCAGAACAGCGAATTGGAGAAAGGGAACAGAATGAATGACCAAACATGTTATGACTTAGACCGTCCCTTTTTAAGAAGAGCATGGAGGCTGGGAAGTGGAGCTGAGTGTAGCCTTGTCTGTAATACTGGCACGTGCCCTGGAGCTGGGAAAGTGGCCTCACTGATTCATGTGTGCACCCCACCTTCGTTTGCATGTAGTTATTTGCATCGATAATTCCCTGCTTTTGACTTTTTTATGCAGTCATCAAAGGGCAAAAAAAGTCACTAGGAACCAAAGTCTGTGAACAAAAACACAAATTGATGATGGAACAAATGTCTGCCATTTCCTATGAAATCAGTAACACTTTTCTAGTTATTGTCAGACCCTAGAATCTGAGAATTTTAGAGCTAGAAAGAGCCTTGACATTTATTTAATTTTTATACCCTATTCCAAATTTTACTTTAAACACTGTGAAAAGATGAATCTCTCTCACATACACACACATATATATGCGCGCACACACACACACACGAATACACATATGCACTTAACAATGTATGGGTGGCCTTTTTTTCTTTAAAGAAGAGACTTCCTTAAGCCATTGGTTTGGGCTTGCTGGTGAGGGTTATTATTAGAGCTTGCAGGACTTGCCAATTTTCATTTGCAAGGGTATCATCTTAGCAGATAATCACATGGGTATCAATCACTGGCCTATCATTGTGTTAGATAATTGCATGGGCATCAATCACGTGTATATCTGGAGCAAGTCATCACATGGGCGCCAATTCCATCCATAAGGAGGAAGGTAATTGCATTAGAAGCAGTAAGGGCGTGTCTTTATGGCAGATAATCACATGGGTATCAATCAGGTTAGGTATCGAGGTAGATAATCCTGTGCATATCCATCACATGTACCGGTGGGGATAATTATGTGGATATCAATCACATCAACACCCTGGTTTTCTAGTAGAGGTTTACATGTGAAGCAATTATGTCATGTGTTTGCTTATGTCAGAGAAGAGGCTTGGTGTTCCCTGTGCACACACCAGGTCAGGTGGCCACTGGGTGCCTTGAGGGGTTGAGGAAGCAATTCCACCCACAAGGCCTTCCTCAGGAGACCACTGGAATCATCATGATTAGACACCCATTTTAGACTCTTATTTTAAGGCTTTGTCTGCTGCAAGAGTAGAAATACTCCTGGGGACAATGTGAATGGGTATTGAAGACATTTGTGGTTTGTCACCAAGCATCCATTTTCTCTTTAGAGGTCAGCTGCTGATTTCAACCATGTGGTCTGGGTGTGGCTTCAGCCCCTGTGGAGTCTGAGGTTCAGGGCTAACCAATCAGTGAGTTGCATTCAGCTGGCCAGAGTGACTGGCTCAGGCCAGGACACGTGACATTAGCTGACCAAATCAGAGTGAATCTCAGTACTGTCTTGGGAGAAAGGGGTATTTTTTTTCTTGCAGGATATCACCTGAGAGAAGGTGAGCTTGGCACTGCTGCAGCCATGGTGCTTGTGGAGCCTAACGAGGCCAGGGTCTACCACATGGAGATGACTCTGCAGAGAAGTTGGGACTAAGGGATGGAGAGAAACCCAGCCCTGAGAGCATTGTCTGGACCTGATTCCGGCAGCTCCTGAAGGAAATCCTTGACTGAAAACTCTCACTTGAGCCATTAAAGTCCCTTTTCACGTTAGCCAGTTGAAGGTGGTTTTTTGCCCCTTGCTTTAGAAAGAGCCCAAACTGATAGGATAAGTTTATCAAAGACTTTCCTCAGAACAAACTTTCACTGGAGCAGGCCCTGTGGGAGAAGGAATAGCTCTGTAGGAGAAAGTGAGGGCAGAAAGGAGGCTGGACTCCATTACAGAATAATCACTGCTGACCCCAGCCTGGGTCTGGGGCTGCACGTGGCCCGGCTGGAGTGCTCAGTCGCCTGGCCTCTAAACAGCTGAGCTCAAGCTGTGAGGAACATTTATTAAAGATCTTGAAATGCAGTTTGAATGTTTTCTCTTTTCCCCTTGCCCATTCTTATTATGTTAATATTTATCAAATACTCAAAATGTATGAGCTATACATCATTGTCACAGTGTAGTTTCAACCACCAAAATAAATAAAAACATACATAGGTGTCCTCATGGCAAGAACCATACCATTCTAAGGCATCATTTAATTGACGTTTTAGTGGACAGATTTTTAAAAAAATAAGATTGAATGCTATTCAGAAAGAGTCAAAAGTTTTGGAAAAGAAGTAATAGAAAAATTTTTGAAGTAAGATCTACTTGAATAGAATGTTTCTTTAAAAAGTTAAGTGGAATCATATGTTTTGTTTACCAAATTCTGTGTGTGCAGCTTGTGCCTTTTCTCCTTCAGTTTGTATTTTTACTTTCTGCACATGCTGAGGTTTGAAATCGGAAGTTAATGGGCCTGTCCATAGAAACTCCTAATAAGAGAACACAAATCTTTGAACTTTACTTATAATCTTAAAACCTCATTTTAACTTAATAATTTCAAATTCTCTTTCTTTCAAACTTAAACATTAGAGATAGAAAAATGTGCCATTTGTAGTTTGAAATTCAGCACTGTTTTTGGGTTCAGACTCCAGTGCATGTTCAAATAAACAATTGGACAACTAGTGAGAAAGGAGAGAAAGTGTAAGGCTTGACTCATTCGTAGACTAATCATCTCTTAAGTAAGTCCCTTTTGCCAGTGATGTGCACATGTCGTCACCTGCTGCAGGTAGATATTTGTGAAATGAATGCATGCATGAATGAGTGACTGAACGAATGATTTGTCTGTGGCTGGGAGGTATCCCAAGGATTTAAGATTGAGTGAGACAGTTGTACAATTTATTCTCTACTCTTCTTTACATATGCTCTTCCCTCTGCCCAGCATCCTCTGAATCTCATTCCTCAGGAGGCCTTCCAGGACCACCTGATTTCCCAGGCTCTGTGTTCTACGTGTGCTAAATGTATTTTCCCTTCTGTAACATATGTCACATCTGTAATACTTGTGCAGTGTTTGTCTTTCATATGACCTGGAAGCCCTATGAGGGCAGAGATTGAGTCTGGATGCCAGCACTCAGCACTGTGCTACTTTGTTGCTTTTGATAGAGGTGGGGGTGTCACAGCCGTAGTGGGCTGCTCCCTCTCTGACATTGAACATCAGGTAATGAATTCAGGGAACACATTCCAACTCAAAGGCTAAGTCTGACTAGGCCAATGAAGAGTAATTCAATCCTCCTTGCCAGCAATCACTTTTTATAGCTAATGAGATATATGGAATGGCTTGCTGAAGTTTTCTACTGAAGATTTTTTTCCTCTTAAAAGAGAACGACTGCGAATCAGTCTTTCTTTCTGGCTAAGAGTGACGAAGGGGTGTGTCTCCACTGTTACTACTAAGGACAGCCTGAATTATAGCAAAGGCAACAACATCGTGGGTGGCAAAGTGGGAACAGAAGAAACAGGTATTTTTGACATTGTTAGGCTGCTGGTGTCACCCATCCAAAAGCTCCCCCAACACTGGATGTTGTCATGTAAACGTCCCTAGTGTTTAATAGAGCCAGTCTGAATTGAGTTTACCACTCTCTGCAGCCTAATGTATCCAAACTGAAATGGAACTGTTGTAGAAAACATACGGGCTTTGGTGTCAGATGCACTGGTTTTGATTCTCATTGGTGTGGACTTAGGCCTGACTTTATTGATATATAACATGGAGAAAGTAGTACTTCTCACATGGGGTTGATATGTGGATTAAATGAAATTATGTCTCAAAACATCTACCAGAATGTCTAAAACAGGTCAAGTACTAGACTAATGCTATTTATTTTCCATTCAGGGAGATGTTTCATATGTTGATCTTGGAGGTTCAATGGATTGAATTAATGAACAATGAAATGGTTAAACCCCCATGTCTTTTGCATATGAACTGTCAGGTGGTTTGCAATTTCGTATGGGAGTCAGACATTCATAGTCATAATTACAGTGGGGTTCCACAGTAGCCCTAATGGGAGAACAAGTCCTACTAAGGGAAGGTAAAAGTACTGGTCAGACCACATCTGAAGGCTGGGGCTTAGGTCTTGAAGCCATAGACTAGGACAAGGAACAGTTGGAGATGCTGATGATGTTAGTTCTGAAGAAAAGAAGACTTGAAACCAAACAAGAGAAGAGGGAGTGGAATTATTCTACGCTGCTTCGGAGGGCAGAATAAGGACCGACCCCTCAGCGAATGACTAGGATGTAGATTTTCACTCAATGGGAGAAAGAACTGTTGAAGAATTCGCAATGCAGAAATGGAAGAGAGCTCATTAACAAAGCAGAGGCCCTTGTGGGTACCAACTCATCAAGGAGTGACCCCCACCTCCAGCCTTGGCAGAGGCCTGGGCAATCTGGCCCGCAAAAGCTCTTTGAGAGATCTGGATTTGACGTTCAGCTGTTCAACTAGACTCTTGTTCGGACTATGGCAGCTGGATTCAGAAAGCTTCTCTATTGGCTTTGCTATTGCTATTGTTTTTCTGATTTACTCCTCTGCTGTCACCATGACCGCCACCACCACCACATCCCCCAAATTGATTTCTCACCTCTAATTACTTTTTCTGCACACCCCTGATGACCACAGTGATCTTTTACAGGCAGGCAGAGTAATGGGATTTGTGTAGCTGTGTGTAGTTTGTAGGGCACTGGAAGGCCTCCCTGCCCTATTGTCTTTCTGTCTCACCTGCTATTATACCAGAAAATTTTCCATTTTCCTCATCTTTTCACCTAAGGCATTACCTCAAGAAAGTACTTGGTAAGATATCAGTATAGTGCTTAGTAAGCTATTAATACCCAGATAGGTTGTTGCCTGGGGAAAATACTAATACCACATGCTTTTATGAAATTGTGAAATATGCATAATATACAATTTACCGTTTTAATCATTTTTAAGTTTACATTTAGTGGCATTAAGTACATTCATGTTAGTATGCAGCCATCACCACCATCCATCTCCAGAATGTTGTCATCATCCCAAACCGAAACTCCGTACCCATTTAAATCACTTCCTATTCTCCCCTTCCTCCAGCCTTTTCTATCTACTATTCTACTTTCTGTCTTTATGAATTTGGCAATACTTGGCATATCATGTAAATGGAATCATAAAGTATTTTTCCTTTTGTGACTAGCTATTTCAGTTAGCATAATGTCTTCAAGGTTCATCTGTGTTGTAGCATGTGTCAGAATTTCCTTCCTTTTTTTATAGATGAGAATTTTTTCTTTTTGAGGATAAGTTTTATGTGAATTTATCATAATTTATTATTAGTTTCAAGTATACACTATATCAGTTAGACATTTATGTAGTTTATGAAATGATCTCCCCAAATACTATATCATCCATCTGGCTGTACACATAGCCATTGCAGTACTACTGACTACATTCCTGTGCCATACTCCCTATTCCCCAAGACCATTTTCAACTACTAATTTGTATTTCTTTAACTCTTCACACCTTTCTCCCAGTTCCTCAATTCGCCTCCCCTCTAGCCATCTCTAGATTGTCCTCTGTATTTGAGTCTGTTTTCACTTAGTTTGTTCTTTTTGTTCCTTAGATTCTGCATATAAGTGAAATCATATGGTATTTATCTTTCTCTATCTGACTTATTTTGCTCAACATAATATCCTCTAGGTCCATCTATGCCATTGCAAATGGTAGAATTTCATTTTTTAAATAGCTGAATAATATTCTATTGTATATATGAACCATAACTTCTTTATCCAGCCACCTGTTGATGGGCATTTAGGTTGCTTCCATATCTTGGCTATTGTGAATAGCACTCCCATGAACATAGTGGTACTTAGATCTTTATGAATTAGTGTTTTGATTTTCTTTGGATAAATAACTAGAAGTTCAGTTGCTGGGTCGAAAGGTAGATCCACTTTTAATTTTTTGAGGAACCTCCAGACTGTTTTCCATAGTGGCAGTACCCATTTGCAATCCCACCAACATTTATGAGGCTTCCCTTTTCAGGGTCCCCTTTTCTCCGTGTCCTAGCCAACACTTGTTGTTCTTTGATTTATTGACAAGAGCCATTCTGACAGGTATGAGGTGATACCTCATTGTGGGTTTAATTTGCATTTCTCTGATGATTAATGACCTTCAGCACATTTTCATATGTCTATTAGCCATTTGTTCAGGTCTTCTGCCCATTTTTAATTGAATTGTTAGTTTTTTGTTGTTGAGTTGTATGAATTCTTTATAAACTTGGGATATTAACTCCTTGAATTTCCTTCTTTCTAAAGGGTGAGTTAATATTCCATCATATGTATATAACACATTTTGTTCATCCATTCCTGCTGATGGACGCTTGTGTTGTTTCACCTTTGGCTATAGTGAATAATACTGCTATGAGCATTGGTGTACAAGTATTTGTTGGAGTCTCTGTTTTCAATTCTTTTGAATATGTACCCCGAAGTGTAATTATTGGATCATATGGTGGTAACTCTATGTTTAATAGAGTTTGGAGGGAACTGCAATGCTGCTAGAACTATATATTTTTAAAAAACTGTATGTTAACCAAGGAGAAAAGAGTAAGTTTATTTTAATGAGAGACAGAAAGTGTCCAGGTCTTATTTAGCTCTGGAAGTCATAGAATAAAACCAATAAAACATGAAAGAAACACTCTTACTGAGAAAGAGAGAGATAGAGAGAGAGTACAGCGTCATCAGTGTTGATACTGCAAACTCAGGATTCTAAAGCTGAGAGGAAGGAAAGGAGAGGTGCAGAGGAGACTCTGGTGACTGCCTGCAGGGACTATTTCTAGGTCCTTTTGCATCCATTAGCTTATTTCATCACCAAAACAACCCAGCAGGTGCCTTTATTTTAATGGACCAGTATTGTCAGCTACTTCAAAATTTTAATTTATATTGATTTTAACAGCAATAAAGAATATTTTTAAAAGGGAAGAAATCATTCTTGGTCCATCAGTCTCACAGAAAGTTCACTTCAGTACTCCCCTATTCTTTTCCAGTCTTTGTTCCTTCGCAACCATAATTTTAACATTGTTGCATTGTTATAATTTTATGTTCTGCTTTTTTACCACTACAAAAATGTTTTTATTTACTCATTTAATAGATATGTAATATGCATCAAGTATATTTATTTAAATTCAGTTAACCATTTTTTTACCGCTGAATATTTAGATTGTCTCTAGTTTTTCACTGCCATAATATAATATAGTTATTATATAATTTTATAAAATTATTCAACTTAAAATTTTATAATTTCATCAGTACTTTCATGTATATAACTTTTTCCTTCTTGGACTTTTTTTTTTCCTTTCTCTATTGAGATATAATTGACGTGCAATGTTATATTAATTTCAGGTATACAGCATAATAGTTTGGTATTTGTATATATTGCAAAATGATTGCCACAATAATTCTAGTTAACATTCATCACCCTACGTAGTTCCAGATTTCTTACACTCTTAGCAATTTTCAAATATGCAGTACAGTATTATTAACTACAGTCACTGTGCTATATTGTACATATTTTAGAACTGGAAGTTTGTATCTTTTGACCCTTGTCATTAATTTGGCTTACCTCAAACCCTTATCTCTGGCAACTAAAGCACCGGTTGGCTCAGCTACAAAGATCTGATTTGATACAGAATCCAGGTGGGTAATATTAAAATATAAGAATTAGTACCCAGCAGACCCATGTTTGCAGCAGCATTATTCACAATAGTTAAAAGGTAGAAGGAACCCAAGTGTCCTTGATGGATGAATGAATAAACAAAATATGGTAAATCCATACTGTAGAATATTATTCAGCCTCAAAAAGGAAGGAAATTCTGACATGTTACAACACGTATGAATCTTAAGACATCATGCTGAGTGAAATGGGCCAGTCACAAGATGACAAATATTGTATGATTCCACTTATATGAGGTACCTAGAACAGTAAGATTCATAGAGACAGAAAGTAGAATGGTGGTTGCCAGGTAACAGGGGAAGGGTAGAATGGGGAGTTATTATTTAATTGAGTACAGAGTTTCAGTTTGGGAAGATGAAAAATTTCTGGAGATGGATGGTGCTGATGGTTGCACAAGAATGTGAATGTACTTAATGCCATTAAATTGTAAACTTAAAAAAAATGGTCAAAATGGTAAATGTTAGGTAATATTTACCACAATAAAATATTTTTAAGAAGAAAAAAATTTGGACCCAACCAAGAATACAAATAACATAAAAAGAAGTTAGTTGAAAAAAATTAGCAGCAACTTGGGTGAGAAAGTTACAGCTCAAAGCAGAGAAAAGCGTTATATTATAATTTAGATTCAAGAAAACCAACACTGTCTGAAGTGTGTAAATTTGAAGTTTCCTGTTATTATGGCAGCTATAAGATAGGATTCTCTTAGCAGAGGAAGAATTACCTTGGCCTATATTTGTGCTGGGCAAAGATCTATGGCCTACAAGCAACCTCGGTCCTCAATAATTTATAGACTTACAGATATTTGTGAAGATTTTGCTTGTTAGGTCAAACATATGAACCACTTAAAAAGAAAATGAATGTATTAGATTAATAAATGGAGCTTTAAATTTTTAAGGGAATTTAATAGTTGTAAATAGCACCAACTGAGATGTGAACTTACTTAAATTTGTTCAACTTTAATTAATCCATTTTATTTAAAATAATAAGATTGTAGGCTAAATGCAAAGGCCTAAGGAAGATAGATTTTTGCATTAGTAATTTTAAAAACCTAAGTAGCCTACTTGGTCTTTTATGTGCACAAAAGACTCCTTCTCTTACTGACAGCTCCAGTCCTAGTCCTCTTTACTCCACATCATAGTTGTTGATTTATTTGTGGGTTTCTTCTACTAGCACATAAGCTCCTATGAGGCCACAACCTTGTTTGTATGCCCTAGACACACCAGAGATGCTCAACAGATGGTTGAGAGAAGTGGCTTAGGAGAAAGATATGCTTGACTCTATCCAGGTACTAGTTAGTGTTATGTACATACATGCCTCCCAGATACCTGTGACATCTTCTGTTTTGATATCTATGTGAACATTTGCTAGACGAAGCCATCCACTTATTTTAATGGATCATCATAAATACATTTATAATATAATGGAATGAAGAAACTATGAGGCCCATTGTTTATTCCATTGTTCTCCCAGGAACCTTATGCAGTAGTGACTGCACAAAGAGTGCCCAGTCCACATTTGCACGCACACTCTCCTGAGAGCAAAATATTCCTTTTGCGAGACATCTTCTGTGAATACCCAGTGTCACACAGAGGGCCATCCTCTGCCATGCTGGGCTTACGATCACATCTCTGAAGTCCAGAGGCACTGCATTTGGATTAAAGCCTCAATATTTCAAGACTGATAGCAAGAGGGCTCCCAAAGCATCTTGTGAAAGGGGAAGAAATGCTCTTTCTCTGAGATGGGAACTGAGTCTTCATGCATGGCTTCCTCTTTTGGCACCTTTCCCCTTGTGGTGGGACAGATCCTGAAGTGAAGAAAGGGATGGCTAAAGGCCCTTGGCTGTCATGCTGTTAGTGATTAGCTGTTTTCAGCAATTATGCCCTTCCATCCAGGGTGTGATGGCTGGCACCTCTGGTAATGAGATGATTTCCAGAGCTTGCATGTTTAAGGCTCTGCCTGCTTCCCCTTGGCCTTCACTTGCTACTCTCCTTGGCAGCTTCAGAGTTTACTGACATTATTACCAATGTGCCATGTTCCCCTTAGCCAACACGAAAATCCGAGGAAGACATGCCAGTCTGCTATCAGAGAGGGCCCTGGGAAGCCTCAGGAGAGAAATGCGAAGTGCAGTGTGGTCACCACAACTCACTTGCTTTCAGGGAGTGGAGAGTTGGCCCTCACATCTGGGCTCTAAAGAACAACCATGCCAGAAATTTTGCCAGCAAGTGGAAATGTCCATTCTACACCGAAGTAACATTTTTTTCTTAGGAGTGGCACTGTTGGTGAGTGGCACTGTTGGCATTTTTTTCTTAGGAGTGGCACTGTTGGTGAGGTTGTCATACCAGCTAGATAAATGTTTCACTCAATAACTCATCAAATAATTTTGAGTAGCTATTCTCTGGCAACACAAGGCTAACCCTGGAGGTGATAAATGGTGAGCAAAGAAAATGCAGTCTCTCTTCTCACAGAGCTTATTGGCTGATGAGAGAGAGATACATCGATCGGTCCAGTGGTCACTAAAATAAATATGTAGTTGCGAATTGTGATAGGTGATGGGAAGGCAAAGTACAGGGTGCTATGGGAGTTTAAAGTAGAGAATAAAATAAGATTACAGGCTAGAGAAGAGTCCCTTTGGAAATGGCATTTGAATTAGGATCTGAAAGGATGAACAGGAGATAACTAGACTAAAGGTGGAGTATAGGGGGTGGCAGTGGGGAGGGAGATAGAACAGAGAAAGAGCCTTTGGGCAGGAGAAGTGTGTCCAAAGGTCCAGGAGAGGCAAGAAGCCTGTGAGAAGGTCACTGAGGCCAGAGTTCCCAGAGCCTGGGGGTCCTGCAGGGAGATGCTAAAGAGGTGGGTGGGGCAAAGAGTTAAGGACCACACATGTATTCTAGGGTAGCAGAAGGCCACTAAGAGTTTTAAGTGGCAGAGATGGTGTCTCACTAAATAACATTCTGGATGCAGTAGAACAGAGTGGATCTGGGCAAGGCTGGATGGGGAGGCCATCCACACACTGTCATAATAGTCAGTGAGAATAAATGAGGGCAATGGGGAAGACAGATCATGTGGGTGACAGGATTTCCTTCTTTCCTTTCCTTGTATCCATCCTTCCTTCCTTCGCCTCCAAACCTAACCAACCCTGTTTGTTCTGAAAGACAAAAATGGGTTCTTTTTCTTAGAAGACCTTTATAGTTGTCTAAATAAACATACATCCCCCTGTCTCTATGGGGAAATCCCTCAAAGAAACAGATGCCTACAATTCTATACCTGATGAAAAAGAAAAGCCGTGTTCCAGTTCTGAAGGAGCAAAGGGCCTCCTCACGAACGCAGTAGACCCTCCTGCGCCACTCCAAAACCCCTTCATCCAGGCCCATTAGAACCCCCAAAGTGATCTGATTTCCATCAATCCCAAAGCCAGTCAAGCAAGGTCATGTTTATAGGACTCCCTCCTGGCAACAGTCCAGAAAACAATAAAAACAGATGCAAGCCCTGCTGTGGTACAGAAGCCCACTTTAGAAACCAGGGGGTCAAGTGCCCATTATCCAGGTAAGCAGGCTCTCCCTGGGAGACCAGAAATGCACGTTGACATGCCAAGGGGAGAAGGACTGGAAATCGCAGGGGCCACCTGGGAAAGGAGGCCTCAGCCAGGCAGTACTAATAAAACCGGACAATGCCACAGAGCTGGCGTGGCTAAGCCAGGAGCAAGGGAAGGATGGTCTGGGGGAGGAAGGGCCTCCCTTCCTCCAAAATCAATGTCCCTGTTAACTTGGGCAGAAGAAAATCTGACAGCTCTGGAAACCTGCCCATCTGATGAGAAGGAGGAAGCTGAGAAGCGGTTGGAGCCCGAGAAAGCCCAGAGATGCAGGCACGATCAGTTGCCCATTGGGGACCTGGTGGCAAGCCCACTCTGCTCTGCTTTTACCAAAGCCCAAGAGGACAGGTGCTGCTGCCAGTCACTACCACAACCTCCCCAGCTGCCTCATAACGTGCCTGCCCCTCGGTGATCCCAGCTGGATCTGTTTTAGAAAAAACATCCAAGAAACAAACAGGGTAGTCAGTTTCTGAACCCAAGCTCCCTGAAGTCTGTGCAGTTTAGGGCAATTCTGTTTTGTTATCTGGGATATAACTGAGAGGCAACTGCAATAACTGAAACCTATAGAGAAACAAAAGTCTTGCCAAGGAAATTCTAGTGAAAAAAATCACCTTTTATTGATGAAGTGATGATACACTCTGGCTGGCCATGATGTTTATTTAAGGCTACTTGTGTGAAGAGAGTAATATAAATCCACAATCCTTTATCCAAATTTCCAAAATCCAAAGAGCTCTGAAAACCGAAAGTTTGATCATAAGCTTTCAGACAATTCCCTCAGCAGCAAAACCTGACCTAAACTGACATGAGATAATTTGTAGACTCTCTTGCCTCAGCATGGCTAGTTGTACATTTTATTCTATCAAATGTATGGAGGGCTGATATAAAATAGACTGTATAGGTGCCGTTTTAACTTTCTAAAGTCCAAAAAACTCTTTATTCCAAAAATACCTTTGCTTCCAGCTTTTCTAATAAGGGATTGCAAACTTGTATTTTTATGGGTTTGAGAACTTGTGGTCCAATAGACAAACAGGAAGTCAATCCAAGGGCAGACTAAACAGAGCTCTTTACAATATATTTCATAGACATATAGGTGTTGGGAGTTGATGGAATTGCAGACATCCCATCTTAAATAGTCTGTGTCCAGATTTCAACGGAGATAGCATGTGGTTAAAAAAAAAAAAAAGCATGGGTTTGAGGCTCAGAAGGTGCCTGGGTCATTATTAATGACCAGTGTGGCCTTGGGTAAGATTCTCTTCCTCCCTGGATCTCATCTATAAAATGAAAGAGTTGGACAAGCTGATCCCCAAGGACACACTTCCTATATTTCGGATTCCATAATTCTATGCACTACCTACAGGAGGAATACGGGACCAGGTAACCAGAAGCTCAGAAAAGTGCTTGAGGTGTGAAAAGCAAGAACATAGTTGCATGTTCTGGTCTGTTAATAGCAATGGAAACAACGCAAGCTGGTCAGCTGAGGTTTGGCACGTCATGCCACCAATTATGGGACTATGCATAGACCCTTGGTGGCTGAGTGATAAATACACCCAGGACCCTGGATGGAAACAGCTCTGGCGCAATGAGTGAGGCTGAGGAGGATCCCTGTTGTGCCAAGGCTGTGACATTGCATTCTGCTGAAATCAATTTGGCTCTGTTTCATGCGTACCTAGCAGATTTACCAGATTGTGAAAATGAATGTTTTCTATGCGCGTGGCTGATTTTTGCATGCATCTGTTCATTCATCTAAACCTTAGTTACATGCTGCTAGGAGAATGAAAGGCTATAATTTCTTCTTTCTGAAGCAGGAGTGGTAGAGGCACCATGATTTCTGCTTTACAATTCTGTACCAAAATGGTGACCACTTTTCTTCTTATTGTCTCAGAAAAAAATAAAGTGATACAGCCATATTCTCTTTTGGATTTGCAAATGATCCCAACCTTAATGGGAGTTCAGTGCTTGAGAATATGGTCATCAGAATATAATATCCAGTGGAATGCAAACTGAGTATTTAACTATATTATTTTCGTGAAACATTAATAAGCCCTGGCTAGCTTGTCACGTTTTCATTTTAGATGACTTCCTTCAGATGTCAGTGGTCAAGTGCAAGAACAGTAATACTAGTATTTATTTAGTACTTGGCATTTATGGGATGCTTTTTATCACCATTAATTAGTAAACCACAAATAATTTCTGCTCCATAGCTACTAGAGTCCTCCAGTAATTAATAAATAGGATAGACTTTGGATTTGGGCACCAGTTTACTGGGTGTCTAGTCATTGGCAAGCCTCTGTGTCTGCATCTGTAAAATGGGCATAGTGACAGGCTACCACATAGAGTGGATATGAAGATTAAATCAGAATGTGCATGTAAACTACATAACCTAATGCCTGGTGTATTGTAAGTGTTCATTGTATCCTACCGTAAATTAGGTGATGGCCACTTTGTGTTCCCTAAGCCCTCCACTTCTGGGAATCACATTACAGCACAATAAATTACTTAAAATAGAAAAGTTGCCATGAACAACACCTTTCTGGACTCCTTCTCCCCTTCCTTCTCAAACTGCTAGAACTTCTTGAATGTTACTTTATTATCAGAGAAACTTCCTTTTTTTTTTTTTTTGTCTCAGTCCTGATCCAGCTCAGCCTTACCCTGAGGGCTCTCTTTCCACTACCAAATGGCCCAACCAGCTTTTTTTTTTTTTTTTTTTTAAACTGAACGGAGTTGTTCAAGGATCTCCAACCCAGGCCATGGACTGGTACCAGTTAAGAACCAGGTCACACAGCAGGAGGTGAGTGAATGAAGCTTCATCTGTATTTGTAGTTGCTCCCCAGCACTAACTTCACAGCCT
Source organism: Cynopterus sphinx (assembly GCA_030015415.1). Lineage (NCBI taxonomy): Eukaryota > Metazoa > Chordata > Mammalia > Chiroptera > Pteropodidae > Cynopterus > Cynopterus sphinx. The sequence continues at coordinate 36,754,383 of CM057381.1, forward strand.
CAGCTCCACCTCAGATCATCAAGTATTAGATCATCTAATAGGAGCACCTACCTGTCCCTGGTGCCAAAAGGTTATGGACTGCTGGTGTAGTTCTTTCTACCCTTCCCCTAACTACATTGAAAGCAACTAAATGTATATTTTTTTAAACGACAGTTTTCTTCCTGAAGAATCCTGATACCAGCTTTTACATTCCCTTTTCCTCCCTCCTCATCGATGATACAGATGTTATAGGTTATAGCAAGCCCCAGTTAACGAGCTGGCAAAGCCACTGCAAAAGTAAGGAACTTACCCAAGTTCATATGGTTGGAGGTGGACTCGAAGCTCAGAGCCTAAGAATCAAGCTTCCTAGAAGTTTCTTTATGCCAAAAGTGAGGTCTCCTCGTTCAAATGCAAAAATAAGAAATAGGGGGACTGTGAGCTGGCACGGGCCTCCTGAAGCACAGGTTTTTCTGCTCTCCCCAGGGGCAGCACTCCCACCTGAACTGTCCCACTCAGCATCACCGGAGAGGTGCTTCAGACCCAATTGCTCACCAGGACACTCAGGATCACCCATGGGACAATTGTAAGAGCAGCACACCCAAGAATAAAGGTTTGAAGTCACAATCCCAGAAGAGAACT